>JAWNOV010000011.1:10000000-10632500 GCA_035045575.1 Drosophila falleni
GAAGGAAAAAAAAGAATGAAAGTATTCAAAATACGATTCGTTTTGTCAATCTCATATTATTCTTATAAATATGTGCAGTCTGGCAGCGCTGTGTTTAAATTTCAACAAAATGGCAACTCTGCAGTTATATTTTAAAGTCAAATACAAGGAAAGTGAGACTAATTCGAATTGCAGGATAGAAACTGTTTGGAATTGAGTTGGAAATACTTAGTTGATGATCGGAGCGAAAGAAAGGCAAAAGGGGAAAGTTTTAATACGCTCAGGCAAGGGCTTACAAGTATATTCCATTTGAAAATAAATGCAGTAAAAAAGTAAATAAGGCAGCCAAGAGTCGCAGTCAAGCGGACAGTGGCAACTCTGGCCAACACTTTGCCACAGCAACAACAACAACAGCAACAACAGCAACAACAACAACATCAGCAGCAGCCAAGCGGCAACAAAAAGTTGTTTCGCTTCTTTTTTTTCATACTATACATTTTTCGTATAATTTTGTGAGCTGCTCTCTTTGGGCCAAGAGTAAGCAGTAGCCAAAAGTAAGGCAATACAACTTACCAGGGCTGCAAATTTTGGCTTTGAAAAAGGTTAAAGAGGGGACTGCAACTTATAAATAAAAGCATATTTATGCAGGGCTAAGACTGAGAGAGAGAGAATGGTTGCAACAAGGATAAGGATAAGGATGAGCGTGCAAGTTTTTGAAGCGCACTTTTAATAAACAAAGGCGGTTCAACAAAGTGGCAAATTGTACTTTGCCTGTTGTTGTTAATTTCAGCTTGTTGTTGTTATCTTTTTTGGAGGCAGGCTCGTACTCGTATTCATTGGCCCCGCAGCCAAAGGCAACACAAAGGCAACAAAGGCAAACAAAATTTATTGCAGGCCGCGGCGACGTTTTTGTAATTAAATGTTTGGTCAGTGCTTATTATTCATCAGTTGATAGCAGCATTTAATTCGATACATTTCAAGAGAACCTTAAACTGAAGCAGCAGTTAAAACAAATGCAACAAGCCGCATCACAAAAAATAAAACAAAAAAAAAAATGTATGCAACATTCTCAGGCTATTGGCCTTGCTTTTTGGGGCATGCTAGGGGCGTGCCTCGAAATGTTGCAAAATGTTCTTTTGAAATGCTCACATAATTTATTTGGTATTTTTCATTTTCATTTTAATTCTCTTTTATATTTGATTCTTACGAAATGACCTGGAATCATGCAAATTAAATGTGTTTTTATTGTTTACATTCAAATGCGAATTCGAAATGCGATTCTGATGTTTGTTTTTTGCCAGCGATTTCTAACGTATAAACTTCGGAATTCTTTCGAGCTTAAAGGCCGCTAAATTAGCTTAATTATACCCCATTCGAATGTCATAGACCAACAAATTCTTTTCATCTTCTTTCATATTCGTTTTCCATTTTGTAGCCCGAATCACACAAACTTATAAATCAAAAATCGAGTTTGTGATGTCATAATGTGAGCTCATAAAGTTTTATAGTTCGTTTTGCCCTTGGCGAGCCGAACATCTAATAATCTAGTCGTAAAGTTTTTGCGAAACGATAAAAAACAGGCAATCTGCAAGTGAATAGTTTTTATTAAACAGTCATAAATGTGAAGTTGTAAGATGTTTCTATTTCTTTATTAGCATTGAAAGTTGTACCCATTAGAAGTAGATTAAAAAGGGGTATATTGGTTATGTGTAACTTAAAAATTCTTTAATTAAATTATTCTAATATAAAATCTGAGAATTTCAAAAGTGTAAACTGCACTTTAAAGGCCTAAAAACCTTTAAAGTGCAGTATACACTTTGGAAATTCTCAGAAATTATAAAGTAAAGAAATTTATATTAAAAGAACATTGATTTAATTCATAGGGTATCTCCAGAGTATCTATCAGTTGAGTACTTTTTATTTGCCACTTTCTCACGCATTGCAAATCATTTATATTGTGAGCATTGACTTTGGTAACTGCCTATTTGAAATTCTAACGTCTGTTGTTACATTTATGCCAATTAAGCCTGCCTCAGGTGCAAGTAATAGCTACAACAATTGGTGGCAGCAATGCCAGCAGAGCAGATTATCCATTAAAATAATAAACATTTGCAGAGCACATTAAATAATTGTCATATAAAAGTTTCAGGCATTTGCTCGTAAATATTTTATGGGCATTTTGCAAAATGCACGCACATTGAAAGATACATAGTGATATAGATATAGATACAGATACATTTACAGATACAAGATACAAAGATATACAAATACAGAGTGTAACAGATGCATGCAGCAAAGTGGCAACAATGAGCTGCCAGAGTTATGAGTTTCCGACTTTTATTCATGAATTCGACATCATTTACACACATTGGCATTGTTTTTGCCTTATGAGGGGGGAGGTTTGTTGAGGGGGAGGAAGAAGGGAGTGGGGTCTAGGGAAAATTGAAAAACTGGGCAGCTGCTGTTGCTCAGTTGTTGCGGTTGCTGTTGCTGTTGCAATTGTATTCAAATATTAGACATAAATTATCATTGAAAATGTGCACAAAAAGTTTTCGCTTTCCGCAAACTTTTTGTTTGCCCTTTGCCCCCCGCTCTCTCCGCTCGCCGTCCCGTTAAGCCGCCAGCATAACCCTCAGCCATGTAATGCAGCTTCGGCCTTGTTACTAATAACCTCAATTCGAAGTGTGCACACACACACAAGCAGAAACACACACATTAGTTTGAAAACAATATTGCCAACTCTCTCCCCTTTGCAGAGTTGCCCCCTCCTTGTCATTTGGGACCTTTGAGGGTGTAACAAAAAATTCTTAACCACAGATTCTGTTTAATTAGACATGCGAATCAAGTTACATCGTTAAGGAATCTAAGAAATACAGTAAAGACCCTAAGGAATTTATTTTTAGCAAATTAAAGATACACTGAAAAAAAGGACAAAAATCTTGATTTAAGAACTTTTATTTTATCAGTGTAAAAGAGGCAACAACGCAAAGAGACCGAAAGCTTGATAATTTATTATTATTTAGTTGGAAAAAAATGCAATTCGTTGTTGTTTGCCATACAATATCATTTTCATTTGGAAGTCTTTGAGCTTCCCTCGTCATCATATCAATGTCAAAGTTTTGCAGTAACAACCGCATTGTTTGGCTGAAGGAAAAGTCTAGCTGCTCATATTTCGCCTGCTGTTTGCCAGTTTTCGCTTTTCTTTGGCTTTTTAATGACTTTTCACTTTTCGCTTTTCGCGTTCTCAGCTTCAGCTTCAGATTCAGATGCATGACCAGAGTGAGATAGATGGATAGATAGATAGCGAGTGAGAGGGAGAGAGAGAGAGAGTGAGATAGAGGGTTAGCAGGTGAAGCATTATGACAACAATCTAAGAGAGAGAGAGAAAAGTGAGTGTGAAATGTTAACCATACTCGGCGACTGCCACTGATAATTAGAGTACAAATTTGTTGCGTCGGCGTCGCTTCAGTGCCGGCGAAAGTAACACAAACAAACAAACGGACCAAAAATATGGCCAAGATGGAACGTTAACGGCATTGCTTTTAAGCTAGTTGGACCTACTACACTGATAAAAATAATTCTTCTAAAATCAAGATTTTGGTTTTGAAACTAAGATGACCAAGTTATTCAGGCCTGTTCCTGAGTTAGTGAATTTAAGTCCAATAAGGTGATAAAATATAATTTTAAAATCTTTAGCCCAAATACAATGCAAAAAATAAAATTTTTTGAAGTCCGATAAAATAACAAGTGAAAGAATAACAGTGTTTAAAATTTAATTAATATATAAAAAATTTAAAAATTATTTTAATATGGTTCTAAAATTTTCTTATTTTAAAAACAAAATATTTAAGACGAATGTTGATCTATTTTTTTTTAGTGTACGGCGACTCGGCTAGTTTTTGGGGACGCTGTTGCATGTGCGTGCCTCTAACTGTAACAGATAAATGCAAATTTATGGCCTCAACGTGCAGAACAAATTGCCAACAATTTAGCCGAGTTTACCGTTAAGCAGCTAACCGCTGAAATGCAAGCAAAGAAAAAAATACTAAATTTAATTAAACTGCAAGCGAGGCCGGCAAACATTCATTAGCTGCAACTGTAAGAGAGAGAGAGCGAGAGAGAGTGAGCGAGAGGGGGAAAGAGAGAGTCCAGAGGGACGTGGCCCACAATTGGCCATAATACGAGTACAGCTCTCAGCATTTCCGTTCAAAGAGAGAGTGAGAGAGAGAGAGAGAGAGAGGGAGAGGGGACAGCCATCTATCTATCTATATCTAGTATCTATTTGGCTGCGTATCTATCAGTTACAAATTGTATCGAGTGCAATGTATAGAATTTATTGCTTCCTGTAAAAAAAAAAACAAAAAAAAAAAAAGCGAATCCCCCCAAAACCAGCAACAACAACAACAACAACAAAAGCGGCAACCACAACGCTGATGATAATGATGACACTGCAGCAAAGTGTGGTTGCAAGTTGCAACCATAGCCAAGACCCGAGAACCGAGAACCGAGTCCATTGCTGAGAGTTGGCAATTATGCCATTTGACATAATTCATAACTGCAACAGCTATTGGACCAGTTGGGCAACTGCCACTGCAAAAATGTTGCGATTGCAACGCGGATGCATCGCTTACAGCTGCAACAGCAACATCCACAACAGCAACAACAACAACAGTTGCTGGATGTGCAATCACTTGGCCAATTGCCCGTTTGCCTTTGTGTGTTGTTATCATAAATTTATGCGCTCGTTTCATAAACGACAACAACGAAAGTTGTTTGATGTTGTTGATGAGCCCAATGCACAACTGGGAGTTGTTGCTGCTGTTGCAGTTGCAATTGCTGCTGTTGTTGTTGCTGCTGCGGTTCTGTTCTGTCCACTGACCAGTTTGCAGCCTCACTTCAGAGTTGTCTCTCATGGGAATCAGGTTAACTTTGAGCGCGCAAAAGTTTTTAATAAATTGACAAAAGTTTGTCATATGCATTGTTTGCCACAAAACTGCGCACAAGTGACCCGCTCTCAATCTCAATCTCAGTCGAAATCTCAATCCCAATCTCCACAAAGTCTCCATTTACCGTTGCAGTGGGTGGCTGTTCGGGTGTTTGCGGTGGTTGAGCGGTGTTTGCGGTGGCTTCATTTGTTGCTCGTTCCTTACCAACTGCAGTTATGGCGTTTTGATGAACTTTGCGCTAGCCAAAGAATCTTTTTTCATTCGTATCTTTTAATAAACTACAATGAACTGTTAGAAAGTTGGGCATATTAAATGCAGGAAAACATTCGTCACTAAGTTTGGTTATAAAAATGCTAAGCTTTTTCCTGATTTTCCATTTTATAAATGCATTCTTGCTACTTGTACAAACTTTAACAATTTTATTTTTTAATATTGGACATTATAAAAAATCGTGTACATTTATCTATGTGAGGTTTAGTAGTTAAACAATCTATTTATTTAGTTTTTAAGAAAGATTTAAAAATATATACTCAAGTTAAGATTGACATATTTTCAAAAACTTTGATGTCTCATAACTTTGTCAAAACTCAACCGATTTTCAAGCGGAATGTCATTTTGATCATGATTTGGCCTCTAAATTGATTCTGCATTTAAATTTTGTACACTTAGAAAATTTCATTATTTTCGACTATAAGCTCATAATTTGTGTACTAACCCCTTAACATTTTTTCAAAAACTTTGACCCCTCATAACTTCATCAAAAATGAACCGATTTTCAAGCGGAATGTCATTTTTATCATGATTTGGCCTCTTAATTTATTCTGCATTTAAATTTTTATCATCTAAAAAAATTTTATAGTTTTTCGATTTTCAGTCGTCTTCTATCTAATTTTCCATACTTGACAGTGATAAAATATATCACACCAATTTATATATATATTGTATGAACTGTAGCGCATTTCCCAGTTGTATTTGCCCAATTCAAATCTTGCTTTCTTTTTATGCTTTGTATGCGTAGAAACTTTGCTCGCAAAAGCACAAAGTGAAGCGGCAACAAGATTTGAAGAGTGTTTGCCAAAGACTTGGACCTGCTGCAGGACTGTGAACTGTGAACTCCCTTTGTACACTGCCTCTGCTCCTTTTCCCTCTGTTTTCCCCTCTACACTTGCTTTTTCAAATAGATACCACAATATTATGTCTGTGGAATTTAATTAGGGCAACGTTTTTGCATTTGTCTAATAACAAGTGGAGTTTTCTTTTTCACAGTGCTAACATTTGGGTATGTTGTTGTTGGTTGTTTATGCCAAATAGTGTAAGCAGTAAAAAACAACAGCAACAACTGAAAACTGGTAACAAGCTGTGCCCAGATAATTACCTGTGTATAAACTTTTCATATTTTTGCTGGTAAAAAGTATTTACTACATTTTTCGATGCCTTTGAAAGTTTATAACATGCAAGCAACAAATGTTGTTGTTGTTGTTGTTGTCGCTGCTGTTGATGATGTTGCTGTTGTGTTCTAGTTGTTGTTGCTACATTTATATGCATTTTTCAAAGGTTTATGCTACTCATGCCAAGCTCAGTTTCAGTTGTTTTTGTTTTTGTGGCTGTTTCGTTTTACTTTCAACTTGCAACAAAAAGTGGCACATGTCGGCAGCACAGTTTGTAATCAAATGAAATGCAACACACAGAAGGCAGCAACACAAATTTATGAAAACTCATGCCGGCAAAATGGGAAATTGTGTGCAAGCAGCAGCAGCAACAACAACAACAACAACAACAGCAGCAGCAACAGCAACAACAGCAGCAACAACTGATTGCTGTTGTAGCTCTTCATATGGTGTGTGGCACATATGAAAGCCCTGCCTAAATAGCAAGTAAAAGTACGAGTATCAGATACAAATGTATCTCACCTGCTTTACGCTTTTCACTTGTACAACTGCAACAAGAATTTTCACTTTTCTTCGGCATTGTTGTTGCTGTTGTTGTTGTTGCTTTATAGTACTGAGTGCTGAGTACTTATTGCCGCTGGCAGACAACTACGAAAATGTTGCATGCCACATGCAAAACACAACATCAGCTGATTATTATTTGCCATTATTGTTATTGTCAATAATTTCAACTTGATTCCCCTTGATTGGCAGACACTTGAAAGTGCCAGGGGAGACTCTGTCTCTGTCTCAGTTCTAAGTACAATTTATTCTCTATATATTTATATGTGTGTGTGTGTGTGAGTGTCTCTTCCAAGGCTTGTTTATTTATTATGCATACATGCAAAATTGGCCTCCTGTCGAAACTTGCTTTTAAACAATAGTTCAAGGTTGCAAGTAAATAATTTCGTTAGTTTGATGCGCCATCGAAAATATTAAAATTTATTCTTGGCAATATTAAAGTTTTGTGAGTTCCATTAAAGTTATAGTTTATCTGCATAACAAGTGTTGCCAAGAAGTTTTAGAGCAAGCTTTAATAGACTTTAAAGTTGACTAAGCAGACTAAGTCAAGTTCTTGTTTTTGACGAAAGAAAAGAGAGAAATAGAACAAGGAATGTACGTTAAACTTACAGCCAGTTAAGACTAGCTTAAGTGTTAGTAAAATTAAACTAGCTTTAAGCATAAACGTGCTTTTAATCTCTATTTTAGATGCTTGTTGAGATGTATAACAAACAATCATCTCAGCACACTTTTCCAAAAATTTCCAAATGTCGTAACTTTGTCATCTTTTATCCGATTTCTTTCCGGATTGTCAGTTTTTTCAATATTTGACCTCTATTTTCATTCTGCATTAAAATTGGAAAACTCAATTTTTCTTCCCTTACTGTCTAATTTTTCCATACTTTTCCCTTGACACATTTCTAACAATTTAAAAATATCATAACTTTGTCAATTTTTATCTGATTTCTTTCCGGATTGTCAATTTTTTCATTATTTGACCTCTATTTTCATATTGCATCAAAATTGATAAACTCAATTTTTCCTCATTTATTGTTAATTTTATCCATACTCTTCCCTTGACACATTTTCAAAATCTTCAAAATTTCATAACTTTGTCAATTTTTATCCAATTTTTTTCCGGATTGTCAAATTTATCATTATTTGACCTCTATTTTCATCCTGCATCAAAATTGAAAAACTCAATTTTTTTTCTTTTAATATCAATTTTTTCCAAATTCTTCCCTTGACAAATTTCTAAAATATTCAAAATGTCATAATTTTGTATGGAATATCAATCGCTATTTATTTAGAAATAAAATTCAATTGTCAAAGCTATTTTTGTTATTACGTCTTCTAATTTGTTGCATAATTGAATAGAAACTTTCTGAGGCGTAAACAGCACTTGTACATATGTATATAATAATGCCTTTGCAGCACTTGAAAACTAATTTAAAATTAATTAATTGCCTAAATTCCATTCTCCGATAATATTTAGAATGCATTTTGAGTAGATGTTATAAGAACTGTCAAAAAGCATTTGAGCACGTGGCTATTGTTCATGTCGCTATTAAAATCTAAATGAAATTTTCATGCATGGCCACAAAACTAATTACAACTGAAGTGTCAAGCAATTGAGGCAGTTTATAGTTATAGTTATAGTTGTACTCAAAGTTGTATTCTGATTGTAGTTATAGTTGCAGTTCCAGTTGTAGTGGAAGTTGAAGTTGAAGTGTTTGCCGGCCAAGTGGCAAGCTGAAAACTTTGCTGCACTCGGCAGCAATTCACACATAAACATACAGACAAACGTAACTTTAAGTGCGCCAGGCAATATAAAAAATGTAGCTGTCCGAAAAAAAAGGAAAAACGAAAAAAAAAATATCAAATGAAACTAACTTTTTTTTGTGTGTGTTGCTGAAAAATGGCTGCAACATAAAAATTGACCTCAGCGACAAAAGGCGACGTTAGACGATGTTAAGAGCCAAATAGTTGGAGACAGAGAGGCGCACACAAAACCGACGACGAGACACAGCATAAAAGTGGAGCAGCAATTGGCCCTGCTTTGTGTCCCTGCCTCTCTGCCCCCCTGCAACTGCCCCTTGCAACTGCCCCTAGTACAGTGAAAAAAAGACCAACTTCTAATATCAAGAACATTTATCTTAAATATTTTGTTCTTAAATTAAGATTATTTTATGACAAAATTACAAAAACTAATAATAATTAATAATCTAAAAAATCTTAAGAAATTAATATAAGAATAAAAATCTTAATTTGTTAGGAAAGTATAAATGGAAAGTATAAATCGTATCAAACAAAAAAAATTAAATATTCTTAAATTGAAATTAAAAATTAAAATTAATTTTTTTTTAAATTTTAAAAATTATTTTTTTTATTTTTTAATAATAAAAAATAATTTTTTTTTAAATTTTAATTTTAAGAACATTTTTCCTTAAAATAAGAACTTGATCTTATAATGTACTTGAAATCACGATGTCTTGATTATAGAATATTTTTTGTAACAGTGTACATGCCACTGCAATGCAACTTGGACTCGCACTTGGACACTGAATTGAATTCGGCAGAGCGTGTGTCTGTCTGTCTCTGTCTATCTGTCTGTCTCTCTTTGGTGGGGCAGACAAATTACAGTAGCCAGATTTCTCGTCTTTCAATGTTGTTTTGCATTTGCATTTGCAGCCATAATCATAGTCAGAGTCAGAGTCATAGTCAGAGTCATAGCTATAGCCAAAGCCACGCCTCCCTCTCAGCGCCCCTTCATGTAGCTGCCTCTCTTGTTTGCCTCATGCTGCTGCAACACGCGCTGAACGTGTTTTTTGCTTAAACATTGTTGTTGTTGCTGTTGTTGCTGTTGCTGTTGCTGCTTGTTGTTTTTCATGCCTCGCATGTTATTTTGTATATCTTGTTTTTTTTTGTGTTTGTCCAAATGCTCTAAAGAATGTGGTTTACTTTTTGGATGAGTTAACAAGCGAATCGTAGCACATGTTGTTGTTGTTGCAGCTGTTGTTGTTGCTGTGGTTGTTGCTGTTGTTGTTGCTGTTGTTACTGCTGCTGTTGCTGTTGCCTCTTCAAGTCTGTGTACATACATGATTTTGAGTCTAATTTGCGTTGAGCTCTCGCAAATTTGTCATAGAAAGTGTTTTTTGTGCTAAAATAAGCGCTCATAGATCAGTTTCGAGTGATAATTTAAGTCAACGTCTGACGTGACAAATAGTCTACAATTTAGCCACAGCTTTGTACTAAGCATTTGAAAATGATTTATGCCTCACTAATATGGCAACAAGTGTGTCTACTTAAAAGTATTTTACTAAAATATGTTCTTTTCATGTTTATCATTGCAGCTAACTGATTTACAAGTGCTGCAATTTGCCGTCAGAGTTTCCTACGGGTAAGCTACTTAATATTACGTATACGCAGAGTATATATAACTATAATTAATATTATTATTTTGCTTAAGTATTTGTGTGTGGCAACAAGGAAGCATAGTTTATAATGTATTCTGGGAATGAATAGTTTCTTAAAGCTTATCTTTAAATGCAAAATATATGAGCATAATTTTAATTATATGCTTAGATTGAATAGGAAGAACTTGCAGATAAAATAGTTCTCAGTAAATACAAATTGCTTGCAATTATATTTATTGTAGACGTAAGATAAGTAAGAAGATACAGACTTCAAAAAATTTTGGGTCTACTCTTGTTATTTTTAAACTCATCTTATGTTATCTATATAAACTCTTTAGACTTAAGATTTAGCATTTTGAGGAGTTGCTGACAGTTTCAAATGCTAGAATTCCTGCTGGCTAAAAATAAGCTAAGAAATTTCGCTGAGCTTGTGCCAAATGTGTCAATTCATTGGAAAGACGAAGTCGATGTCTTCTCTCTTTCGGCTGCCAAGTGCTAAATGCGACGGCCTAACAGCAATTCTCTGCCTCTCTCTCTCTTTTTTTCTCTCTTATATATATTTTATTTATTTTTCTGCCTCTTGGCATACATATGTGTGATTTTTGCTAACGCTTATGGTAATGAGGCCTAGTTTTGTGACTATAAACAGATTATCAAAATTGTGCGCTCACTTTTCTTTAATGGCTTTCGCCGCTTCAGTTGAGTCATATAGATTGAAAGATGTTTAATTCGCACTTGGTAGCCAAGTACACTGATAAAAAAAATGTTATAAAATCAAGATTTTGATCTCAGAATTAAGATTTTTGGTCTAAAAAATGCGTCGAGAACATAAAATTCTTAAATTAAGCGAACACATCTTGATTGAATGAATGTTCTTGATTTTAGAAGTTGGTCTCTTTTTTTCAGTGTATGTGGATTCTTTTTGAGCATAGTTGATGACGCAGTTTAGGGCGTGGCCTCATTTGCCGCTGACATTTGTCGCACGACGTTTGCTTCGTTCCGTTTCCTCCCACGCGCCTCAGATTTATTGCCAGCTGCGACGCTAAGCGACTTCGTTGTTGTTGCAGTTGTTGTTGTTGTTGCTGACTTATTTATGTGTTGCGTGGGCAGCGTTGTTGTTGCTGTTGTTGCTGCTCTTTTATTTCGGCAGCAAACGGTTGCAAATTGCGCAGCATTTGGAAGCTGTCAGCCTGCCGAATCCATAGAGACTTCACATCTCTTCCACTCTCTCTCTCTTCCACTCTATCTCTCTCTCTCTCTTTGACTGAATCTCTTTTCTATGCTGTCGGCGAAATTCTTGCTGCCCTTTTGGAAAGTTGCTCATGTGGAGGCGACAACACATTTGGGCCATAGTGAAATTAGTTGTCATTAAAAATATAATTATTTATATAGCATTTTTTTCAGTTTTGCATATTACGGCTAATTTCTTGAGTTGCGCCAATAAATTTGTGACAGTGTTGGTAATTCTCTGTGGCGTGTTACGGTAGCATTTGACACCAATTGTTGTTGCCTGTGGATTGCATGCCACTATTGTTGTTGCTGTTGTTGGCTTTTTTGCTGCCTCTTTTGCTGTTGCACGTCATTCAAATGGCAGACAGCCAACGAACTTCGTGTTCAAGTGCTTCTCAGTTGAGCTGAACTGAACTGAGCTGAGCTGTGAACTGACTTGCTCTGAAGTCTTTTAACTCTTGAGTTGCATTTTCTTGGCTGTCAGGCGAAGGTCAAAATGCTCTTGTTGTTGTACTTCCACCTGCGCTGCAGTTTGTCAAGTGATTAAATCAGTTTGTACACTTTCAAAAAAAATTAGAAGTCTTTAAGAAACGTTTTTTTTATTAAACTTTTCTTTTTAATGATCTTGGTGCTTAGTTTTACTTTAGTAATTGATATTCATATATATATGCTAAAGATAAATATCTTTCATATTATCTTAAAAAGTTGGAATACTTAATGTGTATTTCAATCTTTTAAAATGTTGCACTTTTAACTGCCATTTAGATAAATATATCAATAATATATAAATTAAATGGTTTTTCTTTCTTATTAATGAAAATTATGGTAGATTAAATGTTTTGTCCGTATAACTGCAATTTAAATATATATATTGAATTTATACAAATAAAATGTTTGTTTTTCGATTTAATTAAATTAATTTAATAATCTAATCAGCACTGTTTATTTTTTAATTATTTGTGTTTGTTATTTAAATATCTCTTTATTTGCTTTATTTATTTGAATGTTTATTTAAAAGTGCTACGTATTTGCTGTCAGTGTACGCTCAGTGACCGCAGCGGAGGTGGCCCACACAAATTAATTGTAGCAAATTATGAAAAGTTAAACAAAAATTGTGAACAACTTAAAACAACTGACAAACTGGCAACTGGCTAACAGGCAACTGACCAGGGCAGCTGGTGCTTTTGGCCAAGTGGCTGCTCACTTGGCTGGTCAATGCCATTTTATTTGCTTTTGTTTTGTTTGCTTTTTACTTACTTATATTTTTTTTTCTATTTCTGTTGCTGTTTTGTTTTGTAGTTGTCGTTATTGTTGGTGTTGTTGTTTTTTGGGGTTTCTTCAATTTCGCGTTTGCGCGTAAACAGCAGCAAAAAGCGTTAAAACAAAGCTAACGGTACATATTTGCGCTACGTATTTGCTTTGCGCTGTGGTTTTTAACGAGATTTCGTGATGTTTTGATTCGTGCTGGCAACTGGAGCACACACGCACACACACACAGCATCATTGGGTATAAATATAATGCAAATAGCATACAATCAGCTTGTGAGATTTTGCACTACACACACACACAGATACACAGTTGCAGATACACAGATACACAGATGCAGATACACAGATACATTTGGGTACAGATACAGATACATTTTTGGGCTTATGCACACTGTTAATTTCGTGTTTTGTTATTTAATTTGCAGCTGATTAAATTTACTTTAACTCAGCAATGCAAATGATAGAAAAATGAAAATTAATTTAACAACAAATAGTTAAACGAATGCTGTAAATTTATTTTTTCTATCTGGTAGATAAGCTTTATTAAGTAGTCGATTATATGCTACTTCTCTTGTCGCCTGTCTTCCATATCTTATATAAGTACTTTCTGCCTTTGTCAATATCTTTATCATCGTTGTCTTTCGCTTGTCCTCATTATAAAACACAAATCATGCATTGCGTTTATTTAACGGTGCAAAGCTGACAAATTTATTGCCGCCGACGACATAAATCGGTATCAGGTCTGACCCACAATTTGATGCCAACTGGAAATGTGTCAGCGACAAGCAAATTTGCCAAAAATCGTGCTGTAATTGACATATATATGGACGCATTATACAGTTAACGTGTATCTCTCGCTCTGGCTTACAATTCTCATTATAAATGCACGAAGGGGGCAAAACAAAAGACTGAGACAACGAACTTGCCAAGATCATGTTAAGCACATACATTCAGACATAAAGACATTCTCATACATAACACTGTTGGAGTCGATTTAACATACAATAACATAAATCTATAGCACATTTCATTGTTAAGTCAATTGAGAGTTTTACACCTTATGAAATTCATTCAATAATAATGTGATTGAAGTAAAAGTTCTGGATAAAATGTGAATATTATGCCAATAAATAAGTTATTATACAATACAAAATTAAACTCATGAATATAACGTCATCATGTTACATAGATTTTTCCTAAAAAAGTGTAGATTTATTTAATAAAATATTTTTAATAATTCTTTAATGAAATTTCAATTTCTAAGAAGACATTTCGAATAAATACTGAATATCAACAAAGTTATAATAGCATTTATATGTTTATAAGTTGCTAATTTGTTAAAATTTAGAAACGAAATTATTCAGGTGAATTAGGTAAAGTTTCCCAGGTTGATTTATTTCGTAGATATTTCTGCCAATTTGCATTTCTCAAATCGAATGCTTGTCTTTCTATGGCAAGCGTTTATTTAATTCTCTTGCCTGGTAATAAACTGCTAAATGCTAAAAATGGATACCAAGTTTGGAAAAAATTTCACTTTTTCGGGCAGTGGCTGATGCTGTTTGCCTATAAACAAAAACAAATAAAAAAGAAGCGAAAAACCGGTTAAATTGCCAAACAAATTCCGACATAGTTAAAATTAATTTTTCTTTTTGCAATTTTAATTAAAGCGTTTTGTTGCGTCGAGTGAAAGTCTCGCTTAGAGTCCAGAATTTTGGTCAAGTTTTTTTTTCTTAATGGGGCCAATTGTCGGCTTCCGCTGCGTTAAGAATCAGCTAACAAATAAGTGCAAAACAACAATGCTATAAAATTTAATTAAAATGAGCTAACAAAAAGCAGCAACAACAACAGAAAGTTTTAAACAATGCACAATTTGTGGCAATTTCAGTGGCACTTTTTCAGTTGCCAACTTGGAAGCTGGACACTTGGCAGGTGTGGAGTTGGGGGCAGGGGGTTAAATTGTGCAAAATGTGTGGCAAGTTAATTAATTAATTTAATAACGCGCTGTTTACAGTTGTGTTTTATTTTTTTTTTTTTTTTTTGTTACTTTACTCATTTGCATTGTGTATGTTGATGTTTTCAGCAGGTAGCTGGCATTGTTGCTGCTTTCTGTCGAACTCTTGACTTCATTTGAGACGTAGCAGCTGCCAGCCAAGTCCAAACAATATTTTTGTTAGCCGCTGAAGTGAGCTAAGCACTTGAGGTGCTTCAGAGTCTGTACCCCATTTCCCTTTACACTTACTCTTAACCATTCCCCATTTTCCATTGGCATTCGTAGCTTCACGTAGCTCAAATGTCCTTCTGCTGTGGCAGAAATTCTTCAGCGTGCATTGACATTGCTGTTGCTGTTTGCTGTTTGCTGAGTTGAATTTAACACCTTTTTTGTTATGGCCTGGCATGTAAAGCCCAAAAGCAGAGCTAGCCAAGAGCCTGCCAGCCCAGACAGTTCTTGGCCAACAATAGTGCAAACAAAAAAGAATAAATAAATAAAAAAAAATAAATAAATAAGAAAACGTGGCAACAATGACAACAGCCAACATAGAAGCAACAGCAACGGCAACAGCAGCAGTAACAGTGGCCACAACAGCAGCGCCCTTTAAGGCTGGCGCAATGCACTCAAAAAAAATATTGATGACCCAGCGCGGAACGTGACGTGATGTGTAGCTGTAGCGGGAGATGGCAGCAACAACAACAGCAGCAACAACAGCAGCAACATCAGCAACAGCAATGCGACGTTTTAGTTTGAAATTGATTTTCCCCATGCGGCGACAACAAGAACGACGACGTTGACCTTGCTTTGCTGCTCCCGAGGGACTTGACAATTGTTGGCCATAAATGCGCTAAGCAGCTGCCCATTGTGGCTACACACACACACACACACACGCACACACACACACACATGTATGGGCATCGAGCGTTTCGCATTAGAACACAACTTACCAAATATAAACAAAAGACTTAGGCAACGAACTTGCCGCACACTGCAGAACTAAACAATGGCGCGTGCTATGGCTAAAAGCCAAAGCCAAAGCCAAAGAGCCATAGTCGCAATCATAGTCATAGTCACATAGCCAAAGCCTGTTTTTGGCCCGGTCAATGCGTAGCTGGAAACCTGCTCTGATCATGAAAATGCATTTTACCCCCGACCAACTTTAGAGTTTTTGCTCTGCACTGTCGTGTTGCAGTTGTTGTTGCTGCTGTTGCTGTTGTTGTTGTTGTGTCTTTTGTTTAGCGGCCAGAGATCTAATAATAAGGCACTGCGCTTGCTAACGAAAGTTATTTATGCATGCAACAAGTCTACTTAGGCCTGCATGCGTCATCGGTTGCTGTTCATAATTTATGCCAAGACTCGCCCCAGCAACAGCAACAGCAACAGCAACGACAGCAACAGCAACGACAACGGCAACAGCAACAGCGTGGGTGTTAATGGCGGCGCGACGCAAACAGAGCGGCAACAGTCGCTGCCACAGCAACAACAGCAACAACAACAACAACTGCTTACTGCAATAGTCACGCCAGCAAATACTCAGCTGTGTGCTTGCTATAGAGAAACAAGCTAAACAACTACGACAAGAACAGCAGCAGCAGCAACATTAACAACAACAAAACAAACTAGTCGCAAAGGCTATAGTCGAGAACCCGACTATAGTATACCCGTTACTTATTTTAATATATATTGAAGTATTTTAAAAAAATTATGGCCTGATAAAAACTACTGCATACTTTTAGGGGATTCTATTGAGTTAATATTTTTTATTAACTTTGGATAGCTATTACTCCCGTTCTACTTGTCTGATCTTGCTGCGGTTAAGTGATATAATAGATAATATTAATAGATAACGTGATTTACTATAAAAACTGTATTATCTTAAAACTATCCGTTACTTATTTCAATATATATAATAGTATTTTAAAAAAATTTGCACCTAATAAAAACTACTGCATACTTTTAGGCGATTGTATTGAAATAATAACTTTATTAATAACTTTGGTAAGCTATTACTCCCGTTCTACTTGTCCGATCTTGCTGAGGTTAAGTGAGATTATATAAAGAATTAATAGATAACATTATTTACCATAAAAACTGTATTATCTTAAAAACTATCTCTTATAGACTCAGAGATCTAGGCGCTCATACAGACGGACAGACGGACAAGGCTATATCAGCTATTGATGCTGATCAAGAATATATATACATTATAGTGTAGAAGATACCTCCTTCTCCCTGTTACATACATTCCAACGAATACAATATACCCTTTTACTTATTTTTTAAGTAACGGGTATAAAAATACAAAAAAAGTGCTGGCAGCTTCAAAAGGGTCGACGACTTTTGCGCCCGCATTGGCACCCATTGGCAAACGTTCAACGTGCAACGCTCAACGTGCAACGTGCCACATGCAGCTGGCAATGGCCGTCGAGTGGCATAAACCAAATAAATGGAAATTGTTTAAAGTTTGCTTTGGTTTATGGCCTTAGACGTTGTCGCTGTCGCTGCCAATGCTAATTGCCATGGAATGTCCACACACAAAATGCAGATGCTGATTTTGATGCTGGTCAATTTGCGTGGGTTGCAAGCTGCAAAAAGACTGTGGCAAGCTGTTGTTAATTATGTGCATTAGCCACAAACTGAAAGACACTTCCTTATGTTTTACTTTTTTTTATTTATTTATTTACGCACGACTAAAAGCAGTCGGCAAGAATCTAAAAAATTCAAGTATAAAAATTATATATAAGTTATAAACTGTAAAAAAAAAATTTTAATTAGAATTAGAATTAGATCTGGTTAATCTTTATGGTCAAAAGTTTTAATTTCCAACTGCAAATATAGAGGACATTAGAAATGTACAAAAAACAAATCGAAATCAAAGAATTAAAAACTCTGAGTATTTAACCGCGAATTGTGGATGGCGGAAAGTAGAAGGGACGAAACATTTCGCCGGCGCCATTAAAGAATTTGGATTGAAACTCCACCCAGTGAAGACGTAGGGTGTGTAGAAATGCCGATAGACCCTCCATCATGACCAGAATGGCAACAGTGAGTATGGCCCAAATGAAGAAGGTGGCCGTCAACACAGGCACGCCCAAATATATGGGTAAATTATTGGATATACCCTTGGTCAGCACCATATGGAACAGGACATCCGCCAGCTGACTGTGAGCCAGAGATAAAGCCCAAAGACGCAGATAGGAAGCGGTATGGGAAACGGAACCCAAAACACTTTCGATAGTGTGAATTCCCGAATGTATCCAGATTTCGGTCAAGTCAAATTCGACGGCATCGGTGACGGAATGTGATCGGGTTTCCGAGACGCGTTTCTCCGAATCGATACTATAACCGACCGAATAATGCAGCGAGGATTTCATTTCTTTCAAGGTTTCGCGTCCTTTCTCCTGTAAATCATTCAGATCTCGCTGTTCACGTTCCTTTGTCAATTTCTTCTGGCGACGTGTCAAGTAAATGGGCTTACCAGCCAGCAAAATGGGTACGGCACAAAAGGCAATCAATACCAGAACATACTCTAACATGCGTTCATGGGGAAACATGCCTTTATTACAGGTCTTATCCTCCAGCTCGGTTGTCTTCATCAGCATCATGTCTATAAAGGTGATAAGCACCGACGGAGCACAGGCAGAGTTATAGGGAGTCTGTTTGAGTCCCCCATAAGTCAGCCACTTGAAGAAGATGAGAAAGACGAGATAACAGAACAGACATATCATGAATATACACTGTGGAATCACCATCAAGAACAGATCGCACTTGCGATTGAGGGAAATGCAGTTGACAGCTGCCAAAAACAAACCAAACATCATCTGTGAAATGCCCAAAATGATGGCCAATTTCATTTTCAAAGAGTTCACTGTAGTTATCGAATCCTCGCCACTGATCTTCCATATGGGATCCAGGCCAATTGGGTAAGGATCTCCTGAGTAGAACTTTGGATTATTTGGATCCAGTCCAAACTTGGAGCTCATCTTGCGAACAGTGCTCGAGTTGTAGACACAGCTCCAACTGGAGCCAAAGACGTTGATCGGCATAGCCAAAACATCATTGTAGATAAAGCCAACATATACCGAGAATATACCCATTAGCAATATGATATAACGACCGGCATATAAGATATTTAGTATCTCATTATCACTGCGCGCTGTGCGTTGCATTTCCTCAATGCGTTTCTCCTGGCAGATTAGAATTAAAGCAAACAGAATCAGTATTAAACCATGACCAAGATCACCAAACATGATGGCAAACAAAAACGGAAATGTGATGATTGTATAAGGCGCCGGATTGAGTTCCTTATAGTCAGCCATGCCATATGAATCAATCAGATTCTGAAATCCATGAGTGAACTTATTCAGCCTAAAATAAGTAGGCGGAGTGTGTCTAGATTTGCGAGTGCGCAGGAGAAGCATAGGCTTCGGATTGAATCCTTCAGCCTCGCCAATCTCGGCCAGAGCACCACGATTCAGTGCATCACGAACTTCAGTGACTTGGGAACTGGGCAGAAAACACTCCGCCTGCAGATACTTTTGATGCTCCAGAGCTCCCACTGGACTGAGTCGATTGAGCAGATCGTAAATCTTCATGGCTTTGTTTAAATTAATGCGCATCAAGTAACTAGTTCTGGCGGCAATTAGAAGTATGCGTTTCTGCACAGATTTAGTTTCATTCAAAACAAAAAAGACGTCCTTTGATTCCCGCTCCAGTTGATTGATCATCAAGAGACGCTGACTCGATGTCTCCGGACACTCAAAGATGGTCACATGAAAGGCTGCACAGCACTTCAATAACTTGGGTCGAATATTCACCGATATGGTCATCAAAAGTACCACAAACTTGTGAACCAATACACGCTTAAGTCCAATCTGCTCGTAGACCTTCTCGGGCATTTCGGCACGTCGCACCAAGAGATTACGTCCGAAGAGTCGGTAAAGCATCAGCTCAAAGACCGGAAACTTTTCCACATTAATACTACCCAATATATAATTTAAATGCGAACTAAATGGTGAACCATCAGATGTATCTTTTAGTATTTCCTTCAAGTTTTCCTCCGCATAGAGCAACTGTGCACCATGAGAACCATCCGCTGTGAGCATCTTTTGAGCCTTTTGTATGGCATAACGTTTTTCCTCTAGATAATTATGACGTTTCTCCAATGTAGTGTAATGTTCCATTACAGAACGCATTTCCTCATTCATTTGACGCAGATGGTTATCATAAAGTGGTATTTGGGACTCCCTTGGACGCTCCTCTATATCCACTTTGTCGTAGTAAGTGGGATAAATATCCAGACTGGGCATTTGACTCTCCAGGAATTCCACATAACGCAACAGTTCCGAGCATTGATATACCTTATGTGTATACATGCCATTTAAAAGACGATCCTCATCATAGACATTGTTGAACTGCAGACCGCCAGTGTGACCAACCTCGACCAGACAATTGAAGGCATTATCCTCGTGCAACAACAGCTGAGCCAACTCCATGTCCTCACTGCAAAAGAATGCCTTGGCCATGCTGAGTCAGTTAGTCAGCCAGTTGAACAGTTGAACAGAGGCTAACAAATGTCTAATGTCGTTTGGAATATATAGTATTGTTTGCTTTGACTGGAAGTTGGCCAGGCCTGCTTGATTCTGTCTACTGCTAATTGATACGTTGCTCACTCTTGTCGCTTAGCCAAACAGACAGTTAGTTGCTGTTGTTGTTGTTGCTTGTCTTTGTTGGCGTGTTTGCTGTGACTACACTGAAAAAAAGGACCAACTTCGATTATCAAAAACATTCATCTTAAATAATTTTTTCTTAACAGAAGATTATTTTAAGACCAAATTACTAAAACTAAGATTATTAATCTAAAAAATCTTAAAATCTTAATATAAGAATAAAAATCTTAAATTGTTAGGAAAGTATAAATAGGTACTATTTTAATTATTTTGAAAATTTGATATTTTTTTTGTTATCACTGTCACTGTATTATATACGCTACGTATACTTAATATTGCGTATACGCTGCGTATACTTAATATTGCGTATACGCTGCGTATACTTAATATTGCGTATACGCTGCGTATACTAAATATTGCGTATACGCTGCGTATACTTAATATTTAGTATACGCCACGTATACTTTATACCCTTATTTGGCCTATAACTTCAATCTACCATAACTTTGCCAAAACTTAACCGATTTTCATGCGGAATGTCATTTTGTTCATGTTTTGGCCCCCAAATTGATTCTGCATTCAAATTTAGTTCACCTAGATAATTTCATTATTTTCGACTATAAGCTCATAATTTGTATACTAACCCCTTAACATTTTTTCAAAAACTTTGATCTCTCATAACTTTGTCAAATCTCAACCGATTTTCATGCGGAATACCATTTTGATCATTATTTGGCCTCTATATTGATTCTGCATCAAAATTTGAATTACTTAGAAAATTTCATATTTTTGTCCTCACCATCATATTTTTCTAATCTTGATTTTATAACATTTTTTTTTATCAGTGTACAGTGTACACTTAATACGAGTAGCTGCAACGCTGCACAAAGCAAGTCTCAAGCTTGCGGCCTGTGCATAAGATCAACTGCGATAATTTAGCGTTTGCATGCTGCTGTGACCCCTCACCTCCACCTCCCCACTCCCTTCTAACCGCTCTCCGTTATCCCACTGCCATTTTGCCCTGCTTGCACACAATTGCAGTTTTGGATCCGCCCACATTTCAGCCTTTGCAACGCTACACTGCGCAACACAACAAAACACATTCGCAAGCCAACAATTTATGCTTTGTTCTCGATGGGAAAACTTAAATTTACTTTATGCTGATTTTGTGTGCAATTTGCACTGTATTTTAATGTATTATATACAAACAAACCGGTTCTGAATTGTGTTTATGCTTTTGAATAATGTATGATAATAAATATTTATATATTTAAATAATATTTTTAATATTAAAGATAAATTATTTAATATTTATTTGATGGAAAAAATTAGTGACAAGTGCCATAATTTATAAGCATTAGCTTGTAGCGCTAGGAAATCAAAATTGAATTAATTAAATAAAAAAAATTAAAAATATAAATAAACATATTGTATATTAATATTTATTGCAGTTTCTAAATCAAACACTTAAATATATAATATTATATTGATTCTAAAGCTCAACAAAACCATTTTAATGGAAGTGGATTTTAAAAAAATATAAGTAAACAAGTTAAAATTATCGTCGCTTTGATAATTTTAGAACAGTCTTAATAAAATTGTGTTTAGAAACAACATTGAGTGTAGTCTATAATTGTAGAGTTGTTATTGTTGCTACCACTTTTTACTCGTTTTAAAATTATTTTAAAGCTGCGTTTGCATTTATTCAAGTGTGTATTTGATTTGCTTTTGTTTCGTTTTTTTGTTGAGGCTGTCAACGCGGCGTATGCTTAATCTGCTTATATAAGCAACACTAGTTGGTATTGTTGTTTTTGGTGCTGTTTTTTTGATGCTGTTGCTGTCGCTATTTTCTCATCAAATGCCACAAAGATGCAGCAACGTTTTCCCATACAAATCGAAGCTTAAGCGTTTAACACAAATTGTTTTGTAATTTTAGGCCTCTGTTGCTGTTGTTGTTACTGTTGTTGTTGTTACTGTTGCTATTGCCAAAAGCGTTTTACTCATTAGCTGCTGCTAAAAGGAAAATGTGCTTGGTGAAAATTTCGATGCCATAAAATGTTCGTTAGCGTTGGCCAACAACAACAACAACAACAGCAACAACAGCGTACAATAAGCCCAATGGCAACAATGGCTAAGATCGTTCAACAATGAAAGTAAAAGTGGCAAAGCGCACTGCACTTGATAATTTCTTGGGCAAGCAGCTTGTTTTCTATATAAAGTTGTTATTGTTGTTGTTATTGTAGCCCCGTAGTTATTTTTTGGTGGACAATAAGCCGCAGTTGTTGCTGTTGTTATTGTTGTTGTTGCCATGCCGTTCGATTTCATTAGCTTTTATTGCAGCACTTTTGTTGCCAAAGAAATTAAGTCACCAATTGAAAGTTGAAGGAAAGCAAAAGTGGGCTGTGTTTTCACTTTTGCCCGGCCCAACAATTGCAGGCAATTCAGTTAGCCATTTGCATGGCTTGCTGGCCAATAAATAACTAAAACGTGGCCGAAATCCGCTCAGAACTGCTGCTGCAGCTGCAGACAAAAAAAAAAACAATGTGAATTGCAGCACGTGCAACATTTAGAAGGTGACATGAGCAAAGAATAGGAGAGGAAGGGAGCAAAGGGGAGTTCCTATATTCAATTGGTGTTTAAAGCCACGACTTGAGTTGGGCGTGGAGACAAAAGATATGCCACATGAATGTTAAAACAATGCAAGGAATAAAGTTGAAATAATTTCAAATTAACTTCAAATTATTTTAATGTCTTTTCAATGATTCTGGTCACAAATAAATAGGTACTTATTAATCACCTAAAACTATAGTATTTATATTTGTTAAGTGTTGCTTATTTTTAACAATTTGTTTAGTTAAATTACCTACGTAAACTAATAAACTTTCATAATGTCTCTCTTTACTTACAGTGTAATGTGAGTCGGATCGAATAGCCGAAAAAGCAGACGCCATTCAAAAGGTAAGAAGCAATCGATTTTTGGCATTAAACAGCAATTAAGTGAACGCGAAAGCCAACGCCTACGCCCTTGCCACGCCCACGCCCCCTATACAAAATACACACAATTCACTTTTCAATCACAGCAAAGCGAAGAGAAAGTGCACTCACAACTCGCAACGTGTAATTTGCCACTGGGCCATAACAAGTAGAACCCAAAATTAACGCCTAAACAGCTCAGACTCTTCAGCATTATTATTATGGCAATCAAGTGATGCCAAGAAGGGAGGGGGAATCATTTTAATTACAATATATGAAGCACTGTCTGAAGTTATTTGAAAATAGGGTCAAGTTTGGAACACACGAAGCAGAACACACATAAACACACACACACACAGTGGGAGTTAGAGATGAATTTGTGAAACGAGAGCAAAAGACAAGCGAAAGTTGAAAGTGACAATAATAATGAAAGAACCACAAATTGTTGCTAGTTGCGTGTACGAGTGTAATTGCCACAAATTTTTGGGGGGTCTATTTAATTAAACAAATTAAAATATATAAAGAAAGATTGTTGTTGTGGGAATGTGATTCACATATATATATATATAGTATTCAAAACTCACATGACGCTGAGCACTTAAGAATTAACTGTGATTGCCAACTGTTAAGATTTTGGCATTGAATTGGACACTTTGCCATGCTGAATGCTGAATGCAAGTTCGTTGCCTAAGTCTTTCGTTTTTAGCCTTGCTGAATGCTGAATGCAAGTTCGTTGCCTAAGTCATTCGTTTTTTGCGACCTTATCATTTTATGACTGTGACGAGCTGTTCTTGCTGATGTTCTTGCTGTTGTTTTTGTTGTTGTTGTTGCGTCAGTGCGTGGACGTCTAGTCGCTGCTTGGCAGCTTGATCTTGGCCTGGCTTGCACTGGCACCGTTACAAGTCTCGGCCTAAGTCTGAGCCCGTCACTTGCAGCGCTTCATTAAAATGTCTGACTTAGCCAAATGGTTTTTGAAATTGAAACGTCTATGTGGCGACTGCGACTGCTACACTGAAAAAAAAGAACAACCTCTAAAGTCAAGAACATTCATCTTAAATATTTTGTTCTTAAAATAATATTATTTTAAGACCAAGTTACTAACACTAAAACATCTAAAAAATCTTAAGCTCTTAATATAAATGTGAATGAATCGAAATTAAGAAATAAAATAAACTATAAATACCAAAAAAAAATATTTTTTTTAATTATTTTAATTTTTGATTTTAATTTTAAGAAAATTTATTCTTAAAATAAGAACTTGGTCATTTTTAAAATGTTCCTTAAATCAAGTTGTGTTCTTTTAATTTAAGAATTTTATGTTTTCAGTGTACGTCTGTGCAAATGCATCTTCGTCTGCCGCAACTGCAACGTCGTCGTTGCAACCGCCGGCGGCATCAACTGTTGAGCTTATCTGGCAGTCAACGCATCAAGCGCTCGCACTTGGCTTTGGGGCGATGCCAAGGCCCGAGAGTCGAGTTCGAGTTTGAGTCTTAGCCCGATCACGGCTGCTCTGTGGTTGTTCTTGTGGCTACGCTTGCCCCCCGCTCTGTGGCAAGCCCGCCGACGCTGCCACCAGCGCACAATTTTCAATTTGCCAATTGTAGCAGTAAACTTTATAGCTGTTTTTTTCTCTCTACTTCTTTTTCTGCTCCCTCTCCTGTTTACCGTTAGTTTGTTGTGCATGTGATTGGCCTAAGGTGTTGGCCAGGTACTTGGCCATTTATGTGCTTACCTGCGTCTGTCTCACCTGCTCCACATGCATGCGTATCTGTGTCTGTGTGTGTCTGTCTGTGTGTGCTGGCCTTACTAATTTGCGACAATTGTTCAGACCATTAGCCAAACTATCTGCTTGTTGGGCAGTCTGACCGTCTGTCTAACTGACTGACTGACCAGTAATTGTGGGCGTGGTCACAGCAATTCCAACTCGCCCGTACATAATAATTTATTGAGGAATTCTGGCATGAAATGACGCTCATATTGTGATTTAATAAACGGTGAATGCCCCCAGAGACAATTCGTTGATTGCCGGTTTGACAATCATGCAACCGAGGCATGCAACAAATGATGTGATTAAATTTTTAAGGAAATGTCAAATGGCATTTTTTTTAATGCATACTCAAGCTCATTCAAGCAGAGACAGAACCTTCAAAACGGACACATTTTTCAATACTTGTAATTATGTGAAATTAATTACTTTGAACTGTTGATAATATATTACTTAATATACTAAATTTCAATTGTGCTGCCAATATTCATGGACATATTAAATACAAAAAATATTATCTGAATTATTTTTAATATTTCAATAAATTTGAAAGTCTTTTAAGAATTTTAAAGATAAACATTCCTGGATTTTTATTTAATCTAACTTATGATTATGATTTAATTATTAATTTTTTGCTGCTTTTAAATTAAGCTACAAAAAATTGTATAATAAATAATTAAAAATAAAATACAATAATAATAATAAGGCGAGTTTCCATGCAAATGTAATATAATCTCTGAAATTATTGAGTAACTCTCGTGGCAAGTACGTCTCTCCGTCTCTCCCTTTTGCGCTTGTCAAGCTACGGGGGCAACTTTACTTTGATCAATTTATGAGGCAAATAAATTGAAATTGACAGGCGGTGGCAGCTGCAGAAAACTTCTAATGAATTGGACGTTGCATTTTGCGTAACTGCGGCATTTTGTGGCAAATGCTCGTGCAACGTTACGTTGTCTAGTCATTAGTTTGGTTGGTAATTTGAAACAAAAGACCGCACACAAATTTACACACACACACGCAAAGAGTTGGCAATTCATTAGACACACGCTGTGTTGCATGATTCTTGCAATTTGCAACAAAATATTTTGAGCAAACATGACCCAATTTTTTATGATATTATTTTTTGTATATTTTTGTGTTGCGAATTGACCAGCAACAGGAACAATAACAACAACAACTACACATCGCACATGTGCAACAGAGAACCCAAAAGCCCAGCAGGGCGTCCTATCTAAATGTGTGTGTGTGTGTGGTGTGTGTGTGTGTGTTGTGAGTGCGGCACGAGTTCAAAGTGAAATTCATAATGAAACGCAACTCTCGACTCAATCGACTCGAAATTCACATGGCCGCAATTTGCTGTTGTTGTTGCTATTGCTGTTGTTGCTGCCATTGTTGCTGTGTTGTGTTTCAGAACCTAATCAACACATCATCAATAACAGTGGGAAATCATTTGTTCTATGTGTATACATTATGTTTGCAGTCCGTCCAGAAAGCTGCCCAACTGTCCAGCTGTCTAATCTGCGCTCCATTGGAGCCGCGAGTCTCTTGCCACACATGCCCCTTCCCCCTTGCTACCTGCCACTCACCGTGTGGGAGATTAATCACACACGGGGCCATAGGCTCAAGCGTGAAATGCAAACAAACAAACAGGCAGACAGACAGTTGGACAATTGGACAGTTGGACGTTGATTATACACAACACTTCGCATTGAAAACTTAATGAAAGCAGGCAAAAATCTCAGTGGCTTTTCATTTGGATTTTACATTTTATTTTAGTCGATTTTTTTTTGGTTTTTTTTTTTGGTTTCTTGATTTTCTTTTGCTTTCGTTGTGTGTGCACTGACCCGAGGACACGCCCACTCATCCCACAGCCGCCCACTGTGTCAGCGCCTGGCAATTTGATTGCCACTGTGTGTGGGCGATTTTTTGCAGTTGCCTGGCCACGCCCACTGCGCCTGCAATTGATGCTCGCAATTATCTAAAGCCGCGCAAACAATGCGCAAATTAAATGCAATAAACAAAATACAGGGTGCTTGCCTGCAGCACTCAAATGAGGGAGGGGGAAAAACGGGAGGTAAACGAGTGCAATGTAAATATTTTATGTTACAATTTGCGCGTTGATTTGTTGCATATTACACACAAAATAAGATAGAAAACTAGATGGAGGCAGCTATAGTCGAGCATACTCGACTGTCGGAGACCCCGTATTTCAATCTACCATAACTTTGCCAAAACTTAACCGATTTTCATACGGAATGTCATTTTGTTCATGTTTTGGCCCCCAAATTGATTCTGCATTCAAATTTAGCTCACTTAGAAAATTTCATTAAGCTTACAATTTGTATACTAGCCCCTTAACATATTTTCAAAAACTTTGATCTCTCATAACTTTGCCAAAACTTAACCGATTTTCATGCGGAATGTCACTTTGTTCATGTTTTGGCCCCCAAATTGATTCTGCATTCAAATTTTCATCACTTAGAAAATTTCATTATTTTCGACTATAAGCTCATAATTTGTATACTAACCCCTTAACATTTTTTCAAAAACTTTGATCTCTCATAACTTTGTCAAAACTGAACCGATTTTCATGCGGAATGTCACTTTGTTCATGTTTTGGCCCCCAAATTGATTCTGCATTCAAATTTTCATCACTTAGAAAATTTCATTATTTTCGACTATAAGCTCATAATTTGTATACTAACCCCTTAACATTTTTTCAAAAACTTTGATCTCTCATAACTTTGTCAAAACTGAACCGATTTTCATACGGAATGTCATTTTGTTCATGTTTTGGCCCCCAAATTGATTCTGCATTCAAATTTAGCTCACTTAGAAAATTTCATTAAGCTTACAATTTGTATACTAGCCCCTTAACATATTTTCAAAAACTTTGATCTCTCATAACTTTGTCAAAACTCAACCGATTTTCATGCGGAATGTCATTTTGTTCAAGTTTTGGCCCCCAAATTGATTCTGCATTCAAATTTAGTTCACTTAGAAAATTTCATTATTTTCGACTATAAGCTCATAATTTGTATACTAACCCCTTAACATTTTTTCAAAAACTTTGATCTCTCATAACTTTGTCAAAACTGAACCGATTTTCATGCGGAATGTCACTTTGTTCATGTTTTGGCCCCCAAATTGATTCTGCATTCAAATTTTCATCACTTAGAAAATTTCATTATTTTCGACTATAAGCTCATAATTTGTATACTAACCCCTTAACATTTTTTCAAAAACTTTGATCTCTCATAACTTTGTCAAAACTGAACCGATTTTCATGCGGAATGTCACTTTGTTCATGTTTTGGCCCCCAAATTTATTCTTCATTCAAATTTTGTTCACCTAGAAAATTTCATTATTTTTGACTATAAGCCGTGAATTACTCATAATTTGTATACTAACCCCTTAACATTTTTTCAAAAACTTTGATCACTCATAACTTTGCTAAAATTTAACCGATTTTCATGCGGAATGTCACTTTGTTCATGTTTTGGCCCCCAAATTTATTCTGCATTCAAATTTTGTACACTTAGAAAATTTCATTATTTTCGACTATAAGCTTACAATTTGTATACTAGCCCCTTAACATATTTTCAAAAACTTTGATCTCTCATAACTTTGCCAAAACTTAACCGATTTTCATGCGGAATAGCATTTTGGTCATTATTTGGCCTCTATATTGATTCTGCATCGAAACTTTAATTTTGAAAATTTCATATTTTTGTCATCACTGTCATATTTTTCTATAACTCCCTTGACGCGGCTATTGATGCTGATCAAGAATATATATACTTTATAGGGTCTGCCACGCCTTCTTCTGCCTATTACGCACATATTCGTTTAAACAAACCCAATAGCCCCTGTACTTTTCTTAAAGACGGGGTCTAAAAAAAGAGTTCGAACGGCAACCGCAGAGCCGCTGGCTACGTGGGCTGCCAAACGAACGGACCAATGATGTTGTGGTGCAATTAGCCGGTGGTTTGCTCATATTTTGTGGCCAACTTGGCGGCGGGTGGCAGCCAGTTGGTTACAGCATCGCCGCTCCCGTAATTTGCTCATAAATACGCCTAATAGACACTGTCAATGTGTCTGTATGTGTGTTTGTGTGTGTGTGTGGTGTCTGCATTGGTTTTTGGGTGGTGCAAATTGCACCAAGTGGCTGTCGTTGACCGTAACACGCGCCACAACCACACAACATTCTGGGGCGCGGTCTTAATCTATAGATCTCTATCCAACTATATGCCAGGCGACCTTAACCCATTGTGTTCTATATCTAATATCTATTATGATATTGGTAACAGTTATAATTATTATATTTTGCTTGGGGATTCACAATTCATACAATTTAATGCGCTTTTTGTTTTATTTTTAACTTTTAATTGTTTATGTTCTATTCTATTGTTTATGATTGCATCATAACTTTTATTCGATAATTGCTTTCAATAAAGTTTCATTTAATTGAAATTTATATTATTCTCATCACCATTTTAAAGATTTTAAATGGCTTTTTGGCTCATACGCTAACTGTGAAATATTATTGAAATCATTCTGAAGAAGCTGCTATTAATATCAGATATTATTCAATCATAAATTGTCAGCAACTGTAAAAGATTTTTTATCTTAAACTTGATTAGCAATCAACTTATCATTTATGCAATTTAAATTCTTAATTCACACTTTAATCATTATTTTTTGTGCTTTTAACAATTATATTTCTTTTGTTTGAATTGCATATTGTTTATCATAAATCTTACGCAACATTATTGCTGTTAAATAATTTTCATGGAATTTTTATTATATTATTTTCAAGAATCTGGGGCTTCACAGTCATCAACATTATTATTTGCTATCCTTCACTTGATCATCGACAAATCGCAAAAATCTTGTAAGCAACCTTCGCATCGCATTTGGTTTTTGGCTTTAATGCTCAGCTTTTTGGTAGAATTCATTTGACTTGTCATTGTTTTTTATTGTTGTTTGTGCTAATGCTGTTGTGTAAATTCATGCATTTATTCATGCGCTCATTGCCTCAATTAATGCGACATTGAACGCAATTTGTCGTTTGTCATTAATCTTCTTTTCATTTTCATTTGGCCAGTCGCGCCTTTTGCGTTTTTTTTGTGGCCAAAAACAAATTTTAGGCCGCCACAATTTTGGCATTTTCTTTATTTTTTCAACACGTAATTTGAGTTGCGATTCGTTCGTTGATGTTGTTATATCTTTTTATATCTTTTCTGTGGAGTGGCACAGGAAATCCCATCTTGTTGTCATTTATCAGAAGAGGAACCTGAAAGCTGCACCGTGGTAAAAATAAACTAACATAATTGGCATAAATTAATGATACAAAAATACCTTAATTAATTTAAACCAAATTCACTTGAGCATTTATTATGTAAAATAGTGATAAAACATTTTATATGATCGTAAGGGATAGAGATAAGAGATAGAACAACCAAATTAAGCACATAGTTTTTTTTACATTTTAAAATACACCAATTTTCGCGCCTGCAAATCGCGTAAAACATCCACATATATTAATTACTATATATAATATTATCTATTAATATTATCGTATCTCACTTAATTGTATTAAGATCGGACAAGTAGAACGGCAGTAATAGCTAACCAAAGTCGTTAAAAATTAAGGCAATACAAGCGCCCAAAAGTATGCAATAGTTTTTTTTAAGGCAGTAATTTCTATCAAGTACTTTATTATATATTGAAATAAGTAACGGGTATTCTTTTTATTTTATTTTAGTTTGATTCATGTTAATTTTGAGCACTGTGCGCTGTGCTGCAGTTGACAAAATGACTTTTGGCTCTTTGGCTAATAGACTGCTAAGCCAAACTGACGCACTTGCTCTGAATCTTATGCATGCAACACAGGTCGAAGGAGAAGGCCCAATCTCAGGCCAAGGCAGAGGCTCTGGCTCAGATTCCATGGCCATAGCCACAGCGTGGGTTGTGTTATGTTGGATGTGGCTGAGAATGTTGGCTTTGGTATTGGCTTTGGCTTTGGTTTTTTGTACCCTGGGGACAGGGTTTGCCCTGGCCCACATGAGCGCTTTATGCGGCCAGATTGCCAGGCTCCTTTGTTATCAATTCAAGTGGAACGTATTACGTGCATTAGTATCCTTTAGCTCTTGCTGACTGGCTGACTAGCTGACTAGCTGACTAACTGACTGGCAGCCAGCCTTTTGTGTATCTTGTATCTTTAGCCCTGCGTATTTATTTCACTGTGTCAAGTTCTTTTGTGTCGACCTGCAAGATTTATGACACTTTTGTTTAAGCCAAGCAAAAGCTTTTAAACGACAGACACAGCCAGAGTGACAAAGAGAGAGAGAAAGAGAGGGAAGAGAGAGAGTGGGAGAGGAAGGGGAGGCAGTCATGCAAAATCGATGTGCGATGCTTATCAGAATTGTTGGCCGGATTTGTAGCTTGGCTCTCGAGTCTCGATGCTTGGCAGCTTGTCATAATTTTTGTGAAGTGCGCTTGGCTTAATTTGGTGCGAGTGGAAAGACTTTTGCTACCCACTGTAGCAGCAAACTCGACACTAGATTGAGATAAGTTGTGTTGCTGTTGTAGTTGTTCTGTTCAGATGATTTATGCTTGACACGCTTATTGAAAAGCCATAAAACCGTTGATGTCGCTGCTGTTGTTGCTGTTGTTGCAACTTGGCAGCTTCTGAGTAACGGGGTCATCAGCTGATAGCATTTGATTTATACGAACCGCATTTGACATAAATATTTTATCTACACTGCGCAACGTGTCGTATGAGTGACATTAGCCAAAAAAAGCAAAGCCAAGTCAAGAACTTAAGCCAACTAACAAGCTAACTAAAAATAAACAACAGTTAGCCTTTTGCATACACACTGATAACAATAAGCAGCACTGACAAGCAGCAGTTGGACTTGCAACCTGTCCCGTTCCGTATGTGGCACCCACCCAGTCAACAGTCAACTCCCCCCTGGAGATGGGCAACTGCGACGTCAACTGCGACGTCAACTGCGACGCTGACGTCGACTGCGACTGCGACTCGTGTCTGGTCGCGGCATATACTTAACAGTAAAATAAATATTTTACTATAAATCATGCATTAGAGTCGGCAGCGAGTCTGGCTGCCTGCCTTGTTACCTGTCACATGTTGCCAGGCCATCAACAGAGCTCACCTCACCTCAAGGGGTGGGGGGAGGGGGGTAGTTGCATAGTGGCAGCACGACTTTTGCCAACGCTCGGAAGTAACACACATTTAGCAGCTCGAGCAGCCAAAAATATTTACTAAAGAGCAGCCAGTTAGACAGGCAGCTAGTCAGACAGTCAGACAGTCAGACAGTCAGACAGTTGGCCAATGGGGGGATTAGGCTAAGACAGGAGTGCAAAAAAAAGAGGGGAGGGGGGACAGAGACAGGTAGCCAGGCAGCCTGTGTGCCAAGTCAAGACACAAGACAGTCAGGATTGTCGTCGCACACAAGTTTTGCATGTGCTGCGCTCAGTGTTGCCAAATTAGCCAGAAAAATGCTTAAAAAAAGCCAGATTAATCAGATTACAGTGGGATAAGATTTTAAATCTTTATATATTTAAGACTCTTTAATTTAAATTTTATTTAATTAATTTATATTCAAGCATATTAAGGCTTATAACAAGCAAGGTTTTCAAACGTGCAAATATTTGTTGCAAAACTTTGAAAAAATTTAAAATTTATTTAAGCAAAATATTTCCATTTCAAAATTGAATAAAGTGGCAAAAAAAATGATTTTCTTTTATTTTATAAAATATACAAATACAAAATAAATGTATACTAAATATTCTTGTTTCAATTGCCAACTATTTGCAAACAAATATTTTATTTATTTGCATGTTAGTGGTATTCAAAATAAAAGTGTTTACTCAAACTAGCTACAAAAAATCCAAATAAAGCTCAGCACTAAAAGTCTATGAGCTCGTTTGTTGCATACGAGGGAAATGTTTATAAATAAATTGCCAGCGATATATTTGATATTTCATTTAATTTATTTATGCGCCGCATTGCAAACTGCCTTGCACACCAAAGAGACACAACAAATGGAAAACATAGTCAACATTATTACGTATACGACATGTGTGTGTTTGAGCCACAACGGCATTTCCCAAAAGGCAGCAACAACAACAAGAGACTCCAATGGTCAAGGCAGTCTCACTTGTAGCCTCTCTTCTCTCCTCTCTTCCCTCCTCCTCTCTTCTCTTTGTCTCCTTGTACGTCTCAGCCTCGTAATCGATGAGCTGCTGCACATTTGGTCAATAAACGCATTTCTGTCATTTTTTCGCAGCGCAAAATTTATGGCGTGACTTTGGCTCTAACTCGGACTATTGGCAACTCCAAGTTGCGACTGTGGCTGAGACTTAGACTCAGACTGAGACTGAGACTGAGGTTGGGACTGAGACTGTGGTTTGGGGCTCGGCCTGGCGGCGTCTTGTTGCCAAATGCCATTTTCATTTGACTTTGACATTAATTTGTGGCCGCACTTTGCCTTAACCAGGAAGTTGCGCTGGCATAGCGCAAATATTTATACATTAGATGATTTAGAGAGCATTGCACTCGCACTCAAAGTACTCGTACTTAAATCAAACTGCAAAAAAAAAAAGAAATATTTATATATATATATATATATATATGCGACCCAAAACGTTAGCTGTCAATGCGCCTAACAGTGGGACCAAAATGTAATGCAGAAAAATGTTAAAGCTAGAGATATAAAAGAAAGGCTGAAAATATTCAAAAATAGTCAAATTAATATTAAATTTTCTAAATTACCTTTTTGCAAATTACACTAAAATAAGGATATGAAATCTTGCCCCACTGTACAACAGCTAAACAATAGAATTTTTTTGGCCATGTGCAAATGTTTGTGGTTTTTGGCCCATTGTCAGTATGGATGTTGTTAACAAGCTGTGGCAGCAACCAAACAGTAGGCAGATGGTAGAAGGTAGAAGTTAGACATGGCAATGCGATTTATGCGTGCAAAATGATGAGAACGTGCTGGATGGTCAGGGATAGGCCAACATTTGGATGCTTGTCTAGGACTCCGAACTGGGAAACTGAAAAGTGGAAACTGCAACTGGAAAACTGGATGCATTGTCATCATTATTTGTGACAGCGGCATTGGGTTATTTATGGGTCTTTGGGTGAGACAACGGCGTTTTGTGACAAACCGCTTTACCGGTAAATCGGTAAATCACAAATCTGCCTGCCACAGCCGTTGCTGTTGCCACTGTGGCTGCTGCTGTTGTTGCATGCAACGGCAACTAACAAGTGCGCACATCGTACCAAGGAAGAACTGCCTTTTGTGGGCACACTGACAACGAGAGGGTTTATTAAATTTATGCAAATTTTATTTATAAACGACAAGCCAGCCAGGCATCCATGATGATGCCCCCAAAAAAAAAAATAAAAACACACACATATCCAACTCCCAGCCGCTGCTGCAGTTCATCCAATATGCCCAAATCCTACGCCTCTCTCTGGGCCAACTCATGTGTGCAATTCCGATTTGGCTGGCAGCTGATTTTATGCGAGTATACACTGAAAGAATTTCATAAATTTACTAAAACAGAATAAAATTCAAAACAAAATAAAGGTTTAAAAAAAATTAAAAAAAAAATTTTTTAAATAAAAATTCTTAAAATAAAAAAAAAAAATTAATAAAAAATAATTTTTTATTTTTATATATTTTTTTTTATTTTTAAATATAAAAAATAATTTTTTTAATTTAATTTTTTGATTTAAAAAAAAAATAATTTTATATTTTATATTTTTTTTATTTTTAAATATAAAATCCTAAATCTTGATTTTAGAAATTATTTTTTTTTCAGTGCCTCCTTTATGATTTTTGATTTAGTTTGAGGCTGATTGGTTTGCAGACATCACATATCGCATCCACGTCGCTGACATGGCGCGGGCGTTGCTCGATTGCCTTGTGAGCTGGCATGTCTTTATTATAAGCCTGTTGCCTCAAGCCGCAAGCCATTTACAATGCCTTGATTTATATGCTAAAGAGCAGTCGGGCAGGCAGCGATTATGGAGCATGCATCAGACATCAGCCGCTGGCAAACTTGTCACTTCATAGACAAAAATTGAACTGACAGCAAGCAGATGGAATGAGGTAGGTTGTATAGGAGGTAGCGGTCAGGGAGGCAGGGGGGTTAGTGACCCAAATAAGTACTCAAGTGTTTGCCATTAATCAATGGCAAATTAACTTGCCAATTCTCGGTTTAGGCCTGGCTAACAAATGGGCTAGTGCGGCCAATGCCTCAGCGCAGCATGCGGCATATTAAATATTAATTTTTAATTAAGTTTCCACTGCGGGTACAGCAACAACAATAATAACAACAACTTTCAGCAGCAACAGCAGCAAAAAAGCGGAAACAAAGTCGAAAAAGTCTGTCATCATTTTAATTGTAAACTGGGTCGAAGAGCTGGAAACGAGCGTTGATTAATTTGTAGCTGAAAATCAATTTGAAGCTTGCAACGTGTTGAAAAGATATTCATTAAAAATACATAACAACAATACAAAATACCAGGGACACAAGTGAACACACACATGCCAACACACACACAGACACGACTCCAGCCCCAAAATAATTCCGAGCCATTGCGGGGGGTGTGCAACATGGGGCAACATACATATAAAAAAGGGCGCGAGATTAAAAAATAACATGCTTTAAAATGCGCATAAATAACAAAATAAAATTGAGACCATATACACATACATACATACACACTATACATACAAACAAGACAGTGCAGTGGAGCAAGGCGTGGCCATAAAATAATACAAAAGCGCCATCTATGGTGCGATTTAGCTGAAAGGAATTTGGCAATTTGCCTAATTGAATATGCGCAACCAATCGGCAAATCAATTGGCTTTAAACAATGCCAAAAAGGTTTTCAATTATTTAATATACTTATCAAAGAAATGCGACTAAAAAAATATATGAATAGAATAGGCTATTAGTGGGATTATGTATGAGAAAGGAATATCTTGAATGCAAAACGATAATTAAAAAAAATATTTAAGAATTAAATATTAAATTTAAACGCTTAAATCAATATAATTATTTTTTTTATCCGTTAAAAAATAATGCCGTATAGTACAGTGTATACATATATACATTTATAACAATAATATAATAATAACATACATTTCTACCCACTTACTGCTTTCTTTAGCTTTGAATCACTTCACTTTGATATACATCAAAATATTTATTGTAAGTCAATAGAATTTGAGCACTCGAATTGAAGGAAAGTAAACGGCAATACTTGGGGGCAACACTTAACCCATTGTGGCCGGCAATTGTTTGCTCATGTGACAGTTGGCTGTCAGAAATTTGACACTTTCACTGACCAAACTGACGGACATAGGAATAATCATATATAGACAGTGCCTACTTACCCGGTGGCCCTCTTTGATTTAATCGCATTTGATTTGATTGGAGTTGAGTTTGAATTTTGAGTTCGAGTTCGAGTTGATTTCGTTGTGCTTTTGCCAAAACTGACGGAGCACAAAGTTAATGACCTTTTGGTAACGTTTTTTTATGTTTTAGTTTTGGTTGTTGTTGTTGTTGGCCACGCCCCTAGCTCAGTTGCACGCCCACTCGACGCGTTTGGCCAATTTAACACCTTTCTATTCTGCGTCTGTCTGTGCTGCCTTTTACCGCTCTCATATAAGCCAACATCTGCCTGTTGGCCGTTACAATTCAATTGTTACAAATTAACTGGCCGCACTAATGTTTCACGCTTGCTTAGCCATAACTTCAAGTACGCGAAGGTTCGCGTTCCATATTGATTGTGTTTGGCTCTATCTGCATCTTTGGCTTTGGCTTTGGCTGCCACTCGTGGGTGCCACAGATAGACGCCAGACGCCAGCCGCTTTGGCAGCCACAAAACCACTGACACACTGCCCTTTGCCACATCGACATTGCCACATGCCCCCTTGGCGTCTCCAACTCCACCTTTCCTCTCGCGCTCATTTACATCCGCATTGTTTGGCATCTCATCCATGAAATTTATAGCTTGGCCAAGTGAAAGGTGGCTCAGAAAGAGCAGACAGAGAGAGAGAGGGGAGAGAGAGAGAGAGAGAGAGAGAGAGCGAGCGATAAACTTACTACCTGGCAATTTCAATTTATGTTTTATTTAATTCGTACATGCCAAAGTGTTTGTTCTCCCACGCTGCTAATTAATATACAAATTATGTAGCTAATCAAGCGGAGTTGGAGTCGAATTTAAAGCCGAAAATGGCGTGTGGCATGTGGCATTGCCGTACACTGAAAAAAATTACCAACTTTTAATATCAAGAACATTTATCTTAAATATGTTGTTCTTAAAATCAGATTATTTAATTAATTAAAAACATTTTTAAAATATTTAAATAAAATAAAATGTAAATAAATTAAAATTTAGAAGTTGAACAAAATTATAAATATAGAAAATAATTTTTATTTATTTAATTTTTTGTTTTTAATTTTAAAAACATTTATTCTTTAAAAAAAATTGATCTTATTTAAAATGTTCTTAAAATCAAGATGTGTTCTCTTAATTTAAGAATTTTTTTATCAGTGTATGCATATGCAAATGTATGCGGCAATTGGCCCCAAAAACAAAGCAAAAGTTGCCACACCCTTCACAATTTGTGGCTTGGGATAGATGATTAATGTGCCGCGACAGCCAAGGACAAGACTTCAGTTGGCGCGGCAAGGATTTCAGTTAGCGGCAGCTTAGTCACCAGCAACATCGGCAACATTGGCAACATTGGCAACATTGGCAACATCGTATTTGTATTCGTATTCACATTTACAGCATTCACAGATATAAATTCAAATTGTGTCAATTACATCGCTGCGGCTGCTTATCGACGACAGACTCTGACAAACTGCAACGCCAATGGAACTGCAGTTGAATTTGCAGTTGAATTTGAAGTTGAAGTCGGAGTTGCAGTTGCAGTTGCACTTGGAGCTGTTCAGCTTGACAAAGTTGCACCGGCAACTGGCAACTGGCAAAGGCAAAAAGACAGACGACATACGACAAACGACAAACGGTTTCCATTTCGACTTTGCCATTTTGCCTGACATGTCTGCAAGTTGAAGTTGAAGTTGTCTGCAGTGGGGGAAATACTCTTAGATATCCCATTTAGCTTAACGCTGTCTTTTCCTGTCGAATATTTGAAGCGAGAGGATTTTAAAAAATTCTGCAACTATTGAAATAAATTTCAAAACTTGTAAATACAAGTAAAGATTACAACTTTTAAAATAAAAACTGTAAAATAAGAGTTTTTTGGTGACTTTTCTCATACAAATTAAATCTACCTTAAAAATATGATTTAAATAAAAAAATTATTAAATATTTACTTAATTTTATTTATTTAAATTTAAAATATTTAATTTCATATATTCAAAATTTTATTTAAAGGTTACAAAAGATCATTACACTTTTTATTGAAAAATGAATGAACCTATTAAATTTTTTTTTTAATTTTCATTTTATTTTACTTTCTCTGACCTGCACAACTTATGTGGCTGCCCTCGCGTGCTGTTCACAAACAGAGTCGTATTTACTTAAACATATCCATGGGTATTTATGAACGCAGTTTTTTCATTTTAATGTCAGACATTATCCGCCCTGCGGCTATAGCTGCGATCTGTTCTAATTGGTTTATAGATTTGTCTGCCTCGATTTCCCTGGCTCCGATCGCTCGAACGCCGTTTGCCAATTGCTTTATTAATGGCCACTTGACGTTGGAGTTGGACTTGGAGTTGGACCCTGGGTTAATGTCATCCGTGGCCACGGGGCACAGTGTGGCAAATACATACGTGCAGTGTACGAAAACGACAAGTAAAAGTTATAAATACGAACCAAAGTATGTCACGGAAATGACTTAGTTAAAATGCGTACAACTACGGATAGGGTGGGGTAAGGGGAGGGAGGGAAGGGGGTGAGGGGTAAAGTCCGCAGGGTGTGGAGTGGAGTTTTAGTTAAATATATGTAGCTGCATTAATAAACAGCAAAATAGAAATCGAAACGAGGCCCTGCAGCAAGATTTGCCTCACATGGGCATTGCCAAGACAACAGCAACATCAGCAATAGCAACAGCAACATCAAGAAGAAGAAGTAGAAGAAGAAGCAGACAAGCAACAACAACAGTCAAGGCACATCCTTTAATGGCAGTCCGTGTTTGTCCGCCCGCCTGTCGCGTCAGTCAGTCAACGAAGCGAGGCCAGCAGCAACAACTATTGTTGCTGTTGTCGTTGTTGCTGTTGCTGTTGTCGTTGTTGCTCACTTGAACATGTAGTGCAGTCATCGTCGCGCATTTTAAGAGCCTCCAACTAAATGCAACTCTCAACACGGCAAACTTGGCAAGGACCGAGAAGTGAGCACTGCCTAGACAGGCCACAAGACACGACAGCAACAACAGCAACAGCAGCAACAACACAAGCAACAACAGCAACAACAACGTCAACAACTGCAACAGACGCATCGTCAAACATATAGGCTATGTGCTATAACTCATTAATATTAAATGCTGCTGGCAAGGCAAGCCCCTTAGTCACACACACACACACACAAACACACACCTATACAACACACAACATCACAAATACAACACATGAATGCTTGGCAAAAAAAATTTATGCGCATTTTGTTTCAATTTCATACACACGTGACTTGTAAATTATCCATTGATGTGGCAAAAGAGGCAAGGACCAAGTCACATAGAGAGAGAGAGAGAGAGAGAGAGAGAGAGAGAGAGAGAGAGAGAGCAGAGAGTGAGAGCACAGGATGTTGCTGTTGTTGGAGTCGCAAGTCTGCGACGATTTCTTTCGTTTCCTAAACGATAATTGTACAGGCGACAAAATGCAGACAAAAGTGCTGCGAGTCATAACATAAGTGACACGCCCACGCGCCCACAGATTGAGATGCTGAGATACAAATGTATCTGCAGCGAGACTGTGTAGAGATACAAATGTATCTGCAGCCGACTGTGGCATGCAAATCTGCTGTAAGCAATAAATATTGTTTCTTGTTGTTGTTGTTGTTGCTCCAAAAGAAACAACAAAATTATGTCAGACAGAAAGCAAAAGTTAAGCGAGAACTGTGACAAAAGCAAACACAAAAAAAACAAATGTGAAAAAGTGAAAATTATGACACATTTCTGGTTGTTTCGGCAACATTTCGTGTGAAAGTCGAGTCATAAATACACATATTAGCCTCATTTTAGTTCGGAGATATAGTTAGATTTATATATGTGCACAGCTAGTCAAGTAATTGTTTTGACAAAACAAAAAGTTCACACATTTCTTCCAAAACAAATAAAATTAATGACAAAGTTATGAGAGATTAAAGTTTTTGAAAAAATGTTAAGGGGTTGGTATACAAATTATGAGCTTATAGTCGAAAATAATGAAATTTTCTAGGTTAACTAAATTTGAATGCAGAATCAATTTGGGGGCCAAAACATGAATAAAATGACATTCCGCATGAAAATCGGTTCAGTTTTGACAAAGTTATGAGAGATCAAAGTTTTTAAACAAATGTTAAGGGGTTAGTATACAAATTATGAGTAATTCACGGCTTATACTCGAAAATAATGAAGTTTTTTAAGTGAACTAAATTTGAATGCAGAATCAATTTGGGGGCTAAAACATGAACAAAATGACATTCCGCATGAAAATCGGTTCAGTTTTGACAAAGTTATGAGAGATCAAAGTTTTTGAAAAATTGTTAAGGGATTAGTATACAAATTATGAGCTTAGTATACAAATTATGAGTAATTCACGGCTTATACTCGAAAATAATGAAGTTTTTAAAGTGAACTAAATTTGAATGCAGAATCAATTTGGGTGCTAAAACATGAACAAAATGACATTCCGCATGAAAATCGGTTCATTTTTGACAAAGTTATGAGAGATCAAAGTTTTTGAAAAATTGTTAAGGGGTTAGTATACAAATTATGAGCTAATAGTCGAAAATAATGAAATTTACTAAGTGAACTAAATTTGAATGCAGAATCAATTTGGGGGCCAAAACATAAGCAAAATGACATTCCGCATAAAAATCGGTTCAATTTTGGCAAAGTTATGAGTGATCAAAGTTTTTGAAAATATGTTTTTGATAATGTGTGTGTTGCAGGCGTTGGAGTTGCACATTTTTCGCTGTCAACGATTTGTTCTCATGCTGTAATTAAGCCTAATTACCTGTGTCAACAGTTTTAGATGAAACTAAATCTAAAACTGAAGCTGTAACTTAAGTTGAAATTGTAGTTGTGATAGTGGTTGTTGTAGTTGTGGTTGTAGTTGTGTTTGTTGTTTATGCAGACGCAGTCGCAGCTGGATTATTTTGACAGATTTCACTTAAATATGTGCAGGAAATGTTAAATCTCCACAACGCATGCTTCACTTCCATTGTTGTGCCAAGCAAACGAACTGTCTGACTGACTGACTGAGTGACTGACTGACTGACTGACATATTATAAAGTTTCTTTAGGCAATTATTTGCATGCAACATTCGTCGAGGGGAATCGTGTAAGTCATTTTGTGGTCAACATTAAGGCCCTGCCCCGGTCAAAGCTGAAATTACCCAACAACAACAGCAACAACAACAACAGCAACAACAGCAACAACAGCAACAACATGAAGTCAAGCATAATTCTGGCCAAAAAAAGCGACCAGCCAGCAGACGCAACACGTTAATAACAACAGCAACACAAATACTTCAACTTGGCCAAGTTGTAACCCAAGCGGATCTCAGTTCTCCATTCTCAGTTCTCATCTGCCTTGTCTGCGTCTGCGGTTGATTTTTATGGTTTCATTAGTACTCCACATGGTACATGGTCTATAGTCCATAGTCTTGGTAGACTTGGTCTACTCGTATGGCTGCCATTGCCAACTCTCTTTTGGCCGCGCATGCGTAGCCAACTTGCCTTAACCAAACCATGTTGTCGTTGTCGTTTGTTGTTCGTTGTTTTCTGTTGTTGTTGCTGTTGTTGTTGATGTCGATGCTGGCCAGTTCGTTGAGTTGAATTTTTGCCTGAGAAAATTCTACTGACCCACAGAACTTTAACTTTTTGAGTGGCATTGTTCAATTTTACAAGCAGACAGACGATCGACCAACAACAACAACAGCAACAACAAACATAACAGCGAGAGATTTCACAAGCCTTTTGGCCATTTTCCACAATGCAATTTTTTGTAGCTTACTGCTGCGGTTTTGGCCTTAAGCTTGACTATTGATGCCACCGACTAACTGCAGTCTTATCAGACCACAATAAAAAGAGCAACACCAACAACTTGCCACAGAATGCAAGACAAGTTCAAGAATTTATGTATTTATTTACATATTTAACATATTTAAAATTTAAAATTTAATATATTCAATACTCAATATTTTGAATAAGATAAAAGACTACAGTAATATAAATAATTATATATTCAATGTTAATTTAAATTATCAATTTGTAGCGTTAGGAATTATATCGTAAATAAATAAGATAAATAAATAAATAAATTGAACTAAAAGTAGTCGATTTTTATTTAAATGAAATATCTCAAAATAATTGTAAACTTCACAAAAAGATTAAGTAGTCTAGCTATTGTTAAATGTGCCCTTGAAAAAGCAAACAATTTGACACAATTTGTTGTTTGTTTACAACTCTTCATGCTCCCCTCTCCAACATTTTCCCCTCACTGCAAAAGTTAACCGCAAAATGGAAGTGGGGAGGCAGAAAAGTTGCAACTGGCAACTGACAGTGCGACATATTTGAGCATTCGTTTTCAATAATTTGTGGCAGCCACAAAAAGTGGCAAGGTGGGGCAAGCGGCAGCGGCAACAACAAGAAATTGCGGAAATTGCCAATCGAAATGGAAAACATTTTCATTATTTTGCTGCTACTTCGGCCATAAACATGTTGCATGCCCCGTCCTGGCCTGGCCTGGCCTTTCCAGTCCAGGTGGGTGTTCGCATTTGTATATATATATATATATGTGTGTGTGTGTGTTTGTGTGTGTGTGAATTGCATGGTCTACAAATTTATTGCTCGAAACATAAATTCGCTGCTGCCGTGGAAAAAACATATTTCGTTTCGCGAAATTGTCAACATTGAAACTCTTTCCGACTGTTGAGCAATATTTCGCTTTCATTTTCCATTTGGCCATTCATTCAATATTTTTTTTTTTTATAGCTTGCCAGCTGAGATGACATTGCCATTGATTTATCAGAATTGCCGTCAAGTGCTATAAACAAGAAATTTGTAATTAATCGAACCGCCGCCTGCCTGATGGCTAATAACTTGTGGTAGTCACATAAATTAACCACAAAATGGCATTTGGTATTGGCCTTAAGTATGGCTTTGGCTTTAGCTTTGATTGCATGTCAGCGCCTAGTTTCTAAGACGCGTCCTGTTGGCCATAAAGAGCATGATTTGTTGGCTGGCTGCAGGACATGTAACTATAGTTACTCTGGCATATACTCTATGCCAATGATGATGCCACATGTGGCGAGCTGGCGCCCACCCGTTGCCACAGGCAATTAGAATTCAGGCACGCAGGACATAAGTCCTTCAATTTTAATTGGCGGCAACGATCAGGTCTCCGAACTCCAACTCCAACTCTAACTCGGATTCGGATTCAAATGTGCCAAAAAGGTGTGTCAATTGCGCATGGCGCACCCCGAGATTTATGTAATTCATGTCATATGCAAGGGGGGAGAACAGTCAAGGGAGAGGGGGGGAGCGAAGGGGGTTAGTCAATAGCCGCAGCCATAAATATGTCAATTTAAACAGTCAGACAACAAAACAACACAACTGCAGCAATAACAACAGCCGAAACATTTCAATAAAAATCAAAATCAATAGCAAAAGTTTTTAAAATATTAAAAAGGAAGCAACGACTAGCAGATACTTTAAAAAGTTTGAAAAGTTTAATGGGTGCCTTTTTTTATATAAGTAAAATTATTTATTTCACAGAAATTTCGTTAAAATGATTCGTCTTAAAACTATTAATTTCTATAAATTAACCATAAATTTCTTTATTTTACAATTAATAATTTTATTTAGAACTGATTTCGTAAGAGTGGAAAAATAATTACAAAATCATCATCTTAAGTAATATTTTAGATGTTTCTATTGTCAAAATAAGATAAATTAAATCATTTAGTAAATCAATAAAGCATTAAAAATGTAGAAAAATTTAAAGACAATAAAGAAAATAAAATTTAATAAATTAAAAAATAAATAAAGTAAATAATAAATTAAATGAGTTAAGCATTAAAAATTTAGAAAAAGTGAAAGACAATTAAGAAATTATAAACTAAATAAATTAAATAAATAATAATCAGCATGTTACATAAGCTGTGTATAGCTACATATACCCCACGCATGTGCAGTACAGGGTATCAACAGCCAAAACGCGCGCCGGACGCTATCAACTTTAATGCGCCTTTGTTTCGCTGCGTTGTATGTGTTATTTCTGTTAGGGAATTGTGCCGCAGGGTGATGGAGTGGAGAGTGAAGAGAGGAGAGCGTAGAGAGAGGGAGGGAATTGTGGGTATTGTCAATTGCCTACAAATTGGCGCAACATTCAGGCAGCAATGCATTTTTGACTACTTCCACTCATATTGTAGCCACGGGGGTTGAGTAATCGCCATCGTCATCGTCATCGTCATCGCCATCGCCATCGCCATCGCCGGGTAACCACCAATCAGGCGGCATATCGCACTCCACTCCATTGCCATCGAGTGTGCCCAGGTGTGCAACGCTGACGCAGCATCAGTGGCAGCAACAACAACAACATCAACGGCAGCAGTTGCCACTGCGACACAATATGTTGGTCATATGCAGACACAGATACAGACACAACACCCCGACACAGATACAGATACAGATACACAGGCGGAACAGACCCCATTCTGTGGCATGACTATATGTATGCATGACACCGTTGAAGGTGGCCCACTGCTCGTGCTGGTGGCGCCCCCTACCTGGCCAACAGTCGCCCAGTTGCATGACTCAGGTTCAAGTTGGCCGCATGACTTTCAACGCCGCCACCGCTGACACACAAAAAAATAATAAAATCAAATCGCAGGCGCTTGATAAAAAATTCGAGTATTACGAGTAAAACTCGTACGAGTCTGCGGCACTTTTATTAAAAATGCAACAGACAGGACTCCAAAAAAGGGGGTGACAGGAGGGGAGGGAGGGGGGATGTGAAACGTTTGCCAGATTTCAGGCACGACAAAAGGGTTGCACAGACAATGGCTTAAAGGTCACACAAAAGGGCCAAAAGCCTTTCAACTCGAGTCAAAGCTAAACGGCGTACAATATATATAGCATAAAAAGCTAACTTTTCAATGAAATTAAATAATAAATAGGCCAGAATATTCGAAAAGTTTAGATATTAAAGAATAGTTGGAAACTCAAATATATATATTCACAAAAATGAAGAGAGAGAGAGAGAGATTGGTTTTTAGATTAATGACTATATAGGTGATAGATGTACAGATTTAAAAATGGATTCAATTGAAATTTAACAGGAAAAAATTGAGATTTAAATTAGGATAACATGTTGGAAAGAGATATAGATGGATTGAAAGATAGATAGACAGATAAAGAGACAGAGAAAGAGAAATAGAAATAGAAAAATAGAGATAGAGATAGAGATAGAAAAAAGAAAGAGATAAAGATAAAGATAGAGAGATATGTGGACTAGCATATCTGTCTATAGATAAATTGAAAACAAGAGCTAGTTTCTATCAAATGAGTCTAGTTTCTAGTAAAATTTGGGCTGAGGTTAAGGTCCGATTAGATTTATGATGAAAGTCAGCCAAGCATTCTGGCCAATTACGTTTCCACTGACCTACATACTATTAATTTGGCTAATGTAAACAGTCGCCGGAACAAAAACAAAACACACCAAATACCAAATGTGAACGAAAATTGCCTAGACCAACAAAAGACCGAGGTATCCGTTGGGCCTAAGGGGTAGAAGGGTGGGTAGGTTGGTTAGGTTAGGTTAGATGTAGTGTGGAGTAATGTGGAGTAACCTACATGGCCAGCTAACTTGAATGAGTGTCAAAGCTATTTTGCGCTAATTGCCTTTTACGATTATTTTCACATTTGGACGAACGAACAACGCCCGCTCGACAGAGACTAGAGACTCCCCAGACCAGAGACTAGAGACAAGAGACAAGAGCTGAGACCCAAACCAAGACCCAGAGTTGGAGTTGGAGTTGTAGTTGCTGCCACACACTTACGCGCACGCATGAATTCACAGCACACCGGGAAAAGGCGACGGATGCGTCGTCCTCCTCAGCGTCATCATCGTCATCATCTCAGGCATCTGGTGGAGCTCAAGCTTTGGAGCATGCACGAGTGCGCCACATTACACAAACACACACAAAGAAATAGAGATAAAGAGCAAGACTAAGTTAGAGAGAGAGAGAGAGAAAGAGAGAGAGAGAGAGAGAGAGACAGGGCTGTATGTGGCACCCAGTGTTGCCATTTTAGCTATTTTATAGCTATATTTAGCACTTCTTTATTTGCAAAAGCTAGAAAAATTACTGAATTGCTATTAGCTATAAATATAACAATTTTAGAAAATGATTTAGCTACTTCAATTTTTTCTGTTTATTGCCATATTTATAATTTGAATAATTACAATAGCTGGAAAACTGATTGAAGTGCTATAAGAAAATCCATTTTGTTAAATGGGAGAACTATTTCGTTAGCACAAAGTCTTGGACAGAGGTCTTTGTGTACAAAGATGACAGATTTCTGAATTCAGAGCTGTAAAATTAATATATATTCGAGGATGTCTCGACATTGTCAGAATACCATTGCTGTTGAAATAAAATAAGCGACAAAACTTTATTTTATTTAATTTACGTAATTTATGCTTAGTACTAAAAACTGTTCAAGAAATTATACTTTTTTTTAATAAGATTATAAATTTTTATTTTTAGCTATTTTTAGCAATATTTTTTTCAATTTAGCAGTATTCTGGCAACACTGGTGGCACCCAAGTTGCCGCCTAACTACAGCAACGTGGCACGCAACATATTCGCTTATTAAATTGAATTAAATTTTTCGTACGTTTTATTTGCGGCACTTTTCGTGCGAGGTATGCGAGATGTGAGGCCGCTTTGGGTTAATGTCACACCAGCAATAACAAAAGCAACAACAATAACTGTGCAACCTCATAGATAGGGGGCAACAACTACTACAACAACTACAATGGCGAATGCCATTGCGCTTAACATTTGTTATTATGGTCAATTATGGCTAACGGCATTCGTCGATTCAACGACTCTTCGACTCTTTGAATCTCCGACTCCTCCGTCTCTTTGACTCTTTGACACTTGGACTCTGCGCCACATGCGACAATGCTAAATATGAATTTGATGATGCCACGTAATTGTGGGCGTGGCAGCAGCAACTTAAGCCAATAGCCAAAAGCCGCAACCAACACCAACTGACCCAGTTAACAGAATGCCTGGCTAACACCAGATGACACGTGCATTTCATGTGACCGAGCAAAAATCAATTTTGAGTAATTTAACCATGATTAATAATAATTATTTTTTAATAATTGTGCAATGACCTTGCTCAGAGAGACGGCGAGCCGGAAAGAAAGAAAATACCATACTTAGCCATTAATTGACTTTAAAGCAGCAAACAAATCGTTTAAAATAAAATACAGAGAACAGCAATCAGAAAGAAGTCAAAATGTACACAACGAACAGCTAAATACCCTATAGTTTTTTACTGATTAAATCATTAATAATATTTAATAAATACCTTCATTAGAAATTGTTATATATTTTTTTCTATTTTGTAATTCAGAATTTTCTTTTAGTTATTAAAAACTTTTTTTGGAAATTTCTTCCATACTTATAGTGAAGTAAAAAAAAAAACAGTAGATTATTCTACTGCTTAACATTTTGTGGATTCTTAAGTTGGTACAAACTTAAAGACATGTCCAAGTTGTCTAGAGAAAGAGCATATAAATAATTTAAAAATGTTTGCTAGCTGTTATTCGCCATTTCTACAACAGTTAATCATGCTGGCAGAACTAAAAGCAGAGGCAGAGATTGACTGTCTTACTACAGATACATTAAGAATATACTATATAGAGATATATAGATGTATCTGACTGCTGCTCATCTGTTGATGGTGATGGTAATAGCAATTGGCGATTGGTGATTGGCGCATGGCTATAAATAATCGAGCTCATTCTAAGCTTAGATTAATGTGTATGCGCCTACAAACAAACAAAAAATAAATAAATAATAAAAATAAATAAAACGTGTACTTTGAGGGGAAACATGTTTAATAGTACATCCACATACCAAGTTTTTTAATAAGTGAACAACAGCTCAATGAATGAATGCGAAGATTGCTGGGATCGTTGAGTACTCGTACTGGTTAATGAGTACCGAGTACTGAGTACTGAGTACTTCCAGGCAAAAAGGCAATCATCTAATCGAGCACTTGGCACTTAATTACCACAGACAGACACACGGCTCGAGTGTTGTAACTATTACAAACTGGCGCTATATAATTTTCAAATAGTCATTAAAGACAACTCCAAAACATAGCCAACAAGTAATAGCTGATGTTTTTCATACCCTGTAATTGTGGAAGAGTTAAGAAAGAGCAGCTTTGGATAAAGTTATTTTAGAATCTGTGGTTCCGTGGCTCAGCTGTTAGAGTCACCGAACTATCACATAACTAAACTACAGGAATCGAACCCTGTCAAGTAAAAAAAAAAATTTTTTTTAAAAAATAAAAAAAAAATTTTTTTAAAAAAATAAAAAAAAAAAAAAAAATTTTTTTTTAAATAAAAAATAAAAAAAAATTTAAAAAAAAATAAAAAAATATAAATAAAAAATAAATTTAAAAAAAAATTTTAAAAAATAAAATAAAAATAAAACTGTAACTTACGTGTTCTGTAAATTCTTGAAATTGTCCTGAAAAATATTTATAAAAGTATAAAAAAAAGAATATATGAATCTTTTAAAGCTACACTTCCAGATACTTTTACAGGGTATCTGCAGTTCAGCTACTCACGAGTTTCTGCATGTTTTTCTATACATTTTAAAAGTAATCTTGTAAGTACATATAAATAGGCAGCTGATGTAGAGTTTTGTAGAGTCAAATGCCAAGGTTAAAGACAACTCGCAACTAGTTGGTGGCAAGGTCAATGAGGTCATCAATATATTTGCCGTATCGCAGACTCATCGGTGCTAATGCTAAGGAATCTATCTAATATAACTACATAATTCCAACTAATAATAAGTATTCAAATTGCTGTCGAGATGCTTATCTCGTTGGCATTCTATGCAGACAGCTGACAAGTCCGCAATTGGACAAAGCCAGCTTGGCAATCAGTTAAGAGAGTTGTCAATGCACTCCAACTACAACTGAAAATGGGGCGTGGCATTGTGGTATGTGTCAAGCACAAATGCAATAAAGATTGAGCACTCAATACTGAACCCAACCCATAATTGATTGAGCCAAGGTGTCGCAATTAGCCCGGCCATAACAAAAGAAAACTCTATTGAGAAACTGTCTTTTTTTTGGGGTTGGAAAGTTGTTTGACCACAGGAAATACAGACTAACTGACAATGAATATGACACACGACGCATTCACTTTAAAAGCTGAACAATTGCTTGAGTGCTTCAAAGTGTATAATGAATGTATAAATAATTACAATAACAATTGTGCATCTAACGGCTGCATGCAACATAAATTACAAATTAATTGAATCGTGACCAGCAATTAAAAATATGTTAAATTTGTAAATGCAATCATCAAATGCAAATTGGCCAATAAAATATCAGAAACAAGTGTCTGCTAAAAAGCCAATTATAATATGGCCAGAACTATGGCCACATAAATAGCAATGAGTATTTAGTTGTGCTGATCACTCATTTAGTAGCTGTGACTAAACATATAACAGTGCTCAAGGTTAAGCCAAAACTCAGTTTTTATGCAACAACAAAGCGGCTCTTTGTTTACAAATTCGTCTTGCTTAATTTCTTTTTTAATTATCAATATAAACACAACAATGCCGAAGGTGTTAAAACTGAAGAAGCCGCAACAAAAAACAAACTTAGAAAAAAAGACAGACAGAGATAGATTTAAAGAGGAAGAGAGAGAGGGGCAGATACAGCACCGTTTATGTTTTAACAATATAATTTGGCAACACGTCGTATGAGCAATTTGCAATTTACGCTTTGCGACTTTGGCTTATGGCCAATGATATGGACACAAATCACTTTGTGCACAATTTATTTTGATGGCCAAGTGCATGTAAATTGCAATTTGGCACAGTTAATTAGCCAAAATGTCAAATAAAATAAATTGAGAAAACTTAACTAGTTCTGGAAGTTGCAGATGAAGTCGGAGTTGAAGTTGAAGTCTTGTGTCTGATTGTCTGTTTGTTATAACATGCAATCCGAGTGGTGTTCTAGTCCATGTTTGTGCATTTGAAATTAATTTATGCAAACATTCGTACGCTTCAAGACAACACACACAAGACACAACACACACAGACAGGCTGGAGAAGAGCATGCTTCTCTCTCTGTGTCTACACTGAAAAAAAAGGATAACATCTAAAATCAAAAACATTCATCTTAAATATTTTGTTCTTAAAATAAAATTATTATAAGAAAAAATTACTAAAAATAAGATTATCAATCTGAAAAATCTTAAAATCTAAATATATGAAAACAATCTTAAGCTATTGGGAAAAAAATTAGAAATATTAAAAAAAAAAAATTTTTTTTTAAATAAAAAATAAACAAGTTTTTTATATATAAATATGAAAAATAATTTCTTTTATATATAAATATAAAAAAATAATTTTTTTAAATATAAAAATAAAAAAATAATTTTTTTTCTTAGACCAAAAATCTTAGATTTGAGACCAAATTATTTTTATCAGTGTAGAGAGACATGGGGAGTTGCCGGAGTAGAACTTAAACTTCACTCGAAGCTGCGGCGCATACATAAATAAATTAAAATTGCTAATGGCTTGAGTGTGCGGCATTTTGTGGTCTAAGGGGTGGGGGTTGTGGCTTTGGCTTTGGCTTTAAGAGCTGCACGCCCATAATTAAAAGCAGCAACAACAACAACAACAAAAAACCAACTCATGAGCGCAGCTGAAGATCGCGACTGTCTGCAGGGCTCATGGCATAAATCAATCAATTTATTTGCCCCGTCTTGACCAGACAACGATGACGACTTGCAACTTGCAACTTGCAACTGGCAGCTTGTAATCTTTGCCAGCGGGTGCAACGAACTTCACCTTCGCAATTCGCAATCTTTAGCTAGTTTTCAGTTCCTGACTCTATCTCTCTGCGCCTCCCACAAAAACCTGACTTAGTTCCTCAATTTCTTATTGCGACTTGGAAGTTGCAAGTTGCAAGTTGGTAGTTGAAAATGCAATTTGCTTAGCAGTTGGCTAAAACTTGCGCCGTAATGCTGCATAACTCATTGACAATAGACAACGGCATACTTGGCAGTTGGCAGAGCAATACGTTTCTGACCAGGCCAACACCAAAAAAAAAACATGGCCATAAGTTAGCTGACTTTAAATATGAAAATAATTTCATTTGTTGTTCATGAACATGGCCAACAGAAGCTCTTGCCAAAATAATTTCACGCCAAGAATTTGTCGTGATTGCGCCAAGCCAAGCAATTTGTATAAGCCACGTTAATAGGAAAAGCAGGGAGGGAGCATGCAAATAAAGAGCGGCAAATGTGGGCGCAGCTTTAACCAATCCTAATACCAAAACCAAACCCAATACCAATTCCAATTCCAATTGGAGTGCAATTGAAGTGCTGACCATATAATTAACGCTTGCCAGCTGCCAGCTATTAGGCCGTCAAGCGCTTTTAAGCCATTTCTTGTGGCCTTCTGTTAGTTTCAGTTGCCTCATCATCATCATTATCATCAGTATCATCATCATTGGCAGCAACACCAATAATTTAAGCTGTCATAATGAAGCCATCAGCTGCAAGAGAACTACAAATGCTTTCCCCTTTCTTCGTACACTGAAAAAAAGACTAACTTCTAAAATCAAGGACATTTTTCTTAAAAATTTTGTTGGTAAAATAAGACTATTTTAAGACCAAATTAATAAAACTAAGATTACTAATCTAAAAAATCTTAAAATCTTAATATAAAAATAAAAAAAGTTAGAAACTAAAAATTATGAAAATTAAAATTAAATTGAAATTAAAAAAAACAAAAATAATTTTTTTTAAATTTTAAAAATTTTTTTTTTTATTTTTTAATAATAAAACATAATAATGATTTTTTTTATTTTTGAATTTTAATTTTACAAACATTTTTTCTTAAAATAAGAACTTGGTTTTGTTTAAAATGTTCTTAAAATCAGGATGTGTTCTCTTAATTTAAGAACTTTATTTTCTCGAGACCAAAAATCTTAATTCTGAGACCAAAATCTTGATTTTAAAACATTCCTTTATCAGTGTTTATATACTCTATTAAAACTCAGATTTGTTTTTGTTTGGTTTACCTTTGTCACTTGATATGTGTAGTGTAAACATTTAACTAGAATGCTTTGCAAATTCTATTTTCTTTGACCTTTTATATGAGCTCTATGATAAAGTTGCTCTCAGGGTATTTATTGCGCATTTTTTGAGTGGAAAGAATGAAAGCCTTTCATCAGAGCAGCGTCATCAAAGTATTTAAGGCTTAATCGATGGCGCTTTATTTGCCAACCCTGCAGCCCCGACAATCCTGGCCAATTCTCTAAACTCAGCTGCTAGCTCAATTCCAACGTGCAATGCTTTTTTTTACACTTGTGTCTCGGCCACGCTTCGTTTGTGTCGACAGCAGCTTTTCATTAGACAATTTCCCAAGAGAGAGGGTAAGAGAGAGAGAGGGAAAGAGAGAGAGAGAGGGGAGAAGCAGAAGACTTGGCAGCACACAGGGAACATTTCCACTTTGTTGCAGGCAGAGATAGACAGAGAGTGAGAGAGAGAGAGGGATAGAAGAGAGAGAGAAGGCAGTAACTGCTGCAGATTTTCATTATGTCGAGTCGAGTCGACACTAACAACAACTTTTACTTGTGTGTGGTACATTGTTAGCTTAATTGTTGTTGCTGTTGTTGTTGCTGCTGTTGTTGCTGCTGTTGCTGTTGTACTTGTTCTTGTTGCTGCTGTTAGAATGTGCGCGTTATTGAGTTACGTGCTTGGCGGTACAACAGCAACAACAGCAACAATACCAACAACAACAGCAGCAGCAACAAGCAATTGCAACTCGGCACGTTTGCGTTATTTAACTGTCAGCAACATCAACAACAGCGGCAGCAACAGCAACAGTAGCAACAGCAGCAGCACTAACAACAACAACAGCAACAACCACAGCTGCAATTTAGTCTCAGACCAAAGGCGCTAATTGACAGTAAAAATGTCGCGCACTTAACATTTGTCTTCATCATTGGCCCCGAAATGTTGTTCCTGCTGCTTTTGTTGCTGTTGTTATTGTTGCTGCTGTTGTTGCAGCTGCCAATCGTTGAACGCTTAGCTTAAGCGGAAATCTGAGCTGCACATTAAAGTCAACCCACTTGCATATCATTTAATATCATATACAATCTGTATATAGCCTGCACCTGGATCTAAGCTTATGGGTTAGGCTTGCCGTCGCGCTTATCAAATGCTCTAATCACAAATGCAACTCAGGCTTGACACCTACGCAGGGCCAAACAGGGCTGAGCTGGAGAGGAAGAGATAAAGGTGGAGGTGGGGGATAAGGGTGAGGTTTAAGCTTCAAAAGTTGCCGCTCAGCCCACACAGAAAATCAGCCGCAACTTATATACATATTAAACGTTTACTATACCCTAACAGGCAGCTATAAAGGAACGCTAACAAATGACAGCACGTTTGTTAATCAATTTAAAATTTATTTGACTTTTTAAGGGTTATTTTTTATTAATTTAATTCATTTTAATTTTATTCAAGTATAAGATTGAATAAATTTTGAAATTATATTTAATTTATTTAAATTCAAATGGAAGATTAAATAAATCTTTTTTTATTTTCCAAATAAACAAAATTATTAATTGGAGTGGGAATAGCTATTTTGGTTTAAAAATAATATCTTTAATTTGACCTCACAGATCTATTGGGAAACTTGCAAATTACAGCTCCAATTTAAAATATAAGTATATGATTAAATAATAAAAAATGTATGGACTTGTTTCCTTAATAATAACACTTAGATTTGGCTATCACAAATTCCAACTTCTTTTTTATATCTGAATAATATAAAATAGAATATCTAATTCACATACGCTTAAAATTTGCCAAATTTATAAGGTATCCCACTATTCGGTTAACTATGAATTGGCTTTTCCATTTTCTGATGCTGGTTTTTTTTTTCTCTTGCCGTTTTTCATTATGTTGAGTAAGCGAAACAAATGAAAGTTTTTTCTATTTCTTTTTGTTTTACTCTTATTATGATGATATCGATGTGTGTGTGAATATGTGTGTGTGTATCTGTGTGTGTGAGAGAGGAGTGTGTCTCATTAAATGGAAGTGCATTCATGTTGGGTTGTGAATGTGAATGTGGATGTTGTTGTCGATGATGATGATGATAACTTGATGGCGATGGCTTTTGACGACATCAAGATAATTATTTCCCGGTTCATAACAAGCATTCAATGTGGGGGCTGCTGCCACGCCCACACCCGCAATATATATACTTATTTGTTTTGATAGTACCGAATTGAAAGAGAAATTATTAATTATAGTTGCAGCAATTTGCTTAAGCAATTGTTCAACAGTTATTTCGATGTCTTGGCAAGGTCGTTGAATTTATTTCTTTTTTATTTTTCCAAATGCTTTAAAGCGTTTACAATAATACACAAGCATAAAGCACACTTCAAGGCTATAATGCTTGAGATCTGGTCTATGCAAATCGCTGTAGCTAAACAATAAATGTGATCGAGATGTAGCTGGCATAATAATACAAATAATAATACTAAAAAACGGAGGCGCCCACGCGCAATTATCAACCGGCTTTTGTTGGGAGAGTGGTATAGAAGGGGAAGGGGGGATCTCTCAGTTTTTTGCTGTGACAACTTCTTTAATCAAAAACCATTTCAAACAATCGGGCGTGGTTCGAGTTCTGTGTATATTCAAGTCTCAGTGTTTTGCCTCATTACAAATTTGACACTTTGGCTGACAGCATTTGATTTCTTGCCACTTTTCGTGGCGTAAATCTTTATGCTTATGTCATTTAAGTTAATGGCAACAAGTCAACAGAAAAACTGACATAAGACATAATGGTCCGTCTGGGCCACAACTAACCAAAAGACCAACAAAAACGCCAAAAGACACACTGACAGCTGTTGATAGTTTATTGAACATTTACGGCCAGGCCAAAAAGATGTGGTGAAAATGTACTACATAAGCTGCCAAGGTATTAACTCGGTAAGATTTAATTAAGGCTTAGAACCTATGCTAAAACACAGCACAAATGAGTCTAATAAACACGGCCTCAACTGCGAACCCAAAAACAAGTTACACCTTCATTACCAACTTGATTGCCCAGCGTCAACTCATTATTATCAGTCATATATATGTATATGTATGTGTGTGTGAGTATATTGTCGCCTTTTGCCATTTTTGAGACCATTTGGGCCATAAGCGTGACTTGGCCAAGCGTTGACGTAGGGCAATTGTTTGAAATTGGCATCAAAAGCGTGTGAATATATATAAATATATAACGTAAGTCGGCTACAAAATTAAGCCTTTGCCTGTTGCTGTTGCCGGTCCGGTTTTGGCCATTATTGACAGCGATTTGCGGTGATTTTGACCATGAAGGCAAGCGACAGCGGCGCCTTGAGTTCAATAAGCTTTTGTTTGGCTAATTTATGCCGGCCAAGAGAGAGAGAGAGCGAGAGAGAGAGAGAGGGAGAGAGAGAAGACGGGAGCTTAACTGAGGCAAAGTTCTTTAATTAAATTTTCAATTTAAAACACTTGACGACAACGACAATGATGCTAGCAATTCGAAGAGAGGGTGGGGGAAAAAGGGGAATTGCTGCTGCAACAGCAGGCGCCAAGTTTTCATTAAGCCACAGGCAACACATTGGCCAACAGACGCGTCAGTCAGTCGTCTAGGCCTCAAAGATGTTCGCACAGCGTGGCCAAGTCTATTTTCATACAAATTAAATGCCCGCGAAACTTGTTTCAATTATTTTTTATCGAGTGCTCTTGCATAGAAATTGCAAATTGATAATTGCTATGCGCCACCTGTAGGCCGCTGTTGACACTAATTAAAGTAGCAGCAATTGCTTGATTAAGTCTATTTTTTTTTCTTTTTTTTGCTGCCTTTTACTTTGTTTTAAGCGCCGTTGTCAGTTAATAATTCTCTTTAAATTGATCACTAATTATAATGAAATTTTTAAACTGACTGTAGTCGAGTGTATTGGTCGTATAGATACTCTGTAAGCTGCGTTAAAGTATTATGAAGTTATCTTAGATATATATTTATCTTATAAACTGATTTAATATACTTTCATGTTGGCTCTCTTTATATTTTACAATGTTCTCTGTAAGCTAGTCTAAAATAGACTATTATAGAATGAAATATTCCTACTTAACAGGTTCATTAAAAAACGTTTCACTTATTTTTATGGTCAACTTAAATCTAAATCCCAATTTTGCTGCGCAGTGTAACACTTGCAACACTTCCGTTAACACAGTTAACGTTAAGTTGTGTCGTCTGCTGGCAAAAACAAGTTGTCCAATTGCCACATAAAGAAAATCAACATTAAAATGATTATTGTAATTAATTTAATTATTTTTGTTGCCATAATTTTACACGTAAATGTTGCTTAGGTTTATCTTTAATTTTATATCTATTTTTTACATCTATTGCAGGTAAGCACGAGGCGGGGCAACATCGACCTCATAAACCCCAAATAGAATTGCGGCACGTGAGTAAAAGCTACCAAATGTCAGGCACTAACAGTTAATGTATCTGAATCTGAAGGCAAGTTGTTGTTGCTGTTGGTGTGTGTGTGCGTGTGTGTGGGGTATGCTAAGATGTATCTTTTGGGGCCGGGTATTATTCACTTTCTCTGTTTTAATTGCGGGCAGCTTTACTTTGATGCGTGCTCATTTTAATGCATTTAAAAAGAGCAGCAACAACACGACAACAACAACAACAGCAACAACAACAACGACGATAGCAACACGACGACAATTTCTGTTTGGCTGGGCAAAAACTTCAGAGCAACTCACGTACGAAAATGATTTTGTTAAGAGCCAACTCAACTCAAACTCAGACCCAGACTCAACCCGACCTGGCCAGAACGGAGCAGAACATTTAAGCGGCTTAACCCACTTCCGTGGCACATTATCATCATCATTTAATATGTGCTCTTGCCATTGTTCTTGCTGTTGTTGTTGCTGCTGTTGCTGTCATTAAACTGTTGCAGCTTTGTGTTTTTCCTTTTTAATTTCTTTCAATTACGCCGCACTTGTCACAGAGCCTCATAACATGCCAAATGGCAAAAAGGGTCTGACAAAGACAAAGAGAGTGAGAGAGAGAGAGAGAGGGAGACGGTTGTATAAATTGGGCTGGCCTGTGAAATTCCCTCATTAATAAAGCATGCATAAATACCCAGCATCTAATGAGCATTCAGTCTGTTCACTTGAGCAGCATTTAAGCCATTCATTTAACCATTTTTGGCAGTCAACTTAATGAGTTTTCAGCAGACACTACACTGATAAAAAAAATATTCTAAATTCAAGATTTTGGTCTCAGAACTAAGATTTATAGCAAAGTGATGACAGTGACAGTGATGACAAAAATATGAAATTTTCTAAATAATTAAAGTTTTGATGCAGAATCAATATAGAGGCCAAATAATGATCAAAATGGTATTTCGCATGAAAATCGGTTGAGTTTTGACAAAGTTATGAGAGATCAAATTTTTTGAAAAAATGTTAAGGGGTTAGTATACAAATTATGAGTAATTCACAGCTTATAGTCGAAAATAATGAAATTTTCTAGGTGAACTAAATTTGAATGCAGAATCAATTTGGGGGCCAAAACATGAACAAAATTATATTCCGCATGAAAATCGGTTCAGATTTGACAAAGTTATGAGAGATGGAAGTTTTTTTCAGTGTAAGTTGCCGCTCTCCCTCACTCACTCTCCCACCCACTCTCTCTCTCTCTCTCTTTCTCTTTCTATCCTTGTTCACTCTGTCTTGCTCTTAATTAGAATCATATTCGCCAGGCTGTTCTCTAATTATGTAACTCATGTGGCAGACAGCTGCTGCAACATCATTATTATCGACTTTGGCGGGGCGAAAGTTGCAGGTTGCAAGTTGCAAGTTGCTAGTCGGTCTATGACCGCATCATTGCTTGCTGCAAGGAAAGTTGTTGCCTTTCTAAAAGTTGGCTATGTAGAATAGAGTCGCCATCGACAATGGCCAAGTTACAGCATGCCAAGTTGCAAGTGGCAACGTGTTGTTGTTGTTGTTGTTGCTATTGTTGTTGTTGCCTATTGCTGTTTGCCATTCAATTGATGCGCCTGCAACATGGCAGGCAACACAAAACCAATTTAGGAGACCCAAAACAGGCAAAACTCATCGCGTACTCGCATTGCATTTTGGCCAGATAAAAACCACAGTCGTAACCACAGATAAAACAAGAAAGAGAAAAAAAAGGGTAATGAAGAAGAAGCAGAAGAAGATGCAGTGCAGCAGTCTCGTAATGGCAATGGATACAAAATGCAGGCCGTAAAAACAAATGAAGCCAAATCCGAATGCCAGGCGAGCATAGCTAATGCAACATTGCCTAATGCCACCGACTGTGGCACAGACGCAGGCAGCGACGCAAGCAGAGGCAGCGATATTGACCAGGCGCACTTTCAGTTTTCAAATGGAGGCCTGCAGTCAGCCCCAACAACAACAACAACAACTGTAACAGCAGCAACAGATAACAAGCAAGTGTCTTAAGCCTAAGCAAGTCGAACAGCGAATACGCTACAATTTGATAAAGGAAAAATAAACAAAAGATACATCTAAATAAATGCAATTTTCAAGCATACAGTTAAACCTTTTTTTATTAATTTCTATTTATATAAAATTTATAATGCAAATCAAGTGACTAATGCAATAATTTATTCAAATTAAATGAGTTTTTTTAATGAGTCATTATCTTAATTAAACGACTCATCAATCGTAGAATTATTAATCATAGTTTAATCTTTTTAATTCAGATACTTTACAAAATACTGATACTAAAAAAACATTTCATCGCCTAAATATTGTATTCTTAGATTTTTTAGTAAAGTAAAATCAAATGAGTTTTTTTAATGAGTCATAAATTGAAACTTCGACTCAATAATTGTAGAATTATTAATCATAGTCAAAGATTTTTAATTCAGATACTTCAAAAAAAAGCTATTAAAAAAATGTAATTTTCTCTGTTTAAAATTTTATTTTTAGATTTCTTAGTGAAGTAAAATCAAATAACAGACAAAAAAATTTTTTTTCTTTATTAAATTGAAACTATTATAGAACTAAAACTTCCCAAATTTTTTTTTTTAATTTTATTTTTGTATTGAACTTTTATTTATGATATAGAAGTAACTTTTTAGATATATCCCATTGGGAAAGGGCATTAAGGAGGCTCCGCTCGATTCGTTTTTTATGGCAAAGTCAAATAGGAAAACAAAATAGAAGTTAATCTAATAACAAAGATTGAGCGCAATAATTTCAGCGATTGGCAGCGCAGATTTACCATGCCCAGGGACGTCTAGGGGGTAGACGGGGGGCTGTCGAGGGGCTGTCGAGGGGAGGGGGAGTGAGAGGGAGAGTCAGAGGGAGTCCGTCTGCTGCAGCAGCAGCAAAAGTAAAACCAGCATCTATAGTAAAAGGGAGCGTCGCTGTCTCGACACGGAGTCCAAGCAAAGTCCACAGACATGGAGAGGGAAGCAGAGAGAGAGAGAGAGAGAGAGAGAGGGGAGAGGGAAGCAGAGGGAGAGAGGGAGAGCTATGGAGCGTGGCCAAAGGCTCGTTAGCGTTTTGGCCTCGGCAAGTGCAGCAGCTGCTGCCAAAGTGGAAGCTGGAGTCGCTTTGGCTGCACTTGTTTCACTGGCTGTGTGTGTGTGTGAGTGTGTGTGTGTGTGAGTAGATAGCGTATCTAATGGTTACATTTTAGTGCATACAAACGTATCTAATCGTCTAAACGTTTTATTAAATTACGTTAGTCGTTGCTTTGTTCAATCGAATTTGTTGCATCATTGTTTGTTTATTTGTGTTTGCTCTAAGTCTAAGTGAGAGTGTGTGTGTGTATGTGTGTTTATGTGTGTGTATCTTTAAGCCATGACCTTGCCCAGCTGTATCTTTGGCTTTGACTATGACTACAATTTTAGCTGAGGTTCAAGGTGATATTTATGAGATTGAAATTTGTTGCAATTTGCTATTGGAATGCGCTTAAGTTGCCACACACTCTTTAACTGTAATTGCCAGCAGCAGCAGCTGTAACAATAATATCAACAACAACAATAACAAACACGCAAGCAAACAAACAAACAAACAAAGATTTTGACAAGTTAAACAAGTTGACAGGCAAACATAGAGAAAAGCAAACAAAATGTAAAGAAGTAAAACTTATGCGAAAGAACGAAAGTTTTGCATAGATAAACAAAGCAGGTAAACTGGCAGCTAAAGGCTGCAAAAAGTGGGCATGGTCATGAGTCTAAACGCCCCGAAAAATGTTGACAATGGCAATGCCAGAACAGAACAAAAGATACTCAACAACAGCAGCAACAAAAGCAACAACAACAACAACAGCAACAACAAAAGCAGCAACAACAGCAACAAAAGCAGCAGCTCGAGGGCAACATGCAAAATCTGCTCTTAACTTTCATGAAAGCGGCAACAGAGTAACCTGCAACAACAACAACAACAACAGCAGCAACAACACCGCGCAACAATGACAACAACAACAACAATGCCAAGTCCTACAAATGAAATTGAAATCGAAAATGAAATCAAAGCATGCATATGGATGTCCTATGTCGGGTGAGGAATTGAATTGAACAGTTCCCTAGACCGAGACAGACAGACAGAAAGAGAGAGACAGAGACAGAGCATTGCATGTGCCATGCAATGAAATCAAGAGCTGAGAGAGACTTGCAACAGCAGCTGCAACAACAACAAAATGAAGCCGCACATTGAACACGACATTGCCACGGCCAAGCGGCATGCAAATGAGCCGTAACCCCCCCTTCCCCAACCCTTCTCCTCTCTTAAGGCTTCTTCTATCCCAAAAATATATAAGAAAAACTAGTGGGCCGGTGCTACAGTCGAGTATACTCGACTGTCGGAGACCCCGTGCTTACCATGGCAAAAGCTAAGACTGCTAAATATTTATACATGATTTTCAACCGATAGGTCCAGCTATATGATATAATGGTCCGATTTGAACCAATTTTGGTCAGGATATATAAAAGCAACTGAGATACATATTCTATCAGTTTGGTTTCGATATCTCAAAAAATAAAAAAGTTTTTCATACTAAGACTTGAATTTCGACCGATCAGTCCTATGACAGCTATATGATATAGTAGTCCGATTTTAAACAACATTGAACAGAATATATAAAACCAAGTTTTATGTATATTCTATCAGTTTGGTGTCGTTATCTCATAAAACAAAAAAGTTTTTCATACTAAAACTTGATTTTCGACGGATTGTTCCTTTGGCCGCTATATGATATAGTGGTCCGATTTAAAAAAGAAACAAACTTGATCTGCTGCCAATATAAAGAAATCTACATACCAAATTTAGTGTCACTAGCTTTTAAATTGTTCTTATAATTTGGATTTGAAATTTATTCTTTAAAAACAAACCCAATAGACCCCTGTACTTTTTTTAAGTACGGGGTCTAAAAATGGTCCGTGGGCTGTTTGGGGGGATTATTATTGTAGCCGCCGTTTGCTGAAATGAGCACAAAAAAAACTAGCACCGCCAGCAGTGTTAAGTGTGTGTGTGTGTGTGTGTGTCTAGCAATAATTGCTGCTGTGTTTTTTAAATGGCAACAGGAGCAGAAAGAGAACAATTGAAGTCAAGCCTCAATGTTAGTTTTTTTCCTCATTTTTTTTTTTTTTTTTTTGGTTTTTCTTTACTTTAACTGCAGGCATATCCAGGGTTTCAGATCCATGTCTATGTCTCCTCATCATCATCGTTTGGCTGCTGCTCCTTGATTTGTTTGCTCTGGGCTTAGTTTAGTTTTCAGCTCTCAGTTTTTAGTTCTCAGTTTTCAGTTTGCTGTTCTCAGTTCTCAGTTTGTAGTTCTCAGTGTCTGTGGCTTGTCCATTTGGGCTGCCCTTTTTAGCCTGCAGCATGAATTTATTTGTTTTGAAATTGTAACTCTACAACATCCGCAGTGGATGCAACCGGAGCAGCATCATCATCATCATTGCCAGTCTTTCAGTTTCAGTCTTTCAGCCTTTTCAGTGATTGGGCTTTTGTGCCCCTTTTTGCCAGTGCTGATTGTGCGGTTTCGATAAGTTCAATGCAACTGTGCAACTGCAACTGCAACTGCAACAGCAGTCACAGTAGCAATAAACCCAAAAGCAGCATACAACCCACATGCATCACGTGGCCAAGTGATAAATTAACGCCAAAGCAAAACGAAGTCAACATCAATGCGAAAATGCCCAAATGTTACCAAAAAAAAAATAAAGCAAAAAAATAAAGCAGATTGAAAAACCAAAAGTAAATTTCAGAATAGAAGAAAAGCAGCTCACATTTTCACTTTATGTGGCAGTCAACAAAAAGCTGCAAGATTAGAAAGCCAGACAAAGGATGAGTCTGTGCTCAATACATACCCTATTCAACAAAAGTATACTATATGTTTTGTAGAAAAATGTGTCATTATTGATTTTTATTTTCTTACTATTTATAACTGCATTTTATCATAAAAAAAAAATAACTTTCCCATGTAAGATTCTTTTAAAAATTCTAAAATTATTCAATGAATAATTTTATATTTTTTAAAAATAAAACAAAATGAAAAACAATTGCAAAACTTCAAATTAAAAATTAAATTCTAGTTAAATTTTTAAAAATAACACAAAATGAGAAACAATTGAGAAAATTAAAATTAGAGATTTATTATTAGTTAAAATAATTATTTTTTTTTGAAATTCTTTAAAGAGTTGGAAAATATCCAATGAATAAATTTAAAGGTCTTAAAAATAACACAAAATGAAAAATAATAAAAAAAAATAATATTAGAAATTTAATATGTGTTAAAACAATTATTTTATTTAGAAAATTAAACCAAGGCTCTTAACATGATATGTGAGACTTTGTTGAGAGAATTATAGCTTTTAATGACATAGAAATATGGGAAATTTCAAGCATTCAGTTACATGAATAAATTGCACTATTTTCAATAAGTTTTGTCAGCAAATAATAAATGATAAGTCGCGTGGCGTAACTCGCCACAAGTAAACGGCGGAATTTTGGGGTTCTTATAGCAAATTGAATGCGCTTAGAATTGACAAACAACTAGCTCAACTTAAGTATAATACCCTGCATAGAGTGCTGCTCTCAGACCAATAGAAGAGAAGTAAAATCGATGTGCAATGTGCGAGTTCATGGCAATTTTCTCTCCATATTTCTGGATGCTGGCTGAATGCGAACGTGCGGCCTCAAAGCGTGCAGCGGGTGGTGGCAGCAACTGGGGGCAGAGTCAAAAAAAAAAAAAAAAAAAAAAGAAAAAAACAATGAGAATAAGCCGCATCTCTGCGCATACGCTGCAAAGATTAGTGAGGAGTCTGAATCTGGAGTCGTTGCAACTGTAGCAACTTTTACTTATTGTCCGCGTAGTTGTTTATTTCAATTTTTGGTTTGAGTTCGGGTTAAGGCATGGCTGTATTTGTTATTGTTTGCTGTGTTGTTAGTGTTGGCTGCTGTTGTTGTTGTTGTCGTCGGTTTGGCTGTTTGCATTTAATGTGGCCAGGAACAGGGACGTGTTCTGCCGCGAATTCGTGAAACGTGATGCTGCAAGTCGTTTTTATGTTTGTTTATTTGCCAGAATTCTACGCGATTTCGCCTGCCCTTGCTTATTGTTTTAGGATGTGGATGCCACAGCCAGTGGCAGTGTCTGTGTCTGTATTTGTGGCATTGCCACAGCCAGTGGCACTGACTTTGCTCCTATTTGAATGCAGCTAGCTCTTTGGAGCTGTCCTTGTTATACGAGTTCAACTGCACATTGTTAGTTGGCCTGAGACCTATTAAGGGTATATATCTAAGTATATAGCATTGTATCGTAACATGAGAACTTTCCACCAAAGGGCCAACATCTATGAAAATGAAAGCCAAATTGGCAACTTTCCGCTGCGATCGAATGAAATATGTGTGTGTTGTGTGTTGTGTGTTTGGCTGCTGTGTCCTAATTGGTGTGTTGGCCAACGTTTGTCGCCATTTGGCCAAATAAATAATGGCACCTGGAGCGCCAACATGACAGCTAGAAAAGAGTTTGAGAACACTGAGAACTAAGCTGGGAACTACCCAACGACCACTGAGGCCATTGACTGTTGAATTGACTGAGTGAGTGAGAGAGTGAGTGAGCGAGAGGGTGAGAGAGTGAGTGAGTGAGTGAGTGAGCGAGTGACTGATTGATTGACGCGCTGCTTGCTGTTAACAATTTCATTGTGGCCACGTACAAGTTGGCAATGTAATTAATTGCTTTCCAACCTGTGAGCCATGTGGAAAGTGTCCAAATCCACAATGTGGCAACTGTGGCAGCTGCGGCAGTAGCCCGCACAGTTTAAATGGGTCAAAGCTATTGAGTCAGGCCATCAGAATGTGAGGTTGCAACAAAAGATGTCAGGCTCAATATGAATATTATCAGTTAAGTCAACAAATGTAACAAATCAACATTTCATTAGAATGTTCAACTGCTGTAGCAACCCTCGCCATTGCAGCTGTGTTTGAGGAGTTCACTGAACCAAAGCAGGCAGTAAAATTAACTAATTTTCGTCAGAGAGTATGAGTCAAGTCGTCACCCGGCCTAAAACATCAATCAAAGCCAAATTAAGCGTAAAATGCTGTGCAGGAAACGAAGCGTCAAAGTCAAGAAACAACAACAGCAACAACAACAACAACACAAGAGAGTGCAGTGCAAAAGGTTAGGCCCGCACCAGGTAAGAGTCAGAGCCCGCATATAGACGTATGTAGGTACACTTAAGAGTACGAGTACATACCGGTACTTGCCTCATACAGCCTCCATACAATGGCCAAGGCAATCAATCAACTTGCAACGTGCAACGCGCTTTCCAAAGAAAGCCCTGCCCTGAAAAGTGCAAGCTAACAAAAAAGTTGCAGCTAATTTTTTGTATTTTATTTTTGGGTACCAACTCCAGCTTTTTTACCAGCTCCAATTGCAGCTCATTTGCATATAACATCGTTGAGTTATGGATGAGTTTTTGGCGTGGGCTGCAGTCTAAAATTGGCACACGCACTAAAAGTCTGTGTGTGTATGTGTGTGTATCTTATGCAAATCTTTAAGCCGACAAACAGTTTCCTGATAAATGCACACACACACACACACACACACTCAGTCAACCGTTATAAGTCCGATTTCCACAAATTTGATAAAGCAAACGCAGTTGAAAAACAAAAGACTTAGGCAACAAACTTGCGCATGATAAGATAGCAGCAGAACAAGCTACAAATGCTGACAATTACGCTTGCCACACCAACAGCATACCCTAAGTATTTTAGTAAGCAGTGTGCAAACTACAGTCAAAACTCGCTATAAAGAATATCTTTATAAACAATTACAATATTTGATTTAGCGTTGTCTTTCAACTTTAATTAAGTTGAATCTTCTAAGCAAATGTTGTTTAGTTAATCTACCTCTTAGAACTCTTGGTTGTCGTAGGGTATAAACTTGACGTTTGCTGATGTACTCTTGTCTGTTTGCCGGTCAAGTCGAAAGGCGAATGTTCGAGCCATAAACCTTTCGATAGGCGGCGCTGCTTTGGCTACGCCTTGACCGACACCGACACCAACAACAGCAACAACTACAACAACAACTCAAATAGCCACAACAACAACAACAACTAGTAGTACAACACTAACCCAACACAACCTCGCACTGTGCCGCGTTGTTCTTTTTCAATTTTATAAATGTTTTTTTATTATTAAGCGCGACGTGCGTGGCATGCACAAAAAGCAAAAACAAAAACAATATTAAAAAACAGCAACAACAACAACAGCAACATGTTGCTTGTATGCATTTCCCTTAGCTGCATTTGGCTTTGCATTTTTAATTTCCCATTGAGACGCAGAAAGAAATTAAAAAACAATATTTAATCAACGCACATAATCTGCATTTTAAAATTGAGTTTCAGTTGCGAGTTTCGAGTTTGAGTTTGAGTTTCAGTTAAAGCTTCAGGCATTTGGGTCCGTGTTGGGTGTTGACCACTTAACGCGCCTTGTACCCCGCCCCCTGTTCCCCTAAATAAATGCGTCCCTTTTCACGCTGCGAGGCTGAGAAAAATTTGTTAGATTTTAATCGCTTTGCTGCGTTTTCGCTTGAAAAATAAAAATAAAAATACATGAAAAGGTTCAGGTTGGCAGTCATAAAAATCAAATCAGCGGATCGGACGATGACGATGACGACGACGACGACGACGATGAAGACTTCCTTGAAATCAAAGTCGTCTCGGCTCAGCGTTTGATTCATTTGATTTTGATTCTTTTTTGACTGGCTTTTGGGGCTGTGGTTGGGGCTGGGTTTTGGGTACTGCTTGTTAATCCTTTGACGTGACGTCTGTTCATAATTTGCGCTCATATTTCATGTGCTATGCATGCGGCCTTTGCCTTCGTTTTTATTTATTTTTTTTTTAGGTTTTTTTTTTGCTTTTATGGTCCAGCTTTTACGAGTAGAACTTTGGCCTTGCGGCATTTTGAAAGGTTTTCTGATTGAATATTCTATAGTAACTTTGTCGTAAATCACTGGCATGGACAGCTTGCCAGTTCTTGTTCCTTAAACCATTTTGGCCAGGCCGAAAAGCTGCATGATGATATGCATAATGTTGCAGAATTACAACAGTTTTAAATTTCTCAGTCTCTTTCAACTCTTCTTTTTTTGTCATCTTAAGTATGATAAAGCTATTGGTTCAATCAACCCGAAAACTAGATTCAAAAGTCCCAAACAAACTCACATTCTAAATGCCAATCGGTCGCTATAAATAAAGTCAAAAAGGCAGCGCTTGCTTTTAATTTTAATGAACCATAAAAATTCACACGCACAACACAGACAAAAAAAAAATATTACGATTCTGCAGATGGTTGACAAAGAGGGACAAGGGACTCCACAGCCCAATGGAAATGTTAATGAAACTTAAAGAGATGCTAACAAAGCAAATCAACAGTTGCTTTCGGCTGGGAGTCGCGTTTTTCTCAGCAAACAAATCAGACGACGAAGAAAAAAAACATAAAAGAAAGAATCAACGTAAAAAAAATAGTAGAAAATAAAAAAGATCCTCAGAATTCGAAAGAAAACTATTAAACAACTGTCCGTCGCTTATCGCAGAGAATCTCTTTCTTTCTCTCTCTCTCTCTTACTCTCTCTCTCTCTCACTCTCTTTCTAACTCACACACAACGTTTGCTTAGAAATTAGAGCCCAAAACAAATGCCCGAAAGTTGAGCAAAGAAATGCCGCTCTCCCCTCTAGTATTTCTATAGATCTCTAGACCTTAGACCGGTTTAACAGTGCTCTGTTAAGTCGCTGTTAACCAACAGCGCAACGTAACGACGCTGCGACTGCGACTGCGACGCTAACGGCGACTGCGACGGCGACTGCGACTGCGCATGTTCTGGGCACTCAACTCGACAGCTCTCAGAATCGTAGCTCGCATTTCATTAGCTTCGCATCCAGCGACCGGTTCATTCCACAATCGTCGTCGCTCCCAGCGAGATCTGTGCGCGTGCGCGGCCACAACAACAACAACATCCACCACAACAACAAAAGTGACAACAACAACAAGAGCAACCCACGCGAAACACCGCAAAACGACAAAGTTAGTGGCAGAGAATATTCGTAGATAATTCCAAGTATATTCAGAGATATTGTGATTGGGAATACTCCGGCAAATTCAGCGCGTTTCGTTTTTTATGCAAATCGTGTGAGTGAATACGTCTATAGAACGGAGAATCGGTGAAAAGAAAAAAGAAGTAACAATCTTAAGTCACATTTCGTCATTGGCGTGAAAGTAAAAATTCTTTGTGCCTCATTTGGTATTGTGAAATTCACAGTTAGTTTCGTGTCAGCATCAACACAACAAAAGAAATTTCGCACTGAATGTGAAACATTACGAATATTACGAAATGATCATAAAACTCGCGTAACCAACAACAAACAAACAAATAACACAACAACAACAAATACAAATAGAAAACCAAAATTCAAGTCAAGAAATGAGTAATGAGAGTTTATTCAGTGTCTGTGTCTCTATCTCTCTCCCTCTTTCTATGGATTAGTGTGTATGTTAATTGATTGCCGAAAGGTGTAAATGTAAATGTTTATTGTACAAATATAACGGCAACGTTTTTTGGAGCATATTCTACAGTCATTGCATTGTACATTAGGTGAGCAGTTGATAAATTATGTAAATATCCTCACACAATAAATATAAATACACAATAATATTTTATCTATGCATATATCATTTAAAGGGTAATTAGCGTCATGCTCTATAAATTGTGTTAAGTGTGGACATTATTGTGTGGCCTCTGTGAAATTTTAGACAGTTAATAGCCAGCCATATTAAGTGTCAAAATTGGTTTATGAATTTATGTGCTAGACTTCCGAAATTAATAATGTTAGATTCTCAGCATGAAGTGTGAAGGGAACTTGAGGAATTACATAGAAAAAAGGTCAAATTAATTATTGATTTTCAAAATAAATAAATGGGTTAAAAAAATAATTTATTTTAATAATTTTCTATGATATTAAATTAATTAAAGCTGTACGCAAAACTAATAAATTTTATTAAAGGCAAATTATAATTATCTTAAATATGCATATTATGAAAGAAAAAAATAAATATATTATGGTAACTTTTTTGGGAACTAATCAATTAAATAAAATCAATTAAGTAATAAAGATCTAAAATAAAATAAATTAATAAAATTTAAGAGATGAAGGTTAAATTTGCCATATCCGTTGAGTAAATAAATAATCAAATTGGTATTAAATATTAGTCATAAATAAATAAATTAATTAATAATTAAATTGGTATTAAATATTAGTCATTTAAATTAAAACCCACGTTTGCTTAAATGTATTTGGAAATCAAATTGAATAATAAAATTTATAATTATAGTATTAATAATGAGAATCTTAGTTTTTCCCTTAAGATAATTTTCTTTTTAATGTGACTTGAGAATAAATAGTTATAGAATACAAGTAGTTGAAGTTTTTGTTGGAAAGTTATTTCTCATAAGGGGTTCTATCACTTTTCATCTGCCTTTCACTGCTTGCAAATGAATAGAAATAAAATGGGTAAGAAATTAACGAAATTTGTTTTTGCTATTCATTATCAGCTCGATTATATACCCATTGCTGCCCACTCAGCTCGGATGGGGCTGACAAGTTAATGGACTCTGTCTCTCTCTGAGTTGACACCAACGCACTTCTCACCTTCTTCTCTGAAAAGGCAACTGCCAATGCTCAACACTCTCCATTACCATTTGTATTGGATTTTAGTTGTGTTTATTTTTTTTTTCATTTCGTTTTTGGAGAACAACAGATAGCTGAAAATTTCACTTACAAAAGACGGGCGCAACATTTTCTTATTGTATTTTCATTTTCTGGGTCAAAAGCAATACAACAAAAGCCCATCCTCGGCATTGCCAAGCCCAGACCCAGACCCAGGCTTGGGCCCAGCCCCAAGTTATAGTCACAGTTCCAGTCAAAGACCCAGTAACAGTTTCAATCCCCAGTGTTATGGCCCAGCCCCTTGTCTATTTGTCTCTAAGTTGCAGCATTTGCTTATAAATGGCAATGAGGCAGCCCCAAAAAGGGATTTCCCATTTACACACACACACTTACACACACACACACACACACACACACACACACATGCACTCAGTTCAATCAAAGTGAAGAAAAAGATACTTTCGTTTGGTCTGCTTAAGGTAAACAGAACTTACGGTTATATAGTGTTAGTCCAAGGCAAAAAAGAACCCTACAACAATCAAGCACTCGTCGAGCATATATTAAAGTCATGGGCATGGAATGCTCAATGAACTGCAGCCCCAGAATAAGACTCAGACCCAAAAGAACCACACCATTGAATTGAACTTCAAAAGGCAGCCAACGGTTCTTTCTTTCTTTGTGTCGACACTAAACAGTTCCAAATATGATACAGCAAATGTCATTGCAATTCGGTTTCGATTTCCTGTGGCTCTTTAGGTTCTTGTGAAACCCCTACCAAAATAACTGCTACCTCAACCTCTATCACTTCTACACTGATAAAAAAAAATATTCTAAAATAAAGATTTTTGTCTTAGATCTAAGATTTTTGGTCTAAAAAATGCGTCTAAATGCATCTTGAATTTAAGAACATTTTAAATAAGAACAAGTTCTTATTTTAAGAAAAAATTTTCTTAAAATTAAAATCAAAAAATGAAATAAATTAAAATTAATTTTTTATATTATTTTTTTTATTTATTTTTATTTCTTATTTTTAAATTTTGATGTATTTACATTTTATTTTGTTTTAGTTTTAGTCTTAAAATAATCTTATTTTAAAATATTTATGAAGAATGTTCTTGATTTTAGAAGTTGGTCTTTTTTTCAGTATAGTTCTTGGGTTATTTGTGCATGCAGCGCATGATTAATAAAGAACCCAGCAATGTGTTTCCCACTCTGACCGCTTCGTTGATTAGTAAGCACGTCAGCATTTCAATAAAAAAAATAAAATAATAAAAAAATAATACAAAAATCATTGGCGCAGGCAACCTCATCAACGTCACAACAACAACAACAATAATAAGAACAACAATAATAATGTTACCCTTTGTAGTTCTGTGGCTTTGCATTTTAATTGCTTTTGATTTGCTGCCCCCGCCATTTATGAATTGGAATCAGAATTGGAATCGGAATTGGAATTGGGCGCGTTCCGACTGTTAAATTTAGCATATGAATACGAATACGAAACAGTGAAAAATACGTTACATTCTGTCTGAGCATGGATGAGCCATCAGATCTATATTTACATACCAGATGTATGGGTTAATTTAATGGCATTGACAGCGTCAAGGTTCTACCAAACTGTCACGTGGTTTTTGTCAGCTTAAACTGAATGTTTTTTAAGCTTAAATAAAGTTCAGTTAGTTAACAATATGACAACAGCTTAAGCCCACAATTATTTTAAGGCCATAAATATTTTTGAAAAATAAACAAAACTCAAAGGGTTCTATTGGTAGATCCCTCTGAGACTCAAACTCATCAAATGCTGCTACTGTCTCATTACTCAAAAGCCAGAGGTGCTATCCCAAGAGATAATAAGAGAAAGAGAGAAAGGGAGAGAGGGAGAGCGCAGTGAGGGAGTGAGAGAATTCATAACACTTTTGGTTTCGGTGCAATAACCTTAGGTACACACAATGGGCTTACAACAACCTTGTGGTTCCACCCCAAAGGCCAAAACGGAACCCAGCAATCTCCAATGTATTTCTCACACCAAAAGTCGCAAAAAACTCTCAACTCAACTTGACAAATGAAAGCAAAAACCAACTGTCCACCATATAAAAATCATGGAGAAAAAAAGAAGTCATGTCAAGAATGGGCAGAGCGTTAATTTTTCATGGTAGACAAGAGAAAAACCATATTATTTCATTATTTACATCAGGAGGAGAGAGACTAAACAAACGATATACAAGTGGCAAGAGAGAGGAGGCAAGAGGCAAGTGGCAAGTGGCGAGTGTTGTCCGTTTGGCCGGCACGTCATTAGTCACACCAAGGGGTAGATATGAAAGACAACAACAAAAACAACAGCAACAACAATAAGCTGTTTGCCAGTCAGATCCGCGTGCAAAAGCGGATAAAAAGTAATCAAAAGCGCTAAGAACGACATAATAAGGCAACTGAGCACAGGACTCTATAGCTGAAGCTCTAGTTAAAGTCGAAGATGAAGTGCTACACTCAGAAAATTTATTTTCTATATACATGAAAATTGCCATAAAATTAGAATCGCCCTAAAATTGAGAAAAATTTTCTAATATCGAGAAATACTTTTCTTCAATATAGAAAGCATTACCGTAAAATAAATGTTTTAGGACTAATTTTTTTAAAGTTGACTCCAAGTTTATGAAAAATTACTCCTATATTAAGGGGGCATCGCCTTAAAATGTAGAAAAACTTTTATAATTTAGAAAATTTAGAAAATCCTTTGATTTTAGAAAACAGTTTTTTAGAAATTTAGAAAATTTTTTTCTTAAATTAAAATTTTTCTAGATATTTTAAAAATTTTTTCTAAAACTAAAATTTTTCTAAATATTTTGAAAATTTTTTCTAAAATTAAAATTTTTATAGATATTTAGAAAATGTTTTCTAAAATTAACGCCCAGTTTTCAATATCTTAGTGTGAAAATCGACTGTTTAAGAGCGATTTTGCGGTAAGATTTTTATGAGTGTAGTTAAAGTTGAGAAAGAGAATGAGAAGGATGAGGATAAGGCTGAATTTGAAGCTGTATCTGAAGGATGAGGATGAGAATGAGACTTACTCTGAAGCTGTAGTTGCCGCTCAAGTTGAAGGTGTTCCCAGCAGCTTGACAAAACGGAAATGAAATTAAATAAAGCAAAGCATGAAGGAGTTTTTAGTCTTGTATTATATTGCATTATATGCTCTAGCGTCGACAGCGACGTCAGCGTTGACGTTGACGTCAGCGTCAAGTGTTGTTGCGTTGGCGTTGGGGCGAAATTCTTAGCCGGGTAAGCTGCTTGCCGCAAAAGACGGGGCCGCAATTTTTAAGCCGCAGCTTAAAGTGGTGACAACAACAACAGCAACAACAACAATTACAACTACAACTACAACTACAACTTCAGCAGCAACAACAAGAACTATGACTGCGAGTTTGGTTCGCGCCTTTTGCTCTGCCAGCAAGTTGAGTTGCATTTTGTAAAACTCTTTAGAGTGATTAATGTGCCCAGACACACACACTACACACACATACACACTATAAACTATGCAAACATATGTGTAAGTGTGTGTGTGTGTGTGTTTGCTTCCTTTTATGACCTGCGACCGGGACGTGCTCCTTACACTTTTCCTTTTTCCTTTTGCTCCCTTTTGCTTCTCTTCGCTCGCTTTGCGCGTCTGTTGCTTTTGTTAGCACAACAAAAGCCACCCACCTCTACAGAGATGCTGTTTACCTATACACACACACACTCACACCTACACACACACACACACACCTATACACACATGCTGAGGCACGTAGAGCTATAGCTGCCCTAATCCTTTTGAACGCTGCTTTTATCGCACTTACTTCTACTTATACACTTACCTCGGGTTGTAATAACTTGGTCATTAAGCAGACACCCCACATGCTGTATTTACCAAGCCAACAAAGTCTCTTAAAGGGCCAAATATATGTACTTCATTTCGATGACATAGTGCAAGCAAGTGGATTCCTATATATCTATGAGTATGTTCATTAATTCCTCTTTCCTGCGAACCGGTTCACTAATTTGGTACACCTGCTGCAATACTAAAGTTTTTACATCACAAAATTGACTATATAAGATTTATACGATGTTATATTCCACTATGTAAATTTAGCGTAATAATACACTCTTTATCTTAAGTAAGAATCTTTTAACTTGTTCAGTAATTATTAAATTTTAAACTTATTTGAACAAGTTTTATTATTTTTTAAAGCTAGAAATATATTTGTTATAAATTCTTTTTCAATTAAATCCAAATAAAATTCAATTTAAGTAAGTGAAGTAGTATTTTCAATAAATTAGGAAGTAGTTTAGGCTCATTTCTTGCATTATAATATTATTATTATAGCGATTATTTTTTAGAACTAGAAATAAATTTGTTAAATTTTTTAGGCATATTTCTAGCACAGAGGTTTCTTCATTTAATGATATCATCATTAGCAAGAGTATTTCAGCTTCGTTGCATCATCATTAACTTTTGCTTTTTAGGTTGTTACTTTTGTGTGTGTTTTTTTTCCTCTGGATTTTGTTGCTTTCCGTTTCGTTTCTTCGTTTTTTTTTTTTAAGTTGTTGTTTTTGTGTATCTCATTATGCGTCAGGCTTCTTCTTGTTCTTTATTTTCTTGTACTTGTTGTAGTTGTTGTTGCTGTTGTTATTGCTGTTGTTGTCTACGTCTTGGGTTACATATTTCATATTTTGTAGTCATAGCCATAGGAAAAGTGACAACTCGTATTGGGACTCAACTCGACTCGACTCGACTCGGATGATACCTCGTTTGTTCAAGTGTTTTGCCTGTGGCTTTTGTTTGTCCCCTCAACCCTTCGAGGCAGGAAGCAAGAACAGCAACAGCAACAGCAACTGGCCACAAGGGGTTAAGCTCGACATATGCCAACGTCATCGCCATCGCCATCGTTATAGTCATTGGCAACCAGCCTGTGGCAGGAGCTTGAAAAGGATTTCATGTTTATTGCCAGTTTTTTTTATATTTTTTTGTTGCTTATTAAAAAATAAGACAAGAAAAAGCGAAAAAACTTTTTTGTGTGGCTTCTTTCGATGCTGCAACGTGTCAGCTACAAGTTAAATGAGTTTCTTCAGTTTTTTTTCCCTATTTTTTTCCTTTTTTTTTTTGTTATGGTAGCTGCACAGGAAGTTGTTAAGCGTTGTAGCGCCTAGAGGAGTGAAAGAGATAGGGAACAGGGTCTCTCACTCTCTCTCGAGTGTCAGGCCCTGACAAAAGCTGTGCCACTTTCCAGGCAGACCAGTCCAGGGGCGCCACTAATTAATTAAGACATTTTCAATGAAATCAAGTTAAATGCAAGGCAAATAATGAAACTGTGTCAGGCCATGCACCGAGCATAATAAAAACAGCAGCTTTAACTCCAGACACGTACGCGCCAGGAAACCACAACAAGATTCAGTTTGAGACTGAGACTGAGACTCGATCTTAGCTTAGCCAATCCTCCAGTTAGTGGCATCAATTTTTGTCCAGTAGCCGAGAAAATGTCACGTTTCCACATAAGTTACAAAGCGTGAGAATTGTTCGGTTTTGGTTTCGCTACATGTCGCAGGAAAAGGTACTTTCCATGGTGAAAATTAATTGCAGGCCGTGTTATCTCCGTCTCCAACACAGTCTAACAATTAATTGGAAAGCACAAAAAATAAATAAAAATAAAAACAGCAAACAAAACAAATAAAACAAAATGAAACGTATAAAAAAAGTAGTTCAGAAATTGAGCTGTAGTTTGATTTGAAAGCTGCAATTGCTTTACCAACACTGGCAGCACATTAGAAATTTTATTTAATTGTTTAAGGCACAAAAAATAAATAACAATAAAAACAGCAAACAAAACAATTAAATCGAAATGAAATAAAATGAAACGTATAAATTAATAGTTCAGAAATTGAGCTGTAGTTGGAATTTGAAACTGCAATTGCTTTTCCAACACTGGCAGCACATTAAAAATTTTCAATTAATTGTTTAATGCGCTGCACGAAATGTTTATAACTCTTCCAACTGCACTTTTCATCTTCTCAACTGCTCGTAAATTGTTTATGAGCAGCTTTTCTCGCTGAGCACTCCAATTGAAATTGAAATGGTTGGGAAAAGTCATTTTCGAAATGCATGGCTATAAAAACTACCTGGCCACGCCCCTCTCCGGCCCCCAAAGGGGAGCTGCTTTGCTTGGCTGACTCTAGTCACCTTCTCTCACTTATTCTAATTGTCAACTAATTTAGTCAAACGGGCAGACGGTTCTAACCTTCTGGAGGGTCTTGGTCACTATCCTCTGGGACTGCTCTCTCTCTCTCTCTCTCTCTCTCTCTCCTCTCTCTCTCTCTCACTCTCTCTCTCTCTCTCTCTTTCTCTCTCTGTCTCCGCTTTGCTTCTCGCTTCTCTCTGTGGTAATCAGCTACATTTATGTGGGCTCATAAATATGCAAATATCCTTTAAGTACTTTTAATGTCTTGCCATTTGTTGGCCTGGCTTATTGCCAATGGAAAATTCGCTGTTGCTGTTGCAGTTGCAGTTGCATTTCCTCCACCTGCCCCTGCCCCTCCCCCTAATGGTCTTAATAGCCTGTTTGCCATTGTCGCCATCATCTTGGCCATATTTACACGCATTTATTCGTTTTGCTGCCTTTTTTGCAATTTCATTTCAACTTTATGGGCTCATAAATAACAGCAACAACAACAATACTGTATGTGTGTGTGAGTATGTGTGTGTGTGCGTGGGTCGCTTGATAATATTAACTACATTTTAGGCATGGATTTAAGTTCGCGTATCCCTTTGTTTGATTGCCTCTATTGATAGGCTAAGAAATATCATAAAAATACGAGAACCTTTTGGCTAATTAACCGCAACATTGTTGTGTAGTAGGCTGAGTACAAGTTAGTGATGGTCATCTTGTGAGCTAAAATTGCTAAATTAAAAAAAACCTAAAAAATAACTAAAAAAAAAAAAAAAAAGACGTAGGACTAAGGATAAATAACGTTAATTAAACAAAATAAATGTTTTAACTTATTTAATTTTAACAGCAATGATATTTTGACAATCTCGACGATATCCTCGACAATATATTCAAATATTTCAAGCTCTGAAATGAGATCCATTCGACAAAATGGATTTTCTTATAGAAGTTCATTCAATTTCCCAGCTTTTGTAATTATACAAATTCTAAATCTAGCAATAAAAAGAATACATTGTAGCAGCTAAATCATTTTCTAAAATTGCTAGATTTATAACTAATAGCATTTCAACAATTTTTCTAGCTTTTGCAATTAAATAATTTAAATAATTTATCGGCTATCGGCAGTTTTCAAAGTGTTTTCAATTAAAGCACAACACTTAATTTATAATTTTTATTTTGTGAATTGGGGTTTGTTGAAGCTTATATTTTTTAAGCATTTTTTATTATATTTTTCCATATTTTCCTAATATGACTTTTTTCAAAGTCATCCTATTTTAACGGCCGATTATTCTCAACTCTGAGCGTTTAATTAATGATCTCTTAAATTTTTACAATTATTGCAGGAACCGAAGCACTCGAAAACGAGAGAGACAAAGAGCAGACACAATTCGCACACTGTGGCCAGCGGGAGACGAGCAGCAAACCGAATGCAGTATCTCAACTACGCACTGCAGACATCCACGCGACTGCTGACCAGCCAGAGCAATAATCACAGTCAGACACACACACAGACACACACACAGACACACAGTCAGTCACACACACAGACACACACACAGACGGCAGCGCAGGAGGCAGCGGCGGAAGCGGAAGCACAGGCGGCAGAACAAATCGCACACGCCTGTTGCAGTCGAGGCGCCCAATTGCTGAGATTGCGTCAACAGGAGCTGGCCAAGAGACGTGCGCTTGAGCTAGAGGATCAACTGAACGCTAACGCAATTGCCATCCGATTTGCTCAGGACGAGGACGTCTATAGCGAGGCATCCAGTGAGCCAGATCAGGAGTTGGAGACGGAGTTGGAGGAGGGCGCTGTCGGTGGACATCATCAGCTGGAGAAGGCGTTGCACGTGGCTGGACCGCAGCCAGTCCAATGAAATTTACTCTCATTTAATGTGCAACTGGCGCGAAGCAAACTGTTATCGTTTTTCAATCGCGACATGGCCGCCACCGATGGCCAAATCATCTTGGCCGCATCCCGTTTTGGGGACTCGACGCCTGTCTATTTGCGCGACTTCTCCAAGCAGCCGCTGCCGGCGGTGGCCAAGATCCTTAAGGGCCAACATCAGGCCCTTGGAGTGCCCACACTATCGGCGCCATCACTCCAGAGCACAGCGCTCTTTCTGAGCGCCGGCAAGAAGTATCAAATACTGGCGCAGCCCATCAAGATCAAGGAGGGACGCAAGCCCACAAATGTGGGCGCCAAGGTGCTCATACCGGAGACCTATGGCGGCTACTTTGAGCTGCTCAGCGAGGATGGTCGCTCCACGCGCTGCATTGACTCCGTCCTGGAGTTGGCTCGACGTCGCAATGCCCGTGTGTTGGTGCGGGAGACGTTCCGCTGTCAGCAGATGAATCGCACCATCCATGCCGGCGAGCTGCTGACCACAATGAACGACAATGGCAAGTACCTGCAGTGTCGCAACATCAAGGATGAGATCATCAATCTGCCACTCGATACCAAAGCCAAGTTCTCGCCCATTGCACGCGAGGACAGCATCAGCGGAGTGCACACCGTCAAGAATCTCCTGCTCAAGCGGATGCCAGTCATTGTGAGGTAAGTTCAGTAAGAGAAGACTGATGTAAGCCCTTTATATTTTAAGATCTAGTCTGTTTTTTTGTACTCGAACTGCATCCATCATTCATTCCATTCCAATTCAATATTTTGTATATTCTGGTACTTATTTTATTATTTATTAAATCCTACTTAATTTCTTCATGTTCTCTCAATATCTATGTTGTAAGGTAAATGGAGTAAGGGAAGACTGACCTAAGCTATATCTACAATATTTTTAGCAAGGCTGCCGGTTTTGAACCGAGCCTTTAAAATTAGACAGTGATGACAAAAATATGAAATTTTCTAAGTAAATAAAATTTTGATGCAGAATCAATATATAGGCCAAATAATGATCAAAATGATATTCCACTTGAAAATCGGTTAATGTTTGATGAAGTTATAGGAGATCAAAGTTTTTGAAAAAATGTCAAGGGGTAGGTATAGAAAAATATGACAGTGATGACAAAAACATGGAATTTTCTAAGTAATTAAAATTCCGATGCAGAAACAATATACATAAATTTTATGGTTTTTGATATTGCGCAATTATTTGAGACTTTGATTGAAAATAAGTCATATTTAAATCTTTAAATAAATTAAAACTATCAATAAAATTTGATTTATAGGTTTGCAGTCTTGATTTTAAGGTGCAGTTTGTTTTACTGCACTCATTTCTCAAAGCAATATTCTGTTTCTTATTTATTGAATCCACCTTCATTTCTTTATGTTCTGGAATGGCAATTCCTCATTTATTTTTTAATTGTCTCGTATGCCTATAACTCATTTATTTTCCTATCTAAAATTCTGCTATTCTATTCGTACTTTATTGTTACAGTCCCTAATAAATTTCATTAATTGCCCATTCCTCATCCATTTTCTTATACTCTTTTGTGTCTAATTCTTTCACACTTTGTCAAATTGCAACTGCAAATATTTCTCTATATTTTTTTGCTCCTTCCCAGACTCGTCCATGGCAGCGGGCCGAAGGGACTGAAGCAGCCATTTGTGCCGGAGCTGAGATTGCTGGGATGCGTGGAAATCGATCGGATCTTTGCGCTGCCGCTGCAGAAGGACACGGATCTGGTGCCGGTGCCATTGAATGTGAAGATTAAGCTGCAGCGGGCCAAGAATATGGAGCAGCTGGAGCATTTCATTGAGTATACGCGCTTTCTGGACAAGGCGCAACGATTGCTGGCGGATGCACGCGATCGCCTGCAGATTGTCGATCTCAAGCTGAGCGAGAAGGAGAAGAAGGACTCCAAGTTCAGCAGCCGCAACAGCGGCAACAAGTTGCCCGTGGTCATGTTGCCCTCGGCAGCAGGTGTGGCCAGCGGATTGGCCGAGAGCGGTTATGTGTTGAGGAAGAGCGCCAGCTGCGATTCCTGGTCAAAGCAACAGCAACAGGCATTGAGCAGCAGCGAGATTGCCGAGGAGTACAAGGAGATCGATCACATCTATGATTATGTGCGTGGTCTGACGCCGCTCTCCAAGGGATTGGCTCGGTTTGAGCCCATCTGTGAGTCGCCTACACTCAAGTCGCATCACACGGACAGCAGCGGCAATGGCAACTATTGCAGTTTGATTCGTGGTCCGACAACGACAACAACGGCAACACAGCAACCGAACAACAACAACAACAACTACAGCAGCTTGGAGTCGAACAAGCACAGCAGCAGCAACGGTGGCCATCATCATCATCAACAATACCAGACGCAACATCAGCAACATCAACAGCAGCAACAGCAGCAACATCAGCAGCAGCAGCAACATCATCATCATCAGCTGGTCAATCACTATCATCACAGCCATATACAGGAGGACATTAAGCCGGTGCCGCCGCCCATTGAGACAATTCCGGGCAAGAAGCCGGCCGAGAAGCGACAGCGTCCAACTCTACCAAAGCTTTACATCAAGAACGCCAATGCGCACAGCGCCGGCAGCAGCAGCAATGGCAACTCCACCGGCGGCACCAGTCACAGTCACAGCCATAGTCACAGTCACACTCACAGTCACAGTCACAGCCATGCGCCGCCAACGCCAGGTAGCAATAACAACAACAATAGCAGCAGCAGCACGGCAGCAATTGTTGCTAGTGCTGCAGCAGCAGCAGCAACATCCGCTCACCACGCCCACTCGCACGCCCATTTGCATCAACACCAGCATCCCCATGCACACGCACACACACACGCACACCATGGCAAGGTGCTGACTCCGAATAACCATTTGCCCGTCAAGGAATCCCTTGAGCCGCAATCGCCGCTCTTTCATATCAGGTGAGTAGCAATTGGGACAGAAAGAGAGAGAGAGAGAGAGTGAGAAAGTGAGAGAGGAGGCGGCAAACTCATCTGAAATATCCTTTACAGATACAAGAGTCTCAGCAGCCTGCAGCTGACTCCAGACAGCAACAACACCGCAGCAATGACGCCGCCGACGATCTCAGCCAAGGCAGCAGCAGCAGCAGCGGCGTCGGCAGCAGCAGCGGCAGCAGCGTCCTCTGCCGGCTCGCAGTCGCCGCCCGATGTGGTGCTCAAGTGCGGCAGCATACTCAATTCCCATGGTTATCTGGCGCACAGTCACAGCCGCAGCTCCAGCAGCAACAATCACCACAATCCGCGAGAGGGAACACTCGACTCCTCTCGCAGCGGGGGACGCACATCGGGGGATTCCCAGAAGTTGCCGGAGAAGAAAACGCGTCGTCTGTCGCGTCCGAGGAGTCTTTCCAATCTGGTGTGGGATCTGCGGCCATCCAAGGAGAAGTCCAAGAAGAAACTCTATATACACCATTTCGATCAGCGTCAGCAGGCGACGCTGTATCTGTAGAAGATGTTCCGGGTTCCGTGTAGATTCGTTGCCAAATCGTTTTTTGCTGCCATCAACGACAAACCCCACAGACAACAACAACCACAACAACAACAGACAACAATAACAAGCAACACCAATATTAACGCTGTGTGTGTTCCTGCAGGTGAGCAGAGAAGGAGGAGAAGTTCTGGGCGGGATTGGGGGGTATTAAGAGAGAATTGAGGGGCTAAGAGGGGCTGGGGGTATTAAGAGGGATTGGTTGGGGAGTTGTGTCAATGCAAATCGTGCTGACTTGTGATTGTTTTGCTTATTAAATTCGTGCAACTAAAACTAAATAATTTCCTCTTCATCTTTCTTCCTCTCTCTCTCTCCCACTCTCTCTCTCTCTCTCTCTCTCTCTCTCTTTCTTCCTTGCAGCTTTCACTATTTTAGCTTGCAGCAGCAATTTTAATTAACATTGAATTGTGCCTTCCCCTGCGCCTAGAACTATGCTTTAAAATTCCAATGAAATATTTTTAAAGAATATTTTGACTGGATGGACACGAAGAGAGAGACGACGAATGAAGAAGAAGAAAGCAGAAGAACCAAACGAAACTAATCACATGAAGCGCTGATAACACACACAGCAATCAAACACACACACACAACCTGAACAACCACACACAAACACCAACACACACACACACATCAAGTCTATAAAATTGTGATTTTAATTTTATGTTTAATTTAATTTAATAATGCGACACTTTTAGTTAATATTTAATACGTTGAGGCGTTAAAGCAAAGCAAAAACAAAATCATAAAAAAAAATAACTAAATAAATAAAAAAGCCATTTTTCACTTTGCTGTCGCTTTCAGTTTTCAGTCACATTTCAAATTAAAAAATAACGGCAAATTAACGAAACGGTGTATTAAGCTTGGACACAAAAAACACCAAAAAAACAACAACAAACAAAAATCAAAGCTTAAAGCTCGAATTGCAAAAGCTGCGAGCGAAGGCGAAATGCGCCCTCAGCAATATCAAAAAAAAATATAATAAAATAAAAAACACACATTAAAAATAAATATATACATATACATGCAAAATATACCATATGCGCGTATATAGATATATACATATACTATACAACATAGATAAGCAATATTACACACAAAAAAAATATCGAACATTATTTACTTAGACGATGTTATGCAGCAGCAGCAACAACAACAACAAGCATATTTAATGTTATAATCAAATAGTTGAAATGAATTTATTAATTTCTCCTCATAATTTAAATGTTGTTCGTTGTGAATGTTGTGAATGTATTCGTAATTGTATTCGCAATTGTTTTCGAATTATGCAATTTAATTACAATTACAATTAACTATACTCTGATTAGTCTTTAGTTGCTCAGAGCTAAGCTGGCACAGAGCAAGTCGAAGATAGAGAGAGAGAGAGGGAGAGAGAGAGTACATTATCTCTCCCCCTCCTCTCCTCTGTTCCTCCTCCACTCGTACAGCCTCTGGCAATGCATTGTCTTAGTCGTTTAGTATGTACATTTTAGTTATTACAATTATATCGCTTATATAGCATACGAGTAAATAGAGTACATTATTACCTACTATAACTACATTCTATTTGTGTCTAATAAATGTCTCAGAAAATATAAATTGTATATGCAAAAATGTTGTAGTTGTTTTCATTTATTTCTTTATGGCTGAGAATTACATATGTGGGCGTGTCAACGGGAATAATTTCTATAGGCGAAATCTCATCAGGGCTGCTTTTCAGTTGGAATTATGGACTCAAAATGTTTCGAGCTATAAATTCGATTAATAAAAACTACGCTGTGTTGAAGTTATATAAGCTTTCCAGATATCCTATAGAATATAACTAGAGGGAAGTATCAATACGTATTCGTATTTTTAAGGTAATATATTTTATGCATTTATTTATTCTTTATTTCAGAAACTATAATTCTACGCCCAATTAATATTAAAGATAAATGCGAATATACTCTTATACAGTAATCTCCATAAGGTATTTTCTAGTCATCACTCTTAACCTGAGATTTCTCAATTGTTGGCAATAAATTACGACGTTTAGCTACTTACTATACTAAGTACTTACTATACTACTTACTTATTAAGCAGCCTCCAGTCAATCAGAGTTAATTATAAAACTAAAATGTTAACCATAAAATATCAATCGATTGTAGTTGTTGATGAAGCTGGGAATAAATATTTTTTAAAGAGCATGTAAATTTGAGTATAAATATCAATAGATAATATTATACGACAGCAAGCATGTTAGTAGATTGACTGAGAACTCATTAATTTCAGGGAAATTCGAAACAATTTCAATTGCTCAGCTTAAACAACATTGCATGCCTCTTTATTAGTAGGTTAACAACAACAACAACCACAACAACTGCCAGTTTGAACACTTGAAGCGTTATTAAACTAGCTATTACCAAATTGGGTTCAACACCAGGTGAAAACTGCGCAATTGGCGATTTTTCCAAACGCACAAAGCGAAAATTTCAATAAAGCAACAACACACAGCTTAATAATATATGGACACATGCCAAATGCTTCCTGCCAATCTGAGACAGTAACTGTGCTTGGGAGACAATGAGGCGAAACACCTGCCAAAGCACCGACACCTGGCAGGAACATGGCTGTGATTGGACCCATTTGGGCAAAAAGAATTAAATCTGAATTACATTACATTTCCATAGAGCGAATGCGGAAAGAAAATATATATAGAGAAAGAGAGAGACAGAGAGAGAGAGGAGGCTCAATTGCGTTAATACTGGTAATTAGTTGGCAATAACGAAAGATTTAATTTGCGCTCGCGTCGGCACCCAAAACGGTGCGAGTCGATCAAGTTTGTTGCCTAAGTCTTTTGTTTAGTGGCGCGAGCGTAAAGCAGAAATGCTATGCAAATAGATTGACTGTTATTGTTGCCATCGTTGCAGTTATTGTTGTTGTTGTTGGTGGTATTAGTGGTGCTGTCAGAGCTAAAGCTGGTGCTGGCGGCAACGAATTGAATAACATGAAAAATGCGCTTACATTGCGATATCATCACGTTTATGACGCTGGCACAATTAATCAGCCGACATGCAAGCGCTAAAAGGCAGACTCCAACTCTAACTCAGACTCCAACTCCATCTTCAACTGCAAGTCTAACTCTGGCTCTGGTTCTGGTTCTGGTTGTGTCTTTAGCTCTGGAGGAGACGCACAGCTGGCCCGACTTCGTACCTAGAACCATAAACGTTTCTCTGCTCATCAAATGTGCAATTTATAACATTTTCCTATGCGGCAACTGCGGAACCAAAAGCCGACAGCAGACGCCTACGCCAAAATCCCAGGCACTGAAATCCTCTAACTCTACACTTGGAGAAATTGCCAGGAAAGGAAAATAAAGAACAAGCAAGAAACACTTATATAAAATAATAATACATAAAACAGAGTCTGTCATTTCATAAATATTTGAAATATAATAAGAAATCAATTATATGATAAAAAAAACTCTTATATAAAATAATAATACAAGAAAAAGAGTCTGTTATTTCAGAAATATTTAAAATATAATTAGGATTCAGTTATATGATAGTTTTAGTGTATTTTCTTTATAAATATTTTAAGAAACAACTTCAGAATCTTACTTGTTTCTTAATTTATGAAGATCTATTTTCTCACTGTTGTGTTAAGATTTTAGTTAAATGAATGAGAAAGTAGTTTCAAAGTAAATCACAGTTTCTATTAAGAAAAATTCAAAATGAGTTTAAAGATAATTTAAGTGTATTTTTTGGAAGAATTGTTTAAGAATAAGTCTCAATTAGTTGATTCTTAGTTATGACTAAGTAATTAATTTTAATTTACTCTCTGCAAGAGTTATTAGTCTTATATAAACAACAAACGGAAAGTCGAAGGAGCACTTAATGAATATAATCATTTAAATTATAATACTTCCTTATTTGCCTAAGTGTAGCTGCGTATCAGTCTCAGTCACAGTTTCAGTCTCAGGCTCTCAGATTGTGGCTAGGCTGCATGTTGCTTAGCCATTTGCTACAGTTATGGCACACAGGAAGAGCTGCTGAAGAACTGAAGAACTGGCTGAACTGGCAGCTGCCCCATCCGCTTGAATCGGTTTGGATCTCATGTGCCGGCGATTTGTATCGCCGTCTGTTTAAACTGTGTAAATCGCCCTAAACTACGCATCAGTTTCGGTTTCAATCTTGAACTTGCTTCCAGTCTCTCTCTGTCCCTCTCTCTCTCACTCTCTCTCTCTCTCTTTGTCTCATTGCGTCCCTCAATATGTTTATTTAAACGCTTTGCTCTGCAGTCGAGTCAAGTTGAGTTGAGTTGAGGAAGTGGTTTCGTTTAGCGTGCCTGCAACTTTATCGCGATATACTCGTACGCGATATGCGATGTAGCGGTAACAAATTGCCCTGCCAGGCCTCATTGGTTTCCTCTCTCTTTCCCCCTCTCTCTCACTCATCAAACTTGCTCTCTTTGTATTTGTTCAAGATCCTGGCCCAGTTCTAAGACGCTTCCGCGTCACATGCTCACAATTAAAAGTGCACACAGTTCAATTACGTCGAGCGGAGAGTGGAAGCACTTCCCCTTCCCCTCTTGCCCGCTTCCAGCTAGTTAGGGTCTGGGTCTGAGACTGGGTCTGGGTCTGGGTCTCGGTCACAGACCGATCTGCAATTACGAGGGTCGTCGACTTCTTTTTTTTTTTGCTGCGTTCTTTATTATGTTCTTTGCCAATTGCGCAACTGTTGCAACTTACAACTTGCAACTGCCTCGATAATCATTCAAATTTACAAGAAAACAATCAAAAACAAATTCCTAGAACACAAATCGACGAAACTCATTTCATTTCAATTAAAGTTGCACGCCGGCTTCGACTTCGACTTTGACTTTAACTCTGGAGCGTAGCAGCAGCTCTGAGAAAATAAACGAGAAATGATCGGAACTTAGCATATCGATGTTGATAATACCCTACACAACAGGTGTAAATGGATAGAAGTTACCTTGAATCGATTTTTTATGGATCGGTGTTATCGTAGAGCTAACTTTGCATAAAAATTAATTAATTGTGTCAAAAAATTAAGATCGCCATTAAGAATTATAAGTTTAAATAAATTTTTTTTGAATTAATTTTAGCTTATATATTTTTCTTAATTATATTAATTAATTAATAAAAATATTATTAAGAGGTTAGTAAACAAATTGTAAGTAATGGTCGGCTTATACTCGAAAATAATGAAATTTTTTAAGTGTACAAGATTTAAATGCAGAATCAATTTGGGGGTCAAAACATGAACAAAATGACATTCCGCATGAAAATCGGTTCAGATTTGACAAAGTTATGAGGGATCAAAGTTTTTAAAAAAAATTTTAAGGGGTTAGTACACAAATTATGAGTAATTCACGGCTTATACCCGAAAATAACGAAATTTTCTAAGTGAGCTAAATTTAAATGCAGAATCAATTTGGGGGCCAAAACATGAACAAAATGACATTCCACATAAAAATCGGTTCCGTTTTGGCAAAGTTATGAGTGATCAAAGTTTTTAAAAAAATTTTAAAATGTATTATATTCCGTATTTTAAAGCGTACCAAACTCTATTGGATTGTGACAGTATCCACTTCAAGGTTAGCTCACGAGGAAGACACGGAAGATATGGAAGACACGGGAGGCATGAGAGCGTGCAACAACTGGCGGGGCGGGTGTAGTAATAGCGGCGTGGAGGAAACAACCCAAAGAAAACAAATTTAAATAAGACAAACGTCAACCAATTACCGTCAATCGCATTTCCCGCAACGTCGACGTTGTTGCCAACCTTTTTGCAAGTTAGTAAGCTGCAAGATTGCCAAACGGGATGGCATCAGAAGCGGCGAAGTGAGGGCGTCTGAATGCGCATGTGCAGTTACGAGTGCAACTGCAACTGCAACAACAACTGCTGCAACATCAACTGCAACATCAACGGCGACGGCGACTGCGTCACACGGCACGCGGAGAGGTCAAGAAACTGAGCGCGTCATTTGAATAAGTTGGGAGCAGCAGCAACAGGGAGATGCAACGGCAATGTTGCTGCTGAAATCAAATCAAATCCAAATCAAACAAAACAAACTGCTAGCAAAGACACACAACAACAACAACAAGAACTAGAAACAACAACAGCAAGCTAGCGACAAGGCATCGAACAAATTTCCATGCTGCTGTGAAATTCCGCGTTGCGACGTGGACGAAGTTGTTCCCGGTTGTTTGTTGTTACACTGATAAAAAAATGTTCTAAAATTAAGATTTTACTCTTAGAACTAAGATTTTTGGTCTGAAAAATGCGTCGAGAACATAAAATACTTAAATTAAAAGAACATATCTTGATTTTAAGAACATTTTAAAAATATGACCAAGTTCTTTTTTTAAGAATAAATGTTTTTTAAATTAAAATAAAATAATAAAATAAATAGAAATTATTTTTTTATATTTATAATTTTTGTTAATTTTTAAATTTTAATTTATTTACAAAATAATCTTATTTGAAAAACAAAATATTTAAGATAAATGTTCTTGATTTTATGAGTTTGTCTTTTTTTTCAGTGTAGTTTGTTGGTTGTTGGTTGTTGGTTGTTTGTTGTTATGTCTATGGCTTGTTCTATGGGTGTTTTTGGGCTCTGAGCGCAATTATCCATCGCGTATTTGCTTTGGCTTTGACTTTGGCATTCTGCCATCGATGTTGATGTGAATGCGAATGTGACTGTCGATGTCGATATCGATGTGACTGTGAATGTGACTGTGACTGTGGATGTGTTGCAGCCGAAACCTTTCTTCCACTTCCACTTAAATTGCCCATGACGAGCTGTGCGCACTGACAGCTGAGCAACTGCCCGACTGGCTGACAGTGTGCCCAAGTCTATATATCCAGCTCCAGCTGCAGTGTATCCATCATCAGCATGCGATTCTCATGCGAAAAGGTCAACAACAAGCAGCAGCAACAACTAGCAACAACTAACAACAGCAACAAGTTGGTCTTAGAATTTCAATCATTGACTTTGGCCAAGTGAAATGCGCCAATGATTCTCATTCGGATTCAGCATCCATGGCAGCTGCTGCTCTTTGTTGATTTGTTTGGTTTGTTTGGTTTGTAGCAACTGCAACTATTGCAACTGCTGCAACTGTTGCTGCTGCTGTGCGTCGCTAGCTGCAACATTGTCGCTGCGCGTTGGCCACTTTGTTCTGGAGCGATATCTTGCAGCTTAAATTGCTGTTAGGCAACCGATCACGTTCGCTGCTTGCATACAAAACAGTTGCAGAGGCTATTGGTGTTGTTGTTGTTGCTGTTGCTGCTGCTGTTGCTGCTGCTGTTGTGGTTGTTGCTGCTGACTGCCTGCAATTGGCCTGGCCATTTTGAACGCCAGTTGATTTTTCATTCGATCCATTTGAAATTGTTTGATGCCAGTTTGATATGGCCATGATAGATGCCAGCTCGTTACGACTGCAACATCGAGTACTTCAATCATATTCAGTCCCTGACAATGAGATTTGGGCCGCCAGCAATTTATTCGATTCGTCCTGGTCTAACCTGGCCCAAAGGCTTATTTCTGGCAATTAAATTGGAAGTGCATATAGCTTCAAATCAATCGATCCCTAATATTTCGCAAAATATATCAGGTAATTGTTATACGATATTCTTAAAATATATTTATGACATTACAATTTAATTTATAAAACAAATAATATTTAAATATTCGTATATATACAAAGGAAAGAAGTATTTGATCAAGAAAATTTTTTTAAAACTTTATTTAATTTATACTATTGTTCAATATTTTATAAAATATTTTTATAATTATAATATTTGTTAAAGGCAAAAAAATTAACATATCAATAAAACTGCAAAATATATATTTATTTGTTTATTTAATTAATTTTTATATTCTATATATTAAATATATACTGTCTAAAAAAGGATTGTTACTAAATCTTTTTTTTAAATTTAAAAAATGAGCTGCATTAACAATTTTTGTTGTTAAAATAAAGTTATATTTAATAAGATTAATATTGAGCACATTTAATAAGTAAGCATACATTGTAATAAATGTTCACATAATGCGAACAAAGAGTAAGCAATTTGTTGAAATGCTTAAAATAATTATTTAAACAAACACAAAGTGGCAGCCTTTACTTTATGTAACTTAACCTTCACTCTCAATTTAAATATTTATTTACATACACACAATATTGATATGAAGTTTCTTAATGGATGCTTCTCTGTAAAAGTTATTGTTGCTGGATGAGTCAGCGGTATTTTTGTCATATTTTTATATTTTTTCTGTATTTCTTCGAATGATTAAACTGTTTAAATTGAAATTTCATTTAGTGCATGTGCGAAATGAGTTAAAAAAGCAGCAACGTTGACGACAACGACAGCGACAACTGCAGGGCAAATGCGAATAAAATCAATAGTGAGTGTGTGTGCAACATACACACAGATACACTCAGCTACATATACACAGTTACACTCGGCGTGTTGCACTGTCAACAGTCAAGTGGCAGTGCATTAAAATTGTAAACTTCAACAACAAACAAAAGCCACAAACAGACGCTCGACGCTCACTCGCCTCGCTGGACACTCTCTCCGCTCTCTTCTCTCCGCTCTCTTCTCTCCGCTCTCCTCTCACCGCTCTCCGCTCTCTTCAGCTGCTGCTTCAGTTGCTACTCCTGTCCAGAGTGTAGTGTGTGGTGTGGCCTGGTCGATTGGCCAATTGGTTGCCTCGTCCGTTGCCAGCAGCCACAAGTTGCTAGTGAAGGTGGAGTTCGATGTGGAACTTGGAAATGAAGATGGAGACGGGGAGATGGGGCTGGAGCTGAAGGAGGACAATGACGGACGACGATGTTGGTGCACATTGGTCGCCTGGTATCCGGCTTATAAGCTGCCAATTTCAAATTGTGCGTCACGTACACGCATAATGGGCAAAAGTAATGAAAACATATGAACAGACACGCAGGGCCAACTGCGAGTAGCACACCAGCAATGTAGGGGTTAAAGGAGAAAAGAGAAGCAAGGGGAGCAAATAAAAGGGGCAACTAAAGTTAGTTGGAATGGCCCTGCACGCACTGGGGGCATGGATTGCACATTTCCAGTAGGCAGTTTGCGGCAATGCGATTGCAAATGCACAAAATAATAATTTGCAATACGCGCAGTTCAATTACAGCAGCAGCAACATCAACAACAGCAGCAACTGCAGCAACAGCAACTCCTTCGACTGTGTATCATTCTGGTAGTTTGCTCATTTGTAGCGTTTTTATTTTACAATGCATTGCTGCAGTCATATAATTGATATGCTCTAAGTAATTGGCGCTGACCACGCGAGCAACATCTTTGCTGCTGCTGTTGCTGTTGCTGCTGCTGCAGTTGCTGCAAGTGAGAGATCAAGCAAACGATTTGTATATCGATGCATCGATCATTCGATTATACGTCGGACATGCTGGCGACATACAGGACCACCCCACTGTACCTGCCAGACATCCATCTCGCGCCTAATTGCATACCCGTCAGCAACAGCAGCAACTACTGCTGCAGCAGCGCCAATTGCAACTGCAATAGCTGCAACAACAGCAGCAGCAATAATGTATTGTTACTAAATTTTGTTTATAAATCAAAAGGCATAACGCTTGGCAAGTCGTTTCAGGCGTTCAGTCATGCCGCACATCATGTTGTTGTTGCTGCTGTTGCTGTTGTACTTGTGGTTGTTGCGGTGTCGCCAGCATGTTGCTAGCTGTTCTTGATGTTGGCGCTTCGCTGAAAGCTTTACGTTTGATGTCGCCACATTTTGTGCTCTTTGCTATCAATATTGTTGCTGTTGTTGTTGCTGTTTTTATCTGTGATGTTGTTGCTGTTGTTGTTGCTGCTGCTACAAAACTGCCATTTATAGGCAATTAGGCTTTGATTTTAGTTGCTGTTTGAATGGTTGCTGCTGCTGCTATTGCTGTTGATGTTGCTGCGGTCCTGCGAGCGCCATTAATGCAGTGTGTAACAAATCATGGCTGCAATTAGTGCGTGTTTATGACTGTTGCTGCCGGCAGGACACGAGAGGGAGACAGAGTATGAGAGAGACAGAGAGAGAGAGAGAGAGGGTTAAATAGCCAGCATCATTTCAGCGCTCAATATTTTGTACTTTTAGCTGTCTGTTAGGCGATTTTTGCATGTTTAGCGCTGCGCACAATTTGCATGCAATGTTGTCGTTGTCCACATCAGCAACAGCAACAATGGCCCCTGATGATGGCAACAGCAGCAACAGCAACTGGACCAGTGTCCAATGTCCAGTGTGTCTAGTGGCGTCGAGTGGCGTCAATAATGGCCTGTCGTTTGCCTCCGCTGTCATGGCCATAAACGCCCGCCGGCCATATTGTTAGCCGCATCAGTCGATAGTTGTTTTTACTGCAGCAACAGCAACAGCAGCTGCGGCAGCGGCAACCTCTGCTGCTGTTGCACTAATTGCACTATATATGTGCAACACAAACACACACTCACTTGCATGTGTGTGAGTATTTGTGTATAATTCCTTTAATGACATAGATCATGCTAATATAATTATATAGAAGCCGGCAACAAAAGCGGTTCTGATATCATATCATCAAATGCCAAAAAGAGAGTAAATAGAATCACAGAAAGACAAGAAATGGAGAGATAGAGAGAGAGAAAGACAGAGAGAGATGAGTAATGATAGTAAAAAAGAAACTATAGTATTATTATGCAATTGAGCTAAAAGTTTAAAACATTTAAAGCAAAACATATTCGATGATAAAAGAGGTAACTTGAGGCGGAAGGGGGAAACTTAATTTGCATGGCACAATGTGGGTCATTAATGGACCAGAAAGAGAGATGAAATGCTTGACGCAGCGCTCACGACTTCAACAATTTTCCCAAGCATCAAAGCTCTAAATAATTTCTATATTAAACGAGCATGAGAACAACTTGCAAATTTTTGACAGCAATAACAGCTGCAACAGCAACAACAACGACAACTTCGCCCTAAGCGCCGATGATAAGCTGAGCAGTTGAAAGAAGAATATCAGCAGTGATATATCAACTGTCTGGCAAAGCCGAAAAATCGAAAGAGAGAGAGAAAAAAATCATTGGTTGCACTTTTTATGTTGCTGACGCTTCATCGCTCGCAGCGAGCCAAAGAAATGCAATTTTGGGCAAAAGGCAACTGGCAACTGGTAAATGGTAACTAGCAACTAGCCACATTGAATAGTTATAGAATACATGGCGAAAGCAAAATGTGCAAAATGATATTCGTCTATGACGATGACGACGATGCTTAAATTGTAAAAATTGTAAAAATTGTAAAAATGGTCAAAATGGTAAATGGCGATGCGACCGTCGCGCTGCTTAAAATTCCAAAGCAAATTGCGGGCAACAACGTCAGTTGGTAATGTTGCTGTTGTGCTTGTTGTTGCTGTTGTGGTTGTTGTTGCTGCTGCTTGTCGGCAACAACATTCAGCAACATCACAAACATCAATTGACCCTTTGGTGCTTTAGGATCAAGCGTAATAATCGCTAGCATAAAAACGCTTTGCACTCTTGCGCCCAGAACGGAACAACAGCAACAACAACACTGCCAAGAACAACAGCAACAACTGCAACAACAACAACAATAGAAGAACAGGTAAGGGACCCCAACATGCACTTGGTCTGACACTGAGAGCTGAGATCCCCAAGAGCCATGCTATAGTCAGCATATGTGTGCCCTGCTCCAACTCCAACTCCAACTTCAACTCCAGCTCCAGCTTTGGGTCCAACTCCGAATCCAAGTCTAGCCAATAGCCAATGGCAATAACAACGAATGAAGATGAATCGCCAAAGTCTCAGCGCATTTAATAAAACATTAATTTAAGCATACGTCTTACACATGCTCATACAATATATATATATATATGGGGGTATTATCTATGAGGATTTCAATTGGGCCGCCAGCGACGCGTCTGCTTGCTGACAACTATAATATTGCCATTGAACTGCGTTTTGCGGTGTACAACACTATCGATACACTCTACAGTCGATAGTTTACAAGTAGTTATCGAAATTAAGGGTGCATAATGAAGGAGACTGTACGACTGTTTAACACTTTTACAGTGGTGGCGTAGAAATTGGAACGCTTCGCTGGCGACTTAAATTAAATATTCAATATTGTTTAATTATAGTTTAATTTATTACTCAATCTATTTTTTAAATATTTATAGAATATTATTATTAAATATTTATTTAATTCACATAATAAATTTAATAAATTAATAGTATTATAATAAATTGAAAACATATTTGAATTTCAAACTAATATGCCCTAAACATTAGGTTTAAGCGCAGCGATTGCTTATTTTGAGTGCTTCACATATTTCAGAATAGTCTTTTTTGATATTTTATTTTTCTTTTTTTCTTTTTGTAGTACGAGTATAACACCCGCCTAAGGGTCCGATTTTGCACGCTGTCATGTGTGTGCCCTGATCCATGCAACCATGCAACAGGCTGAGTCTAAGGAGAGTCGCACTCTCATTCCCAGTCGAAGTCACAGTCAGAGTCTCAGTCTGAGTCGGAGTCTCAGTCTGAGTCTGAGTCTCAGAAACGAGTGCAACACGAACTATTTAATGGACTTGCCACGCTGCCTTGGCCATGTGAGAAGAAGACATCTGGATGGCCCAGACTATCATACATGTATGTGTGTCGGTGTGTGTGTAGGTGTGTGTGTACAGGTGTGTGTGTATGTGTGCCCGTTAATCAGCTTTGCTTGCAGGCCTTTCATCAAAGCGGCACCCACAATTCACAGTGGGCCACAAAGCGAAGAGTATAGATTAAGCATACGACGTGTTGTGCTGTTATCCTCAACTTAAAACTAGCAACTGCCAAATGCCCAAATGGTCATCTAACGGCACTGCATGCGTTGACTTCGATGGCAACTTGGACTTGGACTGGCGGCTGTTTCATAATTTATGATTTGCAGCGCACGGCGTCCAAATGATCTATTGACGTAGTCGCCTTCCAAAGTCATTTTGTTAAGCGACGCGACTCGACGGTGTGGCAAGTTGGCGTGGCAAGTTGTATCGCTCCACGTCATCGACATCGGCATCGGCACTTGTTGCATCGCGCCACAAAAACATAACAGTTAAAACAGATTTTCGCATCGCAATGGATGAGTTCCCCCCTCCCCCTTGCCACACTCCACTCCTCCCAAGGGCTAGACAGTTATAAAGTGCGCCCACAAGTTGGCGTTCGAGTTCGCGGTCAGGCAAATGCATTTTCAAGTGACCCAACACCAACAACAACTAAAACTCCAACTCTGTCCGTCCGTCCGTCTGTCACGTCGCCTTGGTAATGATTAATGGATTTTCAGTGTTGGCATCGATTGCATAGCAGAATAAATGTAAAAAAACACAAAAAGCAGAGAACTTTGCGCTGCTCATAAATAAACAAAACAAGCGAAAGGTGGAGCACGACCAAAGGAGGCGCCTCATATGTCCACATGTGTGTGTGTAGGCGTATCAAACGACAAAAATTACAGGGTATTGTGCGTATTTATCATTGGTAAACTTTATTCTTTACATTTACATTCAATTACGTTTAAAATTATGTGTCCGATTCAACATGGATTACCATTTAGATTAAAAGGTTTTCGAAATACATGTATAGAAATACATAGATATTTGCAAAATACCCTTTGTTTTTTAGCATTACAATACATACTCGTTATTGAGACTTGTGTGTGTTTACATATATATATTTATATATATATATATATATAGAAATGATTTGCATTAATATGAACTACGTAAATTTTAAACTAAACTGGCTACTTTAGGTTATGATAGTTGGCGCCGACACAATTTATCTTTTTCTTTCTCATAATTGAATTCGGTCAGCTCTCGAAAATGTACAAATCGAACTGAAACAAGTTCGTGTTTCATTTCTTTTCTTCTTTTTTTTATGTTTTTTGCTTTTCTCTTTGTCAATAAAAACTATTACTATTGCTGCTGCTTCTTCTTCGGCTGCAACTGTTGCTGCTGTTGCCTATGTTGTTGATGTTGCTGCCGCTGTGGCAACTGTTGCTGCTGCAACTGCAACTGCTCCCGCTTCTGTGTCTGTGTCTGCGTCTGCGGTTCCCGGTTGCTTCTCTGTGTTTGGATCTGGGGCAATGACTATAATGGCGGCGGCTCGTAGTGGAAACCCGGATTGTTGAACTTAAATCGCGCAATCTCAAACTGAAGCGTCTCGTAGTTGATGTCCGCCAAACGCTTTAGCTGGTGTGCAATCTCCTGGGCATCCAATCCGTTCAAGGCGGCACTCAGCGTCGTTCCTTGTCCCTCATGATGCATCTTTGTGTTGTGCAGTGTGGGCAGCGATCCACCTGTTTGGATGGTTGTATATGATCGGGGCGCATTTTTAACTACAAGTAGAAACAATAAACAATGAGATGTCTGGCAGAGCTCAGTTGCAAGGGAAAAGGAACTGGGTCTCACCTTCGTAGATCACTTGATCCCGTCGTAATCGCTTTACGGGCAGCTCGCCGTTGATGAGTTTGGTGCCGCCGCTGGAGCCGACCGAATGTATGTTGGGAGTGCATACGAATTTCACTGGCTCCACGGGCGGCTCCTGCTGCTCCTGATCGTCGTCGACGTAGCTGGCGTTGTCCACCACAATGGTGCGATAGCCACCGCCGCCTGTGTTGACCGCCGTTGTGCCACCGACGGTGGGACCATCAATCCCACCGCCAGACTCGTGCATGTTCTCGTCGGTGAGATCCTCCTGATCCACATGCTCCTCGACCATCTCATCCTCGTCAACCTCATCGTTGATGGCCTCCTCGACGGCCGCTTGCAGTTCCTTTTGGAACGATGCCGACGTCCTTTGTCCCAGATCCTCCATTTCGTCCTCGTGCTCATCCTTCTCGCATTTCAAGTTCATCAGCGTCTCGCCAGCGGCGGGAACCTTACCAAATAAGTTGAGTGCTCGCGTCTCAAGTGACGACATCGAGATGTCCTTCTCGCTGGACATCAGGCTGCGTCTGTATTTGCAGCGTGTCGTGTTCTTCCAGTCGTTCAGGCGCTGCAACAACAACAATAACAACAACAACAAATGAGCGCGTCATTTGCCGCCAAGACTCTCATAACCTCTCCTCCCCCCACCCACCACAGCACCCACACCTTTTCACCACAGCCAGTTGGCTATTCTCTATCAAACTCACCTTGCGCCACTCCTCCGCTGTTAGCGTCGGCCCCGAGCCGCATTTGTTGAGCCTATCCGACAATTCCTTCCACTTTTTGGTCAGATAATTCAGATCATAATCGCGCGGCACGCGTCCGCTGGCAAAAATTGGGTCGCTCTCCATTAGCTCGATGTACATTTGATACTGCTCCGAGGAGGTTCGTTTTTTGCGTCGGTCCATTTTTTGCTGTCGTCGCGTTATGATTCGTCAATAAAAACACTTTTTCCCACCGAAAATTGCACTTAAAACACAAAAAGTTGAAATCGACGCCACCAAATGCAAACAATTTTTACGCGCTACGTATTTTTTAGTGCATTTCTTAAGCTGATGGACAGCGTTGCAAATATTATCGGTTTACCGATAACATTGCTCAATTTGCGCAACGTTGCGCAGTTTGCGTTTACGCTAAGGCCAGTATGCTGTTAAATTAAACATGCGCGCCAAGAGTATTTCTAATTTGAAATAAAACTTATGTTGCCTGTGACTATTTATTCATAATAAATAAAACAAAATAAAGAGATATGCTATGCCAAAAGCAGTATATATTTTCTATATGTGTATTTTCAGCAATTGCGAAATATATTTTGGCTTGGCGTTGGTAATGTTATCGATACTCACAAAGTGCTGCCCAGCCACGCGACAGTGCTGCCCATAATCATACGGATTCATTATAAAGTGAATACAGCAAATTATTTTCTGTCAACTTTAAACGTATAAATAAGTAGTTTATTGTGAAATAGAAGCTTAACGCAAGTGGGGAGTTGTAGGCAAATCCAGTGGCAACCGCAACGCAGCCAATTCACATTGCAGCTCAGCACATTGACATAATAAAAGCCATGCAAAAAAAGACGCATGTTCATTTTGTAGCCATTCTATTGCGAACAAAACCAGATGTTAACTGAGCGAGAGAGCGAGAGCGTGTGTGTGAGCGAGTGTGAGTGTGAGAGTGACTCTGTGTATGAGTAATGGGGAGAGGGAGACGCGAGTAGAGAAACCGAAACCCGAAGCGACTCCGAGTCCATTTAATTCCAGTTCCAGGAGAACTATCAATAATTGCACAAGTAACTACTAATCATGGCCGAGTCGCTGCTGATTGTAAATGAGGAGGCGCCTCCGTTTGGCGAGGACATCGCCTCCTCCGTGATTGTGGAACCCTCAGCAGCGGACGCTGTCGGCGTCGGCGTCACATTGCCAGCTGCGGCGATTCAGTTTGCGGATCTCACGGAGAGCGGCAGCGAGAGCGGCGACGAGCCCAACGAGGAGGAGCAGCCTCAGCAGCAGCGGGAGAGGGAACGGGATCAGCAGCATCCGCAGCAGCAGCAGCAGGAGACGAGCTCCGAGACGCCCGCTGCCCGCTCCTCGCCGCCTCCCAACTGTGCCATCTGCCTGTCCCGCTGCAGGCGCAAGTGCTTCACGGACTCGTGCATGCATCAGTTCTGCTTCAAGTGTCTCTGCGAGTGGAGCAAGGTGAGTAGCAACTGTTTCCACTCTTAATCCTCCTACTAACCCGTCTCTTCTCATAGATCAAGCCGGAGTGTCCACTCTGCAAGCAGCCCTTCAAGACTATCATCCACAACGTACGCACCCTGGACGACTATGATCGCTATCCTGTGCAGTCCAGCTCATCGGCGCACGCGGCGGAGCTCAGTTTTCACATTGTCAACATTCGGCGACAGCGTCTGAATCTCCAGAATCGATTGGCCAACAACGATGGCAACGATATCGATGCCGCTGCCTCCGATGACTCCCAGGATGGCAACTCCAATACGACTCCAACGCGATCTCAGGCTCCCTTCACTCGCTTCGAGCCGTATCGCATGGAACTGCTGAACTTCTATCGACATGATCCGGATGCTGGTGGCTCCGGATCTCTAAGCATGCTCTGGCGTCGCTATGTCTACGATCGGAAGCTGTATGCGTTGCCCGTTAGCGACAGTCTAACGGGACACTTCCGGGAGTGGAGTGCCCGATTCTACAGGTGAGTTATAGTGATAACAAAGACCGACCGATCGGAAACATTCCAGAGGTTATCGCTGTATTTGACGGGTTCTCCCCGGCATTCCGTGAAATTAAGTCGCTTAGACTTTTTGACCTATCTAAGGCTTATCTATCTTATTCTGTTCAATTCTGCATGTTTATAAATACTTTTCTTTTGAGAATCAAGCATAGCAGAAACTGATACTGTCGAGGTAAAAAACACGCAAAGCTCCTTGCCACAATATAATTTTGTTGAAAAGTGACATTCATAAGTTTATTAAAGTACGGTGATTCATTTTAATTCATCGGAATTTTTAATGAATTGCAAGATGGTAAGAAATCATCAGAAGTCTCCAGAAGTTTCAATATCCATAACCATAACACCAAAAAAATCTGGTTTTTGCGTTGAATCAGAGAAAAATGTTTTTAATAGACTTAATTGATATTAAATTAAAATTTATACTCCTTTTTTCTATATAAGCAACTTTTTCTATATAGGAAACTTTTAAAAAAAAAAGGTTTATGTGAGTTGCTTGTATAGAGTGTTTACTGTATTAAATATTAGCAAATTTGTGAAATAGATGAAAAGAAAAGAATTGAATACATTTTATATATATGCATTTCAATCCATTTTTCTAACTATCCAGTTAGGAACTCTAAAGAATCACCTACTGATTGACTTCTTTTCGATGTTTTCAGAGATAATCCCGCACAGATGCATCGACTGATGCCATGGATTAACCGTGACATCGTCTGCCTGCTGCGCACCTCTCCGCAGAATGTGAGCACAGTGATGCACATGATGCACGACATTCTGCCCATGATCAATATACCGACCCGCACATTCCGGCGCCGTCTGTCGCCGTTTCTGGGCGAGCGCACCAATCACTTTATCCACGAGTTGTTCAACTTTGCCCGCTCCCCGTACGATATGATTGGCTATGATCGGGTCGTGCAGTACTCGGCGCTAGTGGCCGAGGAGGTGGAGGTGGATCTGCTGGATCTGATGCCCGACTCGAGTCCACTGCGGGATGCGGAGGCCATTTCAATTGCAAGAAGCAATGCCAATGGCGAATCAAATGGCGAGAATGGCAGTGGGAATGGGAGTGGGAATGTCGATGCGGGGAACGAATGGAGCCGCATGCCACGGCCATCGACCAGTGTGATTGTGACGAATCCCAGTGCAACACATTCCTTCAGCGTCACCATGGCCACCGATGGCAGTGAGCTGCCGGGCATCTCCATCCGCCGCACAACCACATCCAATGTGGGCTCCCAAACGGTGGCCATCAATCTGAGCATGCGTCGACCCGCCAACGAGGTCATCGAGATCGATGACGGCGATGCGGCCGCCAATGCCGAAGTTGCCGCCATCAATGACGGCGGCAATCCATCCGGACGACGTCAAGCCGGCGCCAGTCTTCCCATCAGCGCACACATTGAGCTCCAGAGCAGCGACTGCAGCAACAGCAGCGATGACGACGATGAATGTGTCTTTGTCCTGGAGCGCAAGCCACCACATCTGCGTACGCCGGAACTGGTCAGCCTGGACTCGAACAGCGACTCGGATGTGGTCTTTGTGGATGAACAGAAGCCGAGCACGCCGCCCAAAGCGGCGGACGTGGACAGCGTCGGCATTGAGCAGGAAATGGAATCACCCGACACTCCGTCTCTGATTAACGAGCTGTTCATGGGACCCAGCACAAGCACGGGCGTATGCTCCACGTCCGGCAAGAACTGGAAGATGGTGCTGGAGGAGGCACGTCGTCAGGATCTGATGCGTCTGCGCAGCGGTCGTCCCAAGCGCAATGTGACACGTGCCCAGCAACGGGCTCTGCCCACAGCTGCCAGGAGCCACAGCACCAGCGATGTTACACACATGACCACCTCCAGCGAGAGCAGCAGCAACAGTGAGGACTCCAAAGCGGTTGCCACACGCAAAAAGAGGCGGACGGCACGCAAAGTCACAGCCAGGAAGCGTGCAGCCAACGTCAAGGCTCCCAGTCAGCTCAAGAGCAAGCGCAGAAGAAAACAGGTGTCGGAGGTGGAAGTGGAGGTGGAGCTGGAGGTGGATGAGCCGCAGCAGGAGCACAGGGAGAGTAGCAGCGCTAGCAGCAATACCAGTAGCACCAGCAGTGATGACAGCAGCGAGGAGGGAGTTGCCGGCGACAGCAGTAAGAAGATCAGCATCTTTTTAACATTTCCTATCAACTTAACACTCAATCTCTTATAGGTAACAACAATGCGAATGATAACAGCAGCAGCAGCTCCAGCGATGAGGACAGCACAGAGAACCTAATCCTGAGCACCTTGAGGGAAACGCTAAAAGCGGAGACTGTAGAGGAGCGAAAACCGCTCAAGCGAGAACTGGATGCAGTTGCAGAAGGCGCTGAGGAGACACTGCAGCAGCAACCACAGCACGAGGAGGAAGAGGAGCAGGAGGAGTGCATCAGCAGTGCATCAAAGCGAAGACGGAGCTGCAACAGCAGCAGTAATCTATCGAGTCACAGTCACAGTCGGAGCAACAGCGTCAACAGCACGCTGGCCAGTCACAACACAACCATGTCCAGTTGCTCGGCTCTGAGCCTCTTCAACAGCAACAGAGATGCCAGTCTGCCGACGACACGACCGCTCTCCATGGTGCATGCCATTGCCAACTCCCTGCTCGAGCTCTCCACACTAAGTGTGGGCGGTGGTGGCAGCGGTTTGTTCAATGAGCAGTCCCAGGGCATTGGGGATGCGATTAGCTATATGCGCAATTCGCACACACACGCCCATGACGATGATGCACAGCTGGGCATCTACTCGGATGCCAGCAATGAGTTGCAGCATTACCAAACAGAGGCCGAGCCAGAGATGCCAATCGATGTAGTCGGAGAGGCTAACAGCAGTGCCCAAGGGGAATCTGTGGATGCCACCGAGGACAATGACAACGATAATGATAATGATAACGATGAGATTGAGATTGATAACCAGCAAGATGAGCTGGAAGAAGAACAAGATGAACAAGAGCAGGAGGAGGAGGAGGGAAACGAAGAGGACGACGACGATGAGGATAATGATAATGATAACGATAATGATGCAGAGGAGGAGGACGATGCTGCTGCAGCTGTGACAGCTGATTCAGATGCAACTGAATCCGATCTGGATCTGCATAAACTGTTCTTTCACACAGATTAATTTTTTTTATATTTTTATAACGTCGTTTAACCATTGGTCCCTTCCCCCGGGAACCTAGAGATGGAGTGATGGAGGGTTAAGATTTTCTCGTTGATTTCTAAAAACCCTTTTTTATTTAGCTTATAATCGATACTGTAATCAGCTATAAATAAGAATAACCGTTTAAGTTGTACATACGCATATATAGGACTTGTATTCATAGAGATTTAGATGCATACAGATAAAGCTATATACCTAACTAAGTACGCGTAGCTTACACATTACTTGTATTACACGTATTATACCCACAAAAAAAAAAGAAACCCCCCAAAAAAACGATATGCTCGCATTCGTAAAATCATTTGTAAATTGTACTATGGTAACTATAAATATATATATTGGATAATCAACAGATATACATAAATGTATATGTATATGAATAACGTAATCTATTGTAAGGCTAGTATACACAAATCTATATAATACTTCGGTTGCGAGCATATCCAAAGGTCACATTTTTTTTTGCGTAAACAATTTATCCCGTTAATAACTAATTAGGTTATTCAATAATGCTATAAATGTAAAGACGTCAAGTAAACTCACGAGTTTATTTGATCTAAAAAGTTTGCATATACATATATATATCGTATATATTCAAATGTCGAATCCACTTTAGAGAACATATTTTAAGAAATGAAAAACATGCGTTTCCTTTCTATACTTAAAAGTTCCCAAGTCAATAAAAAGAATTACTACTGTGGATTGTCTAATGACGCCTTTCGTGTATATGATGTGCTTTGTTTTATTTTAATTGTTATAATCATTGTCTACTGTCTGTATTACAAGCCTATTGTTAACACAATTCCATTTGATATATTATATTACTTTGTGTATACACAAATCATTCTATCTCGATAAGAGATCTCGAGGTGGGCTGATCAATCTTTCTCCAAAGAATCAATCTCAATTTTTGTTGGATAAAGTATTTTTTAACTTCAGTCGCAGTTTTTTTAGTTTTGGCAACATTTAATAGAAAATATCTTTAAACCGCTTTAATATCATCGAAATTGATAATGGGGTCGGGCTGGGCGGGGGAGAAATTTTTTTTTTTCAAAATTAAATATTAAAAGGGAAGAGGGAAGGGGGGGGGGAGGGGGTGGGGGGGAAAGGGAAGGGGTTTTGTTTTAAGCTTTTTTTGGGGGGGACATTTTTTCTTGGTGTTGGGTGGTTTAAATATATTTTTTTGGGAAAAAAAATAAATTTTTTTTGTGTCCGGTTCTGGCTTTTTTCTTTTATATATAAAGAAAAATATATAAAACTATATAATATATAAAACTATATAATATATAAAACTATATATTATATATAAAACTATATTATATAAAACAATTCTTATTAAAAAATTTTTAAGCTTACAAAATAATGGTTAATAATTTTTATAATTAGCTTATAACGATCTGCTTCTAATGCTACGAAGTATCCCGCCATTGCTGATCCGCCTTCTGCGAACGCCGAAGACAGAGGGATGCGATCCCGTCCATTACAATGACAAGATCAGCAGTTCCACACCAAGAGTTGGTTCCACTTGTAAATTCACTTCACTTGACACTTCCCAATGATCCGCCTTCTTCGAGCGCCGAACACTAACTGCCTGCCCACTGCGAGATGGCCTCCTTTTATATGCTGCGTGGGTGGTCAGTTAGCAGAACTCTGTTATCTTAGCAGTGCCAATGTGAGTTTAACAGTGTTAATCGAGTTTAACAGTGTTAATCGAGTTTAACAGTGTTAATCGAGATTAACAGTGCTTATCGAGATTAACAGTGTTAATCGAGACTTACAGTGTTAATCGAGACTTACAGTGTTAATCGAGTTTAACAGTATTAATCGAGTTTAACAGTGTTAATCGAGCTTAACAGTGTTATCGATATTAACAGTGCTAATCGAGTTTAACAGTGTTTATCGACCTTAACAGTGTTTATCGAGTTTAACAGTGTTAATCGAGTTTAACAGTGTTAATCGAGCTTAACAGTCACTGTTAAACCCGATAAACACCGCTTAGATAACAGAGTTCTGCTAACTGACCACCCACGCAGCATATAAAAGGAGGCCATCTCGCAGTGGGCAGGCAGTCAGTGTTCGACGCTCGAAGGAGGCGGATCAACGGGAAGTGCCAAGTGAAGTGAAGTGAAGTGACAAGTGGAACCAACTCTTGGTGTGGAACTGCTGATCTTGTCAGTGTATTGGACGGGATCGCATCCTTCTGTATTCGACGCTCGAAGAAGGCGGATCAGCAACGGCGGGCAACTTCGTAGCATTAGATGCAGATCGTTATAAGCTCATTATTAACCATTATTTTTGTAAGTTTAAAAATTATTTAATAAGAATAGTTGTATACAATATTGTTTTATATATTATATAGTCTTATAAAGTTTTATATATAATAGAGTTTTTATATATAATAAAGTTTTATATATAATAAAGTTTTATACATAATTGTTTTATATATAATTGTTGCTGTGAAAGAGAATGCCATTGATGCGGGCGCCACGCTCAACGAGATTAAGCTCATGGATCAGGGACTGCAGGGCGTCGAAGTCTCCGACAATGGTTCCGGCGTGGGGGAGGCCAATCTGGAGGGCATGAGTAGGTCAAAAGTTGCCTTAACAGATTTCAATGTTAATTCTGCTTTACATTGGCAGCTGCCAAGTATCATACCTCGAAAGTACGTGAATTTGTTGATCTGTTGGGTGTAGAGACCTTTGTTTTTCGTGGCGAGGCGTTGAGTTCCCTTTGTGCACTCTCGGACATGGCAATACAGACACGCCACAAGTCTACGGATGGGGGTAAGTTGCTGCCCGTATAAGTGGAAGTCTTTATAAACTGACTACATCTTTTAAAGCGCTCAAAATTGAACTGGACCATGAGGGCAGGATAAAGAAGCGTTCTCCCTGCGCTCCCGGTGTGGGCACCACCGTCTCCCTGAGCAATCTCTTTGTGACGCTGCCCGTGCGTCGACGGGATTTTACGCGCAACATCAAGAAGGAATTCACCAAGATGTGCCAGATATTGCAGACCTATTTATTGTCTGGTCACCAAAGGCGTCCGCATCATTTGCCTTAACATTTGCCAAAATAACTACTTTTAGAGCTGTTGAAAGTAAATGGTTTTTCATTTCACCCAAGTACTTTAAATGGTTGTGAATATATCTTATATTTACTATACAATCGTTTGAAAAGTAATTTCTATGGATTTCAAACTTGAAATGCTATTTTAAACAAATTGAACTTATAAAAGTGACGAGTAATTTACGATATATATCGCAAAAATTAAAAGAGATCGATATAATAATGAAAATATGTAATCGTTCAAGTTCGAATTTTGACAATTTGACATTTCTGCCCAGATGGTGTCTCATTTGTCAGAGCAGGAATTTCCGGTAAGTCGAAAAGAGAGAAAAATAAAATAATTTAATAATAATAATTGATTATCGATTTGAATTGAACGTAAACTTTGCACATAAACAAACATAATGGAATTGAAACAGTGTAGAAATTGAAACGTGAGCTAAACTTGGCTCAGACTGTTACAGGTATTTGTTTTTTTTTTTTTTGTATACATATTTTTTTTTGCACTGCAACTTTTCAGATTGCGTTTGGATTTACTTGTGATCATTTGCAAATTGGTTTTTCATGATGGGATCCCGTCACATGATTTATTGGCGTGTCTACGTCTATGCCCATAATTTGTACTCGATTTGTGGCGGCAACTCGATAAGATTTCGGGACTGTACTCCAAGCACATTGAGGTGAGTAGTTGCCGAAGTGGAGATCTCTCAGTTGAAGTCAAATGAGTTATTTTATAGACGTCAACCGGGTGAATTGCATCGTATACTTGACTTTGCCAATCGGGATCTGTCCGTGCTCATACGACACAGCGAGATGGAGCTGATGAATGTCTTTGAGGTGGTGCAGGATCTGCTGCTGGAGGTGAAACTGAACAGTGCAGAGTTCAAGGATGCACTGACTCCTTATTTGGCAACGGCAACACATCAGTTTGTTCACGAACTGATCAACTTTGCCTGCTCACCATATGATGATCTTATTAGTTATGATTGCAATGTTAAGTATCGCGCCAAGGAGCTGAGGGCAGAGGAGCTGGCTGCGGGGGATGATACGGGATTTGTGCTGCTTTCAGGTGTACAGAGCTTTGCCAAGTTCTCACGTCTCGTGGATAACGATGAATGCATCGGCTTTGGCATGGATCTGGACACCGAGGATGAGGATCCCAAAATGATGGACGAGCTTTGGACTGAGCTGAATACGCCGGTGTTGAACGAGCTGCGTCGAGTGCTCAGCGATCGTTTTGCACAGCGGCACAGTCGGGTTCAAAGCCAGATTCAAAGCCTGACTGGCAGTCAGGTTTCCACAGCTTCAACAGTTGCCCCAACTGCCACAACTGCCACAGCTGCCACAACGGCAACTGCAGCGACTTTGAGTCCCAATGACATTGGCCTGGAGCTGCTGGAGCGGAATGGTGGCGACTCGACAACCACACGACACGAGCAACTTGTCGCCATGACGCGCTCCATGACGCGCAACATGACGCAACGTGCCGCAGCTGCTGTGGCAAGGAACGCCGAGGCGACACGCATGGCACAGAACTATGCCGCCGGTCTGGGAGCGGATATTATATTTCCACGCAGGCCAAGAAGCTCCGGTGTGGCGCCTAAGCGCTGAATTGAATCATAGATCGCATTCACACTCACTCACAACTGTTGGCGAAAAAGGTTTCCTCTGGTGTATTATTATGCACATCTATAATAAATAATAATATCAAAACGAGCTTAACGAACAATGAAAAAGAAGTTTTAAAAGGTTTCGCAAAGGCATCAAATATGAAATATTGATAACCGTTAACGGTTAACGGATAACTGAAAAAGGGATCTCTCATCAATAAGGACATGCCGTTGAAAATTGCGTGCCAAATATGCCTTTGACGCATATTTTGCCGCTATAGTCCTTTGTCTTAATTCAACCCACTCCATTTCCCCATCGATGTCGTCAAAAGGTATCCAGTTCTTGCCCCCACCTTCCCCCTCCCTCCCCTGTTGCCATTCCCTTGCCACAGTGTCGCTTGGCGGCGCATGAAAAATTGAATTACACGCACTTTTGCGCATAAACGAGAGCCAAATAAAATGTAGCAACAACAGCAACAAAATGTCGAGTGAAAAATGCGGCTGCAAAGCGTGGCAGGGGCACGTCCAGGGGAAAGGGGAGCGGGTCGCTTGTGGTAGCAAATTTATGGGCAGCAAATTGAGTTAAGTTTTTTTTTTTTTTTTTGGTGCAAAAGAAAAAAAAGGGATAATTTAATTGTCCCCGGGTACACAATGTAATTCAATGCATATTTGATTTTATGATTTCGCAGGTGTAGATCGAAGGAGTTAAAGAGAGGGAGGTGGGGAGTAAGAGGTACCTAGAGACCATTAATACATATCAATGTGTTCTTCTTCAATTCGTGGGAACCAAAAACGATTGCTAGTTTGCCCAAAACTGGATTTAAATCTCAAATGACAATCAAAGAGACACAACCAGGTATTTGACTTCAATCTTGGTCATCATCTTTATCATCTCACTTGGTCAACTTTTGAGGCAGTCATCCTAGGCGACACTGAAACTTAGCCCTTGGCTAAATGGCATTAGGGCCTTGTCATCACCATCGTTCCCGTTCTTCATCCTCGCATGCATTTGCTGCTCGGTTGGCAAACTAATTTGCGTAATGTTGACGAAAAACTTTCTATTTGACTTGCTGACTCGCCCAGCTGACAGCCATTCAAATGACAGACAGACAGCCCGCGCCAAGTTGCTACCCAAGAAATAAAAGCGAAAAACTTCAAACTTTCCCTACACCCTGTAACTAAATTTTCAAAGGGTAGCCTCGTGCCAATGTAACTATAACAATGAAAAATCAAGAAATTCCAATTTTAAAAATAATTAATAGGATAGGATTGTACCGGTACGGTTGTGGTAAGCTTGCTAGGTCAAAGAGTTGTCAAACTTTCAAACCTTTCGATACTAAGCCATCTATCATCCAATTTTCCATACTTACCCCTTGACATTTTTTCAAAAACTTTGACCTCTCATAACTTCATCAAAAACTAACCGATTTTCAAGCGGAATGTCATTTTGATTATGATTTGGCCTCTAAATTAATTCTGCATTTAAATTTTTAACAAATAGAAAATTTGATCATTTTTCGATTTTAAGCCAATTTTCCATACTTACCCCCTGACATTTTTTCAAAAACTTTGATCTCTCATAACTTCATTAAAAATAAACCGATTTTCAAGCGGAATGTCATTTTGATCATGATTTGGCCCCTAAATTGATTCTGCATTGAAAATTTTATCATCTAGAAAATTTTTTATATTTTCGATTTTTATCAAATTTTCTATACTCACCCCTTGACGTTTTTTCAAAAACTTTGATCTCTCATAACTTCATCAAAAACTAACCGACTTTCAAGCGGAATGTCATTTTAATTATGATTTGGCCTCCTTATTGCATTTAAATTTTAAACATTTAATTCGATGTCATATTTATTACAAAACGACATCTTAAAATTTTAATATGTTTTTCCACCATAGCTTACTGACTATACGGTATATCGCATTCGAGCAGTGAAACTTGCTATTTTTTCTGCAGTTTCCGTTGCAGTTGAAAGTTGCAGCTGCAGGTTAGCGGAGCTTAGTCGGCTTTGGAGTGGAGTGGGTTGACTTAAGGAAGAGCGGGTTTTTTTGGTTGTCGGTTTGGCAATTTGATTGCCAAGTCAGAAAGTTGCTACGATTTAAGTTTGAGTTGTAAATTACGCCGTCGAGAGAATTAAACGAGCCAGATATCAAGCATACGCACCGTTTGATACACACACACACACACACACACACTTGCATAAATCAGAAGGCGCCACAACTAATGCAATAATCAGCGCCTTTATGTGAGTTTTATGAAAATGTGAAACAAAAACTCGACGAACTATGTAAGCGGCATAGAAGCCTATGCCATGGATGATATGATATGATATGATATGAGCTGGGAAAAGTGCTTTCGAGTGCTTAAATTATGGCACATAAATGTTAAATTTACGCTTATCTTATCCACAACAACAGAAATAATGCCGAAGGAGGGGAAAAATTAAAATAATTGCCACATTTGCCGCAGCGGGCAATTATTCAAAAGCCGCAAATGATATGCGGCAAATTTGGCCATTATATAGTACATATATAGTATACTAAATATGTATATGTTATCCTGTTAGCCGTAAAAGTTAAACATTAATGAAGGCAACGCGTTTGTTATCATTCTTGTCGCTTGTCGTTGATTTTGATTTGATTTATGTGCTGGAGTTTTTATTCACCTGCAACATTTTAAACCTTCTACGCTTTTCGATATCCTGCTGTGTCCTTCTGATATTATCCTGATGCTACAAATTCCAACAGATACTCCTGACTCCTGGCCATGTGTCACTTTCATTTCTGCTTAGATTTCCGTTCGCGACACTTTCCTTGCAGTCGGTAAGCTCTACACTGCTAAAAAAAATGTTCTAAAATCAAGATTTTGGTCTCAAAACTAAGATTTTTGTTCTAAAAAACGCGTTGAAAATATAAAATTCTTAAATAAAGAGAACACATCTTAATTTTAAGTACATTTTAAATAAGACCAAGTTTTTATTTTAACACTAAATGTTCTTAAAATTTAAATAAAAAATATTAAATAAATAAAAATTATTTTTTTATATTAAAAATGTTCTTAGTTTTAGTAATTTGGTCTTAATTTTATTTTAAGAACAAAATATTTAAGATGAGTGTTCCTGATTTTAGGATTGGCTAATTTTTTTTAGTGTAAGCTCCAATGTTGCCGCACAGCGTGAAACGCGTCGCGTTCTCGTCCTGGTTTCCATTACATTGCAACGGATGCCGGATGCTGGATGCTGAGCGTTGAATTTGTTGAGGTTCTTCTGGCAATTGAAGCGCTCTCGTCACCAGCATAAGCTGCTTACCACCAGCGGCATAAGAAATGCGGAGATGTTGGCCTGGCAACACGATAATGAAATTCGTCATGGATACAACGTGGCATCCACAAGGCCGCACAGCATGAGAAGAAACCCAATCGCGGCATCCTTTAAATGCTCAATCAAAACTTAACTGGAAACAGCAATGACTCAATTTACGCACTTCAAATCCAAAGTTGAAAAGCAAGGAAAACTTTCAAATGCCAAAGAGTAAGAACACACACACACACACACACACACACACACACACACACACACACACACACACACACACAGACACATTTGAAGAGCAGAGAGATATTTCGAGTGAATGGAGAGAGACATCTCCGAATTGAGCTGAATTCGCAAAAGTATTTGCCATGGTCATAAAATGCGTGTGCCGACCATGGATGCTGCATGCTACATGCTGCATGTGAGACGCATGACTTTGCAGTGGCAAGAACAAGAAAAAGAAGAAGCACAAGGACAATGGACAATTCCGCGTTGCATGCAACAACAACAACAGTAGCACTTAAAAGTTGCGGTCGTTACAAGTGCCAAGTAAAATGACAATGTTCTCGTCACGAACTGAATGCTGAGGGGCAGGAAGGAGCAGGAAGGGGCAGCAATGGGGAGGAAGGGGCATGATTGGGACGTTGTTAAGCCAGCCAATCGTTGTGTTCAATCTTATCGTAAATCCAAATTGATAAGCAACCACATTAAAATCGAACATCGAGCGAAAATGCACTCACCATTAAGGGGGTCTTCTCATTGAGCAACTTTTTTTTTTCGACTTTTTTTTTTTTGCATTTATTTATAGCTTGGGTAGTTGTGAATATGCCCCTAAAAGGATTTTTTAAAATTCGAAATACTTTAGAAGATACAGCCTTTTTTGTGAAGCAAGGTCTTCGTCGAAATGAGCAATTTTCTTCAAACTTCAAACTTTAAACGCGTTTATCTCGAAACCACGTTTTTCGAACTGGCGGCCATGATATATCCAGTTCAACTGAACCGATTTTCATGAAACAAAGTGGAATCGACGCAGAATTGTCACCATTTTCGGGTGAAGCAAGATCATAATTTTAAAAAAAATTTTACTATTTTTTTTTTACACTAAACTACAAAAAAAAAGCCCGAAATTGAAATTTTTTTTTTAATGGCCGCCATTTTGTCAAAAAAAATCACAAAATTATGATCTTGCTTCACCCGAGAATTACATCTATACTGATTATAACCCAGTTTTTTTTTTTCATTTCCGACGCTCCGGAGACCCGGAATCGTGGCCGCCGTGACGACACCTTTTTTTTCAACCCCCAACTTTGAAGTCTCATTACTTTTTGAACACCCCTCGTATCGGGGCAAAAAAAATTTTTTTTTTACTTTGAACCTTTTGTAATACAATAAATAAAAAAAGTTTTCAATTATTCTTTGCGTTTTCAAATAAGAATTTTTTTAAAAAGGGTCCAAAAAACGGGTTTTGAATGAGAAGACCCCCTTAAAGTAAATACTAAAAAGTGCACTTAAAGAAATATTTTTTTTATTAAAAAATAATATTAAGCGTTTAAAGTTACATAAAATTTCCAAATATTTGTTAAACATTTCAAATCAAATGTTCTTTTAAATTTCTAATGATGCTAGAATATTTTTTATTTTATTTTTTTATTTTATACATTTATGCACGACTAAAAGCAGTCGGCAAAGAAAAAGTTACCAAGTATAAAAATTAAGATTAAAGATTAAAAATAAAATTTAAATATAAATTATGAGCTGTAAAGAAAAAATTAAAATTAGAATTAGATCTGGGGTATGCAAAAATTATAAAATAATGTTAAATCGTCATTTAAAATAAGACATTATTATGATTATGATTATTATAAATCATTTTTTATTATTATATATCTATCTGTCATGGCTTAATAATAAAACGTTTATATTTCAATTTAAATGGAAAATGAAAAGTATACAAAATTGAGCTGAAAAATGAATAAATTGCATTTGAAAATGAAATTGAAATTATATTCATTATATTGAGCTGTCATTAAAACTGAAATTCAATCATAAGCTGTGAAAAATCATCCACATATAGAATCAATTCCTCCCTTCGCCTCTTTTCGGATGTTTTCTTTTCATTTTGATTTGCAGCATGAGTTGGGGAGTTGGGAGTTTGGGTTTTGAGCCGCTGGCAACGACTTTTCGGCCTTATAAATGTGTGTCATAAATCTACACATGGCATTTTTTGGCAATGTTGCTGTTAAAAATCATGCTTCATATTTATCAGTAGGCGGCAACGAAGTCATGACTTGCTGTTGTTGGGACTTTTATCAGCAACGTCATTATGAGCATCATCATCATTATCAGGTGCAGGAGCAGCTTTCACAGTGGAGCCAAAGCTCACATGCCACATGCCACATGCCACGCAGCTGCTTCACGCTGGCTTTTTATAGGTCTGTCTTCCACAGAATTGAACTTTTTGGCAACAAATGCCTTGTGGCAAACAAAGTTTTCGCTGTATGCTTTTAGGGGTTGTGTGTACGTGTACGTGTGTGTGTGTGTGTGTGTGTGTGTGTGTGTGTGTGTCACTTGGGGGCGACAAAAATCCGGTAATTTGTTCCTCAAGGTTAAATGTTAATGTCCAACATTACAACACATTTGACGTTTGTTTTATAACCGAAAGAACACGACAGCAAGGAGAAGTCGGTAAACGGGTTAAGCGTTGCTTTTGTTAGTATGCCAGCTCGCCTAATGGTGCGTATACGTAATTTTTACGATCTTACTAATTTGCTGGGCCCCAAAGGTGCGACAATATTTTGTAGTTTACTCTGCGTTATTATTCAAAGAAGCCAAAAGAACTGAGCCAAACTGTGGACAATGTCCTTGCCTCGAGCTGTGGCAAAAGCAAACACACTCACACACCAAAAGACACACACAAACACACAGAACTATGGAGTGGATGGAGGTAATATTTACGCATGCTGTTGGCCATTAAACAAAAAGGCAGCTACAAGTCGCAATTCTGTGGCCAGGCAATGGGTTCGTCTTAATGGCGGCTGCAAATGCTGCTAATGTTAATTTAAGAAAATATTTCGAACAACAACACACACACACACACACACAAAGTGTTGTGGTTGGCAACATTTGTGCAATATTATTTGCGGTCATTGAGGTTCACTCTGCAGGTTTTCTTAGGCTCTTTCTCTGGCTCTTTCTCTGGCTCTTTCTCTGGCTCTGTGGTTGGGCCTTTTAGTTTGCGGCTGCTGCCGGAAGCCAATTATTTGCTTCGGCTAACTGAAGTCGCCTCAAGCAGGCTTCAAGGCCTGAGGCTACAACTAATTAAAGAAATATTCGTTTAAAAATATCTTTGTAGCTCAAACAAGCACACAAACACACAGTTTTTGATCCTGTTGAATATTGGGAGAAGGAGAGAGAGGTAGAGAGAAAGAGAGAGAGAGAGAGAGGGAGAGAGAGGACCGCTCATGTGGCTTGTGACGTGCAAAGCAATCAATTATGGCAGTCAAGGAGAAGCCGTTTCATCACCAGCTCCCTTCCCGCTCCCTCCCCCTGCCACTTGTCAGTTGACTATGGTCCGGATAACGATTTTTTTTGGAATAAAGTCATTATTTAAAGTTGTCTTCGAAGAGAGGCAAAAAAGATCGAAAAAGATTACTTTTTGAATTATTTTATAGCCTGAGTTCATAAAAATGACAATAGCTTGTGCTTACAAAATTAATATATGTTAATTATTAACCATTAGCAAATTATTCAAATTTCCTGTTACATACAAAATGCAAGTTATCGACCGATTTTTTCTATGTGATCAATAAAATATTGTATATTAAAGTACTTTGATCGTTATATCTGTTAACCATAATGACAGGAGCACAATATCTTTTATATACGTTCAGTTTGGTCAGATATTTTGGATAAAAATAGCGTTTTTATACAATAAGTGACTTTTCGACTATTAATTACTATTATTTCTATATGAAATATAAAATTAGTTAAAGCTGCCATGTGGTAACAGTACACAAATAAGCTTTAATGTAAATTAATTTAAGTAAATAAATAAACTTTAATGAAAAAAAATTGACTTAAAAAAAACGTCATCCGGACCATAGTGCAGCTAAGTTGAGCTAAGTTTTGTTGCGAAAAATCGTTGCCTACTTTCAGGCGCGAGCGCGCGTGTCGACCAACAGCAACAACAACAACAACAACAGCAACAACAACAACAACAGCAACAACAACAACAACAACAACAACAACAACAACAAGAACAACAACAAGAACAGTAACAGCAACAGCAACAAGCACAATTAATTATGTACATGGTCCTTTGTAGAGTGTTTCGGCTGCTGTTTTGTTACTCTCTGTGTGTGTGTGTGTCTGTGTGTGTGTGTGGTTGTATTTGTGTTTGCCTCGTCTGTGTTTGCCCAGGCCAGCACAAACGGCTGAGCCTTGAGCCTGAAGCACAGACGACAGCATATGCTTATGCATGCCTAATTACGACAAATCCTTGCCTCCTTTTAACCCCCATACAATTCAACCACAGGCTAAAACAAGCGCGAGCAAATGAAGCACACACAACAATACACACTCATACACACACACTGTCAAAGCTTAGGCGTTCATAATTATGGCCGTATTTGGAGAAATTGGTTATTATGTGCCTAACGCCATTTGTCTGACCGACATAGTTATTATTTGCGCGCGAGGGTTGCTATTATAGTCCCTAATACATGATATTTTATTAAGGTAGATTAAGCTTCAATATCTTTTAATTTTTTAGGAACTCCAACATTTCGAACTGTTGTTCTAGAACACACCTGACTAACTTAAGTATATATTTTATTATTATTTTTTCCACAAATTTATTTATTTTGTATTTTTAGCGCCGTATTATTCCATGATAAATTTCAGCTAATTTCATAATATTTCTCTAGAACTTCTGTGGCAGCTCTCGCTTGCTACTTATGTCTTCAAATTGTTTGCCAATTCGTTATTATTGCCACTCTAGTATGCCAGTTAACTGTGCCATTGACTGTAAGGATACATAAGGATCTCCCGTAGCTGAGTACTGCAATTAGCCAATATCTGTGTGTGTGTGTGTGTGTGTGTGGGCCAATAGATGTCCATTAATAATGCCTGTTGGTGGCGCCTCGTTATGCCAATTGGCCATCCATCAATTGTAATTAATCATGCTTCAAGCCTAACGATTTCCACTTCAAATACAAATAGATGCCGCAATTAGCATCGATATAAAATTCCAACTAAACCATGTGAGAAACTCTCACATGTTGCAAGTTCTCTTGTGGCAGATATACATGCAACACTCCATAATTTGAAATGCGCATTTTAGAGGAAACTGTTCGGCGTACTGCAAACTGACCTAGTCCATCATCAAAGGCGGAGACAGAGAAAGAGACGGAAAAAGAGAGAGAGAGAGAGAGAGAGAGAGAGAGAGAGAGACAGAGACAGAGAGAAGATGCGCTTTGGCGCAAGGCGGACATCATTTGCGACGCGTTGACATCTTGCTCGGGAGAATGAAATGTTAGCATGTCTGTCATAAATTGCGACAACAACATGCATACACTCACACATACACACACACACTCACACACACACACACACACTAATAGGCGCTGCACTTGAGACTTTTGTCTATAGCCGGCGGAAAAATCACAACATAAATTTATCAACGCAGTTTGACAATAGCCTGTCAACTGGTCAAAAATGGGGAAGCGGAAGGCAACAGCGGGGAAGAAGAAGAAGGGGTAAGAAGAAGGGGTAAGAAGAATGGGAAAGAAGAAGGGGAAAGAAGAAGACGTCGTAGCTGGCGGCGTTAAACAAAAGACAAACAGTCTAATAGCAACGCAAATGAAGTCCAGCCACACACAGAGGCCAATGCCACACAAGTGCACAGATCATTACCCACACACACCCATACAAACACACATACACACACACACACATACACGCCCATGTACTGTTCTTATTGCGTTGCAAGTTTTGCACACTTGCAACAGAGTCTATATAGTACAGAAAACAGCTGGTTGAAGGCTTTTAGCATTTATGTTTTGTATAATGCGTAACCATAAAGTAAATTGAAAATTATAGAAGTTATAGCTCTTGAAAAAATTACTAGCAAACGCAATGAAAATTACAGGGTATTTTTGAGTGTTGAAGTCAACAACTTGAGTTATTTGCATCGAAAAAACTCAGATATATTTTAAAACAATTTACTTACAAATTTGGCAATGGAACAAATAATGAAAAGTATTACAATAATGCAATTATTCAGAAAAATATGTGAGTATATTTGTTATTTTATTTTATTTATTTATATTTATTTATTTGTTTCCTAGTGTTACAAGTAGAGAGTTTACTTATAAATTATTACGCTAGTCACTACATATGAATATATTATTTCCTGAAAAATAAAGAATTTTTTAAATTTTCTCCAGGTATCCGAGCACAAAAAGAGCTAAAATAAGGGTTTAATTCTTATTTATTTTTAAAAATTCTTGTAAGCGATTTTATTTGCAACAAATTACAAATACACAAGCTTTTTATTGTTACTACAGAATTCATTTATTTCAGCTCATTTTTCAGATAAAACTTCAACTTAAAAAATACTCTGTAAAAGGACTTTAATTTAGTCTTTACTGTTTCAGCTTATAATAGAATTGTACAGAGTATTACAGCTGCAATTATACCATATTTATATTAAAATTGACTTATTGAAGGCCTCTGCTGTATTTTAGCATTCAAATTTAATGAGTTTGCCAACTGAAATCGAATGTTTTTTTGCACATGCATTTCGCATTCAAGAACTTACTTGTACTCATACTTTGTCGTTGCTGGCATATCAATAAATATGGCTATACATTTATGTATAAATACTCAAAGAAATAGCCAGCAAGTGATTCATGTTTTTGGGCTAAATGTGTGGGCGACTGGACAGAGAATGAGGTGAAGTGAAGAGTGTGGGCGTTCCAAGAAGAAGCAACTGCGAAATATCTACAAAAAAAGATGAAATTATAAATATTTAAAGCGCTATATAAGCTCTATATTAAGTATGAGAAGAACAACAGATACAAGTATAAGTACGATTACAATTATATGCATATAATGACAACCTTGAGCCAGGCGACAATGAAAATGCAATGTCCATTGTGGAAAGAATGCTGAAGATTTCCACGAGAGGTTCATCGAGCGAGAAAAGCGAGGTGTTTTTTCTTGTGAGGTGTGTGAAAGTGGAAATTCTTTCAATCAGTTTGTTATTGTTGCCGTTGTTTGTTGTTGTTGTTGCACGTTTTATTTTTATAAAACTCACCTCAAAACGGCTGATCATCAAAGTTGCGAGGCATTGAGAGCGAAGACGAGCAACATTCATTTTCATTTGTAGCACGCTCGCGAGTGGACGTGTCGTAGTTCCCAGCTCTTTGACTATATAGCACAGATATCCTATATATATCTGCATATATATAAATACATATATCTAGCATATATAGTGAGTGCAGATCTTACACCTGCCGCGCAGCGCGTAGGGTGCTAAAAAGCATCAGTTCCTATCGAAGCAGGACTCAAGTGTTTGTGCCACAAAACTCGCAGTTCGTGCAACTCAAAGTGCCGCCAAGGCATGCGAATAACTGTGCTTAAGTTAACTAAATTCAAATTTTCAAATTCCAGTGCTGCCCCAAAGTGAGTGTTTTGAATTACAAAAAACAAAAAAAGAATTACAATTACAATTACCCGAAAACTCAAGAAAATTCAAATGATTATGTAAAATACTTATTGAAAAAAATGTTGAAAAATTCTGAAAAACTGAAAATGTCACCTGGCTGGGCAGACAAATGTTCAGCGCACCAACAACACGTCGCACCACCGCACCGAAATCACCGCCCACGGTTTTTGCCGAGCTGTCAAAATTATTTTCAGCTTGTTTTGTTGCTGTTGAATTTGTTGCATATATTTGTCGTTTTATTAACACATTTTAGCATAATCACATTAAAAATATATAGAAATGGTGAATTTGATTTTTTATGAGCCTGTATTTAGTTAGCCATTGGCATCACACGGCATACGGTATGGCAGATTGCTCATACGCCGCGTTTGCCGCGTTATTTTTAGTTCTATTCAATCAGCGACATTTTACTCAGCTTTTTAACAAATTCTATTTTGTGTTTGCCTTTCGCTCATCTCTCTCTTTTATTAGTTTTGCCTTTTGCGTTTTCTATTTTCCCTTTTGCTTTTCTTTGGTCATTTCGCGCAGCGAAAATTCTTTTGTCTCTTTTTATTTATTTTTTTTTTTTGCAATCACATTCAATTGTTTATGTTGTGTATTTTGTTTGCTTTAACACATTTAATTTTCATTTCAATTTGTATTTTTATTTGCAAATTCGTTTTCATTGTTTTTCGCAAACCGTTAAATAAACACGGCGATTAAATGGCACTCAATTTATGCGAAACAATTTTCGCATTTGGTTCGTTAAACGTCAGCCGAAAAGTATGCAACAGATTTTTAAACAAAACGTGAGATTTTCCTCCGCGATTGTGAACCACACGGCGTATACGTCATGCTGAAGTTCAAGGTCGTCCACAGCATAATTAGAACACAAAAATCGAATTCCATTGGCATATTGCAATGAGAGATAATCAGTGAATTTGAATGCATTCGTAGGGAAACTAATATACAGAGTGTGTCGGAAATATTTCTCAATTTTTACTCGACAATATTCATGTTGTTGAATGCTTCGTTGGTTATTGAAATGTCAGCTATGCCTCTTCAAGTTGACTGCATTTGTCAGTGATTTCTGAAAAGCAGGAAGAACACACTTGCAATATTGAGATGCAGTGAAAGCAGCAACTGCAACTCGTTAATTAAGAGCGACATTTTCAATCACGTTCGAAAATGGCAAATAGCACTTATCTTGAGGCTGGCAGCAATTGTTAATATATTGCTAGGGGCAACGTATATTGGGCTCTTTATGCTGGCCATATTGTATTCCTGTGGCTCTTTTGTTGAAATGCAATTAAATGTGACACGCCTGTGGCAACCTCATTATGTTAATAAGCAGCCAAACAATGCTTGCCACAATGCCACATGTGGAGCAGATGAATGCAATATGCAATATCCATGGCAAATGGCAAATGGCAAGATTCATCAGTTCGTCGAAGCTGCCTATTGGATATGGTTCAATCACGAAGACCTTGACTATATAGTGCGGGTGTTGCGATGGTGATGAGGGAGGAGGGTTGGTGTTGGGGGTTGCTACCTTACCTGATTGCAGTTGAATCGTAGCCAAAACTCAAGTGATTAATCATGCAATTTGGCAGCTACAATTGAACATAATGCTCATCTCTCTCTCTCACTCTCTATCTCTATCTCCGTCTCTGTTTTACATTTGCAGCCAGCACAGTTAACAGCGACGCAGGAGGGCCCCAACGGGCGCCTCGGATAAAAAACAGGAACAGGAAGTCAAAACAAAGCGGAAGAAGCCAACAACAAAACAACAAGAAGCAACTGTAAGTAAACAACATAAAATAGTTAATAATTGAAATTCACTTAGCTGAAAAAAAAGTATACACTTAATACTTGAATATATATATATAAATAGTTTATCATTCAAAAAGTGTCAGACTTGTCAACATTAAAAATTAAATTTGTTAAATGTTTGTCAACATTTTTATTGTGACATGCTCTTGACATTTCATTCAAATAAAATTTAATTGAATTAAATGAATGTGCGCCTAATAAATTAATATTAAATTATATTTTGATTAATGTAATTTTTAGTTTATTGTATTTTGAATTGTGTGTAATTTAATAGTAAAATTGTATAGAAAAAAAGTAAATTAAACATAATATTAGTGAATGAATTTTTTTATTGAATTAAATAACCTAAATATTTTCTGATAAATATCGACTCAATTACAAGATTGCTATAAAAAACTGAGTAGATCTTTTAGTTTGATAAAGTTAAAAAAATGAAGTACTATTATTAATTCAAGTACTTAATAATAGTACTTCATTTTTTTTAATTCAAGTACTTAATAATAGTACTTCATTTTTTATAACCTAAACAAGCTAAAAGATCAGTTTAATTTTTAAAGAAACTTGTTGTTAAGAAAACGTGTTTTTAAAAAAAGTTTTTGCTCTCACGTTATAGAGTATTTCTCTCTCCCAATGTGTTTCACTCTCAGCTGTAGAGTTGCAAAGTTGCAGCTACAACAACTGTGTGTCTGACTTTTATTTATAGCACTTGAATTTGCAGTTCTATCTTTAGGCCGTCAACTGTCTACACTCGAAAGTCTAGAGTCTCTGGTCTGTCAGGCTGTCGTTGAATTCCGGGCAAACGCATTATTATTTTTAGCTACTCTTCCAAGGGTCTCTCACACGGATTCGACCTTGAGCTGCGTTTGCTTTTGCTTGAAAGTTGCCAACTCATCGAGTCCCTTGACTTTGTGGTACAAATTGAAATGCAGGCGACAGCTAGTATACCCCATAGCAAGGCAGTGTTGTTGTTGTGCCTTTGTTTTGCTGTCAAATTTGCTTAATATTTTATTGAAAATAAACACATATTGAGTGAATTTGTGGCTGCAGCATCTGCGAGTTGCAACTGGCACAACTAGGGCGTAATTCAAATAGACCAATGTGCGTTCCAGTTTTCAATGGAGTTTATTTTTAGGTCTTTACATCGGCCCATAATACTTACACAGAAATACACACGCACACTTGGATACTTAAGATGCTAACGGAAAATGCCGGCAGCTTTATTAATAGTCAGTCATTTGATGACGTCAACGGCAGATCTTTCTCTCTCTCTCTCACTCTTTTAAATTGTGTGTTAGTGTGTGTGTGTGTGTGTTAGATAGGCAAATTACTTTGTTGCTGTAGGCCGCAATTAGCAGCGCTTTCTTGTGGTCTGAAGTCAATGCAAACAATGTGAAAACTTCATCTCGATTCACACACGTGCAACAAATGTAACTCATTAATGAGCTGAGCGCATAACTTTAGATACGTCTGCACTGCACACATACGCAAGTATCTCACAGATACACACACACACACACACGCACAGACGCTGCTGATGCCAAGAATATCTTTTGGCGTTTGTATTTCGATCGCGCGTTTGTTTGTTTGTATCTCAACGTCTCGCTGCTCTCTACATACAGCTAAAGATACAGATACAGATACAGCTGCAGATACAGATACAGATACAGATACAGATACAGATACACGCATACTTATATATAGATACACACAAAGCGCTGATTTTTTTTTTGTATATATTTAAAATATTATACAGTGCTCTTGTTTTTCTTTCGTTTATTTTTTTTTTTTGAATTCTGTTTCGCTTTTATGCCTCATGTTGTTGCCTCATGTGCTTGGCAATTTTCAGCTGCCTTCAGTCGGTTTTTACATTTCCAATCGAGTTCTACGAGGCGCGTTGCGAAAAACTAGCAACGCAGCGATTTAAATGAAAATTTTATAAGATTTTAATATATATTATATACGTACTCGTAATTAAAAAAAAAATCGAAATAAAATTAAAACAAATTGCAAAGTGCTAAATAAAATTTAATGTATGAAATATTGCCTCGCATTTCCGCAAATTCTTCAACTATTCTCAATTTTATAAATTGAATTAACGAACGTTCCGATAACCGATATCACTTACTCGCTAACCGTTTGCCCGTTACGGTCTTTTATCTAGTCGAGTTTCAAACCAATTGCATTTTATGATTGCCTCTGAGTGCCGCTTTGAGACAACAGCAGCAGAAGTTGGAGTAGCAGCGGCAACAACAACAACAATAAGAACAGCAACAACAACAGCAACAGTTTCCCATATCTAGTGGTAAGTTGTTGAGGAAGAAGGAGGGAAATTGGTGGAGTGGAAAGGGAAAATTGCGGGTGCTTTTGGTTTGCGGTTTTGCATTTCGCTGTCCCTGCCAAATGTGTGACCCAAATTGTTGTGTGTATGTGTGTGTGTTTTTGTGCAATTCAATTTCTATTCTCAATTCGTATTTCGTATTTCCCATTTCCCATTTGCCATTCTGCGTTTTGTATTTGTTTTCAATCTTTGCGGTCTGTTCTTGTACTTGTGACAGGCAATCGCTTTATATCCATCATCGAACCGTCGATTTTTGTCACTTGCGACAGCTGACGAATAGTCTGACCCATATACGAGTACAAATTGATGAGTATATATATTGCAACTTCTCAAAATGCAGTTGCAATTGCAGTTGCATCTAAAACTGGCAACTGTCCAGGGTCAATAGCTCGGCAAGTCTTTGAACTCGTTTTCGTAATGAACTCAAACTTGTAAGCATTTCCGTTTCCGTCTACACAATTAGCTAATTTTAAGAATCAAGGTTAATGCTTTATCTATACACATTTACATATACTTGATATATATTTTGTAGTTAAAGGAAAACAAAACATTGAACAACTGTCCCCATCAATCTTGCCCCACAAAGCAGCGAGAATAAACAACCAAAAGTGTTCTAAGAATACTGGCAAAAATAAATAATAAATAATAAATATTATTGTTGGTTCTAGTCATTGACTGCTCATCAATGAAATGAAATATTTATTATTTTAATTATTATATAGAATATAGACAAATTGTTGACAACCTTTAAAAGTTAATTAATTTGTTAAGTCTTTTGTAGTTCATCAACTTATTTATTAATAAGAAAATTCAATTTTCGACTTGTAAAATTCTCTTTCGGAAGCGTGACAAAATGATTATAATTATATATTTATTATTTTAATAATTATATCGAAAATTGTGCATAGACATATTGTAATTGTTGACAACCTTTAACAGTTAATTAATTTGTTAAGTCTCTTGCAGTTTGTAAACTAATTTATTAATAAGAAAATTCAATTTTCAACTTGTAAAATTATTATAGACTCTGTCGGAAGCAAACTCGTTGTGTCATTGATTTTACTGTGCTGGGATTTTACGCACATTATTTTTAATGCATTTGTTTATGGCAGTGCCAAATTAAAGCATCGCCATTGCGCTCAAGGACATGAGCATATGCTCAAAATTACTTGCAGTCCTGCTCCACAAAGTTGCCAGCTTTCTATGGCCATTCAAATTGTGCATTGAATGTGCTTTGAAGTATGGCAAGGAACACGCCCCCTCAACTCTCTTAACTGCTGCCCAAATTTAACTAAAAACACATGAGTGTGTGTGCGAGTTTGTGGGTGTGTGTGTGAGGGGTTAAGAGAGGATAGTGGGAGGTCAGTTGGTTGGTTGATGGCTTCTATTATGCCCAGGCATGCCTTTCATTTTAATCCTTTCATCGCCAATTCAAAAATGCAATTGCTAAATTAGTTTCGCCACACACATATGTGGCTCAACTGCCACGCCCCCTTTTAGCCCACAATTTTCCCTCGCTCTTGTTTCGAGTACGCACAATTTGAGCGGACGACAAAATTTCTATTCAATTTGATTTTAAGCGTGTTTTCCAGTTAATTGCACAGCATTCGCATGAGTTTTTCAACAACTGACAAACGCCTGTTGCCAACAAATGGGGATGGAGAGGGGGAGGGGGGTACATTGTATATATTGTGAACTTTTGGCCGCATTAAAGCAACGCTTTAAATATTCCACACGATAATGGCAAACAGGCGTACGACAATTAGTGGTGCACCTCGATGTTTATTTATTGGTGCAGGAAGTGCGCACAGCCACACACACATATATATATATATATATATATATATACACACATCACACACACACACACAAAGACTCACAAAGTAGGCGCAACGAAGCGAAAAGAGGCGTGGCTGTATCATTACAGTCGCTATCTTTCGGCTGCTTCCCTTGCCGGCTGCTTACGTGGCGTATACGCAATATGCATTTTATTGCATTTATTTATATATAGTATACTATACCACTATAGAGTGCGAGGGAAATATTTTTGGGCTTGATGGCGAAAATCTGTGTCATTTTTATTATTAAAAGCTTATTTTCGGTTGAGAATTTGCATTCGCTGCAGCTGCTTGAATTACTTTCAATTTTCGCTTTTTTTTTTTTTTATATACTCTACAAAGTATTGAAAGTCCTTTCTCTATATTTCAGTTCTGTCTTTATTTTTGCCATTCATTAGTTTATTCTTAGTATTTGCTATTTAATGCGGAATCTGTCAGTATTTATTTCAATTTGTTGCTAAGCTTTTCATTCACAATTTCAATGGAAAATTCGCTTTATAGTTTTTGTAATTCTTTTTTTTTCCGAATTCCGTTGCAGTTTGCAATTTTGTATTAAACTTTCAATTCTGTAGAAAAACTGCAGAATCGATTTATGCGAAATGAAAGTAAGTGAAAATAGTTTAGTTCGCATTAAATTTGTTGCTGCCACAATTTGTGGCACATTTCGATTGCACTGACAGCTCTGAAGTTGTACAAATGATCATTGTGTGGCAGATTGAGTGTACTTGGTTGCCACTCAATGGGGCACACCTCAAGTGTGCTCATAATTAAGCTGAGTTATTGGCAATTAAATTGCAATAATGCCACGCCTTCTGTCCGCCCCCTTTCCTTTTATCCGTTACTCATCCGCCATGATGTCTATTTACATTTGCTTGCCACATTTTTGTGTTCTTTTAAATAAACCGCTTTTAATGAAGCCAGGCTATAAGCAGATTTGTGGCTTAGAATATTTGCCAAGGCCAAATGAACCTAATGCTGATGTTGGCAGGATGTTGAAGAGGGGGAGGGGGAGGTGTGCTGAAACTGAAGCTCGCGATTTACGACAATGGCGCTGAAATGGTCAATTTATTGTTGTATTCCTGCCTCTCTGCTTTTTGTTTCTTTTATTTTTGCCTGTATTTTGTGTATTTTTATTTGGGGTGTCCTTGTGCTTATTCTAATGTAAGGACGAGTCCTTAATGTCGCAATCCGATTTGTATTGGTGGAAAGGGGAAGTTGTAGAGGGGCGGACATCTTATGATGAGCTTAACAGCGAATGCGAATTCGAATTTATAATGATATGAATATCAAATTGACAGGACTTTGTCTCATGCTATCTAATCAAATCAAGTCTAATGATGTCTGATTCTGTTACTCATTCCCCTCTCTCTGTCTTCCTCTCTCTCTTGCAGTGAACCATGGAGCAATTTGAACAGTTGCTGACGTGCTGCGTCTGCCTGGACAGGTATCGCATACCAAAACTGCTGCCATGCCAGCACTCCTTCTGCATGGAGCCCTGCATGGAGGGATTGGTCGACTATGTGCGGCGTCAGGTAAGATTACATATATTTGTCACACACTATACGATACTTACAACTCGCTCTACACTCAGAAAAAAACGGATTGAATTGGTTTAATTTAAGAATATTTTCATACTTAAACTTTTTAGTTCGTTTCGGACTTATTGTACTTGACTTAAGTACAAATATAGAAAAATATGACAGTGATGACAAAAATATGAAATTTTCAAAATAATTTAAATTTTGATGCAGATTCAATATAGAGGCCAAATAATGAACAAAATGGTATTCCGCATGAAAATCGGTTAAGTTTTAGCAAAGTTATGGTAGATTGAAGTTAATATTGCGTATACGCCTCGTATACTTGATATTGCGTATACGCCTCGTTTACTTCATATGTCGTATACGCCTCGTATACTTAATATGTCGTATACGCTACGTACACTTAATATTGCGTTTACGCTGCGTATACTTGATATTGCGTATACCTGATATACGTCATAAAAAATGTGAAATTATCAAAATGATATTCCGCATGAAAATCGGTAAAGTATTGGCAAAGCTATGGTAGATTGAAGTTTTTGATAAAATGTCAAGAAGGGTATAGAAAAATATGACAGAAAAATTAGACATTTGAGTACGGAATACTTGATCTTTTTTCTGAGTGTATAATTGTAGATTTGTATTTGGAAAAGAAGTCATAAATCATAATCACAGCAAATGCATAAGCCAAGAGTGTTTTGGGTGGTGTGTGTGTGTGAGTGTGAGGCAATTTTTTGGTAAATGCGGCGTATTTATTCAGCGACTACGTCACATGCCAAAAGCTGCTTAATAAATCGCTCGGCAAAAGCCCCAAAAATCGCATGAGGGAAATGAAAACACAAAAAAAAAGAAATGTGTCCAAAGGCAACTCTGAGGCAACATTCAGGCGAAATGAGTTGGGATTTTCTTTTTGTTTTTCTTGTACGTAATTTCTTTTCTCTTTGCTCCTCCTCTCCTCCTCTCAATCTTCTCTTGTTGCTGCTTGCGGCGCATTTACGTCGATTTGGCTTTCCTTTTTTCTTGTTGCTGCTTTTCGCGGCTGAAAAAATTATAAAATTTACATATAAACCAGAGACGTACACGTACTTATCTATATATACTACAAGCATATATATTAAAATGAATATGTGTCTACTTCGCTACTTATAGCTCTTCCTCTATCCCTCTTTTCCTCTCTCTCTTTCTCTTTCTCTCTCTGTGTGTGTGCATGTGTATTTATAAATTTGTTTTGGCTTTGCGCCAACAACACGCAAATAATTGGTAAGCATTGCCATTGTGTAGCGCATCCGCTGTGTGTTTTGGCCAAATGGGCGCACTGCCAAAAACTGTTACCAATAACTGTCTTAAAGCCTGTCACGCCCCAAAGCTTAACTCTCTCTTGAGGCGAGGCCACAATAATCAAATAAAGACAGAGATCAAAATTAACAGAAAAGCACGTTCAAGATGCCGCAACAGAAATTTTAAAAAATTATGTTGTCAGGTTTTTAAAGCGTGATACAATTATTAAAATGTACTAACAATTTTCATAGTTTGTTGTGTTGACAATTTATTAAATTTTTAATTACTTTTCCAGGTCAAATGTCCCGAGTGTCGTGCCGAACATCGCATACCCTACAATGGCGTACAGGCCTTTCCCACGAACGTCACGTTGCAGCGATTTTTGGAGCTGCATATTGAAATTACCGGCGAGTTGCCGGATCCCACCTCAGGTGAGTTTCCCCCTTTCCCCTTCCCCTTTGTCACATCACTCACTCCACCAAACGAAATGAATATTCATTGGCAAAGATAAACAAAGCGAACGAATGGAATTTTGTTATTGCATTTTAAGTTGAGATGATAAATTGAAAACTGTATCTGACATTTTGTCTATCTAACTGAACGACCTTCTGTCCGTCCGTCCGTCCGTCCGTCCATCCGTCTGTTTGGTTATCCTTTTGTCCGCATCGTGTATGAAATTGCTGTGCAAAAGGCCATGAAAGATGAAATTGCAATTGGCAATTGCACATTGGAAAATGGGGTTTTTTTTGCAGCGTTTTGTTTGCTTAAAATATTTGTAATTTTCATATATTGTTAAAAGCATTTCGGCGTTGTGATAATTGTTCTTACTTATTGGCTCGACAAAAATATATTAATAAATTTTTGCTTTGCAACAAAATTTTTGCGTTACTTTAATTAAATTCCCAGCAAAAATGATACACAAAGGAATACCTAAAAAAAAGAGCAAATACCATTGTTATAATATTTGGTTTCCAATTAAAAATCGGCTGCTTTGTGTCTGTTTTGTCCCCGCTTCTCTTTTTATTGAATTTTTTTTGGCAGTCAGCAATTAAAACTAAGCAAAACGTAAATTGATTTCTGTTCAGTTTGATACTCGCAATATATTTTTTTTTTGAGTATGCTGTGATTAATTTGCATTGTGTATATATTGAGGATCAGGTTGTAGCCATGACTATGCAAATAACTTGAAAGTTGATAGTCGAAGCAAATTGCAAATGACAATGACAACGACAATGAACACGACAGCAACAACAACGACAACAACAACAAAAACGACAATGACACTCATCAGTAAATGCAAATAGCTTTTGGGAGTACAGTGAGTGCTAAGAGTATTCGCATTGCTGCAATCAACATCAAACAGTTAATAAGCAGACAATGCTTCAAGTATTTTTGACAATTTTCAACAATTGCTATGCAAATGTGTGTGTCTCTGTGTGTGTGTGTGTCTCTCTATGTGTGTGTGTGTGTTGGAGACAAAGAGCAAAAGTTGCTCCTGCTGCTTCTGCTGCAGCTTTCAGCTGGTAAATCCTTTCAAGCCGCCGCTGTTATGGATAACTATGGGATGCCATGATACTAAGGACTCGCAATCGCAATCTCATGTAGTATTTGCAAATTCACTTTTCCATATGATTACACAAGAAAATACAGCCAACTATTGCCAACATAGCATACTTTTCAGCGACTCCCTTTTTCCCTTCACACTCAAACACACACTCACACACACACACAGAGTGTATGAGTGTGGCAAGTTTATTGTCATGCCGCAGAGATTGCAAGTAGAGCCGAGTTGAGTTCATCAGGCATGGGAATGTCTAGGAGAATTGGCATGGTATAATGATTGGTAGAGCAGGAGGGAACCAGGGCAGGAGAGGAAGGCGTGGGTGAGAGATCCTGGCAGCAATTCATGCAGAAAAGTTTACTTTCCTAGCGACTGTGACTACACAGAAAAAAATCTGGGATTCCAGGTTAAAATTAATCCCAGCGGTGTCAGAAGTACAGTAATCCCGGATTCTTATAATCCAAGTTTATTTAAATCAAGCCCGATTTTTCTCAACAATATTTTAATTTTTGGGGTTCTATAAAAATTTTTTTTTTAGTTAGATTAAATAATTTAGAATTCTTTGAATCATTTTAATGTCGATTTTTTAATATCGTTGCTATTTTATCTACGTATTATCTTAGTTTAGGAATAATATCCCGACTACATACTTAAAAAATTCTTGATTTTTGAAATGAATTTTTTTCTCTGTGTATGAATACGACTACAACTACGACTCTGATTCTGACTCTGACTGTGTCTGCTACACATTGTTGTCTGTTTAGAACTGTGACAAAGGGGGGAACTATGAAATGGGGGAAGAAGGGAAGGAATGCGGCTCGTTATTTGCATTTGGCAGAGCCAAGACATCGGCATGTCCTGACAGGATGTGCCTGGCAACGACACATAAACAACTAGAACACATAGAATAACGCTTAGGTGCAGTTTGATTTCTTGCATTTGGCGACACTCTTGAAATCGCATTAGTGCCCTCTCTGTCACTTCAGCTCTCTCTCTCTCCCTCTCTCTCTGACTCTTCAGACACCTCGCTGTTGCTATGTTATGTGATTTTAAGTGCAGTTGCACTTGCTGTCCTCTTGTTGTTGCCAACAGTGCAAATTGATGGCTTTGGCGGCCTGTCAACGGAACTGCTTGGCATTTGATTGCCGACTTTTACGGTTTTCAGTGAGTGTGACAAGTCACCGGCTGGTTAACATGGCTTTGACTTTTCATTTTCATTCTCTCTTCTTTTTGGTTATTTGGCAGTGCTAAACAAGCTGAAAGGAATCTGAATTGATTGCACGTTCTCTGGAATGGCAATTGGAAATGCAAAGTCAGTTTGTTGGCACTGTTAGCTGTTAACTGTTGGCTGTTAGCTGTCAGATGTGTGTGGCCACTGGGGAACGTTTTGGAATTGGGAACTAACACGCTCTGTGCATATTGGACACATTGCTAAAACCATTTTGTTGTCGTTTCTGTTTTAGGAATTTCTCGCTTGTATTTCATTTTCATTTTTATTTTCATTTCTTGGCTTTATGACCGCAGGAAATGTTTTGCTATTTGGCACATAAACTTCAATGTGGTCAAAACGAAGCAATACAAGTGTTGGCTTTCAAATGAATCCAGCTGTTGTTGTTAGTATTGTAATTGGAAGGTCCTGTCCTTTAATGTTTCAGCTTAACAGTTCCGTTGTTAGTCCTCATTCATGAACTAATTCACTCATTAAGCAAATTATTAAAATTTCAACGCTAGAATTTTAATGTTTCATTCCAATTGTTCTGCTGATGGTGTTCCTTTCGATCCGTTCCTTTTGAAATAATGACTGAGTCACTTTTTGAACGAAATATTACGATTCAACCTAACTGTTTCATTCCAATTATTCCGCTGATGGTGTTCCATTCGAACTGTTCTATGAGAACATAATGACTGAGCCACTCTTTGAACCAAAAATTACTATTCAACCGATCTCTCCTTAAATTCCCCATTTAATTGTTCCGCTGGAGTGTTTCATTCCAACTGTCTCACAGTAATTACATTTTAACTTATTTACTCCCTAAACAGAATGAACAAATGATCTCTTTTTAATGTTCCAATTCCACTGTTCCGCTGCTTGCAGGTCAAATTATGGAGCGCTGCGGCGTTTGCTCCGAGAAGGCCTATCTCTCCCACTGTGCGCACTGCGAGAAGAAGATCTGCGAGGACTGCAAGAGCGCACACATGGACATATTGCGGCGAGAGATCACTCGCTTTAACTCACAGGTGAGTGTAACTCGCTGGTGACTAAAGTATTCCGTCCTAAATGATTGAATTCGTTGCTCTAACAGATTCGCCGCAGTTTACATCGGCTGCAGGACTCGCTGGCCATCATCGAGAAGAACACGATGAGTCTGCAGACAAACGCGATCAGCGTGACGGAGGAGATCGATGAGATCTACAGGAGAATCACGAAGGCAATTAAGGATCGATCGGATCAGCTGAAGGGCGAGATTGATCGTTATTTGGCTGTGGAGTTGCGAAATCTGATGACGCTGAAGGAGAACTTGGATCTGGAGATCACCAACATCACCAGCAACTGTGACATTGTGGACAAATATATGAACGAGACCGTCGAGTGGGATGACTGCGAGCTCATGGACACCAAGGAGATCTTCCTGAAGACCGTCGAGTTTCTGCGTCACTTTGAGTACGAGAACAACGATTACAGTCGCCGTGTGCGCTTCCTGGTCTCCATAGATCCCAACCAGCTGGTCATGAACCTGGCCACCTTTGGAGACCTCAACATTGCGCCCCATTCGACACCCGGTGGCTCAGTGAGCAGTTCCCATCTCGCACCTCCAAGTGCTCTTCAACCTGGTCTGATGCGTTCCAAGAGCGATCACCGCCTGGCCACACAGTTCCGGCAGCAGGAGGAGCGCGGTGGCTACAACGATGAGCCCGTGTTGGGCGGTCGTAAGTTCGGCGAGCGACCTCAGCGCAGTGCAACAACAACAGCAGTGATCGCTATGGCGACAATCGCTATGGACGCTCCGAGTACGATTACGACAACGATTACGAGAACGAGCCGGCGAGTCGAGCTGGCAAATCCTCCCGTTTCCGTTCGCGCTTCGTGCGCTCCCATCAGAACGAGGACTCGGACAGCGAGCAGCAGCAGCAGCGTCAGCAGGAGATCGACAAGCGCAAGGATCGCGTCCTCGACAGCGAGGATGTCTCCCGCGGCCAGCTGAGTGGCATCATACGTCTCAGCGATTGCTCGCGAGTCGTGCAGCGACTGGCGGACATTGGCAAGGAGAAGAAGGAGAAGAAGTCCGATGCAGCGGTGACCGCTCAGGCTCAGGTTCAAGCAGCCATCCAGGCCCAAAAGGCGGCCATGCAGCGGCAGCAGCAGAAGAACCAGCAAGCCGCCGCAGCCGTCGACGAGGATGAACTGGCGCGTCAGAAGCGCAAGAGTACAGCCAACTCAGGAGCGGCCACCTCAACGGCAGCCAGCGGCGAGTCGAGCAGTGAGCAGCGTCCCAACACGGAGAGAGTGTCCGCCTTAAAGAGAGGCGGTCAAGGAGGCAGCGAGGACAGCGACAGCAGCGGCAATCAGGCGGTGGCAACTCCAGTGCGTACAGCGACGGCGACAGCGCGAGCCGAGGTAAGTGTGAGTGGGGCAAATGAAGAAGAAGAAGAAGTAGCAGAGGAAGGCGTGGTCAGTGACAGTGGCAGTAGTGAGACTGAGAGCGAGACTGAGACTGAGAGTGAGAGTGAGGCAGAAGCAGAGGTAGAAGAGGAAAAGAAAGAGGAAAAGCAACAAGAGCAGGCAGTTAAAGCTGATGAAGATGAAGACTCCTCCTCAGAGTACGAATACGTCGAGGTGACAGCCAGTGAGAGTGAAGAGAACGAAGATGAGCGAGAGAGGGAGGGAGAGAGAGAGCAGAGAGAGGCGCCAGTGATTAATGTGGTGCCACCAGAGACAGAGCTTACCGACAAGGTGGAAGATAATGAGAATAATGCAGAGCTAATAAGCGATACTCAAAAACAAGAGCCCGAGAGATCAACTGAAGCTGAAGCGATAGCTAAGGAAGAAGCTGAGTATACAGAGGAAGAAGCTGAGGAGACCGAGGAGGAAACCGACTCGGAGTCAGAGCATATAGCAGAGGTTGAGACAGAGGTAGCTGCTCAGGGGCTAGAGCAGGACGATGAGCAGGAGGAGGATGAGGATGAGGAGGAAGAGGAGTACGAAACGGATGAGGATTAGCTTCATTCGTTGGTCAGTCAGTCAGTCAGTCAGTCGGTCAATCAGTTTGTCTCTAAGCTGCCACGTGTCACAGAGCTTCTGCACAGTATTCTGTTGTTAATATTACGTATACGCCATGTTTGCCAACTGTGTTTTCTGTCCAACAAAAAAAAAGAAAATAAAATAAAAGCCAAACTCTTCTTTATTTGTGTTCACTGTTCACACTTCCCCCCGCTCCGTAAGTCTGTATACTTAAAAAAGCAAAAATTACTTACTGTTAACCGTTAACTATTTACCAATTTACCAATTTACCTGTTACCCGTTACCTGTTTACCTGTTTACTTTTTACCCTCTCCGCGCCTTAACAAATGTTTTTTTTTTTGTTTATGTGTACGTTAAGTTTCATTCGTTTATTTATTTATTTATTTCACGTTCCTTTTTCTTATATTTTGTCTTGTGAGCGCCCTTCATTTTATTTTAATGCTGTTTTGGGTCCAACCTTTTCAACAATAATAATACAGAAACCTAATCGACTAATGGCCTTAAATGCACTACGGCAATGCCGAAGCCTCAATACACTTACCCAAAAAAAAATAAAAAAAATAAAATAAAAGAAAATGCAACGAAATAAATGGAAGAAATCCACTTAAGATATTATTATGAGATTATTTTGTTGAAGAGTTTCGATTCAATTCAGGGACATCAGAAATTATAAATTGTACAAAATTTGTATTCATACTCGTTAATCATTTTATACATCATATAGTAATTTAACATCTATTACCTTGTCGTTTAATGCTTAGTTAGAAACTGCAAAAAGTTACAAATAAAATGAAACACGATTTTATATGTGAAAAAACAAATATAATTCTAAAAGAAAAAAACCAAACTCGATTCTTTGCAATTCTACGTCATCTTTCTCTCTCTATCATCTCTCAATCTCAATCTCTTTCTTTTATTTCTTTGTTTTCTTGCAAGTGGACAAACGATGTGGTAGTGATGTTAATTTGCTTAAACCTTACTAAATATCTCTATTCAATTTTGGCCAGAACCAGAACCAGCTAAATAAGCCGCCAAAACGCCAAAGCGAAAGCCCGAAAATCATTTATCTTTTGCCTTTTTATCCTCTATTATTATTTTTTGTTGATTTCATTGTCACAAATTTCTGATGTCCGCTGTATATATACAAACATATATCTGTTGTGCGTGTGTGTGAGTGTGTATGGGAGTAAATATTTTCCTTTCCCTATTTTTTGCCTGCACTACATTGTTGCCCCAAAAACACAAAGCGCAGTTCAATGGGAACATTTCAATCATGACTGTCAGCGTTGCCGCTTTCCCTTCCTGTGTGTTAGAGTGTGTGTGTGTGTGTGAGTGTGTTAGAGGGTGTGTGTGTATGTGTATGACATATGCGCACTCGCTGCATATTTGTCTTGTTTTGTTATCAAGTATTTTTGGCATTTTTCAATGTGCAGACAGGGCACCAAAAAGGTTGCTCGATACCTTTCCCAAATATCGATGAGCAAAAAGCGGGAATATTTTGATGAAATCTTTTTTTAGACGCAACACGTCAAGAGTTATTCTTAGAATTTCAAGAGTAAATGCAATTAAAATCAGTGAATAACACCGGAACCGGTACAGGAACCGTTAGCCGACTTTCAACTTCCAACTGTCATAACTTCATCAAAAATTAACCGATTTTCAAGCGGAATGTCATTTTGAGCATGATTTGGCCTCTAAATTGATTCTGCGTTTAAATTTTTATCATCTAGAAAATTTGATCAAAATCGAAAAAATATAAAATTTTCCATATCAACCCCTTAACATTTTTTCAAAAACTTTGATCTCTCATAACTTCATCAAAAATTAACCGATTTTCAAGCGGAATGTCATTTTGATCATGATTTGGCCTCTAAATTGATTCTGCATTTAAATTTCTATCATCTAGAAGATTTGAAAATTTTTCGATTCTAAGTCATCTTCTTCAAATTTTCTGACCCCTTGACATTTTGCAATTCCCTTGATTGCTCTCAAGTTGAACGACAACATTCGGGAAATGTTAGGAGTTACCCTCGCTAGCTTAACAATAACAGAGTGGAAAAAAAAACGAACTATGCCAATCGCTTGCGGTGTGCGTCATATTTGTTGTGCGCCTGAATTTGACATTTGCCTGTTCCCCAGCGGACACACACACACACACACATCGTTGTCAATTGCACATGTCCAGCTACATTCACATGCCCATCTATATCAATATCAATATCCACATCCATAGACATCCATTCGCATATCGATATCTTTCTCTCTACTTGCATTTCGTTTCGTTTGCTCGCTTGCAACCCAACGACAACAACAACAACAACCAAAATACAACAACAACAACTAACAGGCAGACAGCGCCACAGACTCTGATGCAACTCCCACTCCTACCCAACAGTCCAAACCGGCCGTCTCCGCCCAAGTGGCAGCTGTGAAGAAGACTCAACGCTCCGGCAGCAGCGACAGCAGCGCCTCCACCGAAAGCTCTGCCAGCTCAGCCGCTGCGGCTGCGGCAGCGGCAGCAGCAGCAGCCAGTGCAGCGCCCAGCAGCAGCAGCAGCAACAACTCACAGCCGAAGGCGGCAAGCACATCCCGTTACTCGACGACACGTGAAACGACAGCGGCAACAACGGCGACGCCGGAGAAGAAACCTTTTGTGAGTCGCTTTCTGCCACAGCACAGCAATCCGAGTAGCAGCAGCAACGGTGCAGCGGACAAGAAGAAGGCCGAGTCCGAGTCGAGCAGCGAGGAGGAGACCAGCTCCGAGTCCGAGTCTGAGTCGGAGGCGGAGAGTAAGCCCAAGACGAGTGCGGCAAGCAGCAGCAGCGCCACCAAATCGACGCCCAGCAGCGCTGCCAGCTCCACAACGGCAGCGACGTCAGCAGCGGGCAGCGGCAGCGGCAGTTCGTATCGGGATCGCTTAGAGGCGAGACGTGCCTCACGCGATGATACCGCTGCCACAACACGCAGCAGCTATGCCACGCTCAACTCCACCAGCAGCAGCAGCGGCTACGGCAGCAGCAGCTCGACCCGCACACGCCCCGTTCCCGCCCCCCACCACGTCAGCGAGAACGAGGACCGCTATGGCAGCGGCAGCGGCACCGGCAGCAGCAGGTATTTCCATCCGTATTTCCAAAAAATAAAAGATAAATTAAAAACTTATTAAAACTAATAAAAATATGTTCAATTTATTTACTAATTTATGCATGGCTCACGTTTGCAATTAATGTTAAGCTTTTGCTATTGATTTTAGACTTAAAGTTATATAATTGATAAGAAGCACAGATACATTCACACACACACACACACACACACACACACTCACACATACACACATAAAACAAATGACAAGCGAGCATGCAAAATTAATGAACTGTCATGTGTTTTTGTGTGTTACCCTTGAAGAGGTATCTAAAGTGTGTCAACAGATTTGTTAAATTATAGACAAATATTCAAATATTTATATTTATATATTTTTTTAATAAAATATATATATATATATATTTTTTAATAATGTATATATATATATATTCAATTTAAAAATTTGTAAATAATATAGTTCTCTTGATTATAAAAAATTAATTCATTTTTTTTAATAAAGTATATATATTTCAAAATTTAAAATTTAAAAACAATATAGTTCTCTAGATTTATGTTTCACCAAGGTCTGATTTACTCAGACTTATAAAAATAATTATAAAGATACTTTTTCTTGTTTCATTATAATTTATGAATTTATTTCATCATTTTGTAGCATACCTTTTAAATTAATTTAATTTATTGTAGTGAATATTTAGTCTATAAATTAATATTCTTACTAGATATATTCAAATTACATTCCTCAAGTTCTGCAAGAGTATTTCATAGTGTTAAAAACTTGTCTATAATTACTTTTTTTTGACAATTGTTGCATTAATCAAATTACAATGTTGCATATAAAAACAACAAATTGCAAGCGATCAATTTAAATTTTAATTATTGACAGTATACACACAAACACATATACACACTTAAACGCTTTTAAATACACACACACACACTCTCACACACACATGGACCTATTCAGCTATTTAACATTTTTGTTATGTGTAAATCAATTGCCATTAAATTGATACGCATAATAAAATTAATTGAATTCTATTCAGTGTTCAATATGCCGTTGCAGTTGTTGTTGTTACTTTTGTTTTAACATGTACATACGTTTGTATGTATGTATGTATTGGCACTCTATATGTATGTATGTATGTGAATTCTCTCTGCTGCAGCTTGATACAACTGCGTGACATTGGCATTAGCATCGCAGTGACCATAATATTACTCATACGACTAGTGTGGCGTCTAATTGTCAAGTTCATAACCTTTACATAAATGCCGACAGCGCAGCCTTCGCCTCCGTTTCAGCCTCAGCCAGCTATAGGTAAACTTGCTCGTAGTCAGTCCCCTCACAATTTTCCTATTAATCCCCACAATTTTCTATGTATTTGAATCTGACACAATTTGCTGTATCTATGTATCTGTATCTGTATCTGTGTTCGTCTTTGCAGCGCACTGCCCCTTAGCATACCGTACATAAGTAGACCTTACCGGGCCAGCTACCGAAAGAGACTTGCGGATGTTACACGTCAAATTAAATAATAGATGCAGAGATACACCTTTTACCCCTTTTCCCCTCTTTTTTTAATCAATGTTTTCTTATTTGTTGTGCCATTAAATGTGCAACTTTGTTTACAAAATTGACTATTTATTCAATTGTTTAGTCAGCCATTATGCCATACCTCATTCAGTCATTCATTAAAAGCCATTTAAAAGTTAACAAATAACTAACAGACACCTTATGCTTGCATAAAAATGACTTCCAAGTGAGTTGCCTCATCAGAAAACTTCAATTTAACCCTAAACAGAAAGCAAATAAATAGAATGACTTTAAACTTACAACATAAATAGCTTAGTTCAATTAATAAATATTGAAAAATAAAATTAAAACTATTATAGTAAAATATTACGTATACGCAGAGTGAAGCTGACAGCGCATTGTTCTTTTGTTGCTTTAAGCCCATTGACATCTAGACAATTTAAGCACAGAGTTTTCAAATTGTAAAGGAAATTACTCTTTTCTCTCTGTAACTGAGATTTTCTCAGAATTGAGTGAGATATTTCTGTGCTGTGCTGACATTTTTGAACTGGGTAAAAATGCTGTTGAGTCTCGTCATAAGGTACATTCAGATTGTGCAGCATCTTTGAGCAGATGGCAAGGGGTTAAGGGAGAGAAGTAAAGGCAACTAGAACTTGAAATAAGTTGACGCACATGCCACTGAACTGTTGTTGTTGTTGTTGGCTGTTGTGGCGGTGATTGTGAAGGTGGTGTTGTTGAAAGCACCACTCAGTGGCTTCAATTCAATTTACAGTTGAGCAAGCAGCAGCAGCAGCAGAACTTCAATGACCTTTCGAATTTCGGGCGAAAAGGTTTCAACGAGTTGTTGTCGGTTTCATTGGTCTTTCCTTAATTTACTTTACTATACAGCGACAACAATATTGAATGCTTTCGGTCAGTTTGGGTACGAAATTCTCAGTTATACTATAATTAAAACTTGATGCCATGAAGAGGCATCTGCTATCCGACAATTGTTTAAATATTACGGCGCTTTTTACTCACTCGAACAATAAAATAAATACTCGAATATATGTGAGGTATTTGGTTTCACAGCTTGCTCGCATTTCATGCTTTTTTCTCTCGTTATCATCGATTGTTGCAGCAGCAGTTTTTTTCTCTTAGTTATTTGTTAAGTTTTAAACAAGTGCGAAGCAATTAACCAACTCAAACATACCACGGAAATCGTTGTTTCGCATCCATTTCAACAATTCAACATTTCACAATATTTTTTACGCATTTGCCTGTTTTTTATCAAACTGCAAGGGCATATTGAATGTAATCGATGCAAGTTGCAAAAGCTAAAAGATAAAATCGAAACTGCTGGCAACTCTGGTGCGCAGTCAAACAAGATACTTTTTTATGGGGAAAAAGGCACTTAAGTTACAGCTTCTTTGTCTTTGCCGTTGCCTTTGCCCCAAACATAATACTCAACTAATGAGCTTTTTGTGTACTAACTATATTCTTTTTTCCAGTATTTTTTTGAGTAGCATTTAAATAGTGATAAGTGTGTCCTTTTGTTGTTGCTTTTTTTGTAGTAGTTGTAGTTGCTATTAATTTTTTGTGTTGCTTTGCCAAAACTACCGCACTCTTCCCCTTATCTACTATCCTGCTCCTATTCAAGCTGTGCCAATTGGTTTTATAATATCTTGTACTTAACTTTCCGCTACTTTTGTATAACTTTTCGATAATGTGAAATGTGAATTTAATTAGAAACTTTTGCGAGCGCATTGTTGGTTTTTTTTCGTTTGTATTTTAATTGAATTTGGTTGCCTAATAAATGTGCCTACAGCGGAGAATCAGGGATGTAAATAGTACTTTATGTAGTCCTCGACAAGGACCTAGACATTGACTCCAACTGCGACCCGAACTTGAACTCGTTACACAGATTTAAGCTAGTTAAAAGTTAGTTCATTAAGCGGTCGCGGATTTGTTGAAATGCGAGGAGCTTACAAAGTTTTGAGCCAGGTGTAAAGCACACTGAACACCGAACACTGTAAACTGAATCTGAAACACTGGCAAAGGCAACACACCAACAATGTAAATACAACAAATACAAAAGCAACAACAAATCGCAAAACCAAAAAAAAAATAGAATAAAATAAATAGAAAAAAAATAGAAACAAAAACGAATCAACATTTTTCTAGCTACACAAGCCGCTTTCTAAACAAAAGCAAGAGCAGCGCCATTGTAGCGCAACCCTCGCTAACCACGCCCACCGCCTCCTTCGATGAGGATGCCAACGGTACCGGCGATGACTCGGACAGCCGCTACGGCACGGGACGTTCCCGTTATCTGGCCATGAAGGAGCGTCGCACTCGACTGGCGCGCAGTCGCTCCTCCCACCAATTTGGCAACGACGACGACGATCTGGATGAACCGGTGTCACCGACAACCGTCTCACCATCCGCTTACTTGGCCTCAAGGTGCGCAGAGTAACCACAACACCAATCAAAAGAATCCAATTCCAAGTCCAATACCAAAATCAAAGCAAATGTGAAAAGAACAGAAAAAGAATCCTAATCCAATTCTCAGTTGTATATAGGAAGCTATCGGTTGTATATATCTTAAGTATCTATATCTATTATATACAATTCAAGGAATCCAATATCTATATCTATATCAAATCAATTGAAAGAATCCAATTCCAAGTCCAAAACCGAATCCAAAGCAAATTTGAATAGAAATGAATCCTGAACCAAATCTCAGTTGTATATAGGACGCTATCGGTTGTATATCTTAAGTAAATCTATATCTATATCAAACCAATCAAAATAATCCAATTCCAAATCCAAAACCAAAACCAAAAGGAAATATGAAAAGAAAAAAAAGAATCATAAGCCTAAATCTCAGTTGTATATAGGACGCTTTCGGTTCAAAATATATCGGTTGTATATATCGTACATATCTTAAGTATATCTATATCTAAATATCTATATCTGGGCGCTTTCATTGTGCGTGTGCTCGTCCTTGTCCTCGTCCTTGTCCCTGCCTACCGCCCCTGTCCTACCAAATAGTCACGAGTGATTTTGATGAATATATTTTTGTAATCTCTTTTTTTTACGAGTTTTATATTATTTTTATGAGTTTTTTCTGCGTGCTGGTCCCACGTTTACACGTTTCTCCGTTCTCGTTCTCGTTTATGTTGCACTCTACACACACTAATTTAAAGTTATAATTATACTTTTGATTTCGTTTTGAGTTCATTTTTATTTTTTTAAATTTTTATTTCCATTTTTTATGTGCAAAAAAACAAAAGAAAATGATTATCAAATTTATTTAGCGCGTTAAAAATTAACCGAAATTAACAGGAAATAAAAGCCATATATTTGTATAGTTCTTTGACTGTCTGTCTCAAAGCAGTTTTCCACTCTGTACAAATCTCATGCCGACTCATGAATCGTTCATCCTGTTCCATGCAGCTCCATTTCAGTTTCAGTAGCGCCTCATTCATCATCAAACGGCAGTTTTCCATTAGAAAGCAACCCGAGAACAAGTCACAAATAATGTAAACGAGAGTTGCTCGATGAGTTTCGCATATGTCGCATTAGTTGGTCAAGTGAGATCCTGCTGAATATTCAGTTTGGATTGAAATTGATGGACTAATTTGTGAAATACATCGCTCAACTCTCGGCCAGGCAATCTTCAGCTAATCTCGATTATATATCTTACAGATACAGCGGCTATGGCAGCAGCGATCTGTCCCGCAGTCGCTCCACGCACGCTCTCAAGTCTCGCGATAATTCTCCTATAACAGATCGCAGTGCGGGATCCTCAAGGAGTGGATTGGCCAGCACATCGGCGGAGAATAAGGATGGAGAGGCGTTGAGTTCGTGGGCGCGGTATTTGAAGAGCAAGTATGGTAATAAGAGCTCAAAGGATGCGCCCAGCAGCGTTGGCAGCAGCGTTGGCAGCACACGCGACAGCCACGCCTCCTCCAGTTCGACGGGGGCGTCGTCGCATGCGCACGGCGCTGCTGGCAGCCGGAGCACGGCCAGCGATGTGTCCCGACGATTGAGCTTGGGTTTGCCACTGCGTCAGGCCAACGAGCTGGCCTCATCCGATGATGACGGGTCAAAAAACGGGCTAGGCTCCCCTACGTCCCCTACGGTAGCAGCAGCAGCAGCAGCAGCCGGTATAACCGGAGTGGCAGGTACTATCCCTAAACAGGTGTACCTCCGCAAGCGCCAGCAGCTCTTCCAGTTGGGGGGCCGGGGGAGCGAGCCCGGATCCTTTACCTGGCCGCGCGGCCTCGCCGTCGGCCCGGACAATAGCATCGTCGTCGCCGACTCCAGCAATCATCGCGTCCAAGTCTTCGACTCCAATGGCATCTTTGTCAAGGAGTTTGGCGAGTATGGCAACGGCGAGGGTGAATTCGATTGCCTTGCCGGCGTGGCGGTCAATCGCATTGGCCAGTACATCATAGCCGATAGGTGAGTTCAACATACACTCGGAAAAAAATCTAGATTTCCGTACTTAAACTATTCTGAGTAGAAAATAATCTTAAACTAGTTTGGTAAAAATAATAGCCTATTTCTACGTCAGCACATTCGGCACATTCGATGACATTTTCCTCATTCAGACTGAATGTAAACTTCATTTCTGTATAAAATCCGCATGATATTTTGGCTCATTCAAATTGAATGTTAAAAAAATGTGGGACATTCGAATGTGAGCAAATGTGGCAAATGTGGTCGTGGAAATATGCTGCAACTCATTTATTTCTGGAGCTATCTTAACGAGACTTACGTATTATATATTTTCCATGGTTTTATATATTCTGACTAAGTTTTGTAAAAATCGGACTACTATTTCGGATAGCTGTGATAGGAATGGCCATTTCGAATTCTAAATTTAAAATCGATTCATACTTATTTTACGATTTTTATTACACAGCAATCTTAAAATTTTAAAACCAAAACAGTATAAATTCAAGTACAGTCGTACCTAATTTTAGGATGGCATATTTTTCTTAGTGTACTATTTTATGTCCAACTGTTCGACAGTCCAACTGCTCAGCTGCATTTTAATTAAGTCCGAACAATAGTCCATGATTAATTCTCGGACTTAGCTTTAGATCCGACTACATTGCGCTGCTGTCAGTCTGGCTTCTGGACACTGTCCTGGTCCTGCTCTTGGTTTGGGTACGGGAGTGACTTGGTAATTGGCACGACTAAGCGCATAATAGCCGCGTTAATGAGAAACATGTGCGTCGAGTCTCCAGCCCCCATGTTTAAGCCTCATGTTCACTGCTAACCTTTTTTTTGTTGCCGTGTATTTTGTTTTTTCTTTTTTTTTTGGTATACTCCTACATATGTAGATGTACGTGTATCTGGGCGGGCAATCTTCATGCTTCATCCGGGCTGTCATTGTCTGACGAAAAATCTCGTTAAGCACCATCGGTGTGCACGGGCTCGGCTCATTGTGTGCCTCAACTTTGATTTTGCACGTTAAGCGGCTTAGCCAAAGCCGAACACCCCCAACATACCCAACATCCCGAACATCCCGAACATCCCTAACACCCCAACACCCTAAAACCCTAACACCCTTAAACCCAACCCAGAACGTCAAATGCGTCACAATCTGTTCTTCCCCTGCCCATCTATATAAAGTTTTGACGTAGTAATGAGCTCGACTACGGCCATTTTGTAATTAATGACAGCCAGAAGAGTTTTCACATTTTCATGCCCAGCTGCATCCACGAAAAACTCTATTAAAGAAACGCCTTTTAAATAAACAACAGAATATGCTATATGATACTCAATGTTGTGAAAATTTTAAACAAAAGTAGAAATTCAATGTAATTTTTCCTACTTATTATCTTCATTATATAGTTCAGTTAAAACAATAATTCTTAGAATGTTTCAGTTCAATTTGCATATAATTTGCTATACTTAAGCCCCTTTTTACATAAAAATCAAGAGTTATGAAATCAGCAAATTCTATGAAGTTCATTTTAAAACAAAAGTTTAAATGGGAACATATTAAATTTCATATACTTGGAAAGAGTTTGTTATAAAGAAACGTTTATAATTTAATTTGGAAAAATACACATTATTTAAAGAGAAGAGAATTATTTTGTGTATACCTACGGAGATGGACAAAGTTATTTACACAATGTGCATTCTTTTGTATTGTTCTTGGAAGTATATTAAAGAAAAAAAGATGCAACAATACTTTATTTTGCAACATAAGTCTATTAACAAGAACATAATACTGTTTAAATAAAATGTATAATAGAATACTTATTGTGTAATAATTTATATAATATTTCTTTAAAAGTTTATGGAAATCTATTTATTTTAAAAGTGTTAATTTTAAAGGAACCTTAAGATTTAAATAGGAAGTATTTTTGCTATGTTGCATATTGAGTTTAAAAATTTGCATCATGTTGTCTGTTTGCATTTGCGTGTACACGAGCTGCCCTTCAACTGTCTACTTGTCTACTTGTCCACAATGTTGCAGATACAATCATCGCATACAAGTGCTTGATCCACAAGGACGATTCCTGCGCGCCTTCGGTTCGCAGGGCACCGCAGATGGCAAATTCAATTATCCTTGGGGCGTAACAACCGATGCACTCGGCTTCATTTACGTTTGCGATAAGGAGAACCACAGAGTGCAGGTAATGGCTGCTTCTTTTCCATTTGCATGCAAATATTTATAATCATCAGCAGTAGCTACAGACTGAGACCCAAACACCAGAGACATACATATCCACAGAGCTGGAGACTCAGAGTCTTGCCCAATTTGTCACACTTGAGCAACGGCAGGCAGAAGGCAACCTCGGCATCAGGTTTTCAGGTTTTCAGCCTTCAGCTTTTGATACCGCCCACAATGAGAGGCTGGGCAATTTTCATGCGCTTAACTGCAATATATTTGAATACACTGATGGACGCTGGAATGAACTCTGTGGATCTCTGGGAACTCAAAGTTTTTACCTCTTTTTTGATTTCTTTTCATTTATTTTTTTTTGGAAATTCAAATAATAAAAAACATGTTGTTGTTGTCGTCTCTTTTTTTTTGGTCAGGTTTTCCAATCCGATGGTTCCTTCGTTGGTAAATTCGGTTCCTGCGGCCGTGGCGAGGGCCAGCTTGAACATCCGCATTATATAGCCGTATCAAATACGAATCGTGTTATTGTTTCCGATTCAAATAACCACAGAATTCAGGTGAGCATTTTTAATTAAAATATGCTACAGATTTCACACACCAACACATATGAGAACTGCACTGTAACCATTTATTTTATTTCTTTTATTTTGACAGATATTCGACGTTAATGGCAAGGTGTTGTCCACAGTGGGCGGCGAAGGCTCCGACGATGGCCAATTCAAGTTTCCACGGTAAGAAATCAAAAAAAAAAAAAAAAACAGAACACAATTTTAATTGGATTTCAATCGTTGACACGTCCATTGATTACTTACAGTGGCGTCGCTGTGGATGATCAGGGCTATATATTTGTGGCTGATTCGGGCAATAATCGCATACAGATCTTCAATCCCGATGGCAGTTTTCTAAAGACCTTCGGCTCTTGGGGCTCCGGTGACTCGGAGTTCAAAGGACTCGAGGGCGTGGCCATCATGTCGAATGGCAATATTTTGGTATGCGATCGCGAAAATCATCGTGTTCAGGTGTTCTAAGTCACGACCACGCCCACACACCCAGTGCATTACTTGGATTACTTAATTTATGATTCAAATTTTAATTTCTTAACATTTTTATTTGAGTTCCCTTAAGACTTGAGTGCCACATTTCTAGGCCTAGAAATCAATCAATCATTTAAGTAGCAAACTCGCAAAATGAAAAAAAAAATCGAAAAAACTTGTTAATACGAAGCAAAAAAGTAACTCTCTCTATGTATAAATATTTATTGAATAATAAAAAGCAAAAAAAGCGAAAACTCGTCAGAGTTGGAGTGAAAGAGCACTTGGTCCAATCATTTAAGCACACATAATGAATTCACTGCAGCTAGTTGGTCCTAATTGAGATTTATGTGCAATGCTGTCCAACAGAAATTCTACAGATTTCCACAGAGAAAATTTACTGTCAGCCTGACTGCCTGCCACTTTATTAAATTAAGATGTTTTCGGTTTGCAAAATGAAAGTTTTTGGTTCGCTCCGCATAAACTATATGGTTTAACAGATGTGTATAGTATAGTATGTGCACAACATGAACAACAGTAACAGCAACAGCAACAAGCACTGAAAGCAGCTGCAGATTTATGTGTAATCGCATAAATTTGTTTGCCAGCAAATGTTGAGCATACGCCATGTTGTACTGCTTAGAGTCGCAGCAAATATCAGAAGTGCTCAAGATAACAAAACGCACAATTTATACACTACACATTACTTTTAAAATATTTATTATTTAATTTTTTAAATAATAAATAAAAATTATTTCTTTATGTTTTAAAAATGTTGAATAAAATACATTAATATTTTTAGCTGTCAAATTTGAGAGAGATAATTTAAAAGGCTGTTAATTTGTAAATAGTGCTGCCTACTGAAATGGGCAAAAATAGTGCTGCCTACTTTATGGGCAAACAATAGTGTTGCCTACTTATATGGCGAAAATAGTGTTGCCTACTTTTGTGGGCATAAAAAGTGTTGCCTACTTATGTGGGCAGAAATAGTGTTGCCTACTTTTGTGGGCAAAAATAGTGTTGCCTACTTATATGGGCAAAAATAGTGTTGCTTACTTATATGGGCAAAAAGTGTTGTTACTGATATGGCAAAAATATGAGTTCAATTTTTAGAATTTTAAAATGGCGGTATATTGGTTTATTTTGTGGCTGTGTTATTAACTTGCTGTCGAAGTATTATAACTTTACAGAGAGTAGAACAAAACGACAACGACTACACACACACACATTTACAGACTCTCTCATACATACAAATAGCACAAAGTGAGTTTTATGTGATTAAAATGCATGTGAGTGCGCGAATGAATGAATGAATGAGTGAGTGAATGAATGAATGGTTGAGTGTCTGAGTGTTGAGTGCTGCGTTCACTGTACAACTTTATGTGCTTCCCCCTCGCAACCTTCAGTTCCACTTTTTGCCTAAAACTTGGCTTTAACGCATCGACGCCTTATTACATCATAAACTTTGTTGATTTGCAGCAGTCGCAATTAACCTTTGATTGGCAGAAGTTGAGGCCCACAAATTACAGCACAAATGGCTATAACCCCCCTAATTTCCTCTCCCTACCTTACTTTACTCTGCCTGCTGTTACTCTATCATATGCATTTGCTTATCTAATTGAATTAAATGCGAACATTTTGCATGTCACGCAGCGACAACGCCTTTCAATTAGCGGTGGGCGTGGCAAGGTGGCTGGAAGGAGTGAAGGAGAGTATGGTTGAGGGGTATGCACGACTCACAGCACATGAAATGCAACATTTTAATCAACTTTGCGCCTTGTAAAGAGAGAGAGAGAGAGCGGAAGGGAGTGAAAAGAAAGTTGTGCGAATTTAAAGCGAACAATTTGCCAAAGTGACGTCGTTTTTTATATTTTACTCAACGTTCTATCTTCTTTTTTTGGTCTTTATTTTTATGGGCTGCACATGCGAGTTGTGGGCGTGGCAGCGGTGAAATAAAAGCAGCTACAAGTTGCACGACGGCTACATAAATTACAGTTTTCGGCAGAGGCAGCAACAACAACAACAGCAACAACAACAACAACTGTGCACGATTCGATTTTTTTATGAGTTGTAATTTTTATTTGCCATATTTGCATGTATCACGTGCGACGTTGCGAATTTCATTTAAATTAACTACAGCGTAGCGGGGCGTGGTATTTTAACTGTTGGAAGGGGCAAAGGGGCGAAGGGGGCGTGTCTTGGCATTTCGTTTAATTGGAACACGTTTTCACATCAACAATAACAACAAACGTTTTGCTGCTGTTCTTGTTTTATGAGCTCACAATTTGCCAGCCAAATTGCAAAGTGATAAAAAATTATAAAACATTGTGAGCTGTATGCTCAAAAGTATGCTACAAAAACTTACACTGCCTGAGACAGACTGAGAGAAAGAGAGAGTTAGAAAGAGAGCGCAATCTAAGCAGTGGCAAGTTTAATCTTTTTACAGCCGCCGTCAAAGTGCCGTAACTTTTGATTTTCATCGTTTGCCGCTTCGATTTTCATTTGTTTGCACAAAATGCTCAGCACTTGCAACTGCCACAAATGCACACACACACACACAGACACACACACACACATACATTCATCGTCTCACACAGTTTCACTTTGGCCTTGCTTGTTTGCTTGCTTTCAATAAACGCACGATAGCAATTCGTGCCCCAAACGTCGTGTGGCACAGTCAGTTCGATGTTGCCCCAAAATATCCGTTACTCTAAATCGCAGCTGACCCCCCGGTGCAATTTTGATGTGCGTTCGATTTTGTTGTGCTTGTTTCTGAGCGTTTTATGAGCTGCTAAAACTTTATGTTGCATGCCCCCTCACAAAACCAACTATTGCCACACACTCACAAACACAAACACACAGAATTAATTTCCCCAGTGCACTTTAAGCTAAAAGTTGCACAAAAGCGAATTTGTTCAGTTTATACATTTGTTTTCGCCGTTTTGGCAGCTGCTGCAAATTGAACATCTTGCAACACGGCTGCAAGGTATACGAAAAGCTCTAAGTCGTGCCTCAAAATTAGTTAAATATCTTTGTCTATGCCCACTTTATAATATCAACTGTTGAATTTTCCGTTTCTGTTTCGAATTCTTTTGGGTTTTAATTCCTCTAAGCGTCTGTTGCCCCAGCTGCGTGGCAAACCCTTTTTGCTTATTACTTTTATGTTGCAATGCCCTTTTTTTTTAATTTTTCCACTCGGCGCACAATAAAATACGGCTGAGCCTGGCCAGCTTTGGATTTGTGGGTCAGCACCAACAGAAGCAACAGCTGGCAGAGTCACCTTTTTTATTATTTCTTTTTCTTTTACTTTTTTTGGCTGTGTGGCAGTTAAGTGCAAAAAATGCTTAATGCCTTCGACAGCCGCACACTTCAAATAAACAAGCTTTCAGGTCAGTTCCACACACAGAGTCAGAGAGAGAGAGAGAGAGAGAGAGCGAGAGAAATAGAAGTATAGAAAAAGGTAAAGCCACTCAGTTTCAATCAAAAATTACGCGCCAACGCAAAAAGAGAAAAAAAGTCAATTCGAAAAGCGTTCAAATTGGTCTGCATTTGTTCTATTTGTTATACCCTATAACAAGAGAGAGTATGTTGCTGATGTCTGCTCATAAGATACCTGAGAAGTAGCTGCATTTTATTCAAAAATAAAAGTAACAATATGAAGTTACCTATCACATAACTAGAGCTACAGTTTGAAAATGAACTGGGTTCGAGCCCTGCCATGTAAATATATATGTTCCTTACCTGTTCTGTGAATTCTTTAAATTGTTTTGAATATGAAGCCTTACAAGTAGTTGCATTTTATTCAAAAACTAAAGTTACAATCTGAAGGTACCTATCACATGAAAGTGATAGGTATCTATAACTACAGTTTGAAAAATAACTGGATTCAAACCCTGTAACTTGTCTGTAACTTACCAGTTCTGTTGGTTCTTGAAATTGCACTGAAAATGCTATAAGTGCATGTAGTTTCACATATCTCAAAAAAGGAGATTAGTTAAAATGTTAGTTTTTTGCTAGATATTTAACTAGTTTAAATTCTTATTTCTGCCTTGCTAAACATCTTTATTCCATATCTTAACAAGAGTATTTCATCTACCCTATAAAGATAGAAAACTGTTTTCACTCGTTGCTTTTTTTTGGGGCGTGGGGGATTTTCTATTATTGTTGCTGCCCAGTCAGTTAGCTGGGAATGTGGAAAATGCGACCTAATACTCGCATGGCGAATGCTCAGACACAACAGTCACAAGTGTAGGCAGTCTTAACCTCTTGTGTGTGCTTTTCAATATATGTGTGTGTGTTTGTATGTGTGGGAGCCATCTCTGGAGTTCCATTTGGTTTCCGTTTCCGTTCTGTTGCTCTCGTTCGGCGTTTGTCCGTTGCACTTGGCGGTACGTTTAATACCACTTCAGTGACTTTTTATGGCCATACAAATGTGTGTGTGTCTCTCTGTGTGTGTGTGTGTATTGGTGTGAGTGTGTGTGAGTGTATGGGCTTGGCAATTCACTTGCCGTTTTTGTGTTCATTTGGACTTAACCTTGCCATTTGTCTGCTCTTGCTTTTGCTTCAGTGTTTTGTTTTAGTTTTTGCAACGTGTCAGACATTTTTATATGCAGACCGCGCAGCAGCAACACCAACAACAACAACAACTTTTCAGTTTTATTATTTCCATTTGCCTGCTTTTGTTTTCATTGCCAGCAGCGTCATGAAAACATTTGCGACAGCATCTGCATGCATTTAAATAAATATTTTAATAAATAAAATGGTCAGCTCAAGTCGTGGCCACAGCTGTGCAATTTGCCAGCCAACCATCCCCTTATCCTTGGGGAATCGTCACTCAACAGCAACAACAGAAACAACAACAACAACTGACTGAGTGACCTTTTCAATGGCTTTAAGTGGCAAATACGAGAGGTTCTATATAAGGATGTGCAGTCGGACACTGAAGCAGACACATGCAACTTGATTTCTGGCATCACTTTAAATTCAATTGAATGTTACTGTTCAATGGGATGCAGTGTTTTCAATCAACGCTTTTTCAATTTTGGCTAAGCACCAAAAAGTTGAATTATAAACTAAATCTCGAGCAGCTGCAGCTACAAACAAGAGAACAGTTCAAGCAAGAAATGTTTTCCAAGTTTGGAAATTGGTCAACAGCAAGAACATGCCATCTTACTCTCTCTCTCTCTCACACACTTTCTCTCTCTCTCTTTCTCTCTCACTCTCTCTCTGTTGCTCTTTGGGGAGCTAACTCTGTGAAACCTGTGTAAATACAAGTGCAATAGATAACACTGTCGGTCCTTGTGTGTGTGTGCTTGTGTGTGAGTCAGGTTGCTCATGCAACTTACACTAGGTTCGAGGGCAAAACAAAGGTAGGAACAGAGAGAGGGAGAGAAAGAGAGGAAGAGAGAAAGAGAGAGACACAGTGGGTGTGGATGGAGAGCGCATTGTGAAGTGCTTTTTAGTTTACGTAAATCAAAGTGAGGGAAAATTAAACTTCAAACTAAAAGCTGCTTACAGTTTCGAGCATTAAATGGATTTTGACAAATGGTAGATAGGAGTGTGTGCTGCTTAAGCTAGAGATGTGCATTGAGTCGTTATCGTAAAGTGTTAAAGACAGTTATTGAACACATAATTGGTCTTTAAATCATTCTGTTATAGTTAAATACTTACTTATTCAATCAATGCAGTGGGTAGTTACTTAGTACTTATTACTCTATATTCTCAATTTAATATTTGCAGATTAAATAATAATGAAATACTTTGTTAAGCTGATTGCAATTTATTTCTCGTTAGTAATTAGTTACTTATCACACATTTCTCGTTGTGATCTCGTTGTATATTATTTTGAACTTGTTGTTGTATTCAAGTAATACTTGCTAATTTCTGAAATTTCTTACTTTATTACTCATCTTTCGTTACTCACTATACTCGTTACTTTACTCGTTACGTTATTCGTTACTTTACTCGTTACATTACTCGTTATTATACTCGTAGCTTTACTCTCCACTTTACTCTCCACTTTACTCGTTACTTAGCTCGTTACTTTACTCGTTACTTTACTCGGTACTTCACTCGTTACTTTATTCGCTACTTTACTCGTTTCTTTACTCGTTACTTTACTCGTTACTTTACTCGTTACTTTGCCCTCACATAGCTATTTCCAAATTGCTAATAATCAATCGCTAAATGGTCTCATCTCTAGCTGAAAGAATGTTGCTGGCGTTGCTGAAGCCAAATTGCAATTTCGCAAGTCTGGCATTGACTCTGGCGTTGCTCTTGTTGGCTTGGTTTGGTCAGCATTAAGCAATTACATTGATTGTTTCTGACGGCTGTGCAATGTGAATGCAATGAGCTAACGTATCCATCCGATAGCCAAAGCCATATCCTGGAGCATGGAGCATACCATGAAATGGGGGAATTAAAGGTGTCGAAGTCGCTTAACTACGTCACCTCGCAGCTGGAGCAATGGCTTTGTTCTTATTGTTATTTCTGCTGTTATTGTTGGCGAATTAACATTTATCATACGCCACGTGAAACTCATTTATCACACGACCGCTTGGTCGCCTCTGCACAAAAACAAAGAAATTGTCGAGCCATTATTCGACTCGAATTCGGAAGCGAATTCAAACTCAAATTCAGATACAGATACATTTCCAGATACAGCTTCGTAGACGTATTGATGTTTGTTTTGGTGCCGCGTTTCATCAAATCGGGCAAGTTTCTAATGCCTATGTTAATAAAAGCCAGATGGACAGCTAGATATGAGTGGACAACAGGGAAGGAATGGAGAAAGCAACAGGAAGACAAGACAACAACATTGACCTTGGCCAGGAGTCACAGTCGTTTACACAACATGCCAACATTGTCCTGTCCAGTTCCCTGCTATCCTATATCCTGTCTTGGGGCTTATTTCGAGCATTTGATTTATATTTAAATGCCTATTGAGGTCAAGTCGTGTTCATAACTCTTTGTATCGACACACTCACACTTGCTGTCCGGTTGACCGCAATTTATCATAGCCCATCCTGGCCTTAACCTAAAAGCCATAGTCTGAGCCAAGTTCTGGCTGCGTGTTAAATTGAAATTCTTTTTGTAGGCGCTGCTTAATAAAATCAATGTGAAGGCTCGCATAAATGCGAGTTTATAAGCATGTCCATAAGACAGCAGACTGTTCTCTATCTCTTTCTTTCACTCTCTCTCTCTCTTTCTTTCGCTCTCTCTCTCTTGTTTTGGCTGTAAGTTAAAAGCGCTTTAGCCATAGACAATCCTTTCGAGCTGCGGTCGCATGTTAATCATGTTTCTGGCAGCGTTATTTATTGCCTGTGTAAAATGAATTTACCTAAAGGTAGCAGAGCAGTGTTGCCAGAATTTTGTGGGCTAAAATTGCTAAATTAAAAAGAAAAATTGCAAAAAATAGATAAAAAAAAGCTTATAAATATTTGAACAGATTTAGGACTAAGGATAAATTACGTAAATTAAACAAAACAAAGTTATTTCACTTATTTTATTTCAACAGCAATGGTATTTTACAATGTCGACGACATACTCGAAAATATATTTAAATATTTCGAGCTCTGAAATCTGAAATGAGACATCTTTGTTCTCCCATTCGACAAAATGAATTCTCTCATAACATTTCATTTAATTTCACAGCTTTGGTAATTATACAAATTCTAAATTTAGCAATAAAAATAAAAAATTGTAGCAGCTAAATCATTTTCTAAAATTGCTAAATTTAGCTAATAGCAATTCAACAATAAAATTGCTAAAATGGCAACACTGTAGCAGAGTGTTCTTTCAACTCTTTCTCTCTCTCTCTCTCTCTCTCTCTCTCTCTCTCTCTATCTCTCTCTTTGTCTCTCTCTATAGCTCTCACGTGCGATTTTATTGAAAGGTTGCTCATAGTTGTCGCTGAAGCTGGCATCTATTACAAATTTATGAGCAACTTTGACACCAGGCGTTCTTTATTTTCTTTTCTCCCTTTTCTACTTTCTTTTTTGATTGCCATTGATTCGTTACACTCGTAGTTGTTGCAATTTGTATGCAAAGTGAGCTATTATCATCGTTGCATGCTGCACGTTGGCTGTTGGGCGTGGCAGCCACATACAATATATGCAACATTTAAATTTAAATTTATACAATATAAAGACCGAAAAATGCAAATGGCCAGCAACAATTGGAGCAGACATTGTTTTCTATAAGCCTGCGATTAGCCACACGAAATGTGAATCATGAATTTAGCACACGGCAACACTGTATGCCACATTAGCTGTAAATGTAACTGTACTCGTTACTATATGTGTATATATATAGCCAGCGATTAGTTTAAACACGCCAACACTTGAGTTAGTTGGCTTGCTGGTTTCTCGGTTGCTTGGTTGAATGGTTGACTGGTTACTTGCTCGCTTGTTTGGCTAGTCGTAATTCTAAATGTGCCACATGCCACATGCCACTTGCCACCAAACCACCAGCTAATACCTCCGTCCCGCTCTAACAAATGCGCGCTGGCCTTTCCGGTTCATGTTACGCGGTGGCAACAACAACAAAGTCTGTTGCATGTTTAAGCTGAAAATTGATATTAAATGCTTTGGCATAAAAACATAAAATGATTTCGTTAAATTTTTTTGCGCTTGTGCCACGTTTACGTTACGTTCCGTGCATAATGAAGGTATTTTAGCTGTTGGTCAACACCAACACACCAACACACACACACACACACAACGATCCATTTCGAGCCATTGCGACTCTGATATATGCAGCGCCATTTGTTAGGCCTGCTGATTGTGCAAGAAATCCAACACTTGGCCAACACTTTGGCAACACTTGGCCAGGAGGTTCAGCTTGAGTTTGCGTTTGAGCCTCGACTGGATTCTGACCTGGCCGATTGGTCAGTCGTTGCAAATTAATTTGGGATTTTGCGTCTATTTGTTTGCCACACACATTGCCTACTTCCTCTCAGTCTCAGTCGTTTACTCTCACTGTCTCACTCCCTCCCCCTACACTGTTAAAAAAAATTTCTAAAATCAAGATTTGGTTCTCAGAACTAAGATTTTTGGTCTAAAAAATGCATCGAGATCATAAAATTCTTAAATAAAGAGAATACATCTTGATTTTAAGAAAATTTTAAATAATACCAATTTTTATTTTAAGAATAAATGTTCTTAAAATAAAAATCAAAAAGTAAAGTACTTATTTTAGTTTCAGTAATTTTATAAATGTTATTTTAATCTGTTTCGAGTGAGATTTGGTCTTAAAATAATCTTATTTTAAGAACAACATTTTAAGATGAATGTTATTCTTATAAGTTGATCTTTTTTTCAGTGTATATACTACTCTTTCTGTCTGCTTGTGCGGCCTCGCATTCATCACAATCACACGACCCTGGCTCGAGAGCCGCTTGCAGATAAAATTTATGTGTCCTGGCGGGCCACATGCATTCGTGGCCAACTCAGTTGCCAGTTGGCCACGTCTGGACATGGATATGAACATGAACGTCCACATTTACATGGACAGGCACGTGGACATTTCAAATGCTGCCAAAGCTCAACTGACATTTGATATATTGGACCAGGACAGAGGGAATGGTGGAGTTCGGTTCGGTTTTAGGTTCAGTCTGTCGTATTTTGAGGTCTTTTCAACAGTTTGCAACATGCGAATACGTTTTGTAACTGTAACTTTCTCCCTCCTTCTCTCCTTCTGTTCCTCTTCCCCTCTCGTATGCTTTGCATGTGTAATTGCTGTGCTGAGAGGTCTGTGCTCGTAAGTGGGTTGTAAAAGCTGTGTTGCCTGCTGCTATTTAATTGATGGCCAGCACTGTCCAGTGTTTCAGCCATTGCGGTTAGTTTAACTTGCATTTAAATTACTAAATATTAATTGAGTACCATTAAAGAAAACGTTTAGCAGCAAAGCTGCCAACTCGCAACATTTTGGAGAAGGTTCGGATCGATGATTTAAAGAATACAGAAAACCATCAAGTCAAGGTTTGAATCTTAAATTTTATACTAAAGCTAAATTTATATGTTTTCTTAATTGCTTACCTATTTTCCTAGGTTTTTTAGTCCTATTAATAATAAACAAAATCGGTTTATTTTTAATGAAGTTATGAGAGATCAAAGTTTTTGAAAAACTGTCAAGGGGTTGATATGGAAAATTTGATATTTTTTCGATTTTGATCAAATTTTCTAGATGATAAAAATTTAAATGCAGAATCAATTTAGAGGCCAAATCATGATCAAAATGACATTCCGCTTGAAAATCGGTTAATTTTTAATGAAGTTATGAGAGATCAAAGTTTTTGAAAAACTGTGAAGGGGTAAGTATGGAAAATTTGATAAAAATCGAAAACATATCAAATTTTCTAGATGATAAAAATTTAAATGCAGAATCAATTTAGAGACCAAATCATGAACAAAATGACATTCCGCTTGAAAATCGGTAAAGTTTTACAAAAGTTATGACAATTCGAAGTTACTAGGAAGGGACTAGGAACGAAGAAGGGGGTGAGGATCTGCTTAGGATATAGAAAATCATTTAATTCAAGCATATTCTTCTATTCAGAATCGCTTTGTAGCCTTGTCTAGCACTTTAGCATTATGAAGTCCATTTGGCGTAAGCCTTTTAGAGACAGTGAACAGTTGAGTCAATTGACCATTTGTCACATCGTATCTCACTCTTAATGGACTCTCGAGTCGAATAGGCACGTTGTCTGTCTGTTTTGGCGGAATCATGTTGCCAAAAAAAAACAGAGAGAGATAAATGCAACGAGGGGCACACAAAGTGACGCCAACTCGAAACGTGCCAAAAATTAACAAGAATGTTGGACAAACATTGAAGCAGATACAGATACAGATACAGATACAGATACGGATACAGATACAGTTGCTGGCAAAGACAGAAAGAGACTAAGGACAACAAACAGTTGAAGCAGGAAATGGCAAAGGGGCAGACAGATGATGAACGAGGGGGAGTGGCAACTATCGGTGGCAAGTGTCAAAACATTTAGCATGCGCTGAATTTTAATTCCACACTTTGCACTGCAATCAAAAGAAATTAAGCAACAACACGCCCACATTTTTGATGGGGTGTCAACTCTCTGTGTTGCATGCCACGCTCCTTGTGCCTCTTGCCACGTGCCACGCCCAAGCTCTGCTGTTGACTGTAATTAGCACACTCTGATTTGTATTTGGCTAACAATAAAATGACAGCTTTCGGCTAAATGGCACGCAACGTTACGGCCAACAGGCCCAAACAACTGAGCCAACTGACCTGCCACGTCCGGACTCAGAATGGATACGGAATGGGTGCGGAATGGATACGGAATGGGTCCGGAAATGCCAGCGCAGTTGGCGTGCGCTCATTTCGATTGCATGTTGACTGAAGCTACACTCAGAAAAATACCGTAAAATCGATCTAAAACAGCGATTTTAACATAAAATATAGAAAAGGAAAGAAGGTAAAATTTAAAAATTTTTTATATTTTTAGAAATTGTTTTTTAAAATTAATAGGTATTTTTTTAAAAAAAAATTTTTTTTTTTTTTTTTTTTTTTTTTTTATATTTTGCAATTTATTTTTTTGTTTTTTTTTTTTAATAAAATATTTTTAATACAAATATTTCCCAAAATTAGAAAATTTTTTTCAATTGTAGGGCTGTTCTAATTTTATGTCGATTTTCTTGAAAATAGACCATAAATTTTCTGAGTGTAGGAGCTGGAAGCCAACAGCCAGCAGCTCTTGCCCCACGGCTATTCGCAATAAATTCCAATAAACGAGTGCAGCCTTGGCCAACTGCTCGTTCCTCAACAGGTTTTTGGTTTTGCTGCAGTTGAGCAGAAATATGATAGCCGCTAATTAACGCCCACGGAAGCAACGACAGAACTGGAGCAACACAGGAAGAATAGGAGAATAGGAGAAAAGGGAGTTGATAAAGCGTTGACCATTTGCGGTTCATTAGGGAACTGCATTTTATGCGTTATATGTGTGTTCCGCATTTTAAAGTGACCCTTGTTCATAGTTCCTGTTATTTTTTCCAGCATTTATTACCTTTTTCTTTGTTCACTGGCAGCTGGCATTTTATTTCATTTCATCTGACTGTAAATTAGAGAGGGCATTTTTAATGCTGCCAGCAAAAAGATAAACGAGCTCATTGGAATGGAGTTCATTAAAAAGAAAACTTGTAACAGTAAAAAATACAAGAGTGTGTGTGTGTGTGTGTGTGTGTGTGTGAGCCGGCAAATGCAATGAAATTGCCTATGATAAGAAAAATCTCCACAGCACACGCTGCGTATACGTTATATTGGTTATAAGAGTAAACTGTTTGTATAAGAGTACACGCTTTGACGTAAATGCTGTGTAGACAAAAAAAAAAATGGTGAGAGAGGGAGGTAGGGAAAAAGAGAAAGAGAAAGAGGATAGCTATCAGTGTTTTCACTTTCAAAGGTAAACACACACGCACAAAAAAAAATTAACAAATGTGCGTGTAGAGTTTTTTTGGGCAGCAAAACCAAAGCGAAACAAAATGTGAACAAAAAGTGTAACAAATGGACAAGCAGAGGAGGGCAAAAAATAAATAGAGTGCGGGAACAGGTAAAGCAAAAGGCCAAAAGCAAAATGTAATGCCAAAAGGTGCGAAAAAGGAGTGAAATAAGGTAGAAAGTTTAAATGTTGTCGAAACATGCAATGCGAATAAACCCGAATCTAGCGTCTAAAAAGTCAACGAAAGATAAAACCAGCTTGGAAAAATGAAAGTCACCATAGTAAGAAAATATGTTAGAAATGATTTAAGCGAGTGGGAATGACTAAATGATGTCCTGCAAAGTCTAGGATATTCAAATACTCTTAATTGGCTGTTATAGGAGTTGCAAAATATTAAAATGTTGTCGATTGCTGAGATTGCTTGTAACACAATTGATTGATTTATTAAATTGTCCCAGCAAGATTTTGATTAACTACACTTTAAATTGAATTCAATGTAAAATGCTTTAAGAATTATTTAATATCTGATTGTAATCAAATTAATCTACAGTTTTGAGGCATTTAGCTGAAAGGTGACGATATTACAAAAATTGCTTGACAAATTGTAAAATGATTTTAAGAAATCTGAGTAACTTCGAAACTTTTAATTTTCAGTTGATGTTGTTGAAATCGTTGTCTATTGTTAGCTTCCTTTAGTGCCAGCGGCACCAAAGTGCATTGTGGCAAATTGTATTGCCTGAACAGATGCAGCTGCTGTTCTTCCCCCCTATCCACTTCCCTTTCCCCTCTTCCCTCGCCACTCCTTTCCCTAGTGTGTGTATGTGCAAATCATAGTGTAGAATGCGGCTGCGCTACATTAAATTTCAATTTCATGTTCATTTATCGCGACTGAGCAAGGGTCGTCAATGGTAGAGGGGGAGGGGGGAGGAAAGTGGGGGGGAGGGGAAGCAAGGAAGTATTGCGGGCTGTGCACGGAAGTCACAATGTCAGTGGCTGAACTTAGCCAAGGCCGCAGCTAGGCGAAAACTTTCTGGCCAAGTGCACAAAACTTGGCGAAGAGGGTTTGACTGAGAGTGAAGGGGGAGGAGGGAAGAGGAAGGGAGGTAGACGCTTTTATACGCAAGTGTTTGCCAAGTAAATATGTAAAACCAACAAGCGCAATAACTGCTGCAAACACACACACACACACACACTCATACATATGCATGCTGCATAAAAATTAAGCGAAATGCACTTGTAGCAGTGGCAACAACAGCAACAACAACAACAACAATGACAAGTGGGCAACGCCAAAAATGCAACAGTCGACAGGAAGTTCCGTTATGCGTTGAACGCCAAAGTCACGCCGACTGCGCATCCTCCCCTCATTCACCCTTCCTCCCTTCTCCTTTCCTTCTCCCTTCTCTTTCTCTTCTTTTCTTCTTGAGCAACAGCAACATCAATGCGCCTCGACGCCCAGCAACAACACTTGCAACAACATCAACAATTGTTGAAAGTTTTTCAGCAAGTTTTATTTTAGTTGCAATTTTTGTTGTTGTTGTTGCTGCAGCTTAGCCAAGGGCTTGAGGATGTGCAAGTTGGCCAGCTGAAACTTTAAGCCCGAAATGTTGTCGCTGCTGCTGCTGTTGTTGTTGTTGTTGCTGCTGTTGTTGTTCATGTTGCTGCTGTTGCTGCGTACGTGTTGGTGTTCATTACGTACGTGTCCTTTTTGGTATTTCGCACAAGTTGCCACGAGCTGGACACGTCCTTGCTACAGTTGCTGAGGATGACATAAGCAGATAAGATTTGACGCATTCTGCAATTTGATTAGACTCAAATGTGTGCAGTAACTAGTTGCAACAGACAGCTGGCAGATTACAGATTGAAGAAGACAGGTGGCAGGTTTCAAGTTACTGCAACTTAAATTTCTCTTTAATATTTCTATTAATTAAGACACATTTGCTTGTTAGCTGTTCTTATTGGTTGTCAGCTTTTTGAACGTCTTAACTGAAGCTGAAGTCGTGTTGCAAATTACGCCAGGTTGCTTGCTTTCAATGCTTTCAATGTGCAACACAATGCGGCTGCTGCTTAAAAAGCCATAGCACTATGGGCAAGTTTAACATTTTATAGGTCATAAATTATTTTTTGAATATTACAATCTTGAATAACAAATTATTAATGGCAACGGCATATGTTTTTAGATAACAACCAAAACCCAAAACAACAATAAATAAAACTAGATCCCGAATATAGGATACCCGATACTTCCTTATATATATATAAAAGTACTTTAATGAAATTACTACGCAACAAAAACTACTGCATACTTTAAGGTGATTGTATAAAAAAGAGTAAATAAAAATATTCTAACAAAAAGTTAAAATTATTAATTAATTTCAGAAAAATGCAGTTAATCACCACAGTGCATTGGGAAGTGCACTTGACCGAAATTTGCAGAGACTTCAGCAAGTGCAAGTTGTCAGCGGCGCTTTGTAGCCGACAAGTTGCAAGTGGCAAGTTGCAAGGTGGCAAGTGCCGCAGGGGCATGCGATGTCAACAACTTTCAAATGAGTTTCTTGCCGCACATACAAGTCATAAATTCATTTTTTATATATTTTTTCAGCATTTTACGATTTGTTTTACCTGCAACGCTTTAATAAACACTTATTGTTGTCTGCTGTAAACGCAGTACAAAAATCATAGCATACTTTTTTGGGCATTACATTTTAAACGCACAACAAAAAGCATAGCATACTTTTTTGGGCACTACATTTACAGCTCTTTAACTTGGTTCAATCGGGTTCAACTTTTGGCTTTAGTTGTGAAAGTGACTTTAATTTTGCTGGGCAATCAGCTGTGCTCCTAATTGCCATGTTTAAGTCGTTTTAGTCCTTGAACTAGAACTGCTTCATAAGCTCTTAATCATTTCGAGCAATTTACGCACGTTCGCTGCAATTCAATTACAACTTTGTTGAGCAAAGAGAGAGATAGAGAGAGAGAGAGAGGGAGAAAGAGATAAAGAGAGAGAGAGAGAGAGAGGGAGAGAGAGAGAGATATACCACTTGTACTTATGTACTTACAGTCGAGGCAGCTTTCGAGTGTTATTTGCACACACACACGCACACACACTTGAGCGGCTTTAAGAATGTCTGTTAAAAGTATCTGATAGATACGAAGAAACACACACACACGAAGCAAGTTAGCCAGCTCCTGTTTATAATCACCCAGTTTCTGTTTAATACTTTTAATACCTTTCAAATTGCTATCGAAAGTTTTTTATACTACTCAAGAGCCAACCAAGCAGGCTTCAAAATGATACCCAAGTAAACTGCGCCCTACGCTCATGTGGCATATTAACTGCACCCTGAACTTATCCCCTCCCTCCCCCTAATGCCACCATCTCCGTATGTATCTTGAGTATGTACCTTGCGAGTGCCACTTGAGGCACAAGGATATTTATTCGATTTATGGAATTTGGGCAGAGTGAAATTTTTTAATAAAACGAACTTTATTGACATTATCCTGCGGTTATTATTATGCCTTTATCGAGACATGAAGAAAGAGAGAGACAGCGAAAGAGAGAGAAAGGGAGAGTAGCAGATAGCAAAGGAAAAAAAGGAAATTAATATTTTGTAGTAGCTAATATTGGCACGCATATATTTACAAATACTCGCACTTTTGTATATGCAACTGTGTATAAATAAACACACAAACTCTCACACACACACACAAGCACAATGATGTTGCATGTTTGAAGCATTCGGTTTGTGGGCTTATATCCTGCGGTTGTGGCTTATGACGCGGCTTATTGGATCCGCTCGAAATCAACAATAAAATTGCGGTATACGTTTGCGTTATTGATTGATTTTTCACATTCGTGACAGTTATCTGGCAAAACTATTTGAGTTACGCACACATGATAAATTCGAAATTCTTTCTATAAATCATAAATAACATCAATAAAATTGTCTGCATATTTGATAGCTTTGAATAAACTTGGAAAAAATGACAAGAGTTTAAAATGTTTAATAAGAATAAATCATTTTCACAGAGAAAAAGCAAACTGCATTTATTATAAACTGAAAAACTGTCAAGGGAAATTCTTTTATAAATTATAAGTAACATAAATAAATGTATTTGAATTTTTGTTAGTAACAAAAATAATTTACCTAAATGTATGCAGTAGTTTTTGTTGGGTACTAATTTCCTTAAAGTACTTTTATATATATTGAAGTAAGTAACGGGTATCGTATGGTCAGGATCTCGACTATATCCTTTTCCACTTGTTTTTAAATATAAATTGTAAGCTTTAATCATAACTATTCGAATATTTTAACAACATTTATAAGATGATTTCTAAATGGTTAAATAATTGTGTTGAGAATTAAGAAGAGCTATCTATTGTTAATTTATTTTAAATCTGTGAATGTGGTGTTGTTTTGTTCTTGTACTAATAAAGAATATAATGAGAGAACAAGTAAACAAACTGTTAGCCATGTAATGTATGTGTTGGATGATATATTGATTTTCTCCTGTTGTTGTTGTTTGTGGCTGTTGGCTGTTGGTCGTTTGTCAGTGAAAGTGCTGCCATTTCTGGGCCATTTGTCGGCTTTTGCTTGTTCCAGTGTTTCGTTGTTCCGGGTATATGCCAATGCGTAATCCATCTCTATGCCAGGCTTGCTGCTGCTACAGTTGCCACTTTTCACTTGCCACATGCCATGCCAGTCGTGGAGAGCGAACCCGAACCCGAATCCATATCCGAATTCGAGATCCGACACTCGACATGTGCACTTGAACTTTGGCCTTTCAATGCGTTTGGCATTTTGCTTACGTGCGTGAGTTCGCCGTGTCCTGAGAACTTTGTCAATTTTGAGTTTGAGAGCAAACATTTAAACTGACCCAAACAACACTAAAGTGCATAAAGTACAATAAAACACAATCGTTTTTTGTTAAAACACAATTTTAATAACTTTGACATCAAGTTCACATCGAGATATTGCAATAATACACACACAGACAAAGTACAAATACATACATACAATTAATGCTTAAGTGACTAAATATTCCGACAATATGACTATGTATGTGTATGTGCATTTGTATGTACATTAAAGCGTATTTGTTGCATACATATTTAGGTATTCACTTTTAGGCTGCAAGTTCATTTATCTGAAAATAATCGTATTTAAAAGCTGAGTCCTGCTGACTCACAGGAGTGCGGTTACTGCTGCTGCGGTTGCTCTTTGTTGCATGCCCCAATATGTTGCAGACATGACTCGTATAATAAACAAAAGTTAGACTTTTGCTTCGGCTTGCCACAAGTTGCAGCAGCGGCATGAAATAAAATGCAAAAATATGTTTCATGTTCATGTTTAATTAATGAAATGCGAGTTGCATTTTTTGATATTTTGCTGTTTTAAATATATTTAGTTTTTAGTCTTTGCTGCATAAAAATTCCGACATTTACATAGTTTGATTTTACATATACGGCATTTTTTAATGTAGTATTATTTTAAACTTTTTTTTTAATATGATGCTCTAGTTTTACAAGTTTGCTAATTGGCTGTGTTTGATATTATATTCTGGAATTTCCAATCAGCTAAACAAGTGAGTTTGTGTGTATATAACTGCTTGTAAATACGCAAATTCACTTTGACATTTAATTTTGTTAATTTATATTACAAATTAGGCTAATTGATGGCAAAGTAGAAATTTCTAACACAGAATTTTAAAGCGTAAAATGTATTGGACCCAGCCTCTCAATATTCAATGATATATTTATAGTATATACGTAATTGTCTTCAGTTCCACATTTGCCTCAATTTCTCAGAATTCTATTCAACTCATTTGGCTGGAGTTGATATTAAAGTATAATTGAGAATGAGAATATTAACTTTTAGTTAATTCTTTTATTGAATTCGTTTTGAAAGTGAAGAATGTGGGGCAATTTTCACATCTCATTAATTGTGCTGACTTCTTTAAGACACAGGGAAGACATTAGAAACTTTATAAAATACACACATATCAACTACAATAAAAATACAATAATTCTTTATTTAATTTTAATTCTTATATACAAACATCTAGAGCTGCGTTTTGTGTTCTAATTGGATATAAAAATTGTTGTTATTTCTTGGTTGCTTTTCCGTTTGGTTTCTTTATCTTGGGGCACGTGTGTGGTTCTTTTAAGGTAGGTAAGGAATTACTTAAGAGTACATGTACTTAGGATTGTCACTGCTAAAACATCGTTTAACGCACTACGACTACGCTTATGTCTAAGTATATATATCAATATTTATAAATAGCTAGCTTAGCTTAAATCGAATGCAATGCCAATTTCAATTTCAATTCCTGATCCTTCATATATTTACTATATATGTACATACCATTTGTCAGCTGGCATGTGTTTGAGTTGAAGCCTGTGTCATAGTTAGTAACTTGTTGCTTTCACCTTTTGATGGGACTTACAGATACTGGTCCTCGTTTCCTTTCAGTTGAAATCAAATTTTCGCACTTCTAGCTCTTGCCGCATGTTTGCGGCCAAAAAGAATCCGCTTGAAGGCGCGTCGGAACTCTGGATTGAATATGGTATATATAACCTGTTAGAAATTGAAGTAAAAATGTAGAAGGAATCATGGTTATCACTGTTATCATTAGTGCTTATCAGATCTACCCATTAACCATAATTGGCGCATACAAACACAAACAAAAGACTTAGTCATTTACAGATCGTTTAGACCATTTAGGCAACATGGACAAATCCCATTTCCCCCTTTCATTTACGCACCGGATTAAGTGTGGAGTTGAAGTAGCCCAGCCAGAGAAATAGAGATGCAACTGCCGGATGAATTTCGCAATCCTTGCACAGACTCATTGTGAGTGCCATAACAAAGAAGGGCAGCCAACAGATGACAAAGGCGCCGGTGATGATGGCCAATGTTTGTGCCGCCTTCCGTTCCCGTTTCGCCTCCAGTAGCTGCCGGCGTTTGGCCAGCTTCTGATGGGGATTGGCAATGCTGGAGAGCACACCTTTGCCAACACCGCCTCCAACTGGACTGTTGCCATCTCCCTCGCTGCTTGTTGCACCACCTATGGCGATGGACTGTGCCAACGGCGTTATGGCATTCAGATGGGAGGCAATCAGATGCTGCTGTGTGGCACTAGCCACCTGCTGGGACAGGGTAATGATTTCATTAGCATTGCTAGTGCGATACTGGAAAAAGAAAACGTAGAAACAGAGTTGAATTTTGTGAAGATGCCAGACAGCTTACAAGACTAAAAGCAGCTAAAAACATACGTAATCGTATAAGTTTCTTTCTTTGTTTTTAATTTTCTTACATCTTACAAAAGTTAAATCATTATCTTAATTTTGATCCATTAAAATTAATATTGCGTATACGCATCGTATACTTAATATTGCGTATACATATGCCACGTAAACTTAAATTTGCGTATACGCTGCGTATGCTTGATATTGCGTATACGCCTCGTATACTTAATATGACGTATACGCTGCGTATGCTTGATATTGCGTATACGTCTCGTATACTTGGTATTGCGTATACGGTACGTATACTTAATATTGCGTATAAGCTGCGTATACTTAATATTGCGTATACGCCACGTATAGTTAATATGACGTATACGCTACATATAGTTAACATGTCGTTTACGCTACGTATACTTAATATACTTCATAAAAAATATGAAATGATCAAAATGCTATTTCGCATGAAAATTGGTGAAGTATTGGCAAAGTTATGGTAGATTGAAGTTTTAGAAAAAATGTCAAGTGGATAGTATGGAAAATTGAATGTTAGATGGCTTAAAATGGAAAAATTATAAAATTTTCTAGATGATAAAAATTTGAATGCAGAATGAATTTAGAGACCAAATCATGATCAAAATGACATTCCGCTTGAAAATCGGTTGATTTTTGATGAAGTTATGAGGGATCAAAGTTTTTGAAACTGAAAATTGGATGATAGATAGCTTAGGGTCGATAAAATATCAAATTAACTTACATCATCCGCATCGCTGGATATGGTTGTCAGTTCGGTGCCCGCGTGGCTTTTGTTATCGTAGTTGCTGGTGCTGAACTCCGTCTCCTCTCGCGTTATGGCCAGGCTGGCAAAGTCAACGGCAATGGCGGCCATCGAACGGGCCACAGCTCCCTCTGACCCGGCCGTAATGCTGGCCGTATTTGTGTTACGTCCAAAGCAAATCTTCATGCGTTTACGTGTGCGTCGCTGCAGCTGCGCAGCTTCAGTTTCCGAAAGATCCTGTTCCCGGTCCAGCCCCAACTTAGCAATTCGTCGCTTTCCCCGCTCCTTTTGCAGATCACGCGCCGTTGAATCACACTGAAAATATAGTTAAAACAATTGTGTAAAATTCTCTAATTATTAATTATTATTTTTAAATGAAATATAAAACTGAAATGCAGAATTATTCCCCCTTTAATTGTTCAACAAAGTATTAAAGTTAATACGTTGAAAAGTGAATTCATGCCTGTTTCAGTTTTCACTTGAATTCATAAATTAATCTATTACAAGCGTGCTATTCATGTGCTGTAAGTCACACCCCAGAGGCACATTTTGCTTTCAGCTATTTATTTACGCAATTCAGCGGAATTCGCTGCTTTATTCCGACGAATAGAATGTTTGTTTGTCCGCCCACAAACGAGTGGATTTGGCATAAATCCTGGCTGTGGCATTGTTGAATATCGGGGCATCAAGTGCTCGTTGGGGGCATCCTAATGGGCAGCAAAGGATTTACATTATGGTTCCAGTTAATGACTCGCTCATTATGACTCAAATTTCATTAGATAGCACTCAGTGCGTATGCGTAATATTCTTGTGCTTTTGTCAAGCGTCTATTCCCGGAATTTATCACTTTAATTGTGGTCGAGTCTGCTGTTCATTAGGATGACAGGAATATCGATTACTCACCTCGGTTTCAGTCAGCGTCACATTGAAGGACTTTTGGGTGCGACGCTGTATGCGCTTTCTGGCAATCAAATAGATCTTCCAGTAGAGAAACAAGATGACCAACAGTGGCACATAGAAGGTGCAACATGTGGCAAATATCTGCAGCAGCAATAACAGTTGATACAGTCGATTTCAATGTATTTACCAGGGACCGTAAATAATTATTATAATTTTTTTTTAAATACAAAAATCACTCGATAATAATTTTTTTGATAAAAAAAATAATCGTTATTTTTTATTAAAAAAAAAAAAAAATTCAAAAGTAATAGTTATAAATGATTTATATTTTTTTTTTTTTTGATCAAAATAAAACTCAATATTAGTCTATGGCATATGGTATACGCTACGTATACTTAATAATGCGCATACGATACGTGTACTTAATAATGAGCATACGCTGCGTATACTTGATATGGCGTATACGCTGCTTGGACTTGATATTGCGTATACGCCTCGTATACTTGATATTGTGTATACGGTATTTTTAAAACCAAACATAATGATTATGGTCCCTGGCATTTACAACTCCAATTTTACCTGATAGGCCACATCCTGTGATACCATGCAATGCTGCTCCTCGATGCGCTTCATGTAATCCGGATCCTTCCAGCCAAACTGCGGTGCCAGCGACACAATCAAAGCGGCAAACCAAACGCAGAATATCATAAGGAACACTCGCCGTGGCGTTCGCAAATTGTTGTAATCAATATTCGTAACAGTCCAATATCTATGCGTACAACAGAGCGTATGCGTAATGTGAGCATTTGTTTTAGAGAAAGAGTTCTTTTAAGTGTGATTACTTACCTGTCTGCCGCAATGGCCACCAGGTGAAGTATAGATGCTGTGCAGCATAGCACATCGCAGGATGTCCAAATGTCGCATAGTTCAGGTCCCAGGATCCAACCGTTACTTATCTGCAAGGACAGGGATTTGAGTGGTGAATGCAATTAAATTATGTCATTGTCTCTCAAGATGACGCAAGTTAAACAATTAACAACGCGCGATGGCTCATTACGCATACACACGCACAACCACACACAGACACACACAAACACACACACACACACTCCCTCACAATCTCTCTCTCTCTCTTTCTCTGTCTCTGAGTAACAGGCAAAGTAAACTCTTTGCGCTTAATTTCATTTGCACGCTCTTCGTTCCAAGTTTCCATTAGGGTAATGAAGTTTGTGTTGCTGCAATGTTTTCGACAACAAAGCAACATCATGACAACAACAACAACAACAACAGCAACAACAGGAGCAGTTGCAACAACAACTTACCTCGTAGACGGCGCCAAGTGGCATGACAAGACAGGCAACAAATAAATCAGCAACTGCCAGAGATGCCACCAAATAATTAGCCACATTTTGCAAGTTGCGCTCCAGAATGATAGCAGCGATAACGAATACGTTTCCTAAATAAACAAATAAAATATGCATACATTTTTAAAAAATAGAATTGCAATATAAATTTTAATACAAATAACTTAACTACACTAAGGATTGAATAGAAATCAAAAAAAATAAAAAGATAAAGACAAATGCATTTTTTGTTTAAAATGGATATCAACAAGAATTCTTAGAAAAAGAGCAGAGTAGTTATAAAAATGAAGTAAATTTTATTGTAGAACAAATTTAATTTGTCAAATTCTATTTCTATTCTATTATACCCAGAATTGTAATCGCAGACTAATCCTACATTTGCATATTTCCTAAGAAAATTAAGACTTTGACTTTAACAACAACGTAATCTGATATACTTGGAAATAAATGTGGATTTATTCACATGAAATTCATGAAAAGTAAAATAATACTTTTAATACTTATACTTATTTTCCAAAAACTTATAAATTAATTATTTTACTCAAAAATAAACTTATTAAGCTGTTAAGATTACATTTTAAATGCATCAAGATATCTTGGTACTCATTTGAAATAATTTTCCTTTATTTAAGCAATTGACTTTTAGTTGAACTTAACTCGCTGCTGCAACCTTTGACCTTAGACCTTATTAAAATGCCATCTATGAAATTGGGTCAACTGTTCAACTATGCTGAAATCAATCAGGCAGCCAAGGACCTACACAAAGTCCTGCCTAATTGCCGGCAATCGTGCATAGTGCGGCAGTTGCTGTCGTCGAGACTCTGCTGCACGTGCCGCACCGTGTTGCACGATGTTCGATGCTCGATGCACGTTGCACGTTGCTGGCAGCCTCTGTCAGTCGCTGTGTGATGCAAATGAGAGCTGAGGCTGTGCTTTGATTAAGCGCAGGCAACTTGGCAAATTGTAATTGCCACAGCGGCAACCCAAAAGCAATGCCCTTGCAACCCCCTTTTACCCCTTCTCTTTCCAGCTGCCAATTGTCTGTCTGAGCTGTGTTGTTGTTGTCTTTGCTGAAAGCCAGCGCTTGTCTGCAAGTTATCAAAACGTTTTGTCCTCGCCTCGCTTGTGCCAGAAATGCATTTGCATATGAAGCTGTCGCTGTCTCTGTCGCTTCCTTTGCCCTGAATGTTGCGCATACGACGCGTGTGCCAAGCAACAACACTTCTGTCTCTATAACTGTTATCTATGTGTGTGCCTGTGTGTGTGTGTGTGTGTGTGTGTGTGTGTTTGTGTGATTGCAGGCTGAGTGCCTGCTTACGTGTGTTTGAGCTTGTGTTTGTGTTTGTGTAATTTCCATTCGACGCCTTGGCGCGCTTTTAATAGCTTTTCACGTGCCAACAACAACAACAACAACAACACAATTTAAAAAAAAAAAAGTGGAAAAGTCAATAGTCGATCCCGACCATGGGATACCCGTTTAAGTATATATGAAAGCAATTTAAAAAAATTAATATCCAACAAAAACTACTGCATACTTTTAGGCGAATGTATTGAAATAATAACTTTATTTAGAAATTTGGTTAGTTATTACTCCCGTTCTACTTGTCCGATCTTGCTGCGGTTAAGTGAGATTATAGATAATATTTAAAGATAACATTATTTACTATAAAAACTGTACTATCTTAAAAAATATTTCTTATAGTCTCAGAGATCTAGGCGATCACACGGACGGACAGACGAACATGGCTATATCGACTCGGCTATTGATGCTGATAAAGAATATATATACTTCATGGGGTCGGAGATGCCTCCTTGTCCCTGTTACATACATTCTAATGAACACAATATACCCTTTTACTTATATCTTAAGTAACGGGTATAACAAAAGCAAAAATTCTTTAAAAAAAGCGTCAAACATTTTCAAACTTTGTTTGTCGTTGTCAACGTTGTCGTTTGTCGTTAGTGCTGGTTCCCAGGCGTATCTCAGGGTGTCCTACTCCATTGGCTCTATCCTCCACAGTCTCAGTCTGATTCTCACTCACTATTACAGTCAGAGTCGCAGCCTAAGTGTGGCGTTTAACACAAAGCTTTTTAACGCGACTCTAAGCGAAAGTTGCCACGCTTTCTTGCCACACACTCCCAACACCAACTCCTACTCCAATTTGGTTTCAGCCCCTGGCAGCTGGCAGCAGGCAGCAAATCATTTTTGTAAGCCGAAAATCAATAAAATTTTTGAGGGGCGCAATAAAAATCTTCTGCATCATAAATTTCACTTCATTTACAGTTCACTTTGGCGGCGATACCGAAACTTTTGCACCGAAATTCCCCGGCGGCATAAATTTGAGAATAATTTAACGCCTAAATCTGGCAACACGCCCACTCTCCGCCCCCTGCCATGCCCCATTTTGGGGATGCTCTACTTAAATTGCCAGCTGCTGCTTTAAGCGGAAGCAAAGGCGACTCGAATGTATTTTTGATAAACTTTTGGGCCAAATAAGTACTTGCCTATAATGGTGACGAGTATCATTAGGCCGAGCACAACGGCCATGGCAACCATCTTGACCAGCAGCAGGAACTCAGCAGCTGCCCTCTCATTGGCCGCCCTCTGCTCCTCCTCCGCCAACTGTGTGATGTTGCTGCCTGCATTGCCGCTGCTGCTGTTGCTGTTGCCGCTGCTGTTGTTGCTGCCGCTGCTGCTGCTGGTGACGCTGCCAGTGCTAGTGATGTTGTTGCTCCAGCTGGTCTGGTTAATGCCACGGGCATCCAACTGTGTCACACTGCCATTCAGTTCAATGTAAAGACTCTCGTTGAACAATATTGCTGGCAGTTCTATTTCCAAAATGCTTGGAACATCACCAATTGCCCCAAACTCCAGCAATGTTGCTGGCGTTGTCATTGCGCCAAGCATAATGTAAACGAATATTCTTTTTTTTGTGTTGTTTTGTGTTGTTGCTTCTACTTAAACGCCCACTTCTGTCAATGGGCGTGCCAGTGTATGTGCGAGTACTTAAAACAGTTGTTGTTGCTGCTGATGTTGTTGCTGTTGTTGCTGCTGTTGCGACAAGGCTCGCCGTAAGCGCCTTTGTTGCTGGCGTCGCAGCTGTTGCTGTTGATTTTGTTTCAGTTGTTTTTGCTGTTGCTGCTGCTGTTGTTGCTGATGTTGTTGCTGCTGTTGCTGTTGTTGCTGGTGCTCTTGTCGTTCGTGTTGGTGCCGTTGTTGCGGGTGATAAAGCGCCTTAATCGTGCTTGCCAAGCACTTAACACGTATACTGAAATGACAAAAGCGTAAAAGAGAAAGAGAGAGATTGAGTGAGTGAGAGAGAGACAGAGTGAGAGTGAGAGTGAGTGCTAGAGATAGACTGTCAGTTGTGAGAGCAAAAACAAAATTCGTGTACGACCGAAAATATTGAATTTGATTTGCCAAAAAAAAAAACCATATAGTGACAACAGCAACAACGTGTAATCATAGCGCGTCAGCAAATTGCCAGCTAAACATGAAAGTGCAGCTTATATAATTTTTTAATATTATTCAATTGAAACTTAAGCTTGTTATGCAGTGTAAAGTTACAATTTTTCAACTACGTATTTTTATTTATTGAATTACTATTATTAACTGCCATAATCTATCTATCTATCTATCTATCTATCTATTTATCTATTATTAACTATTATCAGTACACGCTTTTATTTTAATGTAATATATCTAAATTTTAAAAATATAATTAATAGATTTCTAAAAAACTCAGAAAATAACCTTATCATAATTTCATCAAATAAGTATACATTATAGAAAAATAAGTATAGGGTAATTGAAAATTTGAAAAAAACTTATTGAGGAAATTATGCATATATATGAAACATTTTATTTAATTGAAATATATTATAGGCTATGAGCAATATTATTAAGCTGCATCTTGTTGATAGTCCCAGTTTCAATCTTTGACCCCCTCGTTATCTCAATTCCCGTATTGATAATCAAATGTTTTTGAGACAGCTTCTCAGTTTATTTCAAAATGTTGCTGAAAGTACACGGATTTCTGCTGGTGTTGCTGCTGTGTCTGCTGCAATTGCTATTGCCTGCATCAGGTGTGCCCCAGAGATATCGCCCGAGTTCGGGAAGTCGCATTCACTATGAGCAACGTAGCGAGTTTCGGACAAATGAGAGAACACCTCCGTTTCGCAGTTAAATTCTCTTAAATGTTTGCCTTTTGAATCAGCAGTTGATAATAATAAAGAATACTTTGTGAACAGACCTTTGGCTTTCTAATCATTTAATGTAGAGGAGAGAAGAGGAGAATGTGCCATAGTTAGTGGCGCCACGCCGTGCCACTTGCCCTTTTGTATGCATGAGAATGAGAATGCAACACATTAGTGTGACCTTTGTCTGTGTCAAGGTGCAACTGCGAGGCAGTCAGCGAGGCAGCAACCTAACAAATACTAAACAAACACCTTCGATTGCATGTCTTTGTACCTTTGCATGTGTATATATATGTGTGTGTGTGTGAGCGTGTCTGTGGTGTGTGTGTATGTGTGTGAGAGCATACATTTTAACAAATGTGTGTGGTTGCAGGCGAAGAAAGATACACAGAGACTGAACAAGCTGCCTTGACTAACTGCGAGGGCTGTTCATGCAGTTTATAATCGACGCTATATGCATGCTTGTCTTCTCTTTTTAATCTGTGCAAGAAATGATTAAAAATGTCTTAAATATACATAGTGTAGAGGGAATGAATAATATCTGTAAAACTAAAATTAAGACTTAAATGCTACGAAATAAAACAAATTAAAAATTTAAAGCTATAACAAACAAGTGGGAAAGGCTAAAGTCGAGATCCCGACCGTGGGATACCCGTTATATATATATAGTATATATATAAATAATAATATATATAAAGTACTTTAAAGAAATTACCAAATAAAAACTATTGCATACTTTTAGGTGCTTATATTGAAATAATAACTTAGATTAGCTATTGCTCCCGTTCTACTTGGGTAATATTACTGAGGTTTAGTGAGATTATAGATAATATTAATAGGTAACGTTATTTACCATAAAAAATTATATTATTATATTTTGAAAACAATTTGCGGATATAAAAAGATATACATTAAAATTAATTTAATAAATAACTAATTATTTAATTAATTAAATTAATAACCAACTAGTCAGTTATTTCTTAAGCAGCCCTCGCTCTGAGTCTGAGGCGGAGACTGAGCTTGGAAAGCTGCTGAGCTGTTGTATATGTGTGTCTTTTGGGTTTTTCATAGACTGGCTAAAATGTTAATGCAGCTAAGAGCTGTAGAGAGAGGGGGAGGTGTTGAGAGGGGGTCAACCGTTAGGACAGCAACTATTTCAGTGGCAGTGTGACATTGTGGCAGTGTCAGCGTGGCAGGGCGATGCGCCCAAGTAGCTCATGTGTGAGAGATATATTTTCATAGTCAAGGTAAACTCAGCCTTACATCTCCCTCCTCCCCTCACATACCCTTCCCCTCAAGCAACCTTAGTTTTGCTTGGCTCGTCGGGCTATTAATAAATGCACTAAATGCTTGTCAGCTGTGCTGTGTTACCTTTTTCTACATACTATCTTTTTTTGCAACTTTTATTTGATGTTTTTTATGCATTCTCCGAATCGTTTTTAATTATGAATGCGAGTGGTTTGCTCATGTTGTTGTTGCAGTTGTTGTTGTTGCTATATATGAGCTGTGTATAGCTTTTTTTTTGTCAAATTCCAGGCGAAGGTGGAAGAGTTACAACTGTAACAGGAGCCACAACATGTAAAAAATACAACACAAAAAAAATGAACAAGTTGCTGACGTTTGCAACAAACTCGCTTTGGGGCATGCTACACGAGCGTGCAACGCGTTTGCTTAAAAAACCGCAGTCAGGGATATGGAATCCTTTTACATTGTCGAGAGTATGCAGAGTATGCATACATATCTAAACATACACACACACTCACATATACTCTTACACTTGAATTAATTCATACTCTAATAAATATACAAAAAGTTTTTTCAGTTTGCCTGAAACTGGCAGCAAATTCCCTCTTACCACTTTTTGTGTCAGCATAATCTTTATCAGCCTTAAATTTCTCCCCCTCTCTCTCTCTCTCTCTTTCTCTTTCTCACTTTTTTTCAGCCTTTTTTTGAGCTCTATCTCTTTCAGCCTTTCTCTGCTCTAACTCTGTCTGTGTGGACATTTGAAAATGTGTTGCACACATTTTAATTCTATTTGCTATGTCCATTGCCTAGAACTTTTGTGTTCATCTCTCTCTCTGTCTCAATTCTACCCTCTTTACCACCGTCTGTCTCTTCGTCCGTCTGTTTGTGGCATTCGTACAATGTGCCAATTAGCAGTGGCTTTTTATTTAGCAAATGTTTTAATCAAATATGTATATTATAGTTGCTGAAATGAAGAACAATAAAGCAAAGTTGGCAAATTAAAAGAGTTAGTGAAAAGAACTCTTTTTAAGTGAGATATATAATATGCAGTAATATTCAACTTGCATTAAAATCAATGGATATTGAGGCAAAACTTTCTGCTGAACTACAATTTGCACTTTGAACTTGCAGCATGTCCAGAAAGTTTTTTAATGCAATGGCACTAATTGCACTCTGTTGTTGCAACAACAACGACTCTTTGCTGTAAAGTTTAGTTATTAAACTAATCAATTGAAGCAGATGAGTCGTAAGACTCGGTAATAAACCTAAGTTATCTAAAACTAAGACCAAATTGATAACAATAAAATTTTTTATACAACAATTGTAGTGACAAATAATAAAAATAATAGAAAATGCAGAATCTAGAGTCAATTCAAGGTAGTCAGCATCGACTTTAGTCCTAACGAAAAATAAATATATGCTCGCAAAATATTTGCTTATATTTTTCTCCAGCGATTTCTGATTGGAATTGCCCAAGCCAAGTGCAAAGTAATTTTCATTTCTGTTGGAATTCTCACTGGATTTATGGTCTGACGGGTTGGCAGTTGGCTGTTTTCTGTTGCCTGTTTTTCTGTTAACTGACCTTGGCGCACGTTGAATAAAATGTAAAAAAAGTAAAAGCGAATGAAAAATATAAATTCATAAGTATCCATTATACTCACACATAAGCATAATTATGTCCTTTCACATTCATTTTGTTCGCTTCATTAGCGACGCTCTGCCGCAGGTAAATTCGTCAACATAAATATTTATACCGAGTGTCACGGGCGGCAAACCGACAACCGACAAACGACAGACGACAGTCGACAACAGACAGGCGACAAGCGACAGTCGACAGACAATCACAACAACAACCTCAACCTCAACCTGAACCTCAACCTCAACCTGAACAATGCCTCAACCCGCACTTGACTCACAGCCGCAATCTCTGCCTCATCTGCATATGTATCTGTGTGTATCTCTGTGTGTGTGTGTCTCTGTATTTGTGTGCGTGTCAACGGCTGATTTCGTATTTGATTTCACTTTTCTTTTTTTTTTGCTGCTTTCCTTTTTATTCGTCCTAATTATGCGGGCTTTTCACTTTTTTGTTGTCATTTCATTACGCGCACATTTATTTTGTTTAAATTTACTACTTTAATTAATACAATTTATGTTTAAATTTTGATTTAAATTTAAGTTAAATTTTTGATTTCTTTTTTTGTCACTTGGAATTGTTTATTTATTTTAATTGTTGTGGGCTGGAAACTTGTTTGATCTTAAATGTCCTGTTGCTGTTGGAACATGCGTCTTTAACCTATACCCAAGCATAACTATTGACAAACTGCCTCAATGTGGCCGTTTCTGGCAAAGGGTCTAAACGGCATCAGCTGATTTTCTGTAGACTTTTGCCAACGCACGCGCCTGCCACATGCCTCACTCTTATACTGTGTGGCAAGTCTACACACCAGAAATTTAAGAGAGTGCCACTATTCGAATTCGAAAATGTTTCAAATTTAATTTCTCTTATTTAGGCGGCTGCCTGTTGAGGGCTGTTGCCGTTATTTGTTGCTGCTCGTTGCGTGTGGCAATTAAATTACTTAAGTGCAACATAATTCTTATAATCAAGCTGAGCTTACGGTTGCAACTGTTTTTTGAAATAATGTCATAGGGTATATATGCAAAATTGGCTTAGAATCGAAAATATATCAAATTTTTTAGATGATAAAAATTTAAATGCAGAATCAATTTAGAGGCCAAATCATGAAAATAATGACATTTTGCATGAAAATCGGTTCAGTTTTGGCAAAGTTATGAGAGATCAAAGTTTTTGAAAAAATGTCAAGAATCGAAAATATATCACATTTTCTAGATGATAAAAATTTAAATGCAGAATCAATTTAGTGGCCAATGAAAATAATGACATTCCGCATGAAAATCGGTTGAGTTTTGGCAAAGTTATGAGAGATCAAAGTTTTTGAAAAACTGTCAAGGGATCAGTATGGAAAATTTTACAAAAATCGAAAAATGATCAAATTTTTTAGATGATAAAAATTGAAATGCAGAATCAATTTAGAGGCCAAATCATGAAAATAATGACATTCCGCATGAAAATCGGTTCAGTTTTGGCAAAGTTATGAGAGATCAAAGTTTTTGAAAAAATGTCAAGGGGTAAGTATGGAAAATTGGTTTAAAATCGAAAATATATCAAATTTTCTAGATGATAAAAATTTAAATGCAGAATCAATTTAGTGGCCAAATCATGAACAAAATGACATTCCGCTTGAAAATCGGTTAATTTTTGATGAAGTTATGAGAGATCAAAGTTTTTGAAAAAATGTCAAGGGGTAAGTATGGAAAATTGGCTTAAAATCGAAAATTGATCAAATTTTCTAGATGATAAAAATTTAAATGCAGAATCAATTTAGAGGCCAAATCATGGAAATAATGACATTCCGCATGAAAATCGGTTCAGTTTTGGCAAAGTTATGCCTCAATTAATATCGATAAATTGGTTATCGATGCTCAACATTCAAATGATGAACACGATAAATGTATGAACTCAAATAAGAAAATAGTACGGCAAGGCTTGGTTTATATATGTTCTTCAGTGAACTTGCAACAATGTGCGTGCCACTTTTTGTTTCTCTGGCCATTTGCTGTGCGTCCTTCATCTAATGCGCATTAAGCTTAGTCTACTATGCGGCGTTATTGGCATTTTCGATATATTTGCGTCCATTTTGAAGGCCATTTCTATGCAGCCACCGTAACGTGCCACATTCCCAAGCACCCAGCATCATCATGGTGGCATCAAGTTCTTTCCATCCAAGTGGCCAACTGACTGCTTCGTTTGCCATTTGATTTCCGCCATCGTCCAGGCTTTTGTTATTGGCCCTGCCAATGTCCTTTTTTTTCATGTCCAGGGGCCATCGTAAATTAGCAACGGTTTATTGCCAGTACGTGACATTTTGGCCGCGTTCCGGCCGTCTGCAATTATTACGACGTCTGCTCATTTGCTGGTCAGCATCAGTTGCCACTTTCTCCTCCTCGTCTCCTCTGTACTCTCTGTGATTGTCTTTTAAGTTGGCGCTGCCTTTGTGGCTTATGTGGGGTCACGACCTTATTCTCTGTTGTTGCCACTTTAACATTTCCTTATTCAATATTTGAACAACAATAAAACTTTGATTGTTGCATTTGTGCCCTGTTCTATAAAATATGCGTCCTGTTCCCTCCCCAAAACCTAATAAAACAGCCAACAATTTAGCTATGTTTTTCTCCAAAACTCTAAGGACACATTACGCATACGACGCGTGGCGCTGATTTAAGTTAATGCCTTTGAATGGCTAACAAAGGAGCGGCAACAAATGGTATACTTGAACTTTAATGGCAATAAACAGGACGAAGACTTTGATTATTCAATTGCTTTCTAGTTGTAGGCACTATCGATAAGGACAATTGAAATAAAAAGCTTGGATTTTCTCTAAAAATTCATTGTAGGTAAAAGTTGAGAAAAATAATATTAAAATAAATTAAAACGCCCTCAGACTTTTGCAGGTTTAAATTTATAATTAAAGTATAATATTGTTGTAAATTAAATCAATTGGAAATTTAATTGAAGTATATGTAATTATCTATTTAAAATTTTATATATCTAATATTTTTAAATTAAATCATTTGAATATGCAATCACAATTGAAGTATTCTGTATAAATAGATAAAAATTAAAGTTGATTATGTGTGCTGAATCCACAGAATAATAATGATGAAGTCGTTAAGTAAACTTCTTTGAACTGATTTTGTTAGCCAACTTTCTAATTTTCGCTTCCAGTTCATTGTCAAAAAACTAAATGATTTCCAGGCAAATTAAATTTTCTTCTATAAGAACTTAGAAAACGAAAGGAGCAAAAGCAATTCAACACAATAAAAAGAATTTTAATTAAAAATATGTATGTTGTTGTTACTATTATTGTTGCAGCTGTTGTGCAATGTGAAATCCGTAAGTTGTAATGAGCCATTTTGAATGCACAGCCAATGGCAGTTTTAACCTAAACATTTAATAAGTGTGCACATCATCCTAATGAGCCAGAAAGTTAAAGCTACGAGTTAAATGCAATCGCAGCACTCACGACTGACTGACAAAAACCCTTGCAGCATGCTACGTGTGGCAGTTGAAAACTATCTGATATAGTTGTGTGTGTGTGTGTATATGTGTGTGTGTGTTAGGGAGCATTAAGAAGGAGCAAGCTTTTCTATTGCAAGAGTGCGTGACATGAAATCAACCTTACCCCAGCTGCAGATTAGTGTTGCAACTGCCACTGTTGCAAGGCCAATTGCAACTGAAGTTTGTTGACTTTGTGCCATTGTTTCAAATGGCTGCAAGTTAAGTAAAAAGCTTAATAATTTGCCCCTGCTAAAATGTGCCACAGATAAGCAGCAAAACTGACAACTGACAAACGAAAATGAGCTCAAATTTAATAGTTGTGGCAAGAAGAGAGGGAGACATACATAAAGAGAGGGGGAGAGAAATATTTGATGGGAATCATCAGTTCATTTTCAACTTTATATGTGCCAATAAACTTGACATACATACACACACACACACACAGACACAAACAGAGAGAGAGACTGTCACACACATGAATAACACAATAATTACATATAATAAAAACCATTTTCGGGCATTTTATGAGCGCATAAAATTGTAGCATATTTTCAGGCGGCGCAGTACATTATTTGCAGTAACAACAACAACAATAACCAGAGCAAATGATATCGACCAGTTGACGAAGCCAAAAATGAATTTACTGATGAATTGCGGTTTAGTTTTATGAGATGCCCTGAGACGACATACACTATAAATGTATATTTTCAATATGTGCGCTCGCTCTCTCTGCCTCTCTCTCTCTCTGTCTGACTAACTCTCTCTCTCTCTCTGTAATACTTTTTTTTATGAGCAGCGTAAAACAAAGCTATACATCGCTGCGTCAACATTTTATGTATTTTTAATGTTTGTTTGTTAATAAAATCGAGACACAAAGACAAAGACAAAGAGGAAGACAAAGAGAAGCCAAAAGGGAAGCCAAGGACTTGGACCAAGGATCTGTTTGAGTTTTATATGATACTTTAATGTGCGCACTTTGACACTTTTAATGAATGCCTAGCATTAATTTTCTTAATGAGCGCGCTCATTTAAACCATACTAAGCGTGCCAGAAAAATATATACGCAGAAGTTAAATTAAATAAAAAGAAAAGAAAAGTGGAAAAAAGAAAAAGATTGACAAATGCGTGTGTTTGCGCTCTCCTTTGAGCCGAATTACTTTGCGAATGACAATGGCCCAAACAATTTCCTCTTCATCATTGCAACAATAATGAAGTTTGAACAAAAAGCCATTGACACACACACAGAGACACTTGGATATATGTTGAGAACTACACACATGACTGACGTTGGTCGAACTGAGAAGAACATGAAGTCTTAGCCCGGTCAGCTTAATGAGCCGCACTAAATTCACACGAAAACTTTTGGCCAAAGCGCCCTAGACTCTAGAGAGATGCTCAGTGAGTATTGGGGGACAGAGGTGGCTGATGGTGTGGCAACTATTTATCGCTGATGCCCGGACAAATGTTCTGCACTTGGACGACTGGCAGGAATTTATTGACACACTCAATCGAACGCTTTGATCGTAATCCCTTTGCCTTTCCCCTTTTTGGCCAGTTTCAGTTTCAGCCAATAAACAACAACAGCAGCAGCTACCAAAGTTAGTTAAGCTTTTCTTCATTTTGGCTGTTTGTCTGTTTGTTTTCTTGTCAAAACTTTTTTTTTGTTGGCTTTTCCGATAAGTCGATTAATTTCCTGGCAAATAATTGAAATTGAAACAGTAATGCTGCAATGATCATATGTCTTTTATTGTCAGGCATTAAAATACCAAGAAAAACTTAACAAATTTACAATATCTGCATGTATATATAAATATATGTATATCTGTATAAATATGTAGCCATTATTCAGTAGTCAGTGCATCAGGTGAGCAATTTTGGAACAAATAACAAAGTTTACATTTTGTTAGCTCCCAAAATAACAATATCAAAATACTATAGTTGTAGATTATCTAAGTTGTGCGGGAATGTTAAGAGTTTGTTTTGTGTGTTTTATATACATTTTAGTCTAATCATTGTCGTTTGCGTCGTCAGCCCGATGAAATTCAAAACTGTTGAACTTTTGATCCACGCAATCACTGTGGTCTAAATTAGCATTTGTTTTCACATTTGAGCTGCCAGCTTTGTCCATTAAATCAACCATTGGAATTTCTGAGGGATCAGCATTATTGGATTTCTCTATGCATTGTCGCTTTCTCCTTTGGGGCAGATAAATGTATACCAAGAGCATGATTATAAACGATATAATCACATAGACTGTGAAAGGCATAAGTTATGAATTAGTTTGATTAATGATTAATTATAATGAGATATAAGTACGTACTTTCCATAACAAGATTGACTATTTGGTACGTTGACCCACGTCTGTCCAGTACACAACCCCTTGAGTGGCCATATAGTTTGGGCAGAAACCAGAGCAGCGTCAAAGAGAACCAAACAAGAATTGCCGGACGATCTCTCTTACGCAGACCCAAGAAGAGAAACACATTGAGGAAAAGGTTGCACGTATAAACAGCTAGCCAAACAAATGTCTCTTTGTCTATGAGCAAAAACACAAAACATCTGGTTATTAGTTAAACAATAACAATTAAAACAAATGTAACATAAATCTGTAATCTTACCGTTTGCATAGTCATGTTGCAGTTCCACACACCACATAAGAAAATATGATAGCGAGTAGTAGACATTGATTAGGGAAATGCCAAGGCCCAAGTCCATCAAAATTGTACTCATCTTGACATGCAATGTTCCTTCTATGGTGGCAATGAATTCATTCGCTCTTACGACATTAACCAGCGTGAATCCGGACCCGAGACCGCTCGCCCAGAACGAGGGTTCAGCGTAGACTGCCGATTCTACTGCCGGTCAGCCCCTCACAGAGAGTGAGAGTGACAGAGAGAGAGAGAGAGAGAGAGAGAGCGGATGAGTGAGATACCAACAGAGAGCGAGAGACAATGCAAAAAGAGTCCAATAACTGCGAGCACGTGCTGTGGAATCCATTCACATTCACATAGCAAACAAATGAGCCTCACTGTTTGCTCGAATTGCGCATACCCTGGAAGTAAACCGTGGATGTTTAATTTCAAAATTCTCTCTTTAATGATTATATAATGATTTTTACGATATTCTTTACCGACAATTAATATTTTTGAACAAAAAAATAAAACTCAAACTATTGTTGAGTCTTATTTTGAGTGAAAAAATAAAAATCATTTATAATCATTATTTTTGAGTTTTTACTTTTTTTTAATCAAAAATAATTCTTATTTTTTTTTGGTCAAAAATAATGATTATCAAGTGATTTTTGTATATTAACAAAAAATAATTATTAAAACAAACCCATAAAATTTGTAAAACTCTGCATTATTCAAAGTATTTACGAAATAATAAAACTCATTTTTGTTTACAACAGCATTTAAGTTTATATTTTGAGGTAGATTTTGTTTTATAGGGTATACAAAAGTCGACTAATATATTATTCGAGTTACTTAATTGTGAAATAATTGCACATGAGATTGAGGTAGTACTTGAGTATTGATAAAATATAATATATGGATTCTATACTCTGTCTAATCACAGCGGTTCCCTTTTGCTATCATCGGGTTTTCTTCACTCATTCTTATCTTCGAGGCCGTTACCCTTGTTCATTCCAATTTCATTATCATCGTGACAGCATGAATTATGAAAATACCTTATCGGTATTGCTCCGATAAATATTATCTGAATCAATGTATTCAAATTCTGGCGCGCTGGGTATATAATGTTCAATATTACAATTTAAAGTGGTGGCATTCGTTTCCGGTTTTTTGGCTTCATAAGCATTTGGGGAACTAAATTCCTTATCTGCCAAGGCAGACTTTTGGGGCGCAACAAAATTGCTTATTTCACGAGTTTTTTCACAATCAGATTTAGAATTTAATTTGTTTCTTAAAAGGGTTTTCCAAATCGTTTTGCTTTCTTTCGTAATGTCAGCAGTTGGGCTTGTTAGTTCTAAGTAAACTATGGCCATAATGATGAAGGATAGAAGTATGTAGACTGTGAATAAATAAATTTATGTTAATTGCACAAATTCAAAGAAAATTAATATTGAGAAAGTACTAACTATTTACAAGTACGCTTAGCATCTTAAGCCCCTTACTCCATTTAAAATAGCCAGTGAGAAAATATCGAAAGAAATATACAATAAATGTACAAGAGAACCACAAAACTGCGGCAAAGTGATCTCCCTTCAGAAAGCGGCCAATATATATAGTGTTTACCAAAATGTTTATAGCATAGACTCCAAACAAGAACTTATCTAGAAAGTCTAAAAAACAGAAATACACTTTTATTATTTGTGCACTTTTGTAAAAGAAAAATTTATATATTTCTTACTGGTTGTGTAGCTCAATATGTTTTGAAGGGCGACTCCCAAGAAGACAATGGAATAAGCTACGTTAACACCAGCAACACCAAAGCCAGTCAGCTTTAAATAGTTTGGACATTCGACCATTATTTATTGAAGTTCAAAGATGTGCGAATTTTAAAGAATATACTCGTTTTCTCTTTACCTCGCCAAAAGACGGCTCTGCGTAGACTGGCGACCGACCGACTTATTGGTCAGCCACAAGAGAGCGCTTTGAAGAGAGAGTAATTTAGTGTGAGAGCGAACAAGTGAGAATGCTGATGTGCGAGCAGGCAAGCGAGTGAGTTAGTGAGTGAGTCAACAAGTTAGAGTGACAAAGAGATAAGGCAAAAGATGAGAGCAAAAATTGAGAGCACGTGCTTTTGCACTCTTTCGCATTAAATAAAGTGAATGCTTCTAGTCAAAGTGTGAATACTCTTACGTCTTAAACTTTACAATATATTTAAAATGTTGTCTTTTCAAAATAAATCTTAAAATTTATTTTATAAAACGTACACTTTCTGTACATTTTATCATAATATTAATATTTATAAAAATGTAAAAAATTAATAGTAATAAGTACTTAAAGTGTAGCTCACTTAAGGCATTTTAAATGGCATTTTGATTTGTTGAGGACAGCTTTTAGTTGACCCTTGACTTATTCGAGTTGATTATTAATAAGATCAATAATTTTGGAATATTGAAAGTACGGCAATGTAAATTCGCTGGTCGAGTTTAAGTTGGTGTTTAATTTCTAATCATCGCCTCCGCAATCACCGCCCCCGCAATCACCGCCTCCATCACCTCCACCGTCACATCCGCCTCCGTCGTCACCACCTCCTCCCCCATCACCACCACAGTCACATCCGCCTCCATCATCTCCACCTCCATCACCACCACCGTCACATCCGTCACATCCACCTTCATTGCCATTATCATCGCAGAAACATCCTCCTGAATCATCTGCTGTATTACCACAACAATACAAATCGGAATTATCGTTATAATACGTGGCATTTGAGGCCATGTGTCCAGCTGTTCTTACCCCCGATGTTGCCATATTATTTCTTTCATCGGGCTGTGTAATAAAACTTATCGATTCATTAGTATTATGGACAACAGTTCTGTCCACGGAAGATGATACAGTTCTTCCGGTTCTATTGACAGCTCCCCAAGGTTGTTCAGGTGGATTGTTGATCGGTTCCTCTTTGGAGTCTGTCAGTTTCTTGAAAACAACGCCCATTATAATAATCGAGATGAATATGTAAACTGTGGAGGGAAAATCCCTTTGTTAGTTGTGCATAATTATGACTAAGCGAAAGTACTCACCATTTACAACTATTGCAAGTATTTTGTACGTTGAACTCACTTCGGCATACTTAATACCAAACAGCCGAAATATAAAGAGCATACAGGTGAAAATTAGCCAGAGCACTATGGATATAGGATCGCTCTTGAGCATGCGTAGAAAGAGAAACGTGTTCAGAGCCGCGTTGCAAGTGTAGACACCAATCCACACCCATGGCGGTATACCTAGAAAAAGTAGAAGAGAGTTGTTCAACTAGCGGACACACATAAAATGATGCAAATGTCTTACCGTTTTCATCAGCCGTGTACAAGTCGCCAATAGAGGTTCCCAGATACGCAAATGAATACATAACATTCAGGATGGCAATGCCAATTCCCCATAACTTGGTGCCCGTCATGCTTGGAATACTTGGAAAACTATGCAATTAAATATATAAATATATGTATGTATTTTTTATTGATATGTTGAGATTCACTTTGGCGACAAACAAGCGCTGACAGCGTCAGAGACGACTGTCCCCGGACGAGGGTTCAACGTAGACTGGCGATTATGTTATTGCTCTGCGGCATGAGAGAGCTACAAAGAGTCGAAACTTGTGAGCACAATGCTAAAGCAACGAGTAGAGAGTATACTCTCAGCTCAATCACACCGAAACTTGAATGTCCTACTGCAAAAAAAATATATGTTGCAAATTTAAAATATAAATAAAATGTTTCTGTAGAAATATAATATTTAAAAATATTTTATTAAGATTCTACAAGTCAGAATCTATGGCATAACGGTCTTATTATAAATTAATATTTAAATATGTAAAATAAACAATAAATAGAGTAAAGTATCATAAGAATATTTATTAGATTCTATTTACTTTATTCATCATCGCCTTCAGAATCATCGTTCCCACAATCAATTCCATCACATAAATATTGCAATCATCATGGCAATATTTATAGTTATTATTGTTGATAATATCAGTATTGTAACATCTTGGTTTTTTTTTATGTATTTTACAACAATTCCTATAAATATTGTTTGAGTGATTCTGATTTGAACATTGTCTGCTATTTCATGAAAATAGCTGAAGTAAGCGATCGTCAATTGAATCATTTGTTTGCAGTTAAAGATTGGGAACCTCTTGCACTTTTCAGCTGATCTTCTGCGAGAAATTATTGCGAATGAGTCAAGAGAGAGAGAGAGAGAGAGAGAGAGGGATAAATTGAGAGAGTCACGATCGAGAGATTTGCAATGCCAAACATATGTGGATTCTCAAATGACAGAAACCAGAATGCTGAATAAGAGAGCAATTTTTGTAAACATGTGCTTTTTAAATGAGTTATGTGAGTGATAAATATTAATTTGTATAGCTTGCCCCAAGGGAGTTTTAAAATCAGCAACAATTCACTTAATCCATTCGGTCACAGTGTGAAGCAATTTTGTAGTTGGTGAAGCTTGCAGCTTATTCGAAACAGGGTATTTGCCTGTCGAGCATTCAAATTTTGAATTTCAATACAATAAAATAATCATTTAAATGCTGAACTTTGGAATGATAAATATGCAACTTAAAGCAAAAAATGCGTCACAAAAGTTTTTTATAATCTACAAGCCAATTAAAATAATTGAACATATTTATTTATATTTTATGTAGTATATTACTTAATTTGTAATATAAAATCGTATACTGTTAACGAACAATCAAAAAGGAATAAGTATGTTAAATTGTTGCAGATTTTTGATTTATATTAATAACAAAAACAACTGCAACAAGAGCAGCTCAAAATTGGTGTAAAATATTTAAGCGTGATATGAATATGTAAAACCACAGAAACCAACAACAGTTGGCAGTTACTCTGTCAGTGTGTGTGTGTGTGTGCGTGTGTGTGTAGAGAAAAGTTTAGTTGAGTTCACTTTAGTTAACTTGTAAAAGCAGCATCAACGGTCCTAGTTTTGATTGCTGTGCTTCGGCTGGTCTGGTTGGTTGCATGCAGCAATGCGGCGTGTGGCACAAACCAATGAACCACATAATGCGGTATGCCCGCCCACACACACACATGCAAACACCCACACACACACACATACACACACATGTGTTCACACACAAACAAACATAAGCGGCGCCTGCAATCGCTTAAGTAAGCGTGTAAATTATTTGAATAATTTATGAGTTAGAGCAGCAAAAACAACAACAACTGCAACTGTGACGACAACCGCAGCGAAAACATGCAAAAAGCTTAAAGCCATCTGAATGCACAGCTCGTCATATGCAACCAAATGTATCTGCTTGCTGCAGTGTTGCCGGAATATTGTGGGTTAAAATTGCTAAATTGAAAAAAAAAATGCAAAAAATAGCTTAAAAAAAATTATTATATATACCTATAAAAAATGGCTAATTTTTTGAACAGATTTAGGACTAAGAATAAATTACGTAAATTTAACAAAAGAAAGCTAAATCATTTTCTAAAATTGCTAAATTTATAGCTATAGCAATTCAACAATTTTTTAGCTTTTGCTGTTAAAAAAAGTGCAATAAAATTGCTAAAATGGCAACACTGGCTGCCTGCCCTTGCCCAAAATACTCTTGCCCCTTCCCTCGTCTCATTGGGTGCCCGTAATTCCCGACACAGGCGACAAACTAAACATGCTAAATACTTACGACCACAGCGACAAAATCAAAGTCTCTAACATTTAGTAAAATACACACAGAAATTTTGGACAGATTTCAGCTGCAGCTACAGCTTCGAATACGGCCTGAAACGTTGCCACATCGCCGTGCCACCGTGCCACAGTACTGTGACAACATTTGAATCCCTTGACGGCGCTTAAACGTCGCCCGGGTTCGGCTTTTTGCTCAGCATCGTCATGGCAGCTGATAAATGTGACGCAATTCGGACTGAAAAGTTAAAAGTTTTGGTCAGTTGTCTGTAAGTGGTAATTCCCAGCCGGAAAATTTATTAATAGGCCCAGTCTCAGGAGCATTGACAAGGATAACGACAACGACTAAAAGTAAATATAAAATTACAAGTTAAAGTTTCACTCAAGTCAAGAAATTGAAAAACTTTTTGTTGAAAAAAAATAAAGAGCTTCTGTTTTATCAGTCGAACAGACTTTAAGTCAAGGCGCTTACTTAAAATAATCATTTAATGACATATGTCATTTGGTAAACTTATGCATAATTATCTAAAAAAATTTAAGTATGGGCTCGTAAAAGTAAATATAAATATTCTGGGGATATCTAAAATAAATCCCATATTAAATTATGATATCATCTCAAATTATAAGTACATTTCCAAATTAAAGCTCAAAAAATAATACAACTAATTATGAAATATTAATAGAAAATTTCTAATGTTAACTTTATTAATAAAATATAAATTTTAATAAATTTTTTCAATATTTCCAGACATTTGTTAATAGAAACATCAGGGTAATTTCATATGCCACAAGTTGACTTGCTAAATATTTTAAAGATACAGTTCTTGGTACGTGTGTATCTTTTAGATTGCTGCCTCCGGCTGTTGACTGTTGTTTTTGTAGGCAAATGTGCTCACATCACGCATACGACCCCTTGAACTTATGGCCACAAAATCTATCGCTGTGAGGACGAAAGAGAGAAAGAGAAAGAGTCCTAGCTGGATCCTGCTGCCTGCCAATTGCACGCACTTTTGTCGTTCAATTTACTTGGTATTGCCACTGCCACAGCCAGTGGCAATGGCAATGGCAATGGTAATGGCAACGGCAATGGAAATGGCAATAGCAATGGCATTTTTGTGCTCCTAAGTGGCTCGGCGGCATGTCTAAGCCATGGCCAAGTGGCAAGTGGCAGGAGACAAGTGGCAAGTGTGTCGCTATTGCACGTGAGTTTGTTGGTAGGTTTGCAATAATTTGGCCTATTTGTTGACTGGCATTGAGTTTATTGAATTTGGCATTTGCATGTTATAAGAGTTGAGCATGTGGAGCACATTTTGCCCCAAATAGGAACTCGATTGTGACTGTGCCCTCATCTATCCATGTGTTTTTTTATACCCGTTACTTAAAAAAAAGTAAAAGGGTATATTGTGTTCGTTTGAATGTATTTAACAGGGAGAAGGAGTAATAGCTAACCAAATTAATTAATAAAGTTATTATTTTAATATAATCACCTAAAAGTATGCAATAGTTTTTATAAGATAGTAATTTTTTTAAAGTATTTTTATATTTAAATTTAAATTTATTTTTATATAATACATAAGATAATAAATAATGTTATCTATTAATAATATCTATAATCTCACTTAACCGCAGCAAGATCGGACAACTAGAACGGGAGTAGTAGCTAACCAAAGTTATTAATAAAGTTATTATTTCAATATACTCGCCTTAAAGTATGCAATAGTTTTTATAAGATTCGATTTTTTTTAAAGTACTTTTAAGGTACATTTTATGTTTGTACAGGTTCTACACTTAATTAAAAAAAAAAAAAAAAAAAAAAAAACTTTTATATATATTGAAATAAGTAACGGGTATCTCATGGTCGGGATTTCGATTATAGCCTTTCCCATTTGTTTTTTCTTTGTCTATGTCGCTGCTGGAAGCTATTCAATTATCTCGTCGTAAATTTGGCAAATGAAGTTGTTTATTGTGCACGATGTTAGGCCAATTGAATTTGCTGCCTTAAATACAGCAATTGAACCAAACAACCAACTAAACGGTTCAATCATATGTTGTTGTAAGGATCTTAGGGAACGTCAGGTGTGCGTTTGCTGAAATTTAATTTCACAGCCAATTAAAAATGTTACACAGTGCGTATGATGAATTTCTTGCTGGCTGCCAACAGCTGCGGCTTTTGTGCCTCACGTGCGCCACGTGGCAACTTGGCAGCTTAATTGGCCATCCCCCAACCCCCCAACATGCCTCAAACCAAGATATTATTCGTCGAAAAGCTGAATTTGAATACCCGTGTCGACAGCTCACTTCAATTTGATTTATGCTCGGACCAACAATACAACAACAAGGACAAAAGGGGACTGAAAAAAGTAACAAAATGAAGGCTCAGCAAAGTGCAAAAGCAAATTAATTATGCACATTAACTTTTGTCGCTTAATGCGCGTTGCAAGTTCGACGCTCCGAGGTGATCTGAATAAGCCAAAAGCTGAGGCCGAGACTGAAACTGACCCAAAAGCCGTGTCCCCTATCCTGGTAAGCCTTAAGTGAGTCAAGGACTTTTTGAAAAATGGTCGACGCCGCAGCAGAAGCCGCTTAATTAGTGCGTAATTTGTAAGTCTGCGCGCAACGAGCAGGAAAAAAAAACAAACAAACAAACAACAAAAACAACAACAAACAAATCACAAAAGTTTTCGCAAAGACCGAAAATTTCACAATGAGAGGTAAATATTAATTAAGCAAATGCTAAATTTGTTGGCTGAAAGCAAGAGTAGACATAAAAGCACAAAAAGCGAGCTAGCTAAAAAAAAAAAACACTATAATAAATAAATACTAAATGCTCGTATATAATCAAAGGTTTTATGAGTACTCATATTAATGTCAACTAAATTCGTAAATCCAAATAATCCTTTTCAAAGGAGCATCAGCAGCTGCTCTGGATTCCGTACTTCGTCCTTTTAACTTGCTGTTTTTTTTGTTGTGCATACAAATTTGTTTATTTTTAATTTCTGACACCGCTTTGAAGGTATTTCTACATTTATCTTATGCCTGATTGAGGTGCCCAAAACTCAGTAATATTATTTATTATTTTCCTTTTACTTTCGTTTGTTTAGGTCAGCACTTCTGCCACCACAACAGACCACAACAACAACACCTCTGTGGCTGTCACAGGTGTCAATAAGTGTATCCAATTTGCCATGCATTGACCACATTCCACACTTTGTGTGGCATGCCTCAAATTCTGGTGAGAGAGTACGCTTTAACTGCCATTAAACTTGCACTGTTTTGGCTGCATGCAACAAACTTTAAGTAACTTTAGTTATGCAGCAGCCGAAGGCAAATTTAAATCTCTTTAAGTCCTGATTTTTAAGTGCAATGAAATTATTTTGCGCAGTTTGCTTCCCATTAAAATGTTAATTAATGCCAAGACAACAGCAACAACTACAACAACATGAACTGCAGCTGATCAAGCAACCTGTAGTCATAGCCTTAATAGCATGCTGGCTATGCGGCATCAACTGTTGTTGCCCCATTGTGGCATCAACTAGGAATAATTAATTTGCCGCAAAACTCAACTTGAAATAATTTCTACATTCTTATGATATGCAACTTTAACAGTTGATTTATCTGCTTATTGCAGGGTATGCAGCTGGTCGAGCATTATTTATATCTTTGACTCTGTAGTTAACCATGTTTTGTTTTGGTTAAAAAGGAATTGGACTTTAACAAGCAGCTCGTTAACGGATACCGCGCAATTACACTCGAAAACGCTTTAAATTTCAAGTGCTCGGTCCGAGTTTTGTATGCTGGATGCTGTCAGAGGTAGAAGCACCTGTTGCCACACACACACACACACACATAATGCGACGCACTGACACACACACACACTCACACACACACACACATATCCACATGCACATCGGCTTCCATTGTGAGGCTAATTGCGCACAGAATGCAAAGGCTTTCAGTGCTTGGAGCTTTAAGTTCACTCGAGCAGCATTTTTGTTTATTTTTTTTTTATTTTCTGTTTTTTTATATGTATAGTGTGTGTGTGTGTGTGTGACTTGCAGTTGCTTCGCACACTGGTTAGCTTTTGGGTTGAACATGAAGTCGACTTTTGCCTGCGGCACAAAATAAATCAAAATTGCTTTGGCTTATTATTTTCATAGCTCAGCATTTTGGGCAAAAAATTTTTTTTTCTCTTTCGATTCGAGCTTGATACTTTAAGATAAGTTATACTCAACTGAAGATCGTTTTGTGACATGTTGAAATTTGTTATCAATTGTTAACAAGTATTTTTCATTATGCTTATTTTTATCTCTTTGTTCCAAGAACAATGAATCATTTTCAACAGTTCTTCAAATTTGGTTATTTTTTCATTTTGCTGGTTAGCAATTTCTATTGTTAGTATATGCGAAACTATTTAAAAAATAGAAATGACTTTATACACTCCATTTCTAATTTTTTTTTCTTTTTTATTAAAAAATATTCTAATTAAATAAAGTTTTAATCTGTGAAAGTAATCGTTTTCAATTAGAAAAGTTCAGTAAAATTTGCTCTAGCAAGCGGTAAAAAGAAATACAAGGCAAAGGAGATAGATTTATTTAAGTGTATTAATTTTTTTTTTTTTTTGCCTATGCAAGAATCAAATAATCTTAGCTTTGTGTTTACTTAATTCCTATGCGAGCTTCAACTTTGGATAAAATAATAATTGTGGCCGCTAGCGCCAATGGACGCCGTTTCCGGCTTTCAGTTTGTTTTTCCTTAGAGCTTCCTCTTTCCCCTCCCCCTGCCCTTCTCCCGCCGTGACCGACGTCCTTCGCATATTTGTACACTGCACTGCAAGTTTTGCTGTGTAATTTTAATTTTCAAACGTCAGCGCTAAGCCTCAGGGCAGCAGAAGTTCTACAGAGGAGAAGGGGAAAAATTGAGAGGGGGCAGAGGGGAAAGGGAAAGGAGACATCGTTATTGCAAGTGGGTTTTTGGGCATTGAGTTGCTGCTCAAGGACTTTGATAGACGTACGCATGCCTCCGACTGCCATTTATTGCTCATATTTCATATTTGCCACATTTTTGCCATTTTTTCTATTTTCCCATTTTCGCGTTGCAAATGAAAATGAAATTTTTAATAAAAACGATTCCGGGATGTTTTCATTGTGCCAATGCTCTTGATGTGTTATACTTATATCCTTCATAGGGAAAGCTTACCAAGAGACTTAGACTTGCACTGAGAAAAATTCATAAATTTTTGACTTAACCATCATCTAATTGCAGTTGCAACATCTGTGGTGTAACACCATTTGCCCACTCAGAAACCAGGAATGACTTTCAGTTCGTAAGTAAAGTGACTTCCACTTTATTTCGCGATATTATTCGATTGATCAAAGTTGAAGCTTAAGATTTTAATGAGATGACCAAGTTTTGCAAGTTGGGATCATAAGGTGGTGGCTGCTTTACTTCCAGTGACTCGACAGTTCCCTGAGTAAGCTCTACAAACTCCTTGTACATGATGCTCATCAAATAGGCAACGCCAACTGCAATTGTTAGTTTACAGGACAAAGTTCTTTTAAATATATATTGGGTTACTCACCTGCAGTTATAGGTACCACAAAGTACTCCCAGATCTCAATATAGTGATAATAATAACTAATAAAATAGCTCAAGATTATATAGATTAAAGAGCCGAAGAACATTGACGTTATGCCCAACCAGAGTTTATAGAAATTTGCCTTATGTGAGGGATGAGCTTTTAGAATACCAAAGAGCATAAATACAGTTGCTGTAACCTGCGTAGCTCGCAAAATTGCCAGAAAATACGGTTGACCTATTACAAATTAATTAAAATTGAAGTTTAGGTCTCTTATCAATCTATTTGCTGCTTACTAGAAGAAGGCAAAAATCCAGTGGCCAGAGCCAAACTCATCACAATGAGCACAATTGATATTTGGACATTTCGTTTGTCTAACAACATTTCGCAACAATGATTACCGAACAACTGAAGTGACATCATTCATTTTTCTAGAGCTGTTCGTTAAACAAGTATGGTTGCCACATTTGGTACACTTTTTCATTTATTTTCCAAAATGATAAATTTCTGTATACCAATAGCTTATTTCGATTTAATATACGTTTTTCAAATCATTGTAAATATTTAGTGGTAAATATTTTATAATTGGTTAAGCCTACATGTTGCCAATTAAAATATAAAATACAATAAATATTGCCTATCAATATTATTATTTTCTATATAAGAAATTGCTGCACTTATTTCGAACACGCCAAATTGTACAATAAAAGCTTATGTAAAATATTTTGCAGTTGTGGCAACTCTCATACCAGCAAATTATCATAAGAGAGACAAATCGATAAGTAGAGAGGGGTACAAAAAATTCCACGAGGAGAGAGAGTGTCTCAATAAATAGACGACTATTGAATACCCTTTAGCTTCACAATCAATTTAACATAAAAGACAATAATTTCAACTATTGCATCAAAAATATAAAACATTTTCTATACAAAAATAAAAAAAAAATTAAAAACATTAAACTAATCTATATGTTATAGTGAGAAACTAACTTCTAAGTATTTACAAATTTATAATATTTCAAATTGCTCATATGCCAGAGTGAAATGTAGAAAGAGATTGCGTGTTTACCTTCTCCTATCTGACTTTATGTATAATTATTTGATTTTGAATGTACATACATATGTATACACATATACAAATATCTCGCAATCTCTCTTTGTTCTCTGAATGTATACAGTATACAGTATGTTCTACGAACTATGATAAATATTAACACACTCAAATACATTTACTAAACAGAGCTTGCGTGAGTGTATTTCACATTTGGCAGTAATAAGAATGTTTGACTATTTTGGATTTAAAAAAATATTTTCCATTCGCAAAATGGTATAGAAAAAAATGACAGTGATCACAAAAATATGAAACTTTTGAGATAGTTAAAATTTTGATGCAGAATCAATAAAGAGGCCAAATAATGATCAAAATGGTATTTCGCATGAAAATCGGTTAAGTTTTGGCAAAGTTATAGTAGATTGAAATTTTTAATAAAATGTCAAGGGGTTGATAAGCAAAAATATGACAGTGATGACAAAAATATGAAATTTTTGAAATAATTAAAATTTTGATGCAGAATCAATATAGAGGCCAAATAATGATCAAAATGGTAATTCGCATGAAAATCTGTTAAGTTTTGGCAAAGTTATGGTAGATTGAAGTTAATATTGCGTATACGCCTCGTATACTTAATATTGCGTATACGCCTCGTATACTTAATATTGCGTATACGCCTCGTATACTTGATATTGCGTATACGCCCCGTATACTTGATATTGCGTATACGCCTCGTATACTTAATATTGCGTATACGCAATTGCGTATTCGCATGAAAATCTGTTAAGTTTTGGCAAAATTATAGTAGATTGAAATTTTTGATAAAATGTCAAGGGGTAGATAAGCAAAAATATGACAGTGATGACAAAAATATGAAATTTTTGAAATTATTAAAATTTTGATGCAGAATCAATAAAGAGGCCAAATAATGATCAAAATGGTATTTCGCATGAAAATCGGTTAAGTTTTGGCAAAGTTATAGTAGTATGAAGTTAATATTGCGTATACGCCTCGTATACTTAATATTGCGTATACGCCCCGTACACTTAATATTGCGTATACGCCTCGTATACTTAATATTGCGTATACGCCTCGTATACTTGACATTGCGTATACGAAATTGCGTATTCGCTTGAAAATCTGTTAAGTTTTGGCAAAGTTATGGTAGATTGAAGTTAATATTGCGTATACGCCCCGTATACTTAATATTGCGTATACGCCTCGTATACTTGATATTGCGTATACGCCCCGTATACTTGATATTGCGTATACGCCTCGTATACTTAATATTGCGTATTCGAAATTGCGTATTCGCATGAAAATCTGTTAAGTTTTGGCAAAGTTATAGTAGATTGAAATTTTTGATAAAATGTCAAGGGGTAGATAAGCAAAAATATGACAGTGATGACAAAAATATGAAATTTTTGAAATAATTAAAATTTTGATGCAGAATCAATATAGAGGCCAAATAATGATCAAAATGGTAATTCGCATGAAAATCTGTTAAGATTTGGCAAAGTTATGGTAGATTGAAGTTAATATTGCGTATACGCCTCGTATACTTAATATTGCGTATACGCCTCGTATACTTAATATTGCGTATACGCTACGTATACTTGATATTGCGTATACGCCTCGTATTGAAAAATATGACAGTAATGACAAAAATATTAAATTTTTTAAGTAATTAAAATTTCGATGCAGAATCAATATAGAGGCCAAATAATGATCAAAATGCTATTCCGCATGAAAATCGGTTAAGTTTTGACAAAGTTATGGTAGATGAAATTTCAATACAATCAACTAAACGTATGCAGTAGTTCTTGTTGAGTAGTAATTTCTTTAAAGTACTTTTATATATATTAAAATAAGTATAGTCGGGATCTCGACTATAGCCTCTCCAACTAGTTTGTATTTCAAAGTTTTATTGAATAAGCTTTTCAATTGGTTCCTTACATATCGAATAAGTCGCTCAAAATATGCCATGAATGACGCCAAGGTTGCCATTTGCATTTTGCTTTCAGTCAATTTTCGACTTCTTTGTGAACCCAGTCACACACAACACACAACACACACACACACACACACACATACACTGCAATGGCTTATGCAACAGTTACTGTTGCATACAACGTCAGCTGCATCAACAAAATCATCTATTGCGCTCCCTACAGGAATCAGCAATCAGTATGCAGTTGCATGTGGCATTTACTAAAGGGGAGCAAGAGGTATTTATAGGAGAGAGAGAGAGGGAGAGGCAAGGAGAATATTATATGGCACATTTGCTCATCAAGATGCAACAACTTCTCGTAATTGAATGTCATATGACTGACACAATGTCAGTTTGCTGCCCGTTGCCTTTAGCTCAACCTGATGTTGGCATCCCTTCAGTTTCAGCTTTAGTTCCTTCTCATGCTTCATCTTAGTTGCTGCCATGTCGACTTAGTCACGTGTGAAATTAATTTGTAATGACTAAAAGGCATGTGGAGCAATCAGCGTCATTTGAATTTGCATTCGCCCTATGCCTCTGCCTTATGCAAAATAAAAGATGTATCTCAAAAACCGGACCTATCCTTGTTCTATTCATTCTCCACTTCAGTGACACAGCTGCAGATTGACCCGAGTGCCAATCAGTTTGGCCAGCTTTGAGTCATGATCTGCTACCACTTGGCTTTCTGAGCACTCAAACTTTGGCCCCGCAATTGGATTCTGAGCGCTGATAAGTTTTCATTTCGTGGTGACTGAAGGCATATTCTACCCTACACTGAAAAAAATTACCATCTTCTAAAATCAAGAACATTAATTTTAAATATTTTGTTCTTAAAATTAGATTATCTAAAGACCAAATTATTAAAACATAATATAATTTAAATAAGTCAGAATTTAAAAGTAAGAAAATCATAAGTATAAAAAATAATTTTTATTTAATATATTTTTTGATTTTAATTTTAAAAACACTTATTCTTTAAAATGTTCTTAAAATCAAGATGTGCTGTTTTAATTTAAGAATTTTATGTTCTCGACGCAATTTTTAGATCAAAAATCTTAGTTCTGAGGCCAAAATCTTGATTTTAGAAAATTTTTTTTATCAGTGTACAAATTGCCATTGGGTTTGTCTTTGTTTCTGCTACGGTTCTCTTGTACAGTTCGTAGTACCTGGCAGCGTGTTTCGAAACTTTGCCGAACTTAATTTTGTAAATTGTTCACAAATTTGGGGAATTGCAATTACTTTGTGATTTTGGGAAAGTGGCGAAAAGTTTTTGGCGCAACGAATGCGATTTGAAGGTGCATTGAAACTGTAACCAAGTTAAATTGGAATTGTATTAAAACTGTGCCTCGACTCGAATGCAATTCATTTCCCGACTTTGACGCCGTCACAGAGCCTAAGGCGCAAAACTTTTCACACTCCAAAACGAAATCGAAGTCGAGCCAACTTGAAATGCGTCAAACGAAGGCAACAGGTTAAAGTGGCGCCATCTGTGCACCGCATGCGGAGACAACAGAGAAAGAGAATAGAGAACAGAGTAAAGTATACAGACAGTGGAAGTTGGAGCAGCTGATCTGTCAAGGACAAGGGCTACAAGGATAGCTGGATAAAAGTATATCAGGGGCAGGAACAGACAACTGAATCCGAGCCGGGTGACACAAATTGCTGCAAACACCTTGGCAGGCTGAGCAGGCAGTGCAAAAAATTGGAACTGAGTAGACAACTTACGTGTAAAGCGCAAAAGGCAAAAAACAGAATGATGATGTGGGCGGAAATGGATGTTGGGTGGATGAAAAAGACGGGAGAGGCGGGACACTGAGGCTGGCCACGTTGCATGTCTACTTAAAAGTTTTTCAAAGCACTGCTTATGGCACGTGCTGTCAGTTGGACCAGAGAAGAGGAAGGTAGGAGATCAGGAGCAGAGCTGAGCACTTGCAGGGAAGAGGGGGGAGTAGAGAGTGGCGCTGCCAAGCAAGCAAAGCGTATTAAAATACAAAGCAGCATCATTAAATGTTAAAAGTTGCCTTTGGGCAAAATGGCAGCACGGAAAGCAGGTAAAAATAATAAAGAAAAAAAAATGGAACTACAAGTGCCTGGACTGGCTGAACACAAAAAAAAACCACTTAAAACAACGACAACGATAACTACAACAGCAGGAACAATCAGGCAACGAGCAAGGACAATGCAAGGAACTCGGCCAGGAAATTACGCAAGCATCAAGTGCATTACTCAGGTGAGTTAAAATTCCCCAAAGCATACAAAAGCAAAAAAAAATGCATTTGCAAGCTGTTAATAATTATAATTGAAAATGTGCAACAGCAACAACAGTAACAGAAATAAGAGAAAAAGCCACATGGGATATGGGACGTATACGTTATATACATATGCATATTGCGTATACGCCGCATATGAATAATACTTACCTGCATAATGCGTATACGCCGCATGTGTCTCACTATAGTTGTGGCCAAAAGGCATTGTCTTTGCTGCATCTTTGGTTAATGCAACCACAAAGTAAATTGCAATCAGCAATCAACTGGAAATCGCACAGTTACCTGTGCTAAAAGCCAAAAGCATTTTTGGCCACATTCCAATCTCAAAGTGTCGATGAAAACCAAAGACAATTCGCTGCTTTTGTCTTGACCAAGGACGTTTGCTGTTGGACTACATATTGATTATAGATAACTCAAGCAGCTGCGAATAGAATAATTTGAGGCGACGCTTGAATGCGTGCGACATGTGGCATGTGGCAACTTCGATGGCTGTGAAATACGATGTTCGGTGTCCTGTCCCGCCTTTTGTTACATCTTCAAATACACACAGTCCACTTCCGACTCATTTCCCGATTCCTGGTGTAACCTTGGAGCTGCCTGACAATAAAACCCGCACAGTGGCAATTGGAATTGCGCTGAAAGCAGACGGTGGCATCATAAAATTTGTGCACAGTCCGCTGTCCAAAGACTTAACAGAAGTCTTAGCCAATATCAGAGTCAGGTGTTGAATCTGAAGAACTTAGGCACTGCATCAAAATGTGATAAAATGAAGCATAATTTGAAAGTGTAACCAAACAAATGCTTGACCTAATTCAACAAAGATATTAACTCAGTTGAAGAACTTAACTTAATTTTACTTTTTATTTCTATTTTCAGTCATATCATAAATTAGTTTTAAAATTTAATTGTTCATTTAATTTTTACTTAAACTTTTGTTAAATTTTATGTACATTATAACTTTTGGTCGACTGATCTTCGTTGACATAATTAAATAAATGAATATTTAAATACCTTAATTTTTTAATTTTAATTTTAATAGACAACTTTTTTTCTGTAAAAATATAATACAATTATTATACATAATATTGCAGGGCATTTACGAGTCACCTTTGCTTAGAGTTATCTCACAACTTTGCATAAAAAATCGCTTTTATCGCTTAGATTTTCATATTTTCTTTAGGATCCTGGAGGGGCTAATTTGAATTCAATGCAGCTGCTTAATATTAAAAGGCACTAAAAAGTCAACGAACCAAAAATTGTTTCACTTTAACTGTGCATCATAAATTGCCAAATAAAATTGTTCATTTCAAATCGTTGTAATTATGTTGACGCTGTTTTATGACTAACACGCATACACTCCAATCTATACAGTCGTATGTGTGTGTGTGTGTGTGCGAGCTAAAAGTGTGTGTAACATTTTATAGCAAATTAAATTTTATTAGCGCACAATGTGCTTTGACTTTCCCCCCTTTTAGCTGGATTATAGAACGTGTGCCAGCTCAAATAGTACGATATGAATAAGGTGAGAAAGGTGCAACTTTTAGCTATTGTTTGGAGGGAAGTGAATTGTTAAAGGGGGAATTGGAAAGGGGAATTACAGGTGTGCTACAGTGGGTGCTCAGCGTGCTGTCGTTTCGAGTAGTTGTCATTGTCATTGTCCTTATCAACGGCGACAACAAAAAAGTTTCTTGCAAAACATCTTACAAGTGCCGGGACATGCGTACCTACATCTAACTCTAGACCTTTGTGTGTGTGTTATTGTGTGTGTTTGTGTGTGTGTTGAATGTGTAACCTTTTGCCGGCATTATGATGAGTTTTGCTTTTGCCAGACTAAGGCTAAACTCGTAAATACCTTCATTATCGTTAAATCATGCTGAGAGCTGAACTCTTACTCCACTCAACTGAATTGAGGTTGTGCCTTTTATTTGCCCTTTATTTTTCTAAGGCAAAAAGAAGGACTGTTGTCTCTTCGGCTTTGTGAACGGCTCATGTGGACTTTTAAATAGATTTAAATGCGCATTTAAATGAAATAAATGAGCAACCCAGTCCATTTCGTTCTGTTTCAATCCTTACAACTCACAACTTTGAATGGCAGCTGATACTTTAACCTCAGAGAGTGAGAGAGAGAGAGAGAGAGAGAGAGAGAGAGAGAGAGACTCTCATTGGCAACTGCAATGAACTCATTTATCAGACAGTCAGCTCGGGGGAATCACCTTGTTCCAAGGGTGCCAAGAGTACCATTTATTCTTTTTTATTTCGACCTTAACCGCTCACCTTTGAGTCACGACTGAGCTGAGAGCCTGCCAAAATGTTGGCTAATGGCTAAAGTTTTCCCCAATTTTTACATTCACGCCTAATAAACTAGCAAATTAATATACAATCGGCAAAAGAAACAAAATATCACAATACAAACAAAACGAAAGAAAAGAAAACGTAAACAAAGACGAAACTCACCATGAAACAATAAACAAAAGTTTTCGTTTCCTGTTACTTTTTAACTTTTCAGCCAAACAAGAAATTAAGAAAATACACTTTGCAAAACTGTCAAAACTTAAGTTTAACTATTAACTACAATTTAGCTTAAATTACATTTATAGTTGTTTTAAACTAGCGTTAATTTGATATATTAGAGACAGACTCATAATTATAATAATAATAATAATATTAGTAGACTTGTTTTCTTCTGCCTGCCACATACTTTTAATGGGCTGTCCTTAATGTGGAGCCAGTGTTGGGTTTATTTATGGCTTACTCTCACAAAAAAAAAACCAACAGTTTGAACATCATAAAAATGCAATAAGATGAAATTTATGATGATTTTAGCGGGATGTTAATTACAAATTTTCATAAATTACACATGCCAGTGACGTCGAAATTTCTGTAATGGAACACACACACATACACATACAGTTACAGATACTTACAAATGCAGTCAGCTGTTTATGTATGTGTGTGTTTGAGGGAAAACAAATTTTAATTAAAAAGTAAATTCGTTGAAAAGTTGCGATCAACTTTCGCTGCCGGCTTGAAATGAAAAACTTGAAAATGTTTCCACTTTAAGCATTTTCATTTTCACATGCACATCCTGCACCTGTTTATAGAGTAGGCGGCCAATTTAACAACTTGGCTCTCGCTAAATGTAAAAATAATTGCCACTAAAACCCAAAAAACAAAAGTTTTCTATGCACAAATAGCAAAAGTTGAGCTATCAAATGAACATGAATGCACAATGTGGGTGTGTGTGTGTGTGTGTGTGTGTGTGTGTGTGTGTGTGTGTGTGTGTTAGTATGTGTGCTTCATTTAGTTATGCATTCATTTTGCTTTATGAACTTTTCATAGCTTTGGTATCAACTAAAAAGCCAAAGTGTGTGACCAATTGAATTTCTTATGAATGCAACTTTTAACTTTTTGGTCAAATGGGTTGCCAAAAAGTTAATATGGTTCTAGCAGAAAATCAGTCGAATAAAATGTGCATATAATATATGTTGACTAAAGGCATATTGAAGAGATCAAAAGCAATTTAATAATATATGTGTAATATATTCTAAATATTATTCTATAAACATTTTCCAAATTTTTTACATTTAGTAATAACCAAAAATATAATTATCATCAAAGCTTATTTTTATATGTATATTGAAAGCTATATGTCTGCAGGGAGCTTTTTCAAAAAGTTGTTCTCTGCAACGATAAGATAAGTAATAGAGAAAACAATATATTGCTGTTAGCCAATCGAGATTGTTCATATAATAATGCTTATACTTTTACCAATTTAGTTTCATTTTAATCGCTGAATCGAAATGTTGTTGAATAAGACATACAGACATGTGGCAATCGGACTGATTGTCATGGGATTAGCTTTGGTCACCTTTGCCTATCCCTACCAGTGTAAGCCATTTAGATTTTATGGAACACATTTAGTTTACTTTTAATATGATTACAATTTTGCAGTGCAGAATTACTTAAGTGTCATTCAAGGACTGCAGGGAACGGCAACTGTGGCTCTGATCTATGGCATTCTCAAGAAGGATCCTCTTCATAAGGATAAATTCCTGCTCTTCTGGCTTGTCGCCACGGCTGTCTTCTTCTTTTCACTCATCTTCTGCAGCTTTGACTACATAAAAGAAGACTTTGATGACTTTTTTAGTTCATTGATGATTCTTCTGAGCCAGTGGATAGCCACAGGTAAGTTGTACTTACTTATAAATGTCTGCATTAGATAGCAATAATAATACGTTTATTACAGGTGCTGTTGGGTATTTTATTTACCATATGTATCAGGAATACGTAGAGCTAACGGAAAACAACAGAGTAGCCGGACTCTCCCTGTCAGCGGGAAATGTAATCCGTCCGACATTTGAGACAAAGGAAACCCCTCCGCCATATATTGCCCCCACCTCAGAGAATTTGACGGTTTCGATTCAGAGTTAAGATAAGAGATTATCTTGTATATTGTACGGCAAATTAAATAAAAGTTGTTTCGACCAGAGCAATTAAGAGAGCGGTTGTAAATATGAGAGAGATAAAAATAGAGAGAGAGAGAGAGAGAGAGGAAGAGATATAGATTAATTGAGTGAGAGAATGGGATCATACAATGAGTTTGGCATGCCTTTGTTTAATTGTTCAGTTCTGTTTGATTCGTTGACTGAAAATGTGGCTAACTAAACGTAACACGCAAATTGCAATTGGCCTAATAGTTTTTGGCATGGCCATGACTACAAATGCCCAACCTTTTCGTTGTAAGTACACAAATATTCTTCAAATTTGGTATAATAATAATTATTTTTTGCTTTTTAGGGAATGAATATTTGCAGCTCATGAGAGAGTTGCAATTTGTGGCAACTGTGGCACTGGCCTTTGGCATTTTTAAGGCCCATTCAAAGCATACGGATAAATTTCTGCTTCTTTGGCTGGTCATAACAGCATACTGCTTTTTTTCATTGTTGAATGCAGGCTTAATGCATTGGTGTCAGCATTTCAGATATGGCAGAGGATCTTTTATCTGGATTCTAATTCCTTGGACATTTGCAGGTGAGATTTCGTTGTCTTATAAAACTTATTTAGTTAAAGCTTTATACGATATATAGTATTTATATATATATTATTTATCATTTATAATCATTAATTTTAAGCTTTATTTTTTTTTTGATCAAAAATAATTATTGTTTTTGATTCTCAAAAATATTTATTTAATTTTTCCCAGCTGGTGTCGCTTATTTATGGAATATCATATACAATGACTACGTGGAATTAAAATTCGGAGCTGATGATCAAGTCGATAAGGCCGTCGAAACTCCAGAACAGACGCCATCGAAATATCCCAATCCGGAGAGTCTGACAATCTTGGTGCATGGAAAACGAATGAAGTAGCTCCAAATTTGCAAGAAGAAACATTAAAATTATTGTGTTTAATTCAATATATGTGTATTTAATTTGATATAACTCACTAAACATTTAAAATTTTTAAAATTAAAAATATGGAAAATGCTACAAAATATGGCAAGAAAACTTTTACTTGACTGCCACCAGATGCAGTTGAAAGCTCAACAAAGTTGCATATGATGCTGCTTGTTGCAAGTCCATCAATTGATTTGGTGGCACAGAGAGCCGGGAAGAAAACGCGAAATGATTAAACGTAATTGTTAGTCAAAGTTGAGCTGCTAATTAGAGGGGCAACTACTTGTGGCAATGTGGCAATGTGGCATTAACAACTTGCCATTTGCCTTATGTGATCATTTTAATTAAAAAACGTCTGTTTCCATGTGCTGACTGCCACTTGACTGAATGCTGAAAAGTTGTCGCAAACTTTGTACACTTTTGTGCTGCTCCAATTTGCATTTGCCACATTTGTCTCCTGCCTCTTGCCACTTGCCACTTGTGTTGTGCGGCATTTAATTAGCTAAAACCGGAAGCAAAGGACCAAAAGCCAAAGCTGAATTTTTGTACACAAATTAAATTTTGTATAAATGTGACAAGAGAATTGCATAAATTATAATTTCTAATAATTCTAATAATTATTAGAAGTTCAATTGCAAACCTCATTTGTAGGCAACAAATACCAACTGAAAAGCTCAACTTTTCTAATACAAAACAAACTTTGACACAACCGTAAAAGAAACTCTATAAAAATTGTCAATTATGCCCAGGAGTATATAAGGTTGTCAAGATTATAATAGACAGTTTTGCGTGAGGAATTTTAAAATTATTTTGTTGAGAACTGGGCCTTTAATATAAACATCAGAAAAGCTTACATGCACCTATAAACATTAATAAATTGGTAAAGTATTCATTTTTCATAATAACATTTCGGTACATCTCACAAAAGCTTAAAGAATTTCACATTTTTGCTCAATAAAAAAATAAACAAAATTCCTAAAGAGCAAATCCAAACAATAGACGTCAATATTTAACTCAAATTCTTTTGCTTGTGCTCTCTAGTTCTTAGAATTTGTTTATCAATTTTAGACATTCTATTCTCTCTCACTCTCTCTCTTACTCTCTCTCTCTCTCTGAGTCTCTTTAACACACACTCTTTTCTTATCTATAATTTCATTGCATATAAATTACTTGTTGTATGAGAAAGAAAGCTTTAGTTTTCTGACTAATAAAGAACAATGGATCGATATTCAGTTTAATATTGTCCAATGAGACGGTCGTTTTCTCTTTGGGAATATGTCAAATCATTGATTTGAAATAATGCTCTGCATTTGTGAGGCATTTGAGCACGTATTTATATGGCTAAGCGATGCATAAAAATTGTATTAAAGTGGCATTAAAATCATGGCCGATGAGATGACACTGGCAAAAGAACAACTCGAAATCGAAATCGAAACAGTAAAATGCCCATTAAAATAATAAGCAGACCCAAATGGTTGACTCTCTGACTGTCTGCTTGACTCTGTTAATGGCCAGGCAATGATCACAATGTGTGTGTATATGTGTTTATATGTGTGTGTGTGTGTGTGTGTGAGTTTAAATATGAGCAGCACGTGCTTTGGTCCCCAACAATGAAGTCAACTGGAGTATTTCGTGACCCGACATCGGAACAGGCAACGGAACCGGCATCCGGAGTACTTATGCAAATAATTTAGATGCTCTGTGAGCCGTGCTTAGTGGTCAGTAGTCACCTCAATAAACGGTTGCTTTACGTTTTCGGTTAGCCTCAAATTACTGCGTCTGCGTGTTGGCTTAAAGTTGTATCCCTTTATGGACTTTAACATTTGGGCTTTAAGCGCACTGGAATCCGTCTAATAAATGTCACAGCTACTCTGTGATTAGCTGAAGCGACCATCAATTCATTAGCTGTCAATTTGAACCCATTGACGAGCCACTCAAAATATGGTCAACTGTCAAAATGGAACTGACGAGCTGGCAATATTGTCGAGCTGGCAATATCATTTAAGCTGATTGCCAGCCATTAACAGCTAGTCGTGTTGGCCTTAAAGTAGCACTACACTCAGAAAATTTATTTTCTAGATTAAAGAAAGTCACCACAAAATTAAAATAAAAAAAACTTCTATAATTTTAGAAAATTCGCTCCAATTTTATAAAAAATTGATCCTATATTAATAGGGTATCGCCTTAAAATGTAGCAAAACTTTTATAATTTTAGAAAATTATCTACCAATTTTAGAAAATTATTTCTAAATATTTAGAAAATTTTTTTCTAAAATTGACTCCCAGTCGTCATTGGCGATTTTCTATATTTCAGTGTGAAAATCGACTATTTTAGGGGACGGTAGGTAGGATTTTTATGAGTGTAAAGTTGACCACGATAGTCATGATTATTGCTGCCATTTTGTTAACACGACACGTGGCCAACACAACCAGTCGATGATCAATTTCGCTGGCAAGTGTGAATTTCAATTAACGACAAGTTTCATAACGCGACAACTGATTGCCGTCAAATTAAAGCCATTTGTAAGGAAGCTTCAAGGAATTGGAGTTGGCTGTCTGTCAGTCAGTGTCGACAGCGCTTAGAAGCTGGCCATAAATTATGCAGCAGGCAGCTGACAGTTAATAGGCTAACAGCAGCAGCAGCAACTTGGCCAAGACAGGCTAACATACTAAGCAGAATACGCGCGATTATCTTAATTTATGCACAAGTCCAGTTGCCGCACTTTGTATGTTTATATATGTGTGTGTGTAGTGTGTGTGTGTGTGTGAATTGGATGTTTGCAGCTGGTAAAATAAATATAAATTGCAAAAACTGTCAAAGCCATGGCAAAAAGGGAATGCAATGAAAAGCGCTCAAAGTCGAAAGGCGATTCCTATAGTTCTACTTTTACTTCTACTTTCCCTGCTTCTAATTCTCTGCTTCTTCTGCTGCTTTTCTTTAGCTTCACTGGCCAACACACACACACACACACACACACAGAGTGCGTATCAGTGTGTGTGTGTGTGTGCTGGCACAATAAAGAAATTTTTATCGCTACCGCATTTGACATTTGAAGTATGCGCTGCAAAATTTATTGTTGCCCCTTTTTGCTTGTTTCAATAAAAACCGATAAACCTGGTTAAAATGAAAAACTTTTTGCTTTGGCATTTTGCCTTTGCTATTGCCTCTCAGCTCGTTTTCAATTTCAATTTGTGCTTTAATGCTCTTCGATATTTGCTATTTAAAACACTCAACAAAATGGCAAACAAAGGCAGCAATATTCAAGTTACGAGAGTATTTGCCAAGCACTGTTCAACGTCCAGCTAAAACGGAAGTGGTTTGGGGCAACTAAAAGTGGAAGGGGGTAAGAGGAACCCAAAACTAGGAACAATGAGGGAAAGTAGGGTGGTCTTACCTGTTGAAAAATAGAGCTCCCATACCAATTTTCTAAATGCACGCAAACGTTAAAGGCAACAAATGATGCCACAAGGCAGCAATGGCCCTGATGGGAATGCAGCCCTGAAATGGAAGGGGAGGAATGGAAAGGGGAGATTGAAGGCGATTCGAATGACAGGAAGCTGGGCGACAGAACTGTCATTGATTGTCACACATTGTCGAGTCAAGGAAAGTGAGCTTTTCAGCGAGAGGGACCCAGTAGAACTGAAATTCCCTCTTCTTAATTTTCCCTACTTATATGGGCCAAAAATAGTGTTGCCTACTTATATGGGCAAAAATAGTGCTGCCCTCTTAAATTGGCAAAAAAGTGTTGCCTACTTATGTGGGCAAAAATAGTGTTGCCTACTTATATGGACAAAAATAGTATTGCCTACTTATATGGACAAAATAGTGTTGCCTACTTTTGTGAGCAAAAAATAGTGTTGCCTACTTATATTGGCAAAAATAATGTTGCCTTCTTTTAAGCGTAAGCTTTTAATGTATTTTTATACCCTGAGTCCATTGAAAATGGGCAAAAAAGGGTAAAATGTGTTTGGCAGACTGTATGTAACAGGCAGACCCCCAAAAGTATATATATTCTTGATCACGATCAACAGCCGAGTCGATTCCTCAAGCGGATCCTCAAGCGGATCGATGTTTCCTCAATGACCAGGGAATGTTCCTCAACTTTTCCTCAATATTTCCTTGAGGTCCAGTTTTGCGGGGGGGAGAGAGAGAGTGTGTGTAAGTGCGTGTGGCTGTGTGAGTTGGCAACTCTGATTGTAATTGTGCGTTGGTTATGGCTGCCAGCAATCAGCTTATAAATATTGCATGGACTCGACGGTAAAACGATTGCAAAACAATGCATTCTCTGGCGCTAAAGTGGTTCAATAATGCAAACGCAACGCGTTGCAAACAAAGCCAACAAATCTGCGCTTTCACTCTCTCTCTCTTCCTCTCTTCCTACCTCTCTCTTTGCCATGTCCTTGCCTTGCACTTTATCGACAACAGCAACAACAACAACAAAGAGTGTGCTCAGGCTCCAAATCAACGCACCTGCAATCTGCCGACCACGTGACGTCAATGCAAATTGTGCCTCGATTGCAACATTGCGTATACGCAATGTGCACAAAAAAATTTAAGTTGTTTGTTTAGCGCCACAATTGACATTACAATGGTTAGCTATGACTATTTCTCTCTCTCTCTTTTCCTCTCAATAGACATCCATCTCTCGTTAAGTGTGACAATAAATTGCTGTCAACTTTTATTTATCTACAGCTTGGCCATTTCCTGCGTGTTTCATGTCCTGAAACTTTGTTAGGCCCAAAAACAAGAAAATAAGGTAAGCAGAGTCGAATAATACTGTGAACTATGAAATACACTTTAGAAAATATTAAGTACATTAAATATTAAAACAAGTATGAATACGTATACTTAATATCGCATATCAGATTCAAATTATCACAAAATTTAGAGCAAATTTGAAGACACGAATTGTTCCCAAAAAAAAGTATAGGGTATACATGGTGGCAAGGGGAACTTCATCTGCTTCTTGCTATTTGTGGCACACAGCTGCGGTCAAAATAGCTGGCGAGTGCGCTTTATTACCTTTTTTTCACTTGTACAAGGCAAATACGTTTTTGTTTCTTGTTGTTGGCCATTTGCCTTTTTCTTCACTCTCTCTCTTTTTCTCTTTCTCTCTTTTTCTCTTCCTCTGTGTCTTTCTCTGTGTTTTGTCGGGGTTCATTGTCTCTTTGACCAGACACCAAAGTGCTAACCAAAGTCTGGCGCACGTGTGTGTGTGTGTGTGTGTGTCTGTGTGTGAATTGTGAATCCTTTTGGCGAGTGTTTGAGTGTATGAGTGTGTGTTGAATTTGTATGCCTCGCGTGTGCGTGGCAAACAACAAATAACACACAAAGGAGCAATGCCAATGGCATTGGCAATGGCAACACTCGCTCTTCTCCCTCTCCTCCCTCTCGTCCATCTCTTGGGCATAATTTGCGTTTAATGAATTGTGCAAAAAGATTTTTATTCACTTAGCTGCACACACATACACATACACACACACACACAAACAGAGAAATAGAGAGAACACACCTCTCACATTGGGGTAACAGAAACGTAAGCCGCTTAGCGCCATTTTGCTCTAGCAAATTGAAATGCTGCGCATTTTGGCCAGGCCCATAACATATTTGACATCGAAGCTAATTCCTCTTTATTCCCGATTGCTTTTCGATCAATTATTTAGTCATTAATGTTACTTAGAATGCGTCGCAGTTCGTGGAAGGCAGTTTGATCGATGAAGTTGCCGATGCGCTTAAACTGCGAAATTTACTAGAAAATGTACCTAATGTTAAAGATATTTGTTAGTACAATGCATAACCATAATTAAGAAATTGTTAGACTCCAAATAAATTAAAGTAGAGAAATATGTAGCGACTATACAAATTGAGTATTTAGTTGTTTTAATGAGAAAGTCGTTCACTTTTAGTAATTTAAAAATATCGTGAAATATACCAATAATTTTCAATAAAAATTTGAAATAATCATTATATTGTAATTTTTTGTAGTGAAACTTATAATGATTACAGTCCCTGGAAATATGACCTTTATTGATTAAGATAACCGTCTTATTAAACAAAAATGTGTCTTTTAGTGCAAAAAATTAAAGCATACTTTGCGGCTCTACAAAGACTCTTAGCTCTTCTTTCACACTTGAAGCTGGCCATCAAACGCATACACACTCACACACGCACACACAGCTGTCAGTTCATAATTTCAAGTGCAGCAACAACAACTACAACGGCGACAACAACAAGAAGAGGAACACTTAGCACCACATCAACTTAAGATGATAGCCGGCATGAAAGTGACAAAAAAACACGCGAACTTTTCAAGATATGCGAACAGTAACAAAGGCAGCCAAAAACACAAGCCCATAAATAAATAAAAAAAATATATATATAAAGAGAGGGAGAAATATTTTAAGAGAGAGAGCTAAATAGAGAGAGAGAAAGCGGAAGTTGTAATTTACACGTTTTGCAGATATCGGCCGCATTGGACACGCCCATTACGCGCCTTTATCTATCGACTGTGAATTCGTGCCACCGTTAAGTATACTCAGCTCTAGAACAATATGGGGTATATACGACTTGAAGTCAAATTCACAATATAATAAATTAACTTCTATCAATAAATTGTCAAAAGAAAACTATTATCAGCATTACTTTTAAATAGGGACAGTGAATAGCGATTATTTTGGTTTTATTTGAAATATACCAAACTTTTTCTATAAGAGTAACTTCACCACGATCTTAAGATCTATGATTTTTATTATTTTACTCATAAATAAATCATTCTTTTTCAGTAAAACAACAGTAAAAAAAAGGTTTCAATTCATGCTTTTAAAAGCAACTTACAGGGTATGTCGTAGTTGGTAATATGACTCAATTTATGCTATTTTTTAGCACTTTGATACGCATTTCAATGCCGCTATGGCACTTCGTTGTCTTTGGCTCGTGTCGATTGTCGCCTTCCGTTGGCTCAATCATTTTACGTCCCATAAAACATAAATAGAAATCGATGCTCGGGCATTCACATTCGCTTCCTCTTCCCCTCTTCATCCTCTCTCTCATCCATTCTCCTTTCAGCTTCCACATTCAGTCACATTGGCAGTTTCATTGCCGTTTCGATTGTCATTGTTTCGTCTGCCCAGCGACAATTTGAATTACCAGCAGGAAAAAATGAAGAAAAACAGAAGGAAAATCGCTACACTGGAAAAAAGAAAATATTTTATAAAAGTAGGCAACACTTTTTTGCCCATATAAGTAGACAACACTTTTATTGCCCACAAAAGTATGCAACACTATTTTGCCCATATAAGTAGGCAACACTATTTTTGCACATATAAGTAGGCAACACTTTTTCGCCCATATAAGTAGGCAACACTTTTTTGCCCACAAAAGTAGGCAACACTATTTTGCCCATGTAAGTAGGCAACAAAATTTTTGATTTTAGAAACTTGATTTTTTTTAACAGTGTAGCAAAGGTTGCATGAGAGTTTGTGGTTACTGAGGCGGTGGTTACATTGAGGCACTTGGCGTATGTCGCACGTATCTGTATCTGTTTCTGTATTCTGTCTTTTGTCTCCTGTCTTTTGTCTCTTTCGTTGTCCTTGTCTCGGCATCGTAACGCGCTCCCCAGGGCAACATTTGGCGGTTTTTGCCTGAGGCGAGCAAGTCTATAATGCAGCATTATTTTATGTCGAGCCAAGCAATTTATTGAATTTTCTCCTTCGTTGCCTGTCTCTTTGTCATTCCCTCTGCCATCGTCTTTGGCCTGTTTCATTTTGGGTTTTAGCTTTTGAGTCTGAGTTTTGTGCTGAAGTATTTTATGGCACTTTTGGGTGAATATCAATAAATTTTTAATACATATGATAAAGTGCGTCAAATGATGATTGAAATTGAGCTTCAACTTGAAGCTACTCGTGATAATGTTGTTGCAACATGAACTAGCTGCATGTTGGCCAAGTTGCCACTTGAAAAGGTTTTTTTTTTTTTGTCAATGCAACAAATTCAATTCACTTTTTGCCTTTGTGCACGCTTCGCTTTCGATTCGCACTATCTTTTACACTCGACTTTCTATTTGCCATTTTCTATTTTCCATTTTCTATTTGCCTTTTGCCATTTGCCACTTGCCATTCACTTGGCCAGAAAAAGTGATAAGAGAAATGCAATTTGCACCAGAGCAGCGCACATGTGACAAAAGTTTGGAGTGGCAAGTACAGAAGGGAGAAAGGTGAGAGGGGGGAAGAGGTGAGTGAAGAGAGGGGAGAGGAAAGTGTTGTACTAGCTAAGCAGCTTAGCAACAGCTGAGCAAAGTCTGTCAGATGTCAGCTGTCTGTTGCCTTTTGAAGCTGTGCCCAATTCAATTGGTCCAATCAAATCAATGACAATTTCACTAAATTTGTGATTTTTATGCAAATTTAAGCGAAATATTTGCATAGAGTCAACGGTTTGGGGGGAAAAACGGGGGGAATGAGCTATTGATTGTAATGCTATCTATTTGCCTCTCATTATGTCTCTCACTCTCTCTGTCTCTTTCACTCTGGGCAGCCGAATTTAATTGCCTTGTGTGTGTGTGTGTGTGAATCAACTCAACTTACAAACATTTAATTACAACACCGTTGGCAATAATTTATAATACTAATTAAAATTTTGAACACGAACATACACACACACACTGTCTCTTTCTCTCTTAACACATACACTGAAAAAAAAAGACCAACATCTAAAAGCAAGAACATTCATATTAATTATTTTGTTTGGATTATTTTACGAGCAAATTTTTTAATCTTAGATTATTTATCTAAAAAATCCTAATCTCTTAATATAAGAATACAAGTCTTAAATTGTTAAAAAAGTATAAATAGGTAAAAAATGTAAACAAATCAAAATTTAAAAATAAAAATAAATCATATATTATAAAAAAAAATAATTTTTATTCATTTTATTTTTTTATTTTAATTTTAAGAACATTTATTCTTAAAATAAAAGCTTGGTCTTATTTAAAATGTTCTTAAAATCAAGATGTGTTCTCTTAATTTAAGAATTTTAAGTTCTCAACACGTTTTTTAGACCAAAAATCGTAGTTCTAAGACCAAAATCTTGATTTTAGAACACTTTTTTTGATCAGTGTACACTCATACATACGCATAAATAATCAAGAGTAGAAGACACGCCTCTGGCATTGAAAATTTCCATTTGCATGCAGACAACGACAACAGTTAGACAGTCACGTCTCCCTCTATGTTTAAGTGTGTGCGTGTATCCATGTGTGTGTGTGCGTGTGTGTGTGTGTATATGACCTTTATCAATCAAATGTTAATTAAGTTTCAAGTCTGGCAAAGGCAGCCAAACGGCCAAAACCAAACTAACAATCCTCAAAATTGTTTGGGCTTTTGTGTCGCTTTCTTTTTCTCCCACTCTCTCTCTCTCTCTTTGTCTCCTATAATTATTATATTGCTTGTTTTTATATGAGAGAGAAGCAACAAAGTCTTGGGGAGGCTAGTTAAAAATTATTGCGTATACGCCACGTGGCAATGGCAACTACTAACACGAAACTAGTGCACGCATCAAATAAAATTAGCCACTTGCCACACGTCTTTTAGTCTACTTTGTGCAAACACACAAAAGCGAAACCGGAAACGGAAATGCTCTCCAAGCACATGTCATCCGTTTTCTTTCATCCACACGACATCACGACATTGTCTAGCTTGTTTGTAATGGTTTTTTTTTTTTTGGTCAACATGTGCACACAGATTGATGCGTGGCCAAAATTGTACAACAGCCGCAAATTGTGGCAATTTCGGTTGCTGTCAACAACAACGCACATGAGTGAAAACGGCACGTTTTTATACCAAGCACTCACTTCTACCATATATACCATATATACCATACAAATGGCCAAAACAAGGCAGCCAACTTTGCCACTGGCAGCAAACAGAAGTCGAAGCTGCAAGCAATTCTGCTGTGGTTTGCCAAATCGTCACTTCTTTGTCTGTCTGTCTGTCTGTCTGTCTGTCTGACAGTCGCATTGTCAGTGTCACTCTGTCGGTCTGTCAGTCAGTCAGTCAGTCTGTCTACATTTTAGTTTACGTTCCTGGCTCAGTTATGCATTTGGCTGCCAAGCACTGCAATTTAAGCACTTTATGAAATCGTATTAAAATCCAATAAATTGTACCAAAAATGTTTGTCTATGACATAAATTGATGTCGTATTTTGTGAACAAAAACACTTTACAGTTGATAGACTTTCAATAACGATTATCGAGTTATTATAAACATAGTGATTGCCTAATGGTTTACAAAGCACTCTCTTTAGATATATAAAATACCTGAGTTTGATCTGTTTACATTTACATATTTCAAGCAGTTTCTATGTAAAGTTCCTTTTATACTATTTAGTGGATATAAGTAGCTGTTAGTGCATTAAAATTTGACATTTATTTATCACATGTGCGTGTAAATTTACGTTTTCACATTGCAGCTGACACTTTGCGTATACGCAACGTATACGTAATGTGTGACAAGTGTGACGAGTGCATTGTGTGTGTGAGAGCAAAGTGACAAGCGCATCAAAGCGAAAGGTCATCACTGGCACCTTGGCATTTTCCCACTCCCCTACTCCACCCCCACCCCTCCATTTCCTCCCCTCCAGAAGAGGGTTATTTTCTCCACTCGCTACACTCTTTCCTGTTACTGTTTCTGTTACTGTTACTTTTGACACTCGCCCTCCATGTTGCAGTGGTAAATGACAGACGTCACAGTCGCACAAAAGACAGCAACCTGCAACCTGGCAACGGGCAACATCAATTGCCATTGCGTTGCTTCTTTTTAGTGACAGTTTCGGGCAACCTTCGATTTATTTGCAAATATCTGACAACAAACTGACAAAAACTTCAATCTATCGAACTGTCCAGCAATATATTGTCAGTCATTGTGCTATTAACTGAAGGCTAATCAGCTTAAAGCCGCGTTCCATAACTGCATTTTCTGCACTGCTAAAAAATATGCTGGGATTTGAGCCGTCGCCTACTGTTTGATTTTTCAAATTAATATAATATTTTTAGTTTTAGTAATATGGTCTGAAAATGTTCTTATTTTAGGAACAAAATATTTAAAAGGTATGTTCTTGATTGTAGAAGTTGGTCTTTTTTTCTCAGTGTATGCTTCCCAAATGGGCCGGAAAAAGTTTCTATGCATTTGGGGTAATTGTACGTGAAGCGACTGTGAAAAATTGCATTTAAATTTGGTCTGTTGAAGTTTGCTCTAACTGTTACGGCAATCGGGTCATATGTCAAAAATTTGGCCAACTGGCTGCACAAAAAAGGGGGCAGCAGAAAGAAAAAAGGAGCAGTTGAAATGCAATTTGGTTAAAGCGACATGTTGCATGCATATTCAATGCAACGCATTCGAATTTCGAATTGGGCCAAGTTTCGAGTCGATGGTCGATGGTCGATGGCGTTGTCGGTTAACTTAATTCGCTCAACTTTTTGCAGCACACACATACACAACAAAACACAATAAAACAAAACAAATAAGAAACAACAACAGCTAAAAATGTATAAAAATAAAATAAACAGAAAGAATGAGCGAGAGCGAAAAGTTGAACAAATCGCAAACGAAATAATTGAATTTTCATTTCCGTTTTATGTGTTTACTTCCGCTGCGTGCTGCAGTCAGGCACATTTCACGATTTTGACGGCCCTCGGCGTCGGCCTTATAAATGAGGTACACCTCTCTCTCTCTCTCTCCCTCTCTCTCTCGCAATCCCTCCGCTTTACCCCCATTTTCATTCTGATTTCAGCCTATTTGTATACAAAAGCACTCAATTTTTGGCAGGCTTGAAAACTTTTTAAGTCAATTGTCAAAAAGTTTTTAACGTATTTTCAGCCAAATCCCCATGCCACAGGGCCCCCTCCCCCTCCCCTTTACAATTGCCGCGTCGACTGTTTCTTTATCGTTTTGTTGCGCTGCAAAATTGAAATATAATTCGGTAAAGTTTTGCCGTACGTGGCCATAAATCAATGGCAGTCGAAAAGGCGGCCAACTCAAATTGATTTAAGCCTGAATGTGTTGTGGGCGTGGTCGGCAATCAAATGAGACACTGTCACATAATGTGGTCAGCGTCAGTGTCAACTACAGACTCAGACTTGCAAATGGGCAAGAATTGATTGAAAGCTGAAATGTTAACCCTTTAAGACTACTTTAAATAATAAAGAAATATGCACTGAGAAAAAATATTAACTAGAAAGGTCGAAAATTGTTTAAAATTTTAAGATATTATACCTAAAAAAAAAGTTGAGAAAAAATTGACTTCATAATATGTCCCATTACATACCTTAAAATTTATGACCTTAAATGAGATATATTTTTGGTAACATTATCTAAAGTTAATGTTTAATTTAATAAATCACACTCCCAAAATTTAAGGAGTACTTTTTTTTTGAGTGTAAGGAAAAGGAAAATAATTGTCAATTAAATCATCTAAAAACTCAGACAGTACTTTTCCCTTTTGTCTGTCTACATTTGAGTGAGATAATCCAAAGTTTCACTCTAAAACACAGACTCTATTGCATTGGCATTCATAATGAGATGTGTTGCATTATCCTTGCTCTCTTCACTCTCTCCTTTCTTCGAATTTCGCCTGAAAACTCATATTTCATTTTGATGTGAATCGCTCGCGCAGTGCTCATAATATTTGCATAAACTAAATATGCAACCTTCAGTTTCTGGTTGTAAATTTCACAACTATCCATAAACATAAAAAAAATAGCAACTGCAGAAATAAAGCTTAAAAAACGCGCAGAGAACAGAACATAAAGCCAACGCAGTCGCTGAACCGCAAATGACGGTTTTTTATACTCAGACAGCGACATCTGCTTTTGTCTAAGTATGTGCTTGCAATCATCTCTTGCAGTCTTCAAATTTCAAATTTAAAGCAAAAGAACAAGTGGGAAAGGCTATAGTCGAGATCCGGACCATAGAATACCCGTTACTTATTTCAATATATAAAAATAAAAGTATTTTAAAGAAATTACTAGCAAAAAAAAAACCATTGCATACTTTTAGGTAATTTTATTTAAATAACTTTGGTTAGCTATTACTCCCGTTCTACTTGTCCGATTTTGCTGCGGTTGAGTGAAATTTTGGATAATATTTCAACAAAAACAGTACCCCCTTTTATTTTTTTTTTAAGTAACGGGTATAACAAGTATACGTCACGTTGGCTCATCAAACTAGTTGCTGACTTGTGTCTCTTGTCTTGTCGCTGGTCCTCGTCACATGTCAAAGGACTCGTACTTCAAACTGAGCTTATTGCTGCTTTATTCTGTGCTCAGTCGCGTCACTTGCACATTTAATTAAGTTTACGGCACGCTGCACACGTAAAGGACGCAGATCGCAGGTCGCAAGACGCTAGTATACAGGACAGAGGCAAAGGTAAAGGTAGAGGTAGAGAGATTGAGAACGAAGGACGCTATTAATTAAATTGCTTTATACAGTTAAGTCGCCAAGCCGAAAAGTTTGTGTGTCAACAATTGGAATATTAACGAGCCAACTAATGAGAGTTCACAAAAGGCGTCCGAGTACTCGAATGTGTGTGTGAGTGGGTGTATGTGTGTGTGTGTGAGTGGCTATATTGCCACCTTGGCAACGACAAATAACTGAAATGCTTATTAAATGTTTGCTGTAAGCGACACGCCAACATCTGAACAGTCATAAGATCAAAGTCAAGTCCTGGCCACGACAAATCCTGCATCCTAAATCCTGTCTGGCTGCTGCCGTAACAAGCAGACAAACAGACAGACGGACGGACAGACGGACAGTCGGTCCAATTATTGCTCAACTCTTTGTTTACTTACTTGGCATGTCTGCTACTAAATCCCAGCAATATTTGACTGGACCTAACATCGATGTTTGCAACATGGGTAGGTCTAATAAATATCGACATGGCAATCGAATGAGTGGCTTTTGGTTTGACGCCTTTTGAAGTGTATTCAACTAACAAATGCCAGTGCGAGGGTTGTTGAAAAAGTGTCAAGAGGTAAGTATGAAAATTGGATGTTAGATGGCTTAGAATCGAAAACATATGAAAACTTTTAGATGTTAAAAATTGAAATGCAGAATCAATTTAGAGGGCAAAACATGATCAAAACGACATTCCGTTTAAAAATCGGTTAATTTTTGATGAAGTTATGAGAGATCAAAGTTTTTGAAAAAATGTCTAGGGGTAAGTATGGAAAATTGGCTTAAAATCGAAAATTGATCAAATTTTCTAGATGATAAAAATTTAAATGCAGAATCAATTTAGGGGTCAAATCATGACCAAAATGACATTCCGTTTAAAAATCGGTTAATTTTTAATGAAGTTATGAGAGATCAAAGTTTTTGAAAAAATGTCTAGGGGTAAGTATGGAAAATTGGCTTAAAATCGAAAATTGATCAAATTTTCTAGATGATAAAAATTTAAATGCAGAATCAATTTAGGGGTCAAATCATGACCAAAATGACATTCCATTTAAAAATCGGTTAATTTTTAATGAAGTTATGAGAGATCAAAGTTTTTGAAAAAATGTCAAGGGGTAAGTATGAAAAATTGGGTTAAAATCGAAAATTGATCAAATTTTCTAGATGATAAAAATTTAAATGCAGAATCAATTTGGTGGCCAAATTATGATCAAATTGACATTCCGTTCGAAAATCTGTCAATTTTTAATGAAGTTATGAGAGATCAAAGTTTTTGAAAAAATGTCAAGGAGTAAGTATGGAAAAGATCGCTATTATCAAACTAGTCAAACTGCCCTCTTAGTATACTTATTAAACGATTGTAGATCTTTTTGACTTTGCAGCACATATCGGGAGAATAAGCTTTTTAAATATTTAAGCCGCTTGTCGTACGTAAATCCAGAAAGCGAATCGACTTATATTTAATACACTCGAACAGCAACAACAATAACAACAACAACTGACAGTTGAAGATAAGCAGCAAGCGAATGAAAAGCCAGAGGGCATACAATGTGCAAATCCCAGTGCAACAGCAGCTGTTGTTGAGGAGGAGAAGGTTATAGAGAAGGGGGAGGAGGAGAAGGTGGGGGAGGTGGCAGAGTCACTTCAATTCCAATTCCCAATGACGGTGGCAAGTTTGAAGTTTCTCTTCTCTCTCCGCTGTCAATCGCCTTGGCATTTACATATAAGCTGATAAGCAAAGTGCTTCCGCCTCCAAACAGAATGTCACTCACCCAACTCTCTCACCTCACTTACCTGAGTCACCTGCTGCCACGAAGTATGCAACAAAATGTGTTTGCTTGGCGTCAATATGAAAATGTCGACAGTTTATGAAATCGCAAGCGTTGAAATTCACATTTGAGGCACGCACTTTACATTATTAATGCGAGACGCTGAAGGCGCAACAACAACAACAACAACAGCAACAAATTAGTCGCCCAACGGATGTAGCAATATCTGTGTGGCAACCATATTAGTTATGCACATGTCTGTGTGTATACACTGATAAAAACAAATGTTCTAAAATCAAGATTTGGATCTCATAACTAAGAGAACTAAAAAATGCGTCGAGAACCTACAATTACATTTAATTCTGTGATAGTAATTTTATATATGTTATTTTAATTAATACAAAATAGAACCTATTTATACTTTCCTAACAATTTAAGATTTTTATTCTTATATTAAGATTTAAAGATTTTTTAGATTAATAATGCTTTAGTAATTTGGTCTTAAAATAATCTTATTTTTTTGAGAACAAAATATTTAAGATGAATGTTCTTGATATAATTTGTTGGTCATTTTTTTCAGTGTATTTATTTGTTTGTCTGTGTGTTGGTAAATGTTTCAACCATTTGGCAAATATGTATCGCATTTCGTTTTGTGTGTTTGCATTTTTGCGCCTCACTGAGAACTTTCCAATTTTGCTGCTAATATTTATTAATCAAGTAATAGCTGCACACACACACCACACACACACACACACACACACACACACATGCACAGCGTAAGCGCTTATGAATATGTGATTGAGGCACTTGTGCGTGTGTTGTTTGATTTTTTGCACAAAAATTGATTGGAAATTTATAAGCTAAACTTTTTCACAGCATTTTGTTTTGCGGCGGAATCAGAATCAAAACTTTTTCCTATTTGTTGTGGTTGTTGTTGTCCTTTTTTTTTGTATTCGCTGCCACGCGCAGCACTTGAAAAGGTCGCCACATCTGTGTTCCCTTTGTGTGTGTGCGTGTGTGTGTGTGCAGTTTGGCTATTGACTTTTGAATATTGCCAGCCATATGATAAATTATAAGTGGAAACTTTAACTTGCCAGCAAAAAGAGAATTTCAAGGGATTTCCATAAAAAAAAACCATTGATATATGAGTATAGTATATTTGGTTAGAGCATAGAGAGCAGGCTTTGTTGCTCTCAAAACTCGCTGTCAAACTGAAAACTGAGAAGCAAAAAACTAAAACAAATCAAATCATTCAAAGTACAAACCTCGTAACGTGCACATCACAAAAAGTGAGTTGAAAAAAATGTAATAAATATAAAAATATTTTACAACTAAAAAGAAAATTAGTTTACATAGTTTTTTTTTTTTTTTAATCACAAATTGTTGAATTTATTTTGTTTTGCAGCCCTTGCCGAGTTCTCATGCAAGTTAACAAAAATTCCGACAGCTGCAACTATGGAAAAGTTATTGATAAACTTTTTATTTATCGTCGCTTGTAAGTAGTTTTTATTTGGAATGTAAATAAACTCTAAGATTGATTTTATATTGCTTTTTAGGTGGCCTCTTGTTGCTGTTTCAGCCCATTCACACACTCCGTATTAAACGCGCTGATAACCAGGCTAATTCCACAGCTGCAAGCAAGATGCCATTGCCAATTTCATTGGCCGTTAATAAGGTACAAGCCAAGATATCGAACTCAACACCAGCTGAAATTGGCATAGCTGTCAAAAATATAGCAGCAGTCAAAGTTCCACTTACAGTTCCAGTTCCAGCTCCAGTTCCAGTTGTAGAGAATAAACTGCAGCTGCTGGAGGAAACTCTGCCCTTGGAACTGACTGATCGCATGCAGCGCGCAAAGCGTCACATGGCCTTAATAGATGAGTCTCTGTTGCCAAAAGCTGGACATCGTGCTTATCACCATAATGGCAATCCTGCACCACCTTATGTCTATTTTAATAAGATGATTTCTCCAGATGGCAAGCAGGAGCTGAAGGAGTTTCAGTTGTTGGCACCCAATGTGGTAATTGAGAGCTTGCAACATGATATGAACTATGGACCTATGCCAGATATGGGCGGTGTTCTGCTCCTAAATGCGGACAACAATCTGAATGGACGCATGCATGGATTGGTCAAGTCAAAGCATCACCATAAACAGTCCCATAAGTCACCATCCCTGGCTCTGCCGCCCTTTCTGTACATGCTGCAGCAGATGCTGCAGCCAAACCTGAATCTGGACATGGAACGCAGTCGTATCGATGCACCGATCTATCAGTTTCTCGACAATGCTGTGGACAATGCGCTGCGCAATAATCACGAGGTGATTGAACACGACAACAACGAGTCGAGCGACAAAGAGAAGGACGGTGACTTTCAATCACAGAAGATCGAACTGGGCAAGGAGGACAAGTCCAAGGATTCCAATGAATTGTTGCCAAATCGCAAGGATGACGAACTAATTGTCAGCTGTCCCATTCATCACGAGCATCATGCCGGCAATAACGGTGAAACTATAGACGATGATGTTGTTCTGGTCAACGAGTGTCATATCGCTTAGTTAGGTAGTAGTTAAAAGTCGCCAATTGATTAGTTTTAGAGAAACTCGCTTTAAATTTTAGGTAGGTCACTTTTCCGTTCTGTATTCTAGTGTTCAAATTGTTTATATACTTTGTTTTTGGTTGCAAGTTTTACTCCAAACAAACTGCAAAATTATTTTACTTAAAACAAATATAGTCATCACTTATTCGTCCCTAATTTGTTTCTAATCTATTTGTTTATTTGTATTTAGCTAAAATTCGAGCGCTAATTTCATTTTGATTTTGTATTTCAAATGTAAATTTATATTTGTTTTAGCCTGAAAGTATGCAACAATTTTGTGATTCTGTCTAAATTTATATTTATACATCCTGGAAGTATGCAACAAATTTGTATTTCAGTAAAAATATATGTTTGTTTTAGCCTGGAAGTATGCAACATTGCGTTTGTGCTTATCGAATATATGTGTGGAAAAAATCCATTGCATACTTTCAGGTTGTACAAATTTATTCATTGATATTAGTTTAAATTTAGCCTATTTTAATTACCTTTTATTAAATTATCTTTTATCTATTAAAATGCTTACAAAATCTATTTTTTCTTTGTTACAGTTTTACATGTTAAAGCTGCGTCTTTTTATGCAAAAGGTGCCTTGACTTTTATTAATAAAAATCGATTTACTGAATGCAATGACAGAAATGCCAAATAAATAAATTCAACACACACTGAAAGACAAATAAAACTATCACAAGTGCCAAAGGCAAAAGTTGTGCCTGCTAAATGCCAAATGCTAAATGCTGCTAATTTCTTATACAATAAAACTAATGTAAATTGCCACTTGAAGTTCGACGCACATTGGCATGTGTTAGTTAAGAATGTGTGTGTGAGTGAGTGTGTATATATGTGTATATAACAACACTTGGACATAAAATGGAGCACATAATGTGCGGATAGTCAGAAGAGCATTGAAAGACAAACCCAATGCCAAGCGAATGTCATGGTTGCTTTAGTTTTAGCTTCAGCATAAATACAAATTTGCTTTACAAATGCACATCGAATGTGTTTCGTATATATGTGTGTGTATTTGTACACGTATGTTGCCTTAAGTGTATATTCAATGTACATAAGTGCATACAAATACACTGGGGTAAACCATTATACATACGCTTATATAACAGGGAAACGTGCGTGTGCAGCTGTGTGTGTGTGTGTGTATGAGTGTGTGTGTGGCTCAAAAGTAGAAAAGTGCAACGCAGCATTCGTAAATTGCGTAGCTCCAGTGCCATTGTCCCTGGGGTGTTAACTGAAGTGTAAATGTGAATGTATGTGCAAGTATGCGTTAACAAGACCCCCCCCCTTCCAACCCCCTCTCTCCTACCCCAAGGCACTCCAATGTCAACCCCTTAAACTAAATCAACTGTTGGCCATATATACTCGTACTCGTATTGGCCAATGTACATACATACTCGTATATTTATTTACAATTGTAAATAATAAATGCAGTTGACAGGCAAGGAATATCTTTAAAGGGGGGACCTCTGCTCGGAGGGGGAAAATCGGATGAATAACAAGTGCATTAGCTTTCAAAAATACTTGACTTGAGTTATGATTTCAATAACCGTCATAATGCATATTAAAATGTCCGAACAGCAACAAGCAAATTAAATTCCTTTATATATAATTTGATTAAATTCGCTTTTAAGTGAATATCAACAACAGTAACAATAACAACATTTTGAACTTACACACAAAATAAACAAACAGAAAGTCAGACAAACGAATCGACGGCTTTTGTTAATCTTTTTGTTGGGTGCTTTCAAATTTATAGCTTCATTATGAGCACAACAACAAAGGGAAGAGACACGTGCGTGGGAGAAGGGAAGGAGAGGGAAGGGGAAGGGAGGAAACATCCATAAACAGGCCATCAGAGGAAGTAGAAGCGTTGCCAAGGCTTCTTCTATTGCCATTCAGTTAAATTGTTGTTGTTATGACTGTCATTTGGCTGCTTGTAATTATGCTTGCCACAAGTTGTTGCCAAAAAGTTGTTATCTAGATTTTATAGTCAAAAACCCATGACGATGGCCCAGCATCAAATTCAATTGAACTGTTGAGTCAGCAACAGTGAAAAGTCACTGAACAACGCGCGTTTCGCATTTCTTTAAGTTCATTAAAGCTAATTTGCGAAAACTCTCAAAACTTTTTGAATTTAACTGCAAAGCATCTTCAAATGACTCAATATACAATTCAAGATGAACAATCAATGGAAGTTCCTTGACTCTACTCGATTACTTTTAAGTAACAAATAAGCTATTAAAAAGATAACTGAAGTATGCAATTTGAGAACTCGATAAAAATGCAATTGTCGCTAATAAGAAACTAGAAATAATTGGTATTAATATAAAGCAACTACAAATGCAGTCATTTGTAAACTCAGATAACTTAAGTTAAAGTGAGCAAATAAATAGTTAATTAAACTTTAAGCACAATTTACTCTATTTTAAAAGTTTATTTTCTGTCTGCCACAATAAATAGAACTTTAAGATGACATACATGGCGTATGCGTCATATAACAGCCTGTTGATTATTTTGCTTGGCAACTGGCAACATAAATATTAAAAAACATCAAAATACTACTAGTCGAAAAGACTATAGTCGAGATCCCGAACATATCAATATATAAAAAAGTACTTTAAAAAAAACTACTGCATACTTTTAGGTGATTATATTAAAATAATAACTTTGTTCATAACTTTGGTTAGCTATTACTATTAGCTATAAGTGAGATAATACATACATACAAACATTCCAACGAACACAATATACCCTTTTACTCATTTTTTAAGTAACGGGTATATAAAATGAGCAAAAAAGCGTCTTGTTGACACTCTCTGAAATCAATAGCAAATCAACAGAAACGATAATAACAACAAATACATCAGTAGAGGCCAATATCAAAGCGGTTTAAATGCGACACAAGTCCATTTTAATTGTCAACAACAGAGGCGTTGTTGCATGCTGCAAATTTATGGTGCATGGTGTTTTTTGGCTGTTTCCCCTCTGTTGCTTTTAATTGAGTCATGCCAGTTGCTCTGATTGTTGTTGTTGTTGTTCTGATTGTTGTTGTTATTGTTGCTGCTCGTTGTTCAAGTCAAATTTATTTGCAACGCGTTGCAAGCAAAACCGCAAGCATTGTGCGTAAAGGAAAGAGTTGTGGAGGCATAGTAGAATTGCCTCATGTTGCATGCAACTTTTACATGTGAAAACTTTGCTGTCAGAGATACTTTATGTGCAAATTTTTGGTTGGGCAAGATACACACACATTGGTAGTACAAGTGAAACAAGCACACACACACACACACACACACACACACACACACTTGGTCAGTAGTTTGCTGTTGGTTGTGGCTGTCAGTTCCCAAGTCATTTGCATGCACACACAGTACAAATACAAATACCAACGGAGCATGCATGACAAGCAACAACGATGTTTTTAGAGAGAGAGAGAGAGAACAAGCGAGAGAAAAGCTACAAAAATGCCTTGGCTTGCAACTTGCAACAACTGCAAGGCGCAACAACTACAACAACAAATTGACCGCCTGTTAGCATATAAATCACATTGTAAAAGATAAATTGAAAGCTGTTGTGGCTGCCATTGTCCTGCTGCGGGCTCTTCTACTTCCTACTCCCTTCCTCTCTTCCTCTCTCGCTCTCTTGATCCTTGAGCTAATGCAATTAACATACGCACGAGTAATGCCTGAAAATGCTCGAGCAAAACTCCATTGACAAATTCCAGTAAACACTTGGGAGTTGACCCTTAAACCCAAACAACAAGTTAATATTAAGCACTGCTGAGTAATACACATTGCAGCTCAACTGACTGAGTTCAGCTGAGTCAAGCTGCACAGCCATGAGATACATCCATTAGATACTTTCATGAGATATAAGTTGCATGGCTGTGTGACAAGTCAATTTTGTGCGATAATAGGAAAGTTTAAGCAAATGTTTAGCTTGATAATACATTTGTATTTATTTATTAATAAATGTTTGAATAAAAAATATATATTTGCTTTAATTTACATATATTTTTAATTTATTAGACCTTGTAAATATATAATTATTACTTATTTATTTTATTTATTGAGTTTTTCAAACCTGTTGCTGCAGCTAAAAGGTCAAAGATAACGAATTACCTTTCTAAGTGAAGTGAATTAATAAATTAGAGTTCTTTCAACGTTAGTTCTTTACAGCAAGTGGTTTAACTTCACAGCTTTAGCTTAAATTTGCTTTTAAAGCCACAATAGTATTTTAAAATAATTCAAATTAGTTGACTGTACTTACAGCTCAATTTATATACCGCATTAATTTAGAAATCTGTTGCCTAATTGCCACATTCAGCTTTAGCTATATATTTGTAACCCTTTTATAAATTGATTTATTTCTACTTTTAATTCAGTCTAAACATGTTAATCATTTAAGTCAGCAATAAATACATTTTAATTTAGCAAATTTACAGTTCAAATGTTTTGTATTAAAATTGTTATTTATGGTTATAAGAATTGAGACAATGGATCCCATAAAAACTGATGACCTTCTCTCACAAATAAACTACACAAATTCAATTTGACCGAACATTAATCTATAAAAACTTAAGTTTAACTTTGACCCCTAAACGCTGCTGGATGCTTGGCTCTGCCAACCGCAAGTCAGTTTGGGGTTATCTCCAGACTCTTTTAGTTCTTGGCTCTTAACTCTTTTACCACGCGCTAAGTGCATTTTAATTTGTCTTTCATAAAGATGTTGGCCATTGTCGATGTCCCGTTGCCGTCATTATAGCAAATTGCAATAAATTAAATTTCTATGCTCGACTGTTGAGGACTTTGGACAGGTGATTAACCACTTGGAAGAACCAAATGGACAGCACTCAGCAAAAGTGAGTGGCACTTCAAGCTGCAGCTAAATCTAATCATGTCAAGGCATCAATTTGATGTGTATTTTAGATATGAAAGAAGCAATTGAATTAAGCATCATACTCAATAGTTAAGAGTCCTTAAGATTATCAAAGCTTTGTCAATTTTATACGGCTACAAGACTTTAATTAATTGAGTAAGCCTAGACATATTTTAGATTACTTTCAACTCTCACAATTGCGTTAAATCTCAACCATTTTTATAGTGGAATGTTATCATCAAGTATACCCCTCAAATACGTCATATTAAGTATACGTGGCGTATACGCAATATTAAGAATACGTAACGTATACGTCAAATTAAGTATACGCTGCGTATACGCAATGTTAAGTATACGAGGCGTATACGTCATATTAAGTATACGAGGCGTATACGCAATATCAAGTATACGCAGCGTATACGCAATATTAAGTATACGTAGCGTATACGTCATATTAAGTATAATATGAAGGAATATTAATCGAAATTAAGAAAACTGTCCGAATTTTTATTTGAAACTTAGTTTTATACTTGCCTAAAAATCGTAGACGAAAAGTTCTCGGAAATGTAATTTGCTAATTTTGTTTACTTTGTTGATTCATAAGACGATTGCAATTTGTAATTGTGCCAATTACAAGCAGCTTGCACAGACGGAGTGCAAGAGAGACTAGATAGTGAGAGAAGGAAAGAGAGAGAGAAAAAGCAAAAAGAGAGGTAAGACAACTGCTGAAAGTTGACTTGCAGCAGAGGCGTTGGAAAAGGCAATTGCATAATAATGAATTAGTTATTGCTCATTAGTTGAATGGCCAATAAGAGCCAGAAAAGTGGAAAGCAAAACGAAAGAGCTTGTCTGGCAGTGAACTCAATTATACAGTAGGTGCCAAAAATAGATAGACCAGCAAATTCAATATTCAATATGCCAGAATTTAAACACAAAATTTGTAAATCCCCTTTAAGCTGTTTGGAATGCCTTTTGGGCTTAAGTGATGTGTGTGTGTGTAAAAATATATATTTGTTGCTTTGGAATTATAAAATATATAAGGCTTTTTTGTATTGTTGAAAATGTGAAATTCTTATTTTAAATAAATTCCAGGCATTTCCGAAGTCATAAATATATCAAAAAATCAACCAATATACAAAATGCTCGTAACAGATTTATTTCTTTTCTTTCATTGTTGTATGTCTTCTGTTGTTTTTGTTGTTACCAGTTTGTTTCATTTTTCTTGTGTGGTTATTGTTTGCCGCATTTCTTAAGTTTATTGTTAACACATTTGGCTTTAGCTGGCGTTGGCAATGCCACTTTTTTTCGAGTCATTGTTGTTATTATACCCTGAGCCCATTAAAAATGGTCAAAAAAGGGTATAATGTGTTTGGCAGGATGTATGTAACAGGCAGAAGGGGGCGTGGCCGACCCCCAAAAGTATATATATTCTTGATCAGGATCAACAGCCGAGTCGATTGAGCCATGTCCGTCTGTCTGTCCGTCCGTCCGTCCGTCCGTCCGTCCGGATGTTTGAACGCGTCGATCTCAGAAACCATAAGAGCTAGAGACATCAAATTTGGTATGTAGGTTCCTGAATACCATAGGCAGATCAAGTTTGTTTTTATTTTTGGATCGATCCACTATATCATATAGCTGCCATAGGAACGGTACATCGAAAATGAAGTTTTAGTATGGAAAAGTTTTGTGTTTGTTGAGATATCAAACCCAAACTGATAGAATATGCATCTAGGCTGGTAGAATACATCTTGACCAAATTTGGTTAAAATCGGATAACTATATCATATAGCTGCCATAGGAACGGTACATCGAAAATGAAGTTTTAGTATGGAAAAGTTTTGTGTTTGTTGAGATATCAAACCCAATCTGATAGAATATGCATCTAGGCTGGTAGTATACATCTTGACCAAATTTGGGTAAAATCAGATAACTATATCATATAGCTGCCATAGGAACGGTACACCGAAAATGAAGTTTTAGTATGGAAAAGTTTTTTATTTGTTGAGATATCAAAACCAAACTGATAGAATATGCATCTAGGCTGGTAGTATACATCTTGACCAAATTTGGTTAGATTCGGTCTAAAATATCATATAGCTGCCATAGGAACAATCGATCGAAAATCAACTCTCAGTACAGAGTACCTGGGTTCAGGGTATCCTACTGTCGAGCGTGCTCGACTGTAACCGCCTACTTGTTTTTAGTTGTAGCCAGCATCAAGCAAGAACAACAAATACAACAAGCTGCCATTGTTCCATTTTGTTTGAAAAATGACAAGAATACATAGCCGGAAACAGACATTTGCATATATTGCGGTTGTACTTTCAGCTCGCTTGTCATTGCAATATCACAGCTTATACTCTTTACTCGGACTGAGAAGGGTGTAATGAATCTGGATATTAGAACTATGCAAGAAATTAAAGGATATTCTAAATGTTGTCGAGTCAACACAATAAATAAATAGACAGACAATTCCAAGTATATTTTATATTATTACTAGGGAGCTTGGCCCCCTGCTCGATTCACTCGCGGAATTGAAGCATGAATAGTGAATGACTGCACGTATTTTTTTTCTTAATAAAGTTGAGTTAATATTTTAAATTTGTATCTTGAGCGGTTTGGAATGTACAATGATATATGGATGAGTGAATGAGTGGACAGAAACATGAAATTTATATATATACATAATGCTAGGGTAATGCATAGTCGATTTCTACTACTTCAGCTTTTATCTCTAACTCGGACAGTTGTTCTGGTGTTTCTTAGCTCTTGTCCTCGCAGGACTCTTATCTTCTCAGGACTTTATGGTCCACTTGTAGCCCGCGGCAAGTGAAAGATACAAAAGTATCTGAACTGTTGTCTCGCATTTTTTGTCAATAGATTTTGCGATGGCTTATTGTCGAAAGTTGTTGCAAGTGGACAACTTATAGATGCAGATATATATCAAGATTTAGTCACTCTGCTTAAGCTGCTACAACATGCCACAGCAGGGCCTATCCCAACAAAACAGTGAGCGCTTATCAACTGATAACAGCGCCGCAGCTGAAGAGCTTGTCCGTTTTTACGCTCTTCACTTTCGAACTAAGAGCGAGAGTCTACACAAAGAGAACAGCGAGTAAAGGCGCGTTGACTGCGACGCTGGCAGCAGCAGCGATGTCTTCGGCAACGCAAGCCGAACACGAACGAGGAGGAGAACGAGAACGAGAACAACGACGACGACGACGATGCAGCTGCTGCTGCTGCTGCTGCTGCTGCTCACGTACGCGCTGTGACGTAGTCAATGCTGCCGCTGCTGCTGCGACGTCAACAGAGGCAGCGGCAGCGACGTTTTTGGGTGCTCTGACGACGCTTGCTGCTGATAAACATTTTGCGTTTATCATCAGTTTGTCGATGGCACAGCGCGCAACTGGACGTTCTTTCGCTTTCACCGAGACTTTCACGTGTGCCCCAAACAATTTCACTTAACATTTTCTCTCTGTGTATGTGTGAGTTCTGTGTGTGTGTGTGTATTGTAGGGGCATAGCTTTAAACGGTTTTAACAGTGCGATGTGATGTACGAGCTGCGCTGCAAATTTTGCCGGCAAATTTGCGCTCAAAGTTAATACAGAAACAAAGTGCAATAAATTTTTTCAATAAATTTCGAAAATCATTAAAAAATCAATTGTAAAAGATACTTGTGTTTATTTTGTGACATGTTCAACGCTGCAATTATCAAACAACAACAGACAAACAGTTAAAATGTGAGTAGGCCATTCATATAATAAAAAAACATACTATTAAATTACATTAAGTACATATACGCCAATTAAAAAATTTAATTAAATGTTGATTGAAATTTGAGGAATTTAACAGCTATTTTAATAGCCTGGTTAATAAGTAGCATAATGCATTTTGCCTTTATCTGCTTGACATTTCGCAGTTACACGTTTTTCCCAGAATGTCTGCAAAATGTTATTTTGTATAAATTCCTAGCAATAGAAATTCCAGGAATTTGGTAATTGAAAAACAAGTGACGGGTTGAGAAATTGCTAAAATGCATTTCTAATTGGCCAACAAAACAGTTTAACAATTTAACAGTTTAACTGAATGATTGACATGACTAAAGGAAAATAGATAAAATTCAATTACCTGAAAGTATGCAACAATATTTTCACAATTTGTTTTTCCTTTGTTATTGTTATCGTTATGGTGTTGTTGTTTTAGCTAGCAGCAAGATACAAAAACAAAACAAGCTCTATAACGAATTTTGAAGTCTGTTAGGGAGGGGTGGGGGTAAAAAGAAAAGTGCAAAGTCAGCTTAAAAGCGCACAAGACCTGAATGCGACTTGAAAAGTCAAAAATTATGTAAATGCAAAACATTTTTTATGCATGTAAACAATTTTTTGCGCCATTATGCGCCATCAAGTATGCAAAGATATGTTGCTCAACTCCTGAGGCTAGAGCCCAGGAACCTAGTCAGTCAGTCAGTCAGTCAGTTTGGTAGTCAGTCAGTCAGTCGTTCACCTGGCATGCCAGAAATCGTGTACTACGAGAGAATTTTTCAGATTTATGCGCTGAATGTCTGCTGTTGTCAGCTGAAGACGGCTCGGCAAATCACTTTTGGCAGTTGTCTAAAAGCCAAAACTCAAAGTCAAAGTAACATTTATACTTACAGTTACAGTTGCTCTCTCCGTCTCTCTGATGTAATCGTATTTGCTTTGGCTGTCGCTTTAATTAAATTTAAGATGCTTCCGAGCCAAAGCATGAGTTTCCCTTTACTATGTTTGCCAGCGGAGCGTGCAATATTTAACTTTCGAGTTTTGCATTCAATTCACGCACCAAAACTTGGCAACGACCAGTGTCTTGTCTATGGCTACATCTACTACACAAACACACACACACACACACTTACACACATGCACATATATGAACTGAGACTGACTTATGCATAGGACAAAGTGCCACGTTTTTATTGTAATGCGAAAATCCCAGGCATGCTTTTAGTAGACAAAATATATGCGCCTTTGGCGCTTAGTCGCCAGCTGCTGATATCTCTCACTCACTCCCACATTGTGTATAGCCCTCTCACTCTATACAGTGTCTAAGTCTCGCAGCTGGCGACATTTGTTACTTTTATTTACGCACTAACCCCAAAACCCCTTGCCCCAAAAAAATATGTACAACATTGCTGCCAGCAAATAAGATTAACGTTCCCGCCTGAGCTGAAAGTAGTGAGCGCCATAAAACTTATGCCAGGACCTCAGCAATGGACCCAGAGTTGCAGGCAGAGAGAGAGAGATAGCCACAAACCATCAGCGGAACCCAGAAAATATAACCCAAAGTCAACGACACGCACACACACACACTGAGAGATGCCGGAGGTGATTCCCCATTCATCATCAAGTGGCGTCTCTTGTCACGAGTTTTACCCAAAACGTGCAACTTTCTCGCATATTATGCTGCAAACAATGTTCCAAGAACTTTCCACGCTTGTGTCATTTGCAAGACTCTTGGGTTTTAGCTTGTGTATGTGTATAATTTTTGGGTTTAAACATTTTTATTGCCTACATTTGGGCGCATGCCTAGGGATGCCTTCCCTACCTTCTGTTTTGTGGTTTATGGCCCCAAAAAGTCAGCTGAGTTTTATGTGCAGTCCGCTCGTTAATCCATTGCAGTCCGTATACCAAAAATCACACAATTAACACACAACATTGCGTATACGCAACGTTGGGCATAACCAGCAAAGATGAAAGTTAAACAAAGAGACTCAAAATCATTTGCCTAATATAAAGATAAGTCTATATTAAATTGTATTTAAATTAGCTACCCACAATTTTAATTACTCGCTTATTAGATGCCTTAATCAACTTGATGAATGAAGTCAGAGGCTGAATATGAAATTTTCGTTCTTGACTTTTACTTACTGTTGAATTTGTCTTAGCAAATTCTCTCTCTTGATCTCCCTCTATATATCTAATACTTCCAGGCCAAAAATAGCCAGAGCAAACTTTTAAGCAGCTTAAATATTAATTAATTTGTGCGCGAACAGTGAAAAAGTAAAAGCAGCCGCATTTTAATTTTAAATTTACTTCGCAGCAACTGTCAACGACTTCAACATGGCCAAAAGTCTCGCATAATTCTTGCACAAAAATTAAATAAACTATGTACAACTCACAGTTGTTTTTCCGGCCGACTTTGTGTCAAGTCTGTCGGGTCTCTGGTCCATTAACATTTCAATTTTGTGCGCCTCATTTAAATTTGAGCCACTTAAATTTGGCAGCAGATTCTGAGAAATAAATTACAATAAAATTGCTGTGGCATTTTTGAAAATGAAAGCACAGAACGCACAGAACGCAGAGAAATGCGGCTGCAGCAGTAAAGTTTAATATTTCCTTTAAAGGAATTATTAAAAATTGTGTAATAAAAGCAAAAGAGCAGCCATTAACCTGCCAACAGCCAACAGCCGAAAATGCTCGCTCGTAAACATATTAAAAGCTACTTTGCATAAACTTTGACCTGCCTACTCCCTGATCCGGCCCATTTCCACCGCCAGACACAATCCTTACCCAGTTCCCAGTCCCATTTCCAGTTCCAGGCAAGGACAAATGCCCATTTGCGATTTATTGAAAAGGGAAAAAGAAATGGCAAAAAAACCATAAAATAAATGCGCTGAGTGACGACTGAGGACAGACGAGTGACGAGTCCGACTAAGGGCTAAAGGACTGTGTTGACGGGCCGTGAACGTCCGCACCATGGTCATTATTAGGCAGGTCAAGTCGACTGGTTAAAAGGCTTCATTAAAAACACATTTCGTGCATAAACGTCGCTGCCGCCATTGACTTCATTTCAATGCACCAAAATAAAATAAATGAAATAAAATAACGCAAAAAAATCGCAGCAAAAAAAATATCAAATTCAGCCGAGCAACGAAATAAAAACCAACTGTGTTATTATTTGCATTTGAAAAGCAGCTGTCAGAGCAGCAAACGCTGAACAAACAAGCAAAGGATAAAGCGAATCGGTGCGAAAAACATGAAAATTCTGTTACCTTTTCGCTTTAACCCTACAATTTTGGGGCTGGCAAAGGCAGCCGATAGTCACGATTAAAATCACGTTACCAACACTACAATCAAAATATTTCAATTAAATAAATGTTAGTTAACATGGTTGTGTAATGTAGCTTTAACGTAAATTAAGTTTAATCAACAATTATATTCTTTTAATGTACTCGTATTATTATATATTTATAATTTTAAATAATTTATAATTGTTACCAAATTTCATAAAAAATTTTATATTTATTTATTTGTTTGATAACATTATTGCTTGATAATAATTCATATAAAAGATATAATTATTTTTGCCCATATAAGTAGGCAACACTATTTTTTTGAACAAATCAGTAGGCAACACTATTTTTGCCCAACTAAGTAGGCAACACAATTTTTGCCCACATAAGTAGGCAACACTATTTTTGACCACATAAGTAGGCAACACTATTTTTTTACCCACAAAAGTAGGCAACTCTATTTTTTTTTTCTTAAAAAAGAATATTGTTATGTGTTACTAATTTATTATTATTGTCGAGGATTTGAACTATATTTAAGTGTCGCATTTTTGATTGAGTTTAAATTATTCTGTCATACAGTTTCTTTTGGGTTGCAAAAATAAGCCAAGCCAAAGTAACATAAATATTTTCGTAATACGCACAAGTTTCGCTTGCAATTTTCTCAAATATATCACTGAGGGATTTCCATGTTTTCAAATTTCGTCTATAATCTCATCTCCAATGCGCAGACACACACACAGTTTACACCCAAGCACACACACACACCCATACACACATATACAGAGTCACACCATGGCTTAGTTTATCAAAGCGTTTGCTTTATTTATATTTTCGCAGGGCATTTTTGTGTCAGCAGTTGGCAAAGCGCGGTTGAGCAAAATATTTACAATGCAGTCGAGCGATAAAATGAAATGGACACGCGCCAATCCCTTGACCATTCCCACTTGGCCCAAAATTTCTGCTGCCCCCAATACCAATAGTCACTGGCTGAAACAAATCGAGTTAAGACCGTCAGTGTCATAGCTATTGATACATAATCAAGTTTCAATTTCAAAACAATTCGACAAAAACATTGTCAGTTGTTTTCGCACAAAGAGTGCTTGGAATTTTTAAGCGTAGCGCCGAGTAATCAGATCCGGGAGGAGAGAAGAGGAGAGGGGACTTCACATATATGGATGTGACGACGTTGTCAGTTCCAAAAATTAAATGAAAACGTAACGTAACGAAACGGGAGAAAGCAACAAAGAAAAGGCCAGTGAAATGTATACAAAAAAGGGCACTGCATTTGACAGCAGGCGGCGTGGCACACACAGGCATGTGTGCCACATGTGGCATGAACACAGCACAGAGGCTGGCGGCAAGCACACATCAAAGCACCGGCTACACGCATCGATGGCATAGCTGTTGCTGCTGTTGCTACTCTTGCTGGTAGTTCATTATGCCACTAGAACAGTTTAATGTCGTTTAAAGAGTCGCTGCCACAAAACACTGCAAAACAATGCCACAAAATGTAGCAGCAAGTTTGGCATCCCGAGGGGCAACGCAAGGGTTCCAATTCTACAGTCCGTTCACAGACTGCGGACAATGGCCGTAACACATAGACTCACACTCTCACATACACACACACACACACACAGTGAAACAGTCTGTTTGTGTTTATGTGTATTATAAGCAATTTTCCATTTTCCATTTTTTGTTTCTCTCTTTATTTTTACTTCTATTTTCGTTCGCTTTGCGCTTTGTTACACGCTGACAGGCGACTATGAAAGCGAAACGTAATGAAAATGGTAACAAACAAAATAATTGAAATTTGGTTTAGCACAACAAAAACAAAAACAACAACAACAAACACAGCGACGAGCCATGAAGAAATTGGCCAAAATGAGAACAAAAATTTGAGGCGAATGCCAGCAAATGCCAGAACAAAAGCAGATGCCGACAACATAGAGAGCACCAAAAAAAAAAAAAAGGAAGATGAGAATTTAAGCCAAGTCCAAATTGAAGAAAAAAAAATAGTGAAGAAAGAAGAGAGAAATACTCAAGAAATTCGCAGACCAAGACGACAATGTGGCGTGCAGATTTGTCAGTTGATTCTGGTCTTTATACCCTGTAGTCAAGTAATGTGTATAAATGGGTATATGACTGTCAACAGTTTGAAGTCTGTTTTGTCGTTTTCGCTTTAACAAATAGTAGAGTTCAAATAGGGTAACTTCTAGTTTAGCTCTCTTGAAAAAACAGTCTTATTTGTGGTCTATTTTTTGTCTTTCTGCGAATTGAAAAGTTCTCGGACACCGCAAATTAAATTTTCCAATTCGAAACGCCCATTCTTAATGTGGATTTCAGCATTACCTTGACTTGCTGGAGACAGCTAGGCAGACTAGATAAAGACCTAGCAAGAGACATATTTAATTTTCTAATTCTATTTAAAAAATGAGATTAAAATAAAAGTCCAAAAATAGGTAACTCACTCAGGGAAAGTAAAGAATTGGCTTAAATTCTCCGGCTGTTCTGTTTATTAAATAATTTTGTATATATTTAAAATGCGTTAGTAAATCAATTTCCTTTTAGAAACCAACAGTATACAACCGAGTCCAACTTTACCACACTAAATTTTTGCGAAAAAGTTGAAATTGTGCAATTATTTATGCATTTGCGTTGCGATAAAAGTCAAAGTTAGTAGTGTATACTTTCAGATGGAACTTCAATACCTTTGCAGACTTTGCTGGCCCCCAAACTTTTGTGGCAAAGTTATTGTATGCCAAAAACGACAACAGCAAAAGCAAAAGCAACAGAATCCAAATCGGAAGCAGCAAATGACAAAATAAATTCTTTCGTTTCATACACAAAATATAAAAAATATTAAAATACAAAAAAAAATGGTAAAATCGAATATTAAATGCACTTACAGAAATTTTGTGTGATGTAAATTTAAAAAAAAATAGTAAAGGCAAATATATATTATTTAAATCCCTAAAGATTTTCCTATTTCCCTCACTTTTCACTTCTATTAAATGCGTTACATTTGTTGTGACAAAATATATAAACTCTCTCTAGTGACTATCATTAAAAGCAAGCCAAGTGAAGCTTTTGCAAACGTGAATCCAAAAGGATCTGCTGCGATTTAGAACTTGGCCAGTTTTTTGCCCCCCTCAATTTCCATTTCGAAGTCTCATGAATAATTTAAAGTGTTGCCTACTTTTGAGGGCACGAAACAGACTTAAAGCTTGAGTCAGCTTGAATTTCAGGCATTTAAACAGTGTTGCCATTGAATCAGAGAATATATATATATATATATATATATAGATATATACATGTGTGTGTATGTGTAATTGATTTACTTGATTGCACAATTACAACGTCCAAAAACATGTTGCTGCATTACAAATCCTCTAATTGTAGCCGTGGGTAATTGCTTGTATCAATTGCGTCACACACATACACACACACACACAACTAGCGCAACTTGTCGTTGCTTGTCGTATGGCATTGATAATGATTGGCAAAGGGGGAATGACAGCTGACAGTGGATCGTGTTCTCAACTACAACTACAACAAGCAGTGAATGTCGTTGCCTTTATCCTGTTTATGTGCTGTGCATTTTTCATCATCTGTTTTTGGTTTTAAAGCACTAGAAAATTGACAATTCGTTGAAAGTAACCCAAAAGTTTCACAAAGAAATAAAAAACAACAAAGTCATATCTCCCCACCATAGTTTAAATTTATGGTTATCTTGGCCAGGGCAAAGTGCACACGTTGTCAACATATCAAAAATGCAAAAAGTGTGTTTGCCTGTCTTTTTTCATTATTTTTGTTTTCTTCTTGGCTTTTGGTTAATTTGGCAAAAGTCTCGCAAACACGTGCACATGACCTTGAGTCGCATTCCTGACCTCTGACCCCTGACCGCCTACCGTCTAACACCCACATTTGGCTGCTGTGCCATCAAACGCAGACTTTTTAATGAAAACGTGTTTGTTTTACCAAAAACAGCGGTCGTAAATTGCAGCTTGCCCTTCATCTTGATGTCCACACACATACACGTATAAATAAACATGTACATGCATATATATCATCTATCTGTAGCATATGTTTCAGCATATGGTTAATAGCGCCAACACAACCACACACACACATACAGCAACAAATCTCTTGCAAATTATCAAACAACGTTTTTATGGTACTATATTAGTAGTAGAAATTATGGTAGAAGAAGCGATTCAAGAAAGATTATGAAAATTTTGAACAGGAACCAAATACCGAAACGTTTGTACCGATACGGTTGTGGTCACGTTAAGAAGTTGACCAACTTCAAACTGTCATAACTTCATCAAAACTCGATTTTCAAGCGGAAAGTCATTTTAATCATGATTTGTCCTCTAAATTCATTCTGCATTTAAATTTTTATCATCTAGAAAATTTGATAAATTTTCGATTTTTATCAATTTTTCTATACTAGACCCTTGACATTTTTTTTAAAACTTTGATCTCTCATAACTTCATCAAAACTGAACCGATTTTCAAGCGGAATGTCATTTTGATCATAATTTGGTCGCTGAATTCATTCTGCATTCAAATATTTTTAAATTAATTTAAAAAAAATGTTTTTCTGAAATTAACATAACTAAAATGATAGTAATGATTTATAGTATATGGAAGTTGTTAACATAAATAAGCATAATTTTAAGTGATTTATATGTCACGCATTAATGTTGAAGTAACATCTTCATTTTTTATGAACACGGAATGAATAAATAATGTGCAAACTAATGATAATTTACGAGAATATGGCAACACCTTTGGCCGGACATCTTAGCCTGGTTTGTTTTGTTGCGTGTTATTGTCGCAAAACTTTAACATATTTTATGGATGAAACTTTATGGTTTTTATGGCCTGCCAAAAGTTCGTCTGATAAACGCATCCAAACGTTAGAAGATATATAAAGAAAATAAAAAATAAAACATGATAAAATCAAAATTTATTGCACTAAACAAGTGGCCAAAAGGAAACACACTTTTGACCATCTCTGAGCACTTGGCAGGTAAACTTTTAATTTCAATGTCAGTGTCAAGCTAGCTGAGTAAATGCCAAAGTTGCAGAAGCTATTGGCCCGACTCAAAAGTTGGGCAACTTTAATTTGGTTTTAATTGTGCTGGGAAAAGACATTTGAGTTAATTATGCGTCGATTTGGCTGACAAGTAAACAAATTAATTAAGAGCGAGCATGTTAATAATGATCCTAGGCACACATACTACCACACACACACCAAAATATAAACACATATACACACATAAATTAAGCGGAAGCAGCTGCCAAGTGTCAAGCATGCCTCGCCTTTTGTTTTATGTTTGTCTTCTTGGCACAATGCTTTTGTTGTAGTTGTTGTTGTTGCTAGCACACATTAATGTTAATTATTAAGCAAGTGACAATTTGAGTGATTTCCCCCCAACACGCTTAACTAATAACAACAACAAGAACAACAACAGCAAGCAGCGAAGCGACTAGAAAAACAATCAAAGCGTCACTTCTTGTCCTTCCCTGACCCCGTTTTGTACCTCAACTGCGAGTTTTTTGGTCAACTGCCTTTTGACCTTGTCATATAGAAAGAGATGGCCACAGTTGTCGCTCTCTCTCACTCTCTCTTTGTGTTACTTTAGTGACGCTGTCTCTGCTGTCATTTGTTATCTGTTTCGGTTTGACATATCGCTACACTCACACTGTCCAGTCGTGGAGGCGTTTCTTTTGGCCACATCGTTTTCACACGCAGCCACATTGCCAATTACACCTATTCACACACACGCACACACGCACAGTGTGTGAAATGTCAACAGCAGTGACAGGGCTAAAGTGGAAATGGTAATTGCGTGTTAATTGCTTTACGCGTTCAAAGTGCTTTTCGCTATACGTTTATTCCAACCTTTTTTTTTTTTGTTGCTGCTCACAGACAATTCGCTTACACACACCTACACCTACACCTACACACACACACACTCAGGACAGTGACACATTCAGCTGAAACACAACTAATCAATCTGTGTGCACGCTGCACCATTGAAACTGTCAACACGGCACAAAAGCTTGACTCTCACACATTCACACACACACACATTCACACACTCACACACACATTCACACACACGCACCTATAGAGCGTGCAGAGATTTTTCCATTTTCTGGCTGCACTTCCGTTTTAGTCAGCTCAATTCACAATTTCCAATTGCAAGGCTGTTACACGTTGCGTATGAGCAATGTCCGCTTCATGCAACGCATTCATTCAATTCAAAACACGAACAAAGGCGAGAAATTGCAATTTACACATCGTTAATATTTCAACTTTAAACTAATAATTTAAGCCTGCCATTGATAGATTTCAAAGTAATTGCAATTTCACATCAATCCACTTGACTTTTGTTTGATTTGAAATTTTAGAAGCGATAAGTGTCGAAATAATCATACACAGAAAAAAAAAGCCGGGACTCCGGGCTAAAATTATTCCCAGCGTATACGTCATATTAAGTATACGTAGCGTATACATCATATTAAGTAAACGTAGCATATACGCAACTTTAAGTATACGAGGCGTATACAAAATATTAAGTATACGTAGCGTATACGCAATGTTAAGTATACGTACGCAATATTAAGTATACGTAGCGTATACGTCATATTAATTATACGTAGCGTATACGTCATATTAAGTATACGTATCGTGTACGCAATATTAAGTATACGTAGCGTATACGCAATATTAGCGTATACGAAATATTAAGCCTACGTAGCGTATGCACAATGTTAAGTATACGTCATATTAAGTATACGTGGAGTCTACGCAATATCAAGTATACGCAGTGTAAATTAAAATTAAAAATTTTTTAAACTTGATTTTTAAAATAAATTTTTTTTCTGTGTAGTTATGAATGTAAATAAGCACTCGATAAATGATTATAATCAGTCATGATTCGTATTGCTGTCACATGTCGTGTGTGGCATTAGTATTCAGATCATAGAGTCAATAAGGTAATTACCTGCAGTTTCTATGTGAGCTGTCACTTGATTATTGACATGACCAGAGTCTCTGGCACCATTTTGAGTACGTATTGCCTTAAGACATTCCACGTGTCAACATATGTGACCCATACTGCTTCAGTTGCTGCTTTTTGCCACGCTTCTAAGCACATTATGGCTGTCAACATGTTTATTATTCACCTGTGCATGAAAAGGGCCAAGTTATTAAAAACTTTGCCCGACAGTGGATGGGGGGTGGGGGAAGGAGGAGGGGGCAAGGTGACGGCTGCGTGGCAAGCACTTTTGCAAACAATTGGCAAAAAAGAAAGAAATGTTCTTGGCTTTGCGAGTAACTCACGAAAAAATGCAATAAAAGTTGTTTCGAATGCGACGTGTTTGCTTAAGTATTTTGTAGGTAGGCAAAAGATGATGGCAATGCTGGGAGGCGGAAGATGGCAGGTAAAAGGAGGCGTGGCATGCCAGCAGTCGTTTGCTGATTGTGATAAATGCGACAAAGACATGTGTAAAATATGCTTCATGTGCCTTATTATTGCGTTTTATGGCCCATGGGGGCTGACAACACACACACACACACACACTCATACACATCTACACAAGTTTACACACCTGCATGTCATGAGGTGCAAAACAAATTCCAAAATGTCGAAATGCTGAAATGTCGCCCGTGTCGTTTGCGAGTTTCAAGTGTTTAAATATTTGCCAAATTTCAACAATGCCAAAAATGTTTTTAATTATATTTAATTCTTTTTACTTGTTCTGGTTGAGTACGCTTTAAAGTTAACGGCATTATTGCATAATCAAATGAAGTGCACAACATGGCAAATAAGTTGCTCCCAATGGTCGCATAATCCATAAGAACAACAACAACAACAACAAACACAGCACCCCCGAAAATTTCCCTAGAGTAAAGGCTAAAAAAAGACGAATTCGCAAAATACGCGCACTCATACATAAGTATGCGAATGTATGTGTAATTGTATGTGCTATAAGTGTATGAAGACATAAGGCATGTTTGCATATAAAAATAAAAATAAAAGAAGCACAAGAAAATAAAGCAGCAGCATTTTAATAATAGCACAAAGGCAACACAATGCCAAAGGCTGAATGACATACAAACACACACCACAAACACACCACACACACAGACACACACACGTATACAAATAAGGAACGACACACAAAATGCCTTTTTATGGGTCCAAAGTCGAGAGTCTTTTCTCATCTGTAACTGGATATTTGTGTGAGAGTTTTGATAAAGTCAACGCTCGTTGCTGGGCGACATTAAACAACCCTTTTTTTTTGCAAATCTCTAACTGTGTAGGTGTGTGTGTGTGTGTATGTGTGTAGATATTTTGTGGCTTTGCTTTATTGGATTTGGCAGCTGAAATTAAAGAGCTACAGAAAAGCATAAAACCTGTTGACCAATTAAGCTAAGTGAACTCTTACAGAAAGTAAAACAAGTGGGAAAGGCTATAGTCGAGACCCCGACCATAGGATACCTGTTACTGATTTCAATGTATATAAAAGTAAAGTAATTAGCACCTTATAAAAACTACTGCATACTTTTAGGCGATTGTGTTGAAATAATAACTTTATTTATAACTTTGGTTAGCTATTACTGCCGTTCTACTTGTCCGATATTACTGAGGTTAGATGAGATTATAGATAACCTTATTTACCATAAGAACTGTATTATCTTAAAACTACCCGTTACTTATTTCAATATATATAAAAGTACTTTAAAGAAAATTACACGTAATAAAAACTACTGCATACTTTTAGGCAATTGTATTGAAATAATAACATGGCTATATCGACTCGGCTATCGGCGCTGATCAAGAATATATATACTTCACAGGGTCGGAATTGCCTCCATCTCCCTGTTACATACATTCCAACGAACACAATATACCCTTTTACTTATTTTTAAAGTATTGGGTATAAAAAGAGTTGGATGTGCAAATAAATGTTATATTTTTGGTTAACAAACACTCACACGCATAGCGAGAGAAATGAATTCCCCTCTTGGCTTATGTGGCGTATACGCAACGCCCAGCCAAGTGGTACTTTACCACATAATTTTGCTCGTTTCTTCCACACACCGACTAGCACTTAAGACTGCAATTTCATAAAATAAACCATTAAAAGAAATAAGTTAAAGTGCATGTGGTCGTTTGGGCTTTTTTTCCTTGAAGAGTGTGTGTGTGGAGTGTGTGTTGGAGTATACTGTACCAGCTGCCACTTTAATTGCATTTTAATTAATTTTTTTTCTTTGCACTTCCCGTATCTTCAGCACCCTCATGTGCTTCGGTAATGCATATAATTACTCCGACAGCGTTAATTGCATTGCCAGGTAGAGCTGACTACCATATAATAAATTTATAATGCACATTAACCATACTCAGCAGATCCGAACTCAATCCAACAAAGAATGTTTCATTAACTTGCTGGCATTCAAGTTGGTATAGCTTAAATTGTCCTCCGGCAAGATCAGGGTCAAAGACAACCAGCTGACATTTGACATTCAGCACTTGAGTGCAGACCAAAATAATATGATTAAAACTGTCGAGTGCTCGAGCAACAGTTTGACTGCAAAAAAACAATAAACAACCCAGGCAGTGGGTCACTAATTGTAAGCTATGCAAATGTTTGCCAAATGGCAAAAAAAGCACGCAAAAAGCCAAGAAGATAGTCAACCCGTAGCCTTTGGCTCCCCTCTTGGCCCCAACGAGTAAATAAACAAACAATTAAAAATGAAAGCGACTTTTACCGTGTGCAGTGCAGACAAAACCAGACAAAATAGGGGCGATTTTGCACTATGCAACCAGACAGTTTAAACTCTTTCAATGAAGGGTTAAAAAAGAACTTTCAGTTATTTAAAAATATTTGAATTTAAAAATAAATTAAAATGTAAGCTTATTCAATTTATTTAAAACATAAATAGCTGCGATATGAAGATAGCTAATTCTAATTTTAATTTATTTTTTTACAGTTTATTATTTTATATTGAATTTTATTTTTATTTTTAATCTTTGACTTAATTTTTATATTTGTTTATTTTTATTTCTTGCCGACTGCTTTTAGTCTTGCATTAATAAACAAATGAATAACATAAATAAAATAAAATAAATAAACAAATTATTTAATTAAAGAAAAGCATACGTAAATATGTATGCAAAGACTGCTGACTAAATTTAATTAACAAATCAATTCACAGAGCTATTCTCGTATTGAATAGAGCTAGTTATTGCCAACAATCATGCTAACTAGGCAATGATGCCCGTCTTTATGTCAGTGTCGACAGAGAGATATAAAAATGACGACCCAGCTGGGAGCCCACGCGGCGTATGAGTGTTGTGTCTGCTCTACTTTTGTTTTTTTGTTTTGCTTTGCTTTTCTACTACGCTGACGGGCAGGTAAACACTGCAGATACACACACTATGGCAGACACGTGTGTTAAGCCAGCGACTTAAAGTGCGTAAATGAGCAAAATACACACACACACACACACATAGAGAGAGAGAGAGGGCAGACACAAAAGCGTAGTGTGGCGCCTATTATGCGTATACTTAACATTTATTTCAGCCAGACAGTGAGCCCTTTAGGAGGGTGGTTGCCTGACTGAACAAGTGAGCAAGTGAGTGAGTGAGTGAGTGAGCGAATGAGTGACAGCTCATAGACACCAATACATGCATATATTTATATACTATACTACATACTACGTATACTTAATATACAAACAAAAACACAGAGAGAGCAAAGGAAGCGTAGCATAAATCTCAACGTGCATTCATCAATGTCAAGCCACAAGTTTGCTTTTCATTTGTTATGGCTTCTCTGGCTGTTTGTATATGCGATTCATATTATACACAAGTACAAGCGAGGGATGTTTGTAACAAAATGAATTGCATTTAATATTGATAGTCAAGATTTAAGTTTATTTTAATCAGCCCAACCAGCCAGTTGAAATATCTGCTATGCCATTGAATATTTAAGGCAACACTCTCAGAGGCTATGATTATATTGCCTGTGTGTGTGTGTGTGAATTTGAGAATGGTAGCTGTCGATTGATTTGCATACGTATGTTGACTGCACTTTCAACAATTTCACATTCTCAACATTTCGAATTCCATTCACACAATGGCCACTCTTAAAACTTCAAGGCTGTAAAACGACAATTGCAGCGTTGTTGTTCATAAACTTTTACTACAGCTAAAAGCTGCAAAACGAGCGGTAGGTAACAACAAATAGAAATGAAATAGAATGCAAGCCTGAATGTAATTGACTGAAAAAATACCCTTACTCTAGCTTAGGCACAGCTGTGGAATTAATTGTCTATAAGTTAAATATATTTCTAAAATAAAAGAGTGTGTGGTCCCTATCACATAACTAGAACTACAGTTTAAAAAAGAACTGGGTTAGAACCCTGCTATTCTAAAAATTGTACTAAATATGGGGTCTTACAAGTAGTTGCATATTTTTCGAAAATTAAAGTAACAATCTGAAGTGACCTATCACATAATTAGTACTACAGTTTGAAATTAGTACTACAGTTTGAAATATAACTGGGTTCGAACCCTGCCATTTAAAAGAATTTGTAACTTAACTTAACTTATAAAAAAAAAATAAAATAAAAAATAATATAAAAAAAAAAAATAAAAAAGAGTACTTTAATCTTAACTCTACCACTAACTTATACTATATATTCATAAAAAGATCTCATATGTGTACTTATCAGTTAAGTTTCTGTAAACTGTTCTGTCATTTAATATACCTCAGTTCGCATTAGGTAAACTCTCAATTGCAAGGCCAAAGTAAAAGTCAATTTCATTTAATGGCAAGCAACCACAAAGCGAAGCTCAACGTTGTCAACAGAATATGGCTGACTAGGCGACTAGGCCAAAAATTGTCCCAAAACGCCAACGCGCGGCGAATTGAGAATTGAGACAGCGAGAAAGTTGAGTGGGTGGGAGGAGGTGGGAGGTGAAAGGTTTGGAGGTAGAGGGAACTGCAACAACTAATTTCGCTGGCTGCAAGTTTCATTTTACGAGCATCAGGCGCCAGAGATGGCTGCCAGCGATGGCTGCCAGTGTCGTCAACTCGAGTGCGCGCACATTAAGTAAATAAAGCGAAAATAAAATAGAAAAGCAGACGGCGACACGGTTCGTGTACTTATATCGAAGGGGCACAGATTGTGCCACGACTGACTCCCTGAAAAACCCCATTCCATTTTCAGCCTGCAGGGGATTGCCTTTAATTTTTGTCACCATCAGCGTCGTTTGCTCATCGATTTTTAGAGAAGACTGTGCCTTGGCAGCTTGACGACTTGGCTGCTTGCCCAAACCACAACCAGAACCACACACATACTATAGATATCTATATAGCTACTCTATATAGTGGTTCTTTAAGCTCTTTAACATTGTCATTTTGTGCGAAATTGATACGCGCATTTAACAGTTTCCGGTCGCAAGTTTTCAATTGAAATCGAATGCAAATGAGTAGCTGAACTGAGTTATGCCTCTTGGCGAATTGTCACCTCGGACAGACCGTCGAAATTTCAATTGGCATGTTCAAAGCTAACAAGCTACAAAACAGCCGGAAGCACAGCTCACTCGAGTCATTTGGGTTTTCCTGTCGCTAAAAACTTTGACAAAAAAAAAAATAATGCCAAAATACCAAAAAAAAAAAAAAGAATGCAGAGAAAGAAAACAGAGAAATTCAACTGCTCAAAAGCGTAACAAGCAACACAGCAAATCACTTGTAAACACTTGAACAAAGCAAAAAAAAAAAAAAAAAGCGAAGAGAAGAGAAGGAGAAGAGGAGAAGTAGAAGCCAAACACAAATCAAAAGATAAACGCCAGCCGGATATGAGAGTCTGTGGAGGCTCTCCCAAAGCCATCCAAACCATTTATGCCGCTGCCCGGCGGCCATCCAAAAGCGTTAGCATCGCATAAAGATGAAAAATTGAACGCGTTGCTGAAACAAGGCAGCAAGAGAATCTTGCTTAAATAAAGTGCAAATTTGCAGAGGCACAGACAAATGAGCGGACACTCAGTATGACAAGTGGTGGACATGATCGAACATTGGACAGCTGCTTGCCACTTTCCACTTGCCGCTTGCTGCAGCTGCTCGAATAACACCCTAATATGTTAGTGTCAGGCTTGTCCACTCACACAACTTGTCCATAAACAAATTGAAAAATATTCCAAGATTCTACAGCACAACACAAAAAAAAGCGAGTGGGAAAGACTATAGTTCAGATCCCGACCATAGGATACCCGTTACTTATTTTAATATATACAAAAGTACATTGAAGAAGTTACTACTTAAAAAATTACTGCATACTTTTAAGCGATTGTATTGAATTAATAACTTTATTAATAACGTCGGTTAGCTATTACTCCCGTTCTAGTTGTCCGATCTTTCTGCGGTTAAGTGAGATTATAGATAATATTAATAGATAACTATACGGTGCGTATACTTAATACGTATACTTAATATTGCGTATACTTAATATGACGTATACGCAACGTATACTTAATATGACGTATACGCAACGTATACTTAATATTGCGTATATGCTGCGCATACTTGATATTTCGTATACGCTGCGTATACTTGATATTGCGTATACGCTGCGTATACTTGATATTGCGTATACGCCTCGTATATTGTGTATACGCCAAGTATACTTAATATTGCGTGTACTTAATATTGCGTGTACTTAATATTGCGTATACTTAATATTGCGCATACGTTGCGTATACCTAATATGACGTATACGCCACCACGTACACTCCCATAACTTTGCCAACATCGAAGCTTTAGATAATTAGATAACAGACGGACATATCGACACTGCTATTGATGCTGATCAAGAATATATATACTTTATGGGATCGAAATTGCTTCCGTCTTCCCGTTGCATACATTCCAACAAACATAATATACCCTTTTACTTATTTTTTAAGTAACGGGTATGAAAAATGTAAGAAAAAAAGGCAACGATGAAAAGTTTTGTGTTCTCTTTTTTTCTCTTGGACAACTTTTTGGTTGCCGAAAAACTTTTTTCTTGCCTCTGCTTTAAATGTCGATAAAAGTTGGATGCCATGGTAATAATATTCACTCGGCGTACCCAGTAACAAGCCCTATGGGTCTGTTACTCCTCCCATTGCCAAAATCTTGTGGATTGCTGAGAATATTTGCAATAATGATTATTAGCCTGACCCAATCGAGTTTTGGCCTGAGGATACTTCAACTTTGCAAGCATGTTGATTAAATTTTTAACATATTTGCAAAACACAGAGAGACAGAGAGAGAGAGAGAGAGCAAAACTTAATTAAATACATTATAAGCTGATTAATAACAATATTAAAACCAAACATTGCAACGGCTGTGCCATGCTGAAAAATTTCCTCATTAATATTAACAACTTCATTTAAGTCCCGTCTCGACTCGACGCTTTTTGGCCCGATTATTTTTGCAATTATGCAAAGTAGCTGCTAGTTGGACATTGTTGTTGTCACTGTTGTTGTTGTTGCTGCTGTCAATGCGTTCACAATGTTAAATATTAATAAATTTTTAATCAAAGCGTCGACAAACGCCTACAGCTAGATTTGAAGGTCCATCATGACTATAAAAGGTTCATCAAAAGTTTGACCCAACAGTGATAACTTGAGATTTTGCTGCTAACCCATTACTTCAGTTACTTTTAAAGATAGATACTTAAAAGATAGATACAAGCCATGTTATCTTGTCGTTTGCTTTAACTACTTTTTTGTTTTAGTCATACAAAAGAAATACAGTAAATTTTACTCTACTCGTGTTATTTTTTATTTTAAAATTTACAAATAAGTTATTGCGTAACTTTTATTTAAACTTAAAAATTAAATAGAACTTTTTTTTATCTAATGATATATTGCTTACCTATAAATACTACTCTCTCTCTCATCTGATCATTAAATTCTTACTGTCTTGGAGGTATTTAAATACCCAAAATAACATAAGACTTTCTTTCTTAATATCTAACATTTACTCGTAATATAAAAATGAATTTAATTTAAATCACACCTACTTAATTTTGATGAGAACGTCTGGAATGAATTTCAGTCACGTCATTACAACAGATTTAGCCGAAAAATGTTCACGTCTCGTCGCACTTAGCGGGAGTTAAACGCCAAATGCAGGTTGCTTGGCAATTTCAAAAGCAGCCTCAAATTCACTCACATCGATCGACTGTCTGGTAGCGGCATTTTCCCTCTCACTGTAAACTTCACATGTCTCCACATGTTTTTTAACTCACGTTTATTTGCATGAGAAAGAAATCACGACGCACAAAAATCTTTGCATGTGGCTAAATTGTGCGCAAGAGCATGAAATCATATTTTTTTTTTGTGTAACTGAAGCACAGACTCGTGCGTGTACAAGCAGCAGGCACTGTTGATACTCTTGGCAGCAGTATCAACTTAAAAGCGCTTTAATTGCACGAATTTGTGCTGGAGTTTGGGTTTTGGTTGGGTTTTTGCACTCGCATTTGACCTGTGACTAATTGATTGAGCGCTGCAAAAGTGGCCCAACAGAGCAGCTGCATCAGTTGCATCACGAATCCTTGCAACTCATGCATAATGCATGACAAGACACACAACAGGACTATCAACAGCAACAGCAACAACAACGAACGACAACTACTAAAAGTGTACGGTGTTGCATTACCTGCAGCTATCTGAAGAGTAACAGACGGGAGACAGAAGACAGAAGACAGTAGGTGACTGAAACACGTCGGCAAAATGACAGTAAAGAGAGAGGAAATATATCGGTGAGGAGAACGTTGCAAAAAGCATGTCAAGTTGTGGCATATAAAATTTATGCACGCCTCGCACAACATTTGTGCGACTTTCAGGCAAAAAGGGCTGCACACACGCACACACGGCTCATAAATTTTTATTGTGTGGTAAAGATGGCCGCACCCCCAAACCAACAAACCCACAATCCTTCCCTTTCCACTTCCCTAACCATGCTTATGCGTGTGCACTATGGTCCGGATGACGATATTTTTGGAATAAAATCATTATTTAAAGTTGTTCAAAATAGCACAAAAATATTTCTATGTAAGTTATCGACCGATTTTATTTATGTTATCAATAAAATATTGTATATTATATTATATATTGTATAATGTCAGGAGCTCAATATCACTTATATACGTTCAGTTTGATCGGATTTTTGGAAAAAAACAGCGTTTTTATTCAAAAAAGTGACTTTTCGACTGATAATTCCAATTCTTTTCCTATCGTGTTATTAATATATTCTCGTGTTCTTAATTTATTTAAAAAAAATCGTCATTCGGCCCATAGTGCGTGTGGTCGACAAAGAAAAACAAAGCAAAAAAAATCATAGCAGCCTTTTGGGCGCACTCTGCTATGAAGTGCCAAATGTTTGACGAGCAGGCGTTGGAGGGGTTGATATTGGGGGATGTGGTGGGGGTAGGTATGACAAAGTAATGAAGCAAAGTGCGTTCGTTCGCCATTCAACGCGAAATGAACTGACCGAGCGAGCGAGAGGAACTCAGCTTAACAAAACATGAACGTCCAGAACAGAACCATCAACCAACTCCTCTATAACTAGAGAGTCAACTGCAGTGCCAAAGAGCGAGAGTGAGCGAGAGATAGAGTGTAAGAGAGTGAGTGAGAGAGTGAGCTGTTGGAAAATAAATTCATTTCAGTGTCTCGCTGATGTATGGACGACGGATGCCTTGGCCTAGACGGCACAGGAAGTGTTATTTAAATGCAGGATATTGCATGCGGAAATTTATTATCATGCGGCATGACATTCAAGAAATACACACACACATAGACACGAAGACACACACTCCCTTTCACACACACTGATCTGCACTGAAATTCTATGTGGCTGCGAGCTTGTGGATTCCCGAACCAAAATGTAATTAAAAGGCAACAATTTCCCTTATACACATGTACATACAATGTACGTATTCTCACGTATATTGTAAAGAAGTTTAATTTAATTTTTAACTCGTAAATTAAAACGTTCTTTTTTCTGCTGAAATTGTCGCTTACAAACTTCAAGCGAACTTTATTTATAGACTGCGGAAATTAAAAAAAATTCCAATTGACATATATAATATTATATAAATGTTTCTTTCATGACTTTAGCCACAAAAAAAACTGGATTCGAAAAATTCAAGTGTTTGTTTATTTTTCAACCGTTCGACTTTAATCGAATTACAATTTCAACTAATACTTAAAATGTCTGGCAATTGTTTTATTTGCAACACAAAGCACTTCGACTATTGGATTTTTACACATGCCACAGCACAACAACAACAACAACAATATCGACAACAAAAAATAACATTTATACAGTTTTTGCCATGTGAAAAAAAAATAACAGAAAATGCATTGAATTTTTATTCGTTTCTTGTGCTCGCCAGTTTCAATTGCGAAATAAGCTGGTATTTAAATGCGACTATTTGCAGCATTTTTATTTTCATTTCTTTGTGTTTTCTTATTTACGTTGTTTTACATGGCGATTGGAGGGAGAAAGGGGATGATAAGAGGATGAGATAAATGGTCAGGCGAATTTATTGAGTGATAGTTAAGCAGAGTGTGAGATCAGCTTTTATTTACAATGCTTGTAATTTGTTATTGTGGTCACACCATTTGTCATTGTTGTTGGATTATTATTGAATAATTGAAGTGCAATTTGACAGAGCCTCAACAGATGCCAACTGCTAAAAACGAAATGAATTGAAACTAAAACTAAAGAGAAATAAACTAAACTGAACTAATTACGAATGCAATGCAGGCCATTTTTCTCTCTCTATGCAGTTACGTTGCGTATGCGTAATATTTATGAGCTTAGGAGAGATGCCGGGAAAGTTAGCTGGCAAAAGTTATAAATTATTTGCAGTAGACTGATTGGCAAAGCAATTGCAAGCTGGCAGAAAAAAAAACAATGCAGCTGCAACCGCAAGAGCAACAGAAACAACAGCAGCAACAACAACAATAAAATAAAACAGTCAGTCAGTGAGGCCAATGAAAGGCCTTGCCAGGACATGGCAACAAGGCGCAAACACTCGAGTGCAAAGATAGAGAAAAATGGCGCATGAAATGAAGCGGAAATGGCACAAAAAGGAACCCAGCTATCACACACACACACAGAAACACACACACGCATTCTCGCACACACACTCACACACACACACACTCCCACACACACACACGCATTCTCGCACATTGTCGATGCTGAAAGGCATGAAAAAGAAAGGAAAGAGGGAAGCGGGGAGTTTGGCAGCCACTTACAGGGCTGAACTAATATGTACATTAGTATCTTTGAATGCATGTGAACAACTGATAAATGTCTGGTCATGTTTGCCTTGCCCGTTTACATCTTTGTGTGTGTGTGTGTGTGTGGTGTGTGTGTGTATTTGTAGCTGCCTAAGCGCCTGTGAATGAAATCGAGCGTCGAATGAAAAATGCATGCAATTCATTTTATTTTATTTCAGTTTAGTTTACTTCTTTGGCCCACTTCGACCAACAGCCTCAACTACACACACCTTCACCTATATGCAGCCATTCACACACACACACACACACACAACTAACCACAGAATAAGTATGTTTGCTGCCATTGAAATTGCAAACAAAAAGCTTCGTTTTTTGCAAGCTTTTCAAAAATACATTTTGATGGGCAAAACTAAAATTTTTTCGACAGCTGCGAGGGCAGTTTTAGACGTTGAAATCATGTGCAAAATTGCTGCTAAATAAAGCTTAATATTTATAGACAGTTAAGCTACATGACAATTTTTTATTTATTTATTTATTTACTTATGCACGACTAAAAGCAGTTGGCAAGAAACAAAAAAAATCCAAGTATAAAAATGCTACTAAGAAGCTTACTTAAAGCTTTGTAAGATGTATAAATAATTCGACAATGGAGGACAGCTAAATAATTAATAAAGTATTTAGTCAGTTAACACTTTGAATAACTAGCCTGAATATTAATATTATTTAAGTTATATAAATATTAAATATAATGCATAATTTATTTCATATAATATTTAAAAACATATTTATAATTGCTCAATTAAATGATTTGAAAATACTCTTACAAATAGTTTCAAAGTGCGTCAGAATAAATATTTTTTATTTATGGGAAATCAATATGCGACACATGTCTGATTCGCTTAGAATATTGCTCTGAACTTGGTCAATACAACAGTAATTGTATGTAATAAATAATAACAATAATTCATAGTAAAACAAACAACAAACAGATTGCACTTTGAGGCAATAAAAGGCAATGTTCTAATTGTAGTCAGAGACAAAGTTGATTCATTTCCATGCTGAGCGTGTTTTTAAAGGCCAAACCACATAAATATGCGATAAGCCGGCTATAAAAAGCTGCACACTCAACCACAACACACATAGATACATACACATACCTGTATATATTTGAAAATATATATATGTATGAGTCTAGGTAGATGCATAATATATGCAGTAGCTCTCTGCTAGCCAACCGCAACAAGTGCACTCGGCAGCACACACACACACACACACTCACACACATATACATGTGTATACGCACATACTCACACACACATTCACTTAGACTGACACGTAGACAGGTGTGCATTTAAACGACATGTGTCGTCTTCACACTCAAATGCACTTCAAATGCGCGCTGTGCACATTGCGAGTGTCCAACGCCTCCCTTTAAGCCACCCATTCAGATTTATGCCTTGACTTGCCAGGACCAGCTCACCTTAACCTAACTCTCCTTGCCCCCGTTCAGACCTTGCAACTGCAACTGTGGCAACTATGGCCACTGTTTCTGCCTTGAACACTCATGGCTGACATAAACTTCCGCATTAAATCGACTTTGAACTTGAAAATGTTAGTTACATGGCCGCGTGCACACACCTATATACACACACACACACACACACATTCCTCTATACACATACACTGTTGCATGTGAAAGTGCTGCTGTTGTTGTTGTTGTTGTTTGTTAGTCAAGTTGTTGTCGTTGTTTGTTTCGAAGGTTAACGTCGCTGAGCTTGAATTGCAATGACGGTAAATATTTAAAGATGCGAAATTATAGCAACATATTTAACTGAAACGTGCCAGCACAACATAGAAATCTGTGCCACAGCTTTAGGTCTCAGCACGAATTCACAAAAAAAAAACCCAAAAAAGTATGCTATACTTTTTTTTACTTAACACTAATATTTAAAGATGCATATTTAAAGATACTGTAAATATTTAAAGATTCAACATTACAGCAACATATTTAACTAAAACGTACCAGCAGAACACAGAAATCTGTGCTTTAAGTCTCTGCACAAATTCACCCAAAAACCAAAGCCCAAAAAAGTATGCTATACTTTTTTTTACTTGACAGCATTCAAGATGCATAATAGAGAAGCTACTCAGCAACGAATACGATTGGCAATCAAACAAGCTTACTTGCAGAGATAGAAAGAGGCAGAGAGGGAGAGAGAGAGAGAGAGAAGAGAGAGAGAGAGAGAGAGAGAGAGATAGAGAGAGCGAGAGAGAAAGAGAAAGAGTTGTTGTTGTGTGCGCAGTTCTTAATGAGCTGAATGCAAACTACAGCTTGTTGTTCGTTGTCGTTGTCGTTTTCGTTGTCTCTGTGCTTAACATTTGAGCTGGCTAATTAGCAGTGCATACATTAAGGTAAAAGCAAGAACTATAATCCCACTAATCCAATTGCGAAAAGCACAGCATTTGAAGAGATCTAAATTGTGGATAATTTATTAAAGAAATGCAAAGTAATTAACATTTCATAATCACACGCAATTGCTTAGTTAGTTGAGATTAAATCTATGAGGTCTCTTTCCCCTCTTTCTGGACTTTTATGTAGTATACTTCAACTCATTTCTAGCCATAGCTTTTGTGAAGCGTAATGTTAACATTACGCATGCAACATTCTCGCCGCACATTTATGGCGCCGCAATGTATGCTATATGGCAATATGCGATAGTTACAGTTACAGTTACAGTTACAACACACAACTCACATAAGGCATGCGATGACATTTTACTACGATGTTGGCTTCAACTATTTTTAGTACCCTGCACACATAAAGCAAAGCGAATAGAGTATGACCTTTAAAGTTGTGACAAACAAAAGTAAACTTTTAAAAATTCTAACATTATCACGGAAAGTCAATCAAACTATTAAAATTATTAATTAAAATGTTAATGTTGATATTTTTCGTGTAATTTGTTGAATAAATTCAGTTGTTTATATTTACAAACTTACTGTTTTATTTATCTATATTAGCTTCAATATTTGATTTTGAATGGTAGATATTTGTTTGATTTTATTTTGATATATTTATTGATTTAAGTTTGCTTATTTCAATTTAATTTTAAAATATAATAGTCTTATCAAGGAGCTGTGGGTATGTTTTAAAATTAAATTTTATAGCAACGAAAATTAATTATATACTCGCCAACTGTAAAAAAATAAATTGCTGAATAAATAAGTCAATAAATTCTTTCATACTGAGCAAATCGACGGAACTTTACTATTTTCTATTATACAAAAGCTTGTTAAAGGATATCTTCTGGTCGTGTACATATTTCATAGCTTGTATGTTGCTTTTTTTATGCGTTTTAAATTTATTTTGTTGGCGAGAGAGAAGCCGCTAGCGATGGCGCCTGTCGTACGCACGCAAGCTTCCGGCCACACTCACACACACACACACATAAATATATATATGTATATACATATATTCTGATATATGCCACACATGTGGTGTGGCTGCCTTAACAAAAGAAAGGAATGAAAACAACTTGCGTGCCCGTCTTCATTTTTATTTATCGTGCAAAGTGATTGTGTGTAATTGCAAAAATTGCGTTAAATTATTTAACAAGCGAGTGCTGTAAACTGTAAGCGGGGAGGGGGGAAATGTGGATCGTGATTGTAGCTGGCATGTGCGAGCGAGATAGCAAGCAAGCATGTGGTGTGGCAAATTCAAATTCACTTTACACTTTACGCACAATGTGCAGGAAATTGATATATGCAATAAATTGTTGACGACGCTTCAATTCAGGAAATTATTTCACCATAAACTCGACAACAAATTGCAAATTGAAAATATTGAAAATATGAATATGAATTTGAATGTGAATTTGAATATGAATTCGAGTTGTTGAGCTGTTAATAAATTTATATTCTCTAATTGAATTTTCATTGCAGCTGCGCAAATGAATGCGGTTTAATGCGGGGCATTTGGCCCCCCTTCTCCCCCTCTCTACAACAACCAAAATATGAGGATACTAAATCAACAAGGAGGTGCTATGTTGATAGCGGATGTGAAATTCACTTTGAGGATATGAGAATAGCTCATAAACGAGTCATAACACATGAGAACAAAACGGAAGAGCTTAAAGCGAGTACAAAATAACAGCAATAACAACAACAAACTGGCAGCAACAACAACAATCAACACAAAACGCAACACTGCCAGCCAAAAAAAGAAGAAAAAGAAGAACAAGAGTTAAGCCCAAAGTCGCAAAGAAAGTGAAAGCAGAAAACAGAAAGCTGAAAGCCGAAACTGTAAACGACGCTCAGTGTAAACACTCAAAAGCTCGTTAAGAGAATACATCCTGTCAGTGGTGTGTGTGTATATATGTGTGTGTGAGTGTGTGTGTGTGTGTGTGTGTCACCATGTACCGACGCCAGAGACGTTGTCTGAGTAGCTCCATCTCACCTCTGCCAGGACATTGCCGTCGCCATTGCCATTGCCATTGCCCTTCTATAGTCGCATAGTCGCGCTTCCGTTTCCGTCTACGCTCACTCGCCTCATTTCCGCTGCGGCTGCAATTAAGCGTGCTACCTAACCTCTCACCTCTCTCCGCACACCACCGAGAACAACAACAAAATGGCCAGAGAGACCAACTTTAATGGTAAGTGTCGAGTGCAACAAAAGTTAAGTCTAAATTTACTCACCTCACTCGGCGAAAGTTGTTTTCAGCAGAAATTTACAACTTGAAAGTGATATTTTAATTTCGTATTGAGATTGCATCTAAAATTTCTTTAATTACAAGATTAATTAAGTTCTGTAAGAACTTGGCCAAAACTTTTATAATTCTTAATTAAATTTTTAAAATAAATGAGTGTCTCTGAGTTATTCAGCCGCTAGTTTTCTTTTCAACTTTCACTTGGCAGAAATCTTGACAAATTTATATTAAGTAATAAGATTAATTCATTTCATTAAAAACTTGAATTAAATTTCGCAGATTCTAATTAAAATTGGCATTGAATTATATAGTTAAGGTTTTTGAGAAATGGAAATTTGTTGAACTTATAGCTACGCAGCTAGTTATTCTATGAATCATCGAAATTTAATTACTTAAAAAACTTCATATTTTTATCATTACTGTCATATTTTTCTATACGAGGCGTATACGCAATATCAAGTATACGTAGCGTATACGCAATATCAAGTATACGAGGCGTATACGCAATATTAAGTATACGAGGCGTATACGCAATATTAACTTCAATCTGCCATAACTTTGCCAAAACTGGACCGATTTTCATGCGGAATGTCATTATTTTCATGATTTGGCCTCTTAATTGATTCTGCATTTAAATTTTCATCATCTAGAAAATTTAATATATTTTCGATTCTAAGCCAATTTTCTATACTTACCCCTTGACATTTTTTCAGAAACTTTGATCTCTCATAACTTTGCCAAAACTGAACTGATTTTCATGCGGAATATCATTATTGTCATGATTTGGCCTCTTAATTGATTCTGCATTTAAATTTTCATCATCTAGAAAATTTAATATATTTTTGATTCTAAGCCAATTTTCCATACTTACCCCTTGACATGTTTTCAAAAACTTTGATCTCTCATAACTTTGCCAAAACTTAACCGATTAACATGCGGAATACCATTTTGATCATTGTTTGGCCTCTTTATTGATTCTGCATCAAAACATTAATTATTTAGAAAATTTTTATATTTTTGTCATCACTGTTACTTACTGATTCAAAAATTAACTTCAATTATTAACTTCCAATAACTTGTCTTATATAAGTGTTGCAGTCGTGAATAAAATTGTGAGCAAGTGGCAGATATCCGGCAGCTAGTTATTTTATCAAAATATATTTATTTTCTTGCAGATGCGCTGGATTACATCTACATAGCCAATAGCATGAATGACAATGCATTTCTGATAGCCGAACCACGGCCGGATGATGATGAGGACGATGATGATGAGCAGGAGGACGATAACAACAACAATCATTACTATAATGATGGCGGAGATAAGGAATTTCGAAGCACAGACTTGATTGCCACCTCACCGACTTCACCGAGTTCACCGAGCTCGCCACTTGCCACAGCTGCGCTGGCAGCGGCAGCGGCAAGTGCCTCAGTCGCCGCAGCAGCAGCACGAATCACCGCAAAGGCCGCACATCGAGCACTTGCCACAGGTGCCATCGAACTGATCGATGTGGATGGTGTTGCTGTTACAACCTCTGTGTCTGTGTCGGACAATAATTATACCAATGTGGCTGTTGGCCTTGGCGCCATGCTGCTCAATGATACGCTGCTGTTGGAGTCAAATGATACGGGCTTGGGTATTTTCGGGGATTTGGTAAATGGCAGCGGGCAACTGATGAATGCCAACGCGACAGTCAATGTGACGGCCAGCAAAGTGGACGAGGATGACTTCACGCAGCTTCTCCGCATGGCGGTCACATCCGTGCTGCTCGGCCTGATGATACTCGTCACCATAATTGGTAAGTTGGCAAACGGATGCGGTACATGGAAAGCTCATTAGGCCGAAAACAGACAGCGGCAGTCAGTTGAGTTGGTTGAGTTGATTGTGTGTTCGCATAGACAAGCAAAGACAAAGTCAAATTCAAAGCCAAAGCCAAAGCTGTTGCCTAAACATAGACATTAGAGTGGCTCAATTTGTATGGAGTGAAAAAAATTCACCAATCGGTTATTTAAATCGTAATCTACAGTGAATTCTTAGAAGAATTACTCAAGAAACCATGGGTCTAAAATCAATATCGAGCTTTTACTTTTTACAGTGATGTTATACGTATACGTGATATTTGTTTGGGTACTTGATTGTTAGGTGAAACTTATCCAAAAAAAAATAAAAAAATCCCCCAGATAGAGCCTGATTTTTAATGAATTTAGAAATAAAAATTATTTATATCGGGCCAATCTATCGGCAGTAATAGCATAATTTAGTTAAATAAATACAAGCCCCTAAAAGCATGCAGTAGTTTTTGAATTGTTGGAACCAAGACAGCAAACCGGTTCTAAGCCGAGTTTTTAAGCAGTCTGAACGAAATCATGAACCAAACCTTGAAAATATTCACTTTGCGAAACCTTGGAGCCCTTCTAAAAAAAAAGTGGTAAAAAAAACTAAATTTTGGTCAAGGTTCGAACCCAAATATATCGATATCTTAGACAATGGTTCCAGGTTTGCAGCCCTGGAATTATTTTACTCTTAAAAGACAGTAACCAATATATAAAATAGGTAAAACTTCTCCCTAAAAAATGGAAGCTCGATATTTTAAACCCATGGTTTCTTGGGCAATTCTTCTTAGAGTTCATCATTGGTGCATTTTTTTAACTCCATACAAATTGACCCACCCTAATAGACATAATTATTTGTTCGCTGGTTTTTTGATCTCCCTTCGCCCCCCGCCAATAAATTCCTTGGCAGTCAGTCTCAGGCACGCGCGTGCCAACAAATCCGACGCGCCATTTCGCTGGGGAATATGGCAAACAATTCAATAAGGCAAACCGAATGACAACAGCAGTCAGAGAGAGAGAGAGAGGGGATACAGTTGAGAGAGGAAGGGAGATAGAAAGTAGGCATCTGGTTTGTGGATTTCTTTGGGTGGCGATTTTACGCCCACTCAGCATTTTGGTTGAGTTGCAGATAATAAAATACGCGTAACTGATATTTATGATGCTGGGGCCATTTTATATTATTTATTATTGTTGTTATTATACTTATACTTAGTACTCGACTGCTCGTTATTAATAAGGCGGCTCAATGTCATTGCCATTGTTGTGTTGGCAACATTCATTACACGCATTTAGCCATAAATCCGCATGGCAAACAGAAGATGTTACGGCTATGCACAGCATTTTCTCTAGGCACAACAAATAAATAAAAAAAAAGGCGGAAGATACGCCGCATTAAAATTGACAGACAATCAATCAATCAATCACAGTTTTAAGGCACGCGAATCCAACGAAATTTGTACTAAAAAAAAAAAAATTACCATGAGCAGAACTTTACGGCCAGATTGTAAAACGGCAAAACATTTATTTGCCATAAAATGGAAGCGAAAAGTAAAAGAGCACAGCGACTCAAATTGATTTCATTAATTTAAGTAGATTTCATTTCATTTCATTTTGTTACATTTAAAACACAGCGCAAAAGTCAAGAGCTAAACAGAAAATGAAGTAAAAAAGGAAACGCTCAAAAGAGTGCTACATTTTTTTTTTTTTTTTAAATGGCAGCAGTCGCCATTTTCCATTTGCTATTTGCCATTCACATGCGTGCCTTGTGTTTTTTGCACTCATTTAGTATTCATTTTGATTTTCATTTAATTTGCGTTTATTTTTGTTTCGTGTAATTTATTTTATTTTGCTTTTGCTGTTTAGTTTAGTTTGTTTTTCGTCCTCGTTTCTCGTTTCTCATTTCACGTTTCTTATTTCTCATATCTGTTGCCATTTTTATTTCGTTTTTCTTCACTTTTCAACTTCGCAGTGGTTGCATTTGCTTTGAAAGCCGTTCTGTTTTGAGTGCCAACATTTAGCATTTAGCATATAAAAGGAAATGCTAATGAGTTTTAATGCCAACTTTAAAAGAGCAACGAATAGTGAAACTTGGCACAATTCACTCTCTTTCTCGCTCTCTCCCTCCCTCTCTTTAGACACGTATTTGTACACGGCTTCAATAACAACAGTTTTGTTGAATGAAAAACATGCTCGTTAGCGATTAAAAGCGAACTGTTTAACAAATTCCTGAAAACACATTAGCAGAGAATTGAAGCCCTACTATTTATTATTTGTTCATTTGTTTTGTAATCTGAATAATTTGAAATTAAATTGCAAATTTGTGTGTGTAGTTTATAATTTATGTTATCAATGCATTTGCTATAATTGTTACTATATTTACATAACAATTTTCAATTATTTTTAATGCAGCTGCACAATATTAAAGTTGTTTTATCTCTGTCTTATATGTTTACTGTTTTGTTGCATTTCCTAGGATTATCATGACAACTTTCTGCGATATCTTTGTCAATAGCACAACAACAAGCAAGTGGGAAGACTAAAGAATACCGACCATAGGATACCCGTTACTTATTTCAATATATATCAAAACATTTCAAAGAAATTACTATCCAACGAAAAGTACTGCATACTTTTAGGTGATTGTATTGAAATAATAACTTAATAACTTTGGTTAGCTATTACTTCTGATCTTCTTGTCCGAACTTTCTGCGGTTAAAAGAGATTATAGGTAATATTAATAGATAACTATACGCAATGTATACTTAATACGTATACTTAATATTGCGGATACTTAATATTGCGTGTACTTAATATTGCGTATACGCAACGTATATTTAATATGAGGTATACGCAACGTATACTTAATATTGCGTATACGCAACGTAATCTTAATATTGCTTATACGCCACGTATACTTAATTTCTTTACTTTATAGGGTCGAAGATGCCTCCTTCTCCCTGTAACATACATTCCAACGAACACAATATACCCTTTTACTTATTTTTGAAGTAACGGGTATAAAAACTGAGTTGAGCTGAAATACAAACAGTTGAGGCACAGACAGCTTGTCAGTTTGCCTTCACTTTGACACTGAAGTGTCTAATTGCAGGTGTATTCCTTTGTTGCTGTGTCTCCTTGTAGATGTGTATGAGTGTGTGTGTTTGTGTGTGTGTGTGTGTGTGTGTGAAGGGTTGTGTCGTCGCAGCAGACAGCAAATTCAATGCCGCAAATTGCATGTCTTGCACTTGGGCTCAACTTGTACAAGCTGGCATTTCTTTTTTGCACCTTCTTCAAGTGTGCCACAAGTAGTTGTGACACTGGCAACACACTGGCAACACACTGGCACTAACAGACATCAAAGGTGGCGCCACTGAGTGTTGCACGGTCCCACTGTCAATTTGTCGCCCACCAACGCGACAGACGTCGACGTCGACGTCGGCTTTGCAAAGTTTTACGACAGCGCGATTAGCTCATGTCGTTTATTTTGGCTTTTGTGAACTTTGTCTTTGGGTTTGGGGCCACTCAAGTGCAACACAATGTGGCAAGGGAGGCTGCTGAGGAGCTGCAGCTGCATTGATATTCGGTTACAGTTGCAATGCATCAACGACAACGACAACAAAAACCGCAAGAGCCAAGTTTAATAAGATTCCCATTTCATTTAGTCTCACACACACACACACACACACATTCAACTTTGGTAATTTACAAAACTTTATCTGTTCACTGCGGTTGCGTCTCGTTTTCATTTTCATTTTCATTCTCATTCTCAATTCATTCTCATTCTCAATGCTTTTACTTGGCAGCTGCGCCATTCGCATTCGACTCGTACTTAATTGAATTGCAAACTTTTCGCTCAAGTCAATTTTCGCAATTAGGCCGAACAGCAGCAGCGGCAACAATTCGCCTCAGCTGTCATTGCCATTTCTCCTTTTAACCCCTTTTCTTCTCTTACTCCATTTGCAGGCAATGTTTTTGTGATAGCTGCCATTATATTGGAGCGAAATCTACAGAATGTTGCCAACTATCTGGTCGCCTCTCTGGCCGTCGCTGATCTATTTGTCGCCTGTCTTGTGATGCCCCTGGGAGCTGTCTATGAGGTGAGTACACAATATTGTTAAATAAATTACGATTTGTATATTGTATTTGTATACAAGTATTCGAAATAAGTTGGAGATGCAAAGTATTCCCAAAAGTGCTTAATGCTCTTAGTTAAAACATTATTAGATTAATAGTTCTAGTTTCTTATAACCTTCACTCTGCATCACTAGGCACTCTAAGACCTTTGGATAAAATGAAGAAATTACCTTCAAGGGTTTCACAGTACAAAATACTCTTAAGTTGTAAATAAATATAAGCTGAAAAAAAAATTAGTCGGTAAGGCTATAGTCGAGATCCCGGTTATAGGATAACCGTTACTTACTTCAATACTAATTAACAAAAACTACTGCATACTTTTAGGTGGTTGAATTAAAATAATAATAACTTTATTAATAAATTTAGTTAGCTGTACCTCCCGTTCTTCTTATCCGATCTTGCTGTGGGTAGGTAAGATTATAGACTATATTATTAGTTAACTTGAAACATATTCCGCTTGAAAATCGGTTAATTTTTGATAAAGTTATGACAGATCAAAGTTTTTGAAAAAATGTCAAGGGGTATATCTGGAAAATTTGATAAAAATCGAAAACAATTTAGAAACAATTTAGAGACCAAATCATGAACAAAATGACATTCCGCTAGAAAATCGGTTAATTTTTGATGAAGTTATGAGAGATCAAAGCTTTTGAAAAAATGTCAAGGGGTCAGTATGGAAAATTTGATATTTTTTCGATTTTGATCAAATTTTCTGGATGATAAAAATTTAAATGCAGAATCAATTTAGAGACCAAATCATGAACAAAATGACATTCCGCTTGAAAATCGGTTAATTTTTGATGAAGTTATGAGAGATCAAAGTTTTTGAAAAAATGTCAAGGGGTCAGTATGGAAAATTTGATATTTTTTCGATTTTGATAAAATTTTCTAGATGATAAAAATTTAAATGCAGAATCAGTTTAGAGACCAAATCATGAACAAAATGACATTCCGCTAGAATATCGATTAATTTTTGATGAAGTTATGAGAGATCAAAAATTTTGAAGTACCGGGTATAAAAAGATCTAAGTTCAAATTTGTTTTTCGTGCTCAAGCGTTGATAGATTTATTCAAGTGCTCTTAGGTGACATAAAACTTTCATAATGTTATTAAATATATAAATATTCTTTTTTTGTATAAAATTTAATTAAGCCAAATGGTGATCAATCCTATCACTCTGCAGTCGAGTCCTTTGTCTGCTCCAATACGCATATGCGAATTCCAACACAAAGATGACCAGACCAACGAACATAACTAATGAACATCCAATAAAAGTTTGCCTAAAATAAATCCACGGCAAAGGAAACATCTGGGATGGCTCATATGGTGCCTGGGTAACCAAACCAATCTGCTGGGCATGGAAAAAAGTCATCGATATCCATTTCCGAAGTAGGCCTGATTCATGAACGATGGCCACAAAACTGTTCAGTACATATACTGCGGGTAGTTCCGGACGCACTTGAATCCTAAGATTGTGAAAAACGGTGCACAGTTTTCTGGAAACCAATCGCAGTTTTGGACGACTCAATCGCTTTTGCATGTGATCAAGTTGCATTAAATTATCTCCATCCGCAATATAGGCATAGCTTCTGTTTAGGCCCAAGAAATGCTTCTCTTGTGTTTCCTTATCCACAAAAAGAAAACGTTTCGCTAGAATTCTTGGCAATTCATTATCTTGAATAATACGCATGTGCTCGTAGTCACTTATCATAATCCGTAGGCCACTATCCAAAAAGGATTTTACATCCTTAATCTCCGGTTGATAATAGCCAAGAGTAAAGGCTGTAATTAAAGTACCGCAGATAATGCTGCCCATCATCATATTAAATATTGTCGTGGACAACTGAATGAACTTGACAGGCAAAGGCAGACGACTAAATGCTCTATTGGCAAGCTCCTGGGTAAATGTAATCCTTATGCTCATATAGAAAATCGCACCAAGTGAAAGACGGGGATTTGCCAAGCGTCTTATCAAAACATTTGCAAAGTATATAAACACTATAAACATGCGTAAGGATCTCTTAAACGAATAATTATAGTATTCGTTCAATGGCAACATATCTGAAGATGGCACCACTAAACATGTTCTCGACATTTTAATCGTACTGCTGAATAATGCTATACTTTGATTCCGTACCAGATTTACACCAATATCAATTTTACGATTGCCCGCAAGACGTTTTCCGTTCAACTGAAGATCACTCTGATTCGCAAATGAAAGTATATCCATTTTTCCATTGACATAACGCAGAAATGTGGTTAACAAATGTCCATTTACACCTCCCAAGCTAACGTGGCCATCGGTTAGATCTTTCTGATCCGTTGAGTTGTACTGCAAAGATACAAATTATGATTTTTTTTTTTTTTTTCTTTTAAAAAAAAGGGTATACATATATTGAATCTAAATTTTTACTTTTAATACCAATATAGTGATTTAGTTTATGTTTCGCCAAGAAGAGTGTAATAAGAAACTAAAGAAAAAATAACACGCTATTTCTCAACTTAATCTCTTACCAAATATGCTATAGGCATTCTCTCGTACACGGTAACCAACCATCGATAGTTTTCAATCTTCATAAGATCGTGATAATTTTCTCGATTCATATGGTTTAAAAGTTCATCTGTCACCGGATGTATTATAATATGAGTTACATAACGATATGACCAGGATTTATAGGTATTGTCTTGTTTGAAGATGAGCAATGATTTGAAAAAACGATTTTTGAAACACCAGCCGAAGAACTCGGTTATTTGAGTGACATTTAGTGGTTTTTCCTTTTCCGACTGGTATATGAATACAAACATACAGTTATCGGGAATAATCAGCAACTGCTTAAGAGTGGGATCCTTTAAACCATTAAAGATTATCAATACTAGAGTATCTGCATTGACGATTTTACTCAGGTCACCAATCTTAAAGCCTGCGATAATTGCCGGACGAAAAAGAGTATCAACAATGTGTTGTTGTAGAGAGCTGGCAATTACAGAACTGTTGCCCAGTTGCTGCTTTCCAAAAAAGGTGACAAAGGATTTAAATCTTGTCATTCTCTCCACAAATTTGATAATTCTTAGAACTTGACCAATTTCTTCATCACTTTTCACCACTGGCTGCAAATTGCAGACAACATGGCTTAAAAACCAGAGACAGATACAAAACCAGGCACACTTCATGACTGCAGTTGTTTAACTGTTTTCAGGACGAGTTTATTTTAAATCGGTGTCGTTGCAATCCTTGTTTGCACAGCTATTAACTGACATTAACGGTTCGGGGTCAGACTTTAACTTCTCCCAGGCGTTTCATCAATTTTTATAAGCCATCAAGTTTTATAGCTAATTTGATTGGCACAGAACGTAACTTAATATTCTCTCTTATCTATTAAACGCACACAGATCAGCCAGGGCTGGATACTTGGACCGGAACTGTGCGATATTTGGACCTCTTGTGATGTTCTCTGCTGCACTGCATCCATATTGCATCTGGTTGCCATTGCTGTCGATCGGTAAGTAATTACATTTACTGGAAAAATATAAATTTAAAAGTCTAAAAAAAGCAATGAGTTTAGCCAAAATCAACACATTTGATAAATGAGCTATAAAATCCACTTGTAAGCGACGTGTAAAACAAGCAAGAAGAGTGAGAATATCTGTCAATATTTAAAGGGTGTTGCATGTGTGTGAGTGTCAGTTAAACGAATCAATCCATCAAATTTTTAGCATGTCAAATCTCTTTACAAATCCACTTGGCAACAAAACGAAGCGCACATTAAGACACATGGCAAAGAAAAATACAGAAAAAAAAAACACTTGAGGAATGTGAATGGCAAATTGAGATACCCTTTTAATATTTAGACAAATAAAATGCATAGAATAGTTAAAAAAATGTTTGAAATAATAATTAGAATTTAATTAAGAAAAATCATAGTAAAGAAATACAATTAAATAAGAAATTTCATATAGTAAAGATATGCAATTAAATTAGAAACTACACATAGTAAAGGAATACAATTTAATAAGAAATTTCACTGCAAATCCCTCTGTCAAACTGATATGCCTGATTTACTCGGTATCTTATACCCTGCAACCCATTCGAAAATTGCCACTTCGCGGGCCAACTGTCGACCAGTTTACGAGTATAACGAACGTGTCCTTTTAATGTGCTTAGCCATTTAGGGTTGACAAATCCTTGGGCAATGTTTGCTTAGCTTAGCTCATGCCACATTATATGGCTATATCAATTTAAAATAAAATCCTCAGTTATTGAAGCGTATGGCGTGTGTAGCATGCCTCGCTGCATATCATCAATCAATTTGCTGCAAACATTTCAATCAATCAATCGATTTGCTGTGAAGCACAACAAATGAATTTCACTTGCAGGCTCTATGAAAAGCCAGTTTCGTTGCACTGGAGCTGAGGGAAGAGTTATATTCATTAGGAGAAGCATCCCAAGGCGATGGCTCAAAGTCAGCTAATTTAACCTGCACTTGACGACAATGGCTTCACATTTGCAAGGGAGCGAGAAAAGCCTGATATTATTGTGGCATTAGTTGCACGTTGCACGTTGCACGTTGCACATTGCCTGTGCATTATTTTGGGCAATTTCCAATGGTTTCACATCGCGTATACGTAATGTTTATGTACAACTGAACGCAATGGGCCTCCAGGGCAATAACAGGCAGCAACATCAGCTTCAGCTTCAGCATCAGCATCAGAAGCATTTTGTGTATTTAATGAACACTTAGCGCACCCCCGAAAATTGGCTGGCAAAGGGTCGTGAGCCTGTGCTAATCCCAGGACAACGTGTCGTATGCGCAATGTAATTTGAAAATTGGCAAAGCGTTGCACTTGACTGGCTAATTTCATTTTATTGAACGACAACGCCATTGCTACCGCCACATGGCCAATAGCCAGCAGCAATATAGGCCCACATTAATTGGCTAATCTGCAGGTCAATGTGGGGCCAATTATACGGCCAGTTTCAATTAGTGCAGCCGAGCAGTAAAACAAAAAGACCAAAAACAGCCCAATAATAAATAATGCAAATAAAATTCTATTTATTTTTTACTCGACAAATATTACAATTACAATTATGATGCAGAAACTGGCAGCCAGACCACGAGGCGTATGCGTATTTTGTATACTAGTTGCAGCTCATTAAAACGAATCCATGAAAATATAATTTGTTTTGCACTAATTGATGCATTTGTGTGTAAAATTTATATATTTGCTGCGGGTTGTCGCATATGTCGCTTGTGGGAATTAGATATTATAGACAAATTAGAATACTAACTAGGAGTTTTTGTTTAAAGTTTTAAAATAATTAGATATTAGACACATTGGGTTATAACATTTAAGTTTAAAGTTAATATTATAGACAAGATTGTATATTGAATATATGTTCATGCTTAAAGCTTTGAAATCATAAGATATTAAATACAAATCTACTTCATTCACTGAACATTGTACAAGCCAAACCGTTTGACGTGCGAACTTGAAATTTGGACACAACATACATAAGATAATTTTATCGTGAGATAATTATAATATAAAATATAAGTTTATGCTCTACAAATTGAAACAAACTATGGTATTCATGAATTTTAAATAAAAGTTCTTGCTTTAAGCTTTAAAGTATACAATTTTTGGGTTGTAGGCGAGTCAATAAATGTAGCAGGTAGCATAATAGGAGCATCTTCTTCCATCCATCTGGACTTTTATGACTCGAGAACGAACGCTGATTTGGCTGTCAATGGGCAAATTGAAATGCTGGCTGGGCCCAAATTGCCTGTCAATAAACAAAGCCAAGTGATGCTTAGATTTTGTATTGCATATCAATCAGCATTCAGCTCAAATGGCCAACTCGGTATTGCTATTGGTTTTGGTATTGGTATTGGATATTTGCCTGTCAGTTGGACGCCAAAATGAGTGGCGTATTATGATGGGAATGAACCGAACCCACTCAAAAGTATGCAAATGAGCAGCATGACAGTTCTGATTCGCCTGAGTGGCACCTCATTGTGTATCAGTCTTGTTTTCGGTCTCTTAAAGTCTATGTTCTGCTGTCCAATTTTGTTGAAACAATTACGTTGCTTAAGGGGCAACGAAAAACACACTTTACAAAGTGATTGCTAGTTGTCACTTGATATTTAAAATAGAATTCAAAGCTTGCTTTTACTTAACACCAAACGGAATGAAAATTAATGTGCTTTTAAGCAAGAGGCCCATTTGCTGCCTGTTCACATTGCTGTTGTCGCAGTTAAAGATACTCATTGTCAGATCCGTAGCCTGTACATTAATAAATTAAGTTTGTCAAACGGCTCTTGCTCCTGGAACTCCAGTGTGTCTCTGTCCTCTGGACTGGTTGACTGCCTGCCACCCGCATGATAAATAGTTTTGCTGAAATTCGACTACAATAATAATATTTGCAAGTATTTGTCGTTACGCAGCCAAAAGCCGAGTCGTTGACAGGCAAGCAGCCAACAGGCGACGACAGTCAGAGTACTCCTTTGTTGCCAAGTTCATTTTCCATGTCAGTAATTTTTAAGCAATTAAGACAAAGTGCCAACAATATTTACGAAATTGCGAGACAAGAAACAGCAGCAGCAGCAATGGAGAACAAGAAAACCATGTCCAAAACTGGCAACCCCAAAAAAAGAAAACCCCAGGCATAATAAAAGCCTATGTTACGATAACAGCAACAACAACAACAGCAACCATTACAACAACAACTACAACAGCAGCAGGAGGAAGAATAGGAGGAGGCAAAAAAAATGCCGCATGGTCATTAATCTTTATGCTGTTGGCGTTGCCATTGCTGTTGTTGCTGTCGCAGTTGTTGCTGCCGCTTTTGTCGCAGTTGTTGCTGCTGCTGTTGTTGCTGCTGCTGCTGTCGATGTTGTCAATGCCAAAATATATGCACATACACAACACTTATGGACCACACCCGCAGCAATGGCCGAGCTCTGCATAAATTACACGCTCTGTAGCATGTTGCTGACGTCATTATTAGTGCCAGCAAATGACAAATGCCACACGGCGTGACCTTCTGCCCGGTCAAACAATCATTTAAATGCAAAGTTGTTTTTTTTTTTTGTTTTTGGTTTTTGCATATCCTTGCTGTTTAACCCCACAAACGAATTTACTTTTCACAGTGCCTGCTGAAAAGCAACCGCAAACTGCCAACAGTTTGGCGGCAGATTATATTTCCCTGCACTTGCAATTGTTGCTGTTGTTGTTGTTGTTGCAACTGACATATTCAATTAAATTTCAATTAAGTAAACTCTGCTTTTTCTCCCATTCATTTTTTTTATTATTTAGCACTTAAAACGTAATTACATGTTAATATTTGTCGTCATTGTCGTTGTCGTTGTCGTTGCTGTCGTCGTTGTTTTGGCTTTTCTGCTAGCTTAATAACAACTACAACCGCACAGCTGCAATAACAATAACAACAACACTGGTAGTAGTTGTAGTTGTTGTTGCAACAACAACCACTGCGACCACACACTGTCCCCATATGCCACACGGTGCCATGTGTAATTGTAATTGCTGTTGTCACACAAGAGTTTTTGCATTTAGTGCAGGTACACTGTGTGCCAAAATTGCATAGACACCACTAACACGTGCAACAGTGCAGGTCAAATTTTTGCTATTATTTCTGTATCTAATTAGTTAATTTATTTACTTATTTATTTAATTAAAGTAAACGAAACGCACTTAAATAGATAACTATTTCAAATTAAATCAAAAATAATTTGTGGAAAAACATAAAATATTGATTTAAAAAATGCAAACTAAAATCTAAAAAGATATTATTAATATTCGCCTTTTAACATCAAAATTTAGTAAATAATGCTATAATTTTATTATAATTATTCACTTTGTCTGCACTAAAAATCTTTTTAACCAAATATATAAAATCTGAAATATATTGAAAATTGACATATATAAAATTTTGATTAAAAAAATACAAACTGAAATCTAAAAATATATTTTTAATAGTCGCCTTTTAACATCAAAATTAAATGATCAATGTTATCATTTTATAATTATTATTAACTTTGTCTGCAATAAAAAATAGTTTTAACCAAACTTTTAGATTAAAATTAAATTAACAAATAATTTGTTAAATTTTTTAAAGCAGATGCACTAACTGCTGGCAGCCACTGTGTGCCAGCATTGTACTATGTATAAGTGCAAATGAACATTGTCCTCGTATTTTACATAATTTTCACGCTGTCTCTGGTCATTTTAGCGCGTACTGCGCACTTAGAAACATCTCTACCGCCTCGCCCCTAAGCCACAACCCTATTAAGCTGACTCCCCTCATCCTGCCACGCCCCCTTAAACCGCCCTCAGCTGTGGTGTGCCCATTACCGCAACGTTCATGTGCAATTTAGCTGCAGGGGCCTGTGCCAAAAGTTTTATGGAGTTTAGTCCTTTTTTTGGCTGCACAGTGTACACTCACACACACACACAGTAAGCAGAGATTATGGTTACGTATGTGTGTGTGTGTATTAAAGGTACTCAGTGTGCTTGATCTGTACAAAAGCATAACCTTAATTAAATTGCTAGTTAAACAAACGCATTAAACAGTGTAATTAATTTTCGTGCCTAACAAATACAGAGACACATTTTAACTTAAGCACACACACACAAAGGCAGTCAGACAGGGAGAGAGGGAAAGACAGAGAGAGAGAGAGAGAGAGAGAGAGAGACAGAGAAGTCGCCTTTAGGCAGTTAATATGGAAGGTAGTCAGTATTCGAATAACGCTTCATTTGCTTTTGCACATTTGATTTCACAAACCGAAATGCCAAGATTCATGTGTTTGTATATGTAAGACAGATACACACACAGACACAGACACACACACACACACACATACATAGCGCCTTTCAAACGGTTAATGAGACAAAATGGCAGTCGGAGCAGGCAATGTAAACAGAGAAGCCAAGCAATAAAACCGGATATGTTACTAAGACATTTATGTTATCTGCTAATGCTTTCACACATACACCACACACACACACACACACACAGTGTAATTGTTGTTAGAACATTTGCAATGAGGTGTTTGTTACATTTAAAGGCCGAAGCTCTTGAAGCGTAAACTCAATAAACTTAACTCAAGTTCATAAAACAAATGGCAAATATTTAGTGTGTGTGCAACTAAAATGGCTTCAAGTGCTTGTGTGAAAGAGAGAGAGACAGACAGTGTGTGTGTGTTGGTGTGTGTGTGTGTGTACTTGGGGCATATTCAATCTCGATTAGCAGGGCTTGACATAATTCTAATGATTTATGTATTTGCCAGACAACATTACAAAACGACTCAATCAATATTTGCCACACACACAACTACACACAGTGTGTGTGTGCTTTGTGTGGCAAGCAATAAACTTAATTATGTGCTGTCTGAACCATGCACAAGATATAGAGACAATCAAAAGTGTGTTGACACACACAGACACACACACACACATAACTCAATTAACAGTTGCTAACCAAAGACATCGCACACTTTCTCTCATACAATCAAAAAATAGTATTGCCTACTTTTTGGGGCTAACCGAAATGTTTTTTAAATAAAATGTCAACTGTGGATAAGCAATTATAAGACCAAAAATGTGAAAGGCACAGTGGGGAATATATTTCAAACATTTCATTTGAATGGTAAAGCATTGAAACCGCAGCCATGATGAATTACAATTCTATAACTGTCACACAGCGGCTAACCCAAAAGTCTAAGAGTCTCTGTCTGTGTGTGTGGGTGTGTATATGTGTGTATGTGTGTGAGTAATTTAAATTTCGAATTTGTAAAAGTCGCATAAATCAAAATAATGGCACAAGGACTGCCTGACTGCCTGCTGAATGATTAATCAGTGCGAGAAGTAAATTGAATTTCAAATAAATCAAATGAATAGACTGAGAGTTGAGTGGTTACCAAGACAAATGAACAATTTTATAGTCAAATTGAAAAGACTCTGACCGAAAAACTGCATTTGAACTGAATAAAATAAATTGAACTGAAAAGCTGCAAATTAAAATAATTTATCCGCAAAACATTGAGAACATTGTGGTTGTATTAAGTCAGTAGTAACTTTGCATATGTATAGCATATATATATAAATTATTTTCTATATATAAATGTGTGTATGAGTGTGTGTGTGTGTGTGTTTGCATTTGAGGTTTGCTGTATTTAGCTTTGCGTTTAGCAAAGTTTGCGCACGCCGTGTGATTAATGGTCGGTTTTTGGGGTTTTGGACCAAAACTTTTGCAACCGGAAAGAAAACTTGGTCAGCAAACCGCAACGAGCAAAACAGAGACAGCTAGAGTGTGCGAATAACATCGCCAAAAGGCAAAACATGCAGAATAGAAATAGCAAATGGCCAGAAAGCCAGGCAAACAAGCCAACAATTCAGCAATCCAGCAAACCAACAAGCCAAACTCCTGACCCAAAAAATCCATTGTTGCTAAATATATATTTGCACATTTTCTCAAATTTTCAATGAACGTGTGACTTTTTCAAGGCTCATTTGGTCGAGGACAATGGCTAATGATGCTAGATTATTTTATAAAATTGCAATTACCACGTTAACAGTGGCTGCCAATTGGCTGGACAAACGTTTAAGCCTATTAAATATAATTAAGTTGCGACTCCTTGGCAAACACCGTGCAATTATGTAAATTGTTGTTTAAGGAAAAATTCATGTGCATTTAAAAAATGCATAAAGATGGCCAAAAGCAGCCAGACAGCAATCAACGCACTCGGCTGCATTCAATTGAGGCTGCGTCTACATTTACATTTACTTGGCTTTTGTTTTTATGCTGCTGCTGCGACTCCGCCTTGCAATTTACATAAGTTTCATGTTTTTGTGCCATAAATTACAATTGCTGCCCTCATATAGTGGCTGTCGTGCTCACAGGACACAATACACAGCACAGAGTACACAGAATACACAGAGCACGAAGCAGACAGGACACAGGACACAAGGCGCACGCACCAAACGGCACAGGACACGGGACACAGGACACATATGCGAAAAGGGCCTGTAATCAACAGAAGACGCATCCTGTGCCAGCTGTGCGCCAAGTAGAAAACTCTGCCTCACAAGAGAGAGACAAACAACAACAAGCTATACACTATACAACAACTGATCAGCTATAAGTTACCCTTTAATAATTGCATGCTTATCAGGGAATTTTCTTCATAATAATAAAAAGAAATAAATTTAGTATTATTATTTAATTAAAATGTCTTGAATTTTAGAATTTTTATATCAATTCTCTTTTTCAAAAAACATTAAATTAAAGTATATTATTTATACAGTTTTTTCTATAAATGTAATGTTCTGATCTGGAAGTATCACTATACTTTTTATATGAATTTTGGGCCGCTGAATCCGAATCCGAAATCAATTTTTATCCAGCACGTCAGGTTTTCGAAGTAATCCTATAATACAAAATGGCGGACACGTTTTTGAAAAATTTATCACTCTCTATTGAAACTCGTTACCCGGGGGTTTTTGGGGTCGCTTATCACGAAAATGAGCTTAATTTTAAGAAAATTTAAAATGGCGGATCCAATATGGCGGGCGCTTTCTTAAAAAAAATCATCGGATTCGTATGAAACTCGTTACTCGGGGGTTTTTGGGGTCGCTGATCACGAATTTGAAGTCAAATTTTTAAAATTTAAAATGGCGGATCCAATATGGCCAAATTTTGAAAAGAACGTATTTAATGAATTCACCATTTACATAACTTTGTCCCATAAAAGTCAAAGAAGCTAATATTCCCTTAATCTGTAGCTTACAAAGCATGCGTGGAATATGGAACGCAATTTCTGCTCATATAAATTTGTAGGTCGCTGGCAGCAAAAAAAATAAGTATATATAACGAAAAGAAGGGGAAGTAAAAGTAGCCAGAAAAGCAAACTTGATTAAAATTGCAAGCCATAAATTGAAGAAAACTGAAAAAGTAAGAGAAAAATAATATATACAAATTTAATATTTAATATTTCATGTGTAGAAATCATAAGTTTAGCGGGCTTGAAAACTTAAATTATAGCCAAGTGCGAAGAATTGTCTTCGGATGTGTATCTGTAGATGTTATATTGGACAGCTGGGTAAGTTAAGGAAGCCGAGGGGATGCCAAGGGGATGCCAAGGGGATGCCAGGGGGATGCCACATGTAGCCTAGGGTTGCCATGGCAGCCAAGGGAGTTCGTCGCAGCCACGTAAGCACGTTTTAAATTGAATTTCGCTGTAAGGCAAGAGCCGTGCATGTCAGCATAACTTAACTGACGCACTGCGGCTGCAAGTGGACAAGCACATAGCAAATAAAATATGTGCTGGCATTAAAATGTTGTCCCTGCATTTAGAGAGTCGATAATAGCAGGACAATACCAAACAAAAACCAGTTTAAAATATAGCAAACTCCTAAAAGTATGCAAACAATTAAATGCATTTAATATGCTAATTAAAACCGGTTTGCATTATATTTATAATGACCATGGCCATAAATAGACGCCCATCATAATGCGTAGTAATAATAATAACAATGTTAATAATAGAGCCAACGAGCCGCATGAAAAAATTAAATTAAGTATCAATCATACGACGTGTTGAACCTTTTGACATTGCTATAATTAAAATTAAAATGATTACACATTCGAAAAAAAAATCAATAACTATTAACAGCGATTAATTTAAAACAAAGTGACAAATAATTTGAATAACGCTCAGCAGAGTCTGCACGACTAGCAAATACCCTAAAGAATAAATATAGTTTCACATTAAATACAACTTTATAGTTGTTCACATATATTATTTTAATAAACCAAAAATGCTGCAAATTTAACTATTTTATTTTAATTTATTTGTTCTTGTTTTGGCGACAATTTTGGCAGAGGCCAATTGTTACAATTTTATTGTTTGTTGGCCTAGCGCTTCTCCTACTATGAACAAAAACAGTTTTATTGTTTCCATTGTTACAATGCAACATTTAGAGGTTATTACATATGTTGTTACTGTTGTTGTTGCTGTTGCTGTTGTTGTGATGACAGCAGCAGCACACGCAGTGTGAAGAGAGTCTCGGAGTGTAGAACGCAAGTAATTTGCAAAAATTTAATCATGCCACAGCTGCCGCCGGGCTTACAAGAAAACAAAACAACAACAACAAAATCGGGCACATGCCACGCCCACTCAGTTACATGTGTGTTGTTGTTGTTGTTGATGTTGTTGTTGTTGCTGTTGCTGTTGTTATTGTGGCCTCCGTCTATTGTTATTTCACTAGCATGGAATGCATTTTTGTATGCCTTGTTTTGTTTTCCATTTTTATCTATTGTTTAACTGCCTCGTTTTTAGCTTTTTTGTCTTCAATTTTTTGTTGTATAAAATGAAATATAATTGTGAACTGAAAAACGGCATTCAGCAGCCGCAGGTAACATGCTGAGTCGATTTTTTTGCCTACCATTATTTATGGCCTTAAATTGAAAATGAAAACAATACGTTCTAGCCAATGAACTACATTCAATAAACAAGTAATGCAATCGATTAGCTCAACAGGATATTTAAAACAAAACAATTAAATACTCTAATTAAAGGTACCTCAAATTGGAGAAGGGAAACTGATGTTTAAAATAGCTGACAAAAGAGTGAAATCGATCTGAACTTGATTTTTAAAGTCAACACTTTACAATAAGATTCGGATACCATAAGTTAGGGTATTACAATTGAAAACTCGCTGAAAGCCATTAATTATGCATGTTAAAGATGTCAACGTAAAAAAAAAACGTGATACAATAAAAAATACATTGTATAAATATTGACTGAAACTCGACAATATAAAACATCAATTAATTAAAAAAGGCTTAAAAGGTCAAATTACATGTGTCCTTTCGATTCTAAATTAATTACACTTTTTTTCCTACATTTGCCAAGTAATTTTTGATGATTTTGAAATCAATTGCAAAGCAATTTCGACAATTCATCGTGATTAAAGACTTTCTAAATGAATAAGTGAAAAAAAATTAATTTAGACATGTATAGTATCTAAGGCGAATTTATAAAATATTGGCAATATTTTGGAGTTTGTGTTTGCTGGAATCAATGAACGAGTACGATGTGCGTATGTAATCAAGTGAGATCAAGAGTAATGGCTTTTTTGTGTGCTAGGCGCGCAATTTTTAAATGCATTAAAAAGTGTTACACTCGAGTGCCGCACATTTATCACACATATTGCATAGAAAAACCCCATGAAGTGTGGGAGGAAAGGGGAAGGGGAAAAAAGAGAGCAGTACATGTATAATGGAAAAATCGCATTTAAATTGTTTGGCGCACAATAAATTGTTATAATTCATCACTCGACTCAACTCGACTCGACTTAAGTTCGATGTTTGGCTTTCGTACACTTGATAAATTGATTGACTTCAATTGAAATGAATTGAATTGCTGGCCTATGAGCAGAAATTGTGTGTGTGTGTTTGTGTGTATATAGAAAAACATGCCATAACAAATTATGATACTTTTTAACAAGCGACTGTGACTATGCGGCGTATGAGTGATATCAATTGCGAGAGCATTGCATGACAGGCACTTTATTTGGTTTTCCCAGCTCATTTGCATGCTTCTTTCATTTCGTATGCGGACCACATTCTACCCAGCCCAAAAAAAGGCAAGAATTGTACAAAATTGGTAACTCAAAAAAGGCAAAAAAAAATAGAAAAAAAATTAAAATTGACAGGCAGCGAAATCACAAAATTCCATTAATTTTAAGCAGTCAATCAAAATTGCCAACTTGAAGTCGATTATATTATGCTAATGAATAGAAGTGCTGCAGTCCTTCAGCTACTTTGTCCTTTGTCCTGTCAGCCCGCTGAGCTTTCAATTGATGCTACTCGTCTTGAAGACATTGTAAGTGGCATAGTCCAACACAACAACACACAGCAGGTGGCAACAGTCCAGTCAAAAGTCATCAACCATCCACATTATTCATTGTTATTTATTATCGACAAGAGCATACGTGGCGTATACGTCATCTGGCATCATATTTCTTGTGAAATCGGACACATGTTAAGCGAATAAATAGAAAATCAGTTGGGAATTGTCTACAGGGTATCTGCTAGTTATGCAGACAAGCAGTACATTTGGGAATTCAAACAAACTGAGTTGATAAAGTGTTTGTTATTCGATTTGATTTCAATTAAGTGCCGTTTAATTGGATTTTCGACAAATTAACTAAATTCTACTCGTTACTATGTAATTTTATACCCGTTACTTAAAAAATAATTAAAAGGGTATATTGTGTTCGTTGGAAGGTATGTAACAGGGAAAAGGAGGCATCTGCGACCCCATAAAGTATATATATTCTTGATCAGCATCAATAGCCAAGTCGATATAGACATGTGTGTCTGTCCGTCCGAGCGCCTAAATCTCAGAGACTATAAGAGATAATTTTTAAAATAATACAGTTTTTATGGTAAATAATGTCATCTATTAATATTATCTATAATCTCACTTAACCGCAGCAAGATCTTACAAGTAGAACGGGAGTAATAGCTAACCAAAGTTATTAATTAAGTTATTATTTAAATACAATCGCCTAAAAGTATGCAATAATTTTTTTTTAGTAATTTTTGTTAAAGTACTTTTATATATATTGAAATAAGTAACGGATATACTATGTTAGGGATCTCGACTATAGCCTTTCCCACTTGTTTTATTTATATTTATAGAGCTGTCATTATCGTGTAAGTGCCTCAATGTCATACAAATTAAGTTATGCTTCAAGGCAGGCACTTAACAAGGTTTACACTAACAGCAGATACTTCTATTTAGAAATAGATCCAGATTCCAAGTGCTTTGTCAACTCAATTAATTGTTGATTTATATTTTGAGCACTCATTTGTTTGCTTACTGCTGCGGCCCAGTTGGCCAAAATATTTGTTTATGCAAATTGTGTTTAATTAATACACAAACAATTTTATGTTGCTACTACTGCTGTTGTTGTTGTTGTTGTTACAGGCACTTTAAGCGCTGCGGTCAATGTTGAACATGCATATATATACATACACATTAAGTAGAGTATTTGCTGTGCTTGCCGTTAAATTTTGAAATGTGCGGTTGTCGGCATTAATTTGACAGGCAGCCACAGACAACAGACAAAGCCGCAGGTTGTTGTGGTTGCTGGAAACCTTTGAACTGACAGCAAACACTGCCAAAAATACTGACAACTCCAAAAAACTAAAAGCTGCTTAATGGCAACAGCAAGAACAACAACAACAACAACAGATACTGTGGGATGGTCTAGTTACTGCCACGGGGCGCGATTATCTATGCCACACAGATGAATAGTTGGCATTCTTAAAGTCGGGCCAACAGCAACAAGCTACAAAACCTACCAATACAATTAAAGCCAGCTCAACGAGCTCTGCATATCAATGTGACTACGTATGTGTGTGTGTTTGTCTATATGTATGTGTGTGTGTCAGTTACTGTACACGTAACGTTTAAAAACTCGTTTAGACATGTTGCTGAACTCAAACCAAGTGGGCAACTAAAAAGAATAGTTTCATTTGCACATAACAACATTTCTATACTCTTAACCAGAGATAACTTTCAGTATAGAGTACACTGATAAAAAAAATGTTCTTAAATCATGATTTTGGTTTCAAAACTAAGAATTTTGGTCTCAAAAATTCTTAAATTAAGAAAACACATGAAATAGTACACATTGATACTTTCTGAACAATTTCAGATTTTATTCTTGCATTAAGAACTTTAAATTTTAAGATTAATTTTCTTAAAATTGTAATATGGTCTTAAAATGCTCTTTTTTTAAGAACAAAATGTTTAAGATGTTCTTGTTTTTAGAAGTTTGTTTTTTTTTTAATGTATGCGGAAATGATTTATGATTTTTTTTAAATATAAAAAATATTATTTTCTATTTAATATTGTATTTTCTTAAATTAATATATTTTAAATTTGAAATTTAATTTTTTTTTCGAAGCTTGGCAAACAGTCTGAAAAAGTTGTGTTACCCTCCAAAGCAGTCTATAAAAATGGAAATTTGAAAAATGCCTTGCTTGGCACACGTTTACATACACATACACAGACTGCTTTACATACATATACATAAAACATGTTTTGGCACACAAAACCCAAACGGAAAATAAAAAAAAAAATGCTATGAAAAACTGTTGAGCGGAATTCAAATATCAAACACGTTTCTTTACTTTGCCGCCAATGCGAGTGTATGGGGATGTGTGTTTGACTCACTCACTTTCCCATTTTTCCCTCTCTCTCTCTCACTATCACTCTCACTCTCTCTCGCTCTTTCTCTCTCTTGTTCTGTGTGTGAGTTTAAGTGTGCGCCTAGATTTATGCACCATTTAATTTACATATTGTGAGCGCTTGAAATGAAGTAAATAAAACACGCGCCAGGATCTCAAGTGCAACAATAGTTAATAAAATTTATTGTTTATTTGTTTTAGCTATTGGGCGGTTACCAACATCGATTACATCCATTCACGAACCAGCAATCGCGTCTTCATGATGATCTTCTGTGTGTGGACAGCCTCGGTGATTGTTTCGCTGGCGCCGCAATTTGGCTGGAAAGATCCGGATTATCTGCAACGCATCGAGCAACAAAAGTGTATGGTCTCACAGGATGTGGCCTATCAGGTGAGTTAACAAACAAAAGAGTGCCAATTCAATCAGTTTATAACACACATATTTTCATAGGTATTTGCCACCTGTTGCACATTCTATGTGCCACTTTTGGTCATTCTGGCGCTGTACTGGAAAATCTATCAAACGGCCAGAAAACGCATTCATCGCCGTAGACCGCGACCCGTCGATGTGGCTGCCAATAATAATCAGGTAAGACATATATCATTATCAGTCGTGAAAGAACCGCAGCTTGTGCATTAAACCAGACAATCTCAGCAGTACAGACATTTGTGGTCTACGCTGTTTAGTATTTGGTATACAGGGTGTGGCACAAGACTCGCTGTTGCACCTTACCACCCTCTGAACCACCCTGTATATGCCTGCAAACTTAAGTTGATCTGCTGCCAGAAACCACAGTACAATTTCCAATGCAACCCAGCCTTGTAATTATGCACTTTAATGAAGTTAACCGCGAACACAGCCACAAAATCAACCCCAGATAAAGGTCAGCTACGAGTTGCTGTTGGCGAAGTAAACCTAAATCTTTAGCTAAATATAGTATACTCATAACATATGCAAGACCCTCAAGTCTTAGCCAGCTTTGTGCTTGCATGAAGCACATCTTCTTTTAAGCCTTGGGCCAAATGTAATTAGGCAGCTTCAGCCGCATTCAAGTGTGTTTAAAAATGCATTTGGGCAATTTTCTTGCCTAACTCTAAAAGGCAACTCATTTGAAAGTCCGGCAAGAAGTTAAACGCAAATTGGCTACCCAATACAATTAAGACCGAGAACACTTTCAGCTTTGAGTTTTTGCACTCGTTGTGGGAATACTGATAAATATTAAAAAGTTGAATACGGAATATTGTCAATTTTCATAATAATGTAAGAAAAACGAAAAATTCAACCTGTCATAACTTTCTCAATTTTTATCAGATTTTCTTCCGGATTGTCAATTTTGTCATTATTTGACCTCTATTTTCATTCTGCATCAAAATTGGAAAACGTAATTTTTTCTTCCTTTACTGTTAATTTTTTCCATACTCAACCCTTGACACATTTTCGAAAACTTCAAAATTTCATAACTTTGTCAATTTTTATCCGATTTCCTTCAGGATTGTCAATTTTTTCATTATTTGACCTCTATTTTCGTTCTGCATCAAAATTGGAAAATTCAATTTTTCCACCTTCACTGTCAAATATTTCCATACTCTTCCCTTGACACTTTTCCAAAAACTTCATAATTTCATAACTTTCTCAATTTTTATCCGATTTCCTTCCGGAATGTCAATTTTATTATTATTTGACCTTTCTTCCTTCACTGTCCAATTTTTCCATACTCTTCCCTTGATACTTTTCCAAAAACTTCATAATTTCATAACTTTGTCAATTTTTATCCGATTACCTTCCGGATTGTAAATTTTTTCATTATTTGACCTCTATTTTCATTCTGCATCAACATTGGAAAACTCAGTTTTTCTTCCTTTACTGTCAATTTTTTCCATACTCTTCCCTTGACACATTTCCAAAAACTTCAAACTTTTATAACTTTATGTGTTAAGCTAACAGTGTATCTATACTTCGATGAGCCTTTCGATACATTTGTGCTTAGTATTTTATTCAGTTTATTTTTCTTTTGGGTGTCCAACGTTGGCACATGCTTAGAGGCAGCTACTTAACTTAAGCTTAGTGCTTTGACTAAATTGAAAATGACCATTTGACGTAAAAATGTTTGCAACCACTTACCTACCCATACACTAACAATTACACATACACATATACATACAGACTAGCTGGCCAGCTATAGAAGCTGGCAAAAAGTCATTGGAATCACAAATTCAATGTGCAAACAAGACAAGTTGTCCACTATTTGCCAGCATACACATGTCCCAGCCATGTCCGGCCCATGTTGCTCCTTGTGTGCCTCTCTCTGTGTGTGTGTGTTAGTTACATGTCAGCCAACGCAATGCCAATACCAATACACACAGATATATACATATACATACATAGAGAAGTAGCTATAGTACACGCATCCATTTAGTGCCATTCACTCGCCTGGCCTGCTTGTTGATTTTAAAATATATTTACCCCACTCAGCAATAGCATTTTGATGACCTTACGCTGAGCTTATTGACTAAATAAAGTAATTTGCTGGTAAAAAATTAAAAAGTGCTGAAAAAACCTCAAATTATAACTAAAAGCTAAGCTTTTAATTCTGTAGTAAAATTTATTTATGTTACACAGAAAAAACTGAAAACTCGTTTGAACTGAGCGTTTGATTCGAAAGTATACGTAGCGTATACGAAATATTAAATATACGTATTTAGTATACGTGGCGTATACGTAATACTACGTATACGTATTTAGTATACGTAGCGTATACGCAATATTTAGTATACGTGGCGTATACGCAATAATAAGTATACGCAGCGTATACGCAATATTAAGTAAGATCGAATATTAAGTATACGCAACGAACCCATTGCGACCGAGTCTCTGAGAAGATTTGATCGAACTTGTCGCTTTGGCGTTCGATCATTCTCTGATCCCGAATACATACTTACAAAATTCAAATTTTTAAGCCTTTAAAATGGATTTTTTTTCAATGTACCTAAAGCTTAATGGAGCTTTATTTTATTATACGCCCAGATGCGCAGGTCTATTAATTATATCTAATAAAAGCCGTTATTGACAAGAGTAAAGTTTAAATTGACTTTCATAAATTGTTGAGCATCAACGAAAAGCTTTTTTTAAAATTAATGTACCTTAAACTGAACTTTTGACAATAATTTTGCATTTTGAAGAGTATTAAAGTATTTGACTTGCCTATGCTAACGAATTACTCTCTTGTTATTCCTTTTTTTTGTAACTAAATGCTTTCAAATTGAAAATTGCTTTCCTGCAACTTGACGAGGGTTTATACTAACCTACCATACTACAATAATACAACCAACAACATGAACAGCTCTAACAAACACAGCAATATCAACAACAACAACAACACATAACACATTCCACTGTTCGCCTGCTGCGCGTTTCGTTACAATATTTCTCTTTTTTCCACTCGTTATTTGTATTTTCTTTTTTTTTTGTATTTAATAAAGATTTGTTGTAGCAAAGTTTTTTGGACAAGGGCAACAAGAACAACGGAAACAGCAAGAGATACGCATACGAAAAATTTTGGTTATTTCTGTGCGTTGGCAGCACATAAATTTAAGTTAATTGCATTTTGCATTTAGCATGTTTATGGCCATTTTTAGCTGGCGAAAAATTTATGCAGAAATTTCGCTGCAAATGATTTAAATAGGATAATCAAATTCGAATAGTTGCATTTGTCGATGTATCGACACTGGCTTAGCACATAATTCAACATTAATGTGTAATTTAGATTTAAATGCACACACACGTACACACCTAACTACACACAATTTGGATAGGCATTGATTTTGCAATTAACATAATACACGATAGTAAAAGGCAATTAAGCAAATTGAGCGCACAGGTATTATCTGTAATTTAGCCATGGTCATAATGTGATATGGCAGACACCAAGAGAAACAGCAACAATCAACAGCAGCAAACATTAATAATAATGTAACATTAAACACAAAAAGCAATCGCTCTTTGGAGTGTCTCTTGGACAAGTGTGTTGACAACAACGCCCAGATGCTTATGTTTAGCTTTAAGAGTGTGTGTTAGTGTGTGTGTGTCAGTGTGTTAGTGAGTGTTGTTTATGCCCGCCTTGACCACTCGAACATAATCACAATTACATTTGCAAATAACAACAACAACAAAAATAACAACAGCAGCTGAAGCAGAATCAGCAGCAAAAGTGACAGCAGCGACAGCAGCTCAAATTGATTGCTCTAGATATTGACATTATGACCATGGCCATATGACAAACAGCCAAAAGCAGCATTAGCCAAGAGACTGAGAATGGGAATGAAAATAAGACTGAGACTGAGGCAAAAAGCATCACCAAGTCGTCCATATGCGACACACGTCGTCAAGCTGTGTTCGTTTCCTCTTTTTATCGAGAGCAGCTACATTAACACTGTGCAGCAAACGAAATTTCTTAAACATAAAACACAACACATTTGAAAATATATTTTGATGGCTGAAATGCTCTGCATTATAAAAACTCTTTAACAATTTTAGTAAAAATATTTTTATTTAAAACAACATTTTGTTGCACAGTGTAAGTCAAAGCAGAAATTTTTGTGAGACACACGACATTCAAGCCAGAGCTGAATAATTCGCATGAAAGGAAATTATTGGATACACATTCACACACAAACACACATGCATATAAATATATATATATATATATATATATATATATATATATATATATATATATATATATATATGTGTGTATGTATATTCTACATACACACATACACGCTATAGACACATACTTACAATGATATGAAGCTCAACACATGTCTCACAAGAAAAACAATTAAATAAGAAAACAATTTACATAAATTAGCCAAAGTGGCGAAATGGCTTCGACCAAGTATCGTTTATGCAAACGCTTAAATAAATGTGCACACACACACACACACACACGCATGCACACACGTGTGTGTGTGTATATATGTATAGCGACAGCTGACAGCCATATCTACATAAAATACACATTGAGCTGGGTTTTTCTTATCGTCGACGCTGCTGAAAAGTATGCTACACATTCTGTGAGTTGCGACTTAGTGAAGTGTAAGAGAGACAGAAGTGTAAGAGAGACAGGAAGAGGTAACACGCTTATCGCCATCTTATCTATTGGTGTAAGTGTGTATGTATATGTATATGTATATGTATATGTATATGTATATGTATATGTATATGTATATGTATATGTATATGTATATGTATATGTATATGTATATGTATATGTATATGTATATGTATATGTATATGTATATGTATATGTATATGTATATGTATATGTATATGTATATGTATATGTATGTGTTTGCCTTAGTATTTAAATAACGTTAATGCGCCATGTAGTTTAGTTTTCGATCTAAGCAAATGCCAAAAGGGAATCCATGGAATTTATGGTTAAACGCCACACACAAACACACACACACACACATTATATACATATATATATGTATGCGAGCAAACTTTTTGCCAATTGTTTTGTGGCGGCAATTTCATGGCACGCCAACTGGCAAACAATACACACGTACATATGTGCCTTTGAAGTTATCAGAGATTCAATTACGCATTGATTACCCGCACGGCAGCGAACGCGGCGTATACGCAATATGTGAAATATATGTATGTGAAACTGGTGTAGGGCGTCAATTTAATTATCGTAATACAATTGTTGCATAAATATTGTTGAATTGTTGCGCAAGTGAAAAGTTATTACAATAGATTTCTTGGAAAATAGTAACAACTAATCTTACAGAAATGTTTCTCTACTGAGACTCTTATTAATTAAACAACAGACGTTTTAATATTGAATGTGCCAGTTTGACTTTTGAGCCCTGTCTTTCTTTAAATCAAACTCCTTGGCTATGCATGCGTCAAAGTAATTTCCCATCTTGAGTTGCCCACAAAATGAAGGTCACATGCGTAGCTGCAAATCCATTTAATACTATTTGCGCCAAATGTTCACGCCATTTGGGAATGCTTAAGTTTTCGGCTGGTGTCATGACCAGGCCATTCTTGAAACCCTCTGCATTTTTTTTTTCATTTTCTTGGCAAATTTCCGCACACGAACGCAAAATCAGCATAATTTTATTTATTTAAAGCAATATCGACTTGCCAAAAGGGTCAACACGACGTTGACGATGAGGCAAAAGGTTTGACTACTCAATTACTTTAATTTGGTGGGATTGAAGGCGATGACAACAACTACAAAAAAAAAATGAGAAAAGAAAGACGAACAAAAAAAAATCAAAGAGGTCAAGCGCTTGAAGCAGTCAAGCGTGAAATTTATTTTGAGCAGGCAATGAGGTTCGTTGGAGGATTCCCCTTTTTTTTTGCTTTTCTCTTTTCCATTTTTTTTTTTTTTTTTTTTTTTGGGTGTATATGTATATGAAAGTGGAACTGTGGCGTGACTGTAACAAATACACACAATTTATTTACGAACGAATCCACTTACATATGCATATGGTAAAGGCAACACACGGGATCAGCTCCGGCTCAGCTCAACCTCTGATATGCGTACAAATTGCGGTTTATTGAACCGTAAGGCGCAGCAACAGCAACAGAAACTACAAAACCAAAAAAAAACAACAAGGATACAAAATGCTAATTTTCGCCTTTTGTTATTCATTTTAATGCTGTACCAAAAAACTATGAATTTAATTTGGGCTATTCAAAATCGATGCAGCTCAACTTAAACCGGCTTTAACTAAGAGTATCTTCCACTTTGCTCTCTCTCTATCTTTTAGCCCGATGCCGGTGCGTCAACGGATACAAAGCTTAATCGTCTGCGGCTACGTCTTGGCAGATTCTCGACGGCCAAGAATAAGAGCGGAGGTGGGACGACGACAGCTCTCGGTCTGGTTGAGGGCAACTCCACGAACACGGTGAATACTGTGGAGGACACCGAGTTCAGCAGCTCGAACGTGGACAGCAAGAGTCGTGCCGGTATTGAGGTAAGTGCCAGCAGCAGCAACAACAAGAATGTACACTGTTAAAAAAAGTGTTCTAAAATCAAAATGTTGGTCTCAAAACTACGAATTTTGGTCTAAAAAATGCGTCGAGAATATAGAATTCTAAAATTTAGAAAACACATAATGGTTTTAAGATCATTTCAAATAAAATAAAATAAAATAAATAACCAACTTCCTTTTTTAAGAATAAACATTCTTAAAATTAAAATCAAAAATTTAAAAATGATTATTAAATATAGAATTTTCTAATTTTTTTTTAGATTTTGTTTTATATAGTTTTTATTTTGTCTTGGTAATTTAAAAAGTTTTATTTTAATTTGTTACTAGTAGGATTCGAACCGGCGCCTACTGCTTCATTTTTTTTCTTGTATTAAGAACTTTGATTTTTTTTTTAAGAACACAATATGAATGTTCTTGATTTTAGAAGTTCGTATTTTTTTTCAGTGTATGTGTATGTGAAATGTGTGTGCGTTTGAAATTGGGATTGGGATTGGGATTGAGATTGGCTCTGTGCACATTCAAAGTAAATTTCATAACGCCTGACATGTGCCCAACGATCTGAGTTTGCTTCCTGAATGCACGCAAGCACGCAGCCACTGCCAAAAATAAAGTCCTTGTCCTTGTCCTTATCCATGTCCATGTCCAGTGTGGATGTCCTGCTGATTTTCCCCCGTACTGTAACATGCTGGCGTAATCCTTGATAAATCCTAATAGAAACTTGCACATGTCGTTAGCTAAACATCAAGTCGTCCTGACGTTTGATTTATGCACGCATTAATCGATTTTTATATATACGCATGCCTGGAGATTACGTATACGCCGCGTTTGTCATCAACTGAAAATGAAAATTAAAAGAGCCAAATCATTTGATTTTATTGTGGGCATTATTTGTATTTATACCCATATGAGAGAGTATATTCTATAAGCATATAAGCCGACATCTAGGTAGCCTTTTTGGAACACTCAAGTTGCAAATCCTGCAAATTACCTACTCGACCAAAAATATCAGTGATAAAATGCAGGCAAAGCTTTTTGTTTATAGGCGGCCAAATTTGTATTTAGCCGCATTTTATGTACTTCAATTTCGGTTTTTTATGGCTAAAAAATAAACACACATATGTATATATATATCCACATTCAATAATAACACATTAAAGCAAAGGCACGAAAATTGGAGTGAAACGGGACCATAAAAGAAGCAGGCTAAAATAAATTGCTTGAACGTTTTTGTTTGGCCAAAAGTCGAGTGGCCAAAGGTCGCACCGATTCGTGCAGGTTAAGTAATAGCAAAGTCAAATATAAGCTCTGTGACAAGGATCCGGCATCAGCATCGCCATCTCCTTATCTCCTTTGCCGCCATGCAAAACGCCTTCAGATTCAGCCAAATGAAAACAAAGCTCAACAATATCTACAACAACAACAATAACAATAACGACAAATACAACAAATGTATAGTTACTGTAGCCAGCAACAGGAGCTGAAAACGTTGGCTAACAAGGCACTCAATACGCTTGAGTAATTGAAGAAAATATGTTGATGGCTTATGGCTAACAGCTTTCGTTTCCATTCGCTTGGCCATAATAACTAAGAGCACCAACTGCGTATCGTATTTGCCTTTGCTGGCCACAAACACACACACAAACACACACACACACACACATACAAACACACATACAGTCACAGACTTAGATTAAATATTTACTTGGGCCAGGTTTCTGTGTGTGAGCCAAATAAGTGGACAGCCAAAGTCAAATAAATAAATACACACACACAAAACACACATAGCCAAAAGCAAATATATAAATTTATCATCATAGATATGTTTAATGGGAGAGGAATAGAGGCGATTGGAAAAGTAAAAAAAAACATAGTTACAATAACAACAAAAGATATAAAACAAAAATAAATATAAAACGATCTCTTTCATAAATACTATTCAAATAAACAAATTTCAAAGAAATGTTGAAGCTCGATAAAATCATATCTTAAATTACAATACTATTCAAATAAACAAATTTCTAAGAAATGTTTGAGCTCTCTAGAGTCATATCTATAATTCCACCTTTCCAGAAATACCAGCTCATGATTATATTCAGGTCTGTTCGGGTTTTCACTTCCAATTTTATTTTATTTAAGTCTATTATTATATAGTCTATAGAACTTTAAGACGAGTTTAATAAATAAATTAAAAGCTGATCCTAAGCCTAATAGATAGCAAGGTATATTAATAATTATAAATCCTAGTAACACCCACTGTAAAACGCGGGTCAATTTCTGATTTTTTCCTAAAAGTTAGCTTCATTTTACAAAAAAAGCTTAATAGAAAAAAGTTATTTAATAAAAAATATTTATATTTTATAGTTAAAACATTTTACTAAAGCTTTCAAGTGCTTTCAAAAAGAAGTCATTGCTGTTCCAGAACTCTGAATAACTAAAACTGTTACACAGCATTAAATTTATTAACCCTTGTGGATAAAGATATCAAAACTAGTTTAATATAAACCCCATAACAATGCTGATAAGCTCTCTCTGCAGTGCAAGCAAGGAAACGAAATTGGAAACAAAAACAATAACTCAATGCAGGCGCTGGAAATAAATTGAAACAAATAATATACAACTCACTTAAATGCAGGCTGAAGAGGTTAGAGGTCAGCAGGCAGAACACATGAAGAGGATATTGGGGAGTAAAGTGCGTGCACTTGCACATAAATAATATATTAACTGGGGGAGTGTGTGTTGTGCCGTGTGTAAGTGAGTGTGTGTACTCTATTTGTTGCTATTTTGTGTTGTGTTTTGGTTTGAGGTTTTTCGGTTTCAGTTTCAGTTTCTGTTTTGGTTTTCGTGTTTACTTCCCCCCAAAAATAACATTTCAAATTAAAAGTTGCCTCTAAGCTTGCCACAGGCAATGCGGCGTATGCGTAATCTTGAAGTTAGTACTGTGCCAGCAAAACTTTCAACTGTTGTCATATGCCAGCCACTGAACAACTTCACTTTGCCCTGTGACCACTGAACATTACGGAAGCCAAAACAATTCGTAATCATTATTCGCATTGTTGTAGGACTCGAAATGAAAGTACGAGTACATTTCCCATCAATTGCAATTGCAGCTCGTTTTGCCATTTCTGCTTTACGTGCTATGCTTTTCTCTGCTCTGTGGCAACATTAAAAATGCTCTGCAGTCAAAGAAATCGAAGTGAAACCAAACGAAATTGAACCCGGCTATAACATCTTTTTTTTGTTTGTTTGTACGGTGTAACGACACTCGGCCACACACACACACACACACACAGTGACACAATGACAATGACAATGAAAATGAGCATAAGAATGAAAATGAAAATGGAAATGGAAATTACAATAGCTTAGGTTATACATATGCTATTCGCTTTGTGACCATGGGCAATTTGCCAATGGCTATTGAATTTTATAAGTACACATACAATTACACATACGTGTATGTGTGTATATGTTTTTCAAGTCCAGTTGAGTCCTATCCTGTCGTACCCGAAGCTATTGTTGTCAGCTCACACATTGAAAATGCATTTTTTATTTTACGCTTAATTTGAATGTCTTCCTTTTGTGGAGTCTTGTGTTACATTGAAGGAACCGCATCAATTACCCGCTTATAACGGCCAAGCAATATATTATGGAATCAAAGTCATAAAATTCATTTTGTAACGCCGTGTCCGCCTCTGTCTCTTCCCGTGCCCCATTAATTGTCCGCTCCTCGCTTGCTGGAAATTCGAAATCAGAGACGAGCAATGAACTTCTTGGTAAAATGGAAAAAAGCGAGTTTCGCTTTACACAAAAAATTTGAGCAGTAAATGAAGAGCGAGTGCTTCAACGAATGTTTCCAGCAAAATCACTGAAAATGAAAGCTTTGAGTTTCTCTAAGATCTCTAAACTTAAAGTTTTGGCAAAAAAGTGAAACATTATTAAAAAAATGGGAAAAAGGATTATAAAAAGATTAAAAATAACTCATATCGAATTGTCGAAAAATTGATTTTTGCTGTCTTCTTTCTTCTTCATTCCGTTTGAGGATTTTTCAAAAACTTCAAAATGTCATACCTTTGTTAATTTTTATCCGATTTCCTTTTGGATTGTCAATTTTATCATTATTTGACCACTATTTTCATTCTGCATCAAAATTGGAAAACGTAATTTTTCTTCCTTTACTCTCAATTTTTTCCATACTTTCGATCACTTGACAATTAAAAAAAAAAAATTTGGGAAAGCTCGATAGTTTTACTTTACATCTTTAACCAAAACATATATTTTACATGCAAAATATAGCTAATGTGCTGGCACTACTTTCATTGGCATAAAAATAAAGCGAAATGGAAGAGAAAATAGATTTTTATGAGCATTTCAGTAGATTTTCCGGCAATTGTCAAATTTGCCAGGGAAACGGCCAAGTTGGCAACACTGATTCGGCCTGACTCTAGTCCGAAGAAGACGCCACCTGCGAGGGTGAAAGAAAGCCCAAGTCAGGCCGTAGACAAAATTTATAACACATAAAAGTTGATTTTAGCACTTTACGCTTCTGCACATAATGTGGCCAGGACATGAACACTGCTGGCTCAAATTACAGGTGATTATATGAATTTTAGTGCCGAGGACATGCCGTTAGCAGCCTGTGCTCAGCTCGACAAATTGTAGCCCTTTTTGACCAAGTGCTGCCAACTTTTTTCCAGCCAACATCCTGTCTACTTACACCCCTCTCTCTCTCTCCTCCTCACTCTCTCTCCTTCGCTCTCTGAACTGCCTTTTGAGCGCCTGCACGTTGCCTGATAGTGGGCGGCGTTTTGTAAATAGCCTGGGCGTGGCAGTTGGCTATCAAAAAAGAATACAACAACAAGTATTATTGGGCGGTTCCAGCAGCGCACAAATGCGCAATGAGCTTAACGAAAATAAATATTTGGCCAGCCATTTTATTTATTTGGCTAAAATTTATAACCACAACTGGCATGGCATAAAACGTCCATGAAAATTGACGACCCCAATGCTGAGGGAAGAAGAAAGCAGGGCTACTAAATAAATTTATGAATGCAATTGGAAGTTCTGATTTATATATGTGTGTGTTCAGCTCTGATTTGAATTGTTAATTTGCCGCATCAAAATTTGATTTAAAGCATTTGCGCTGCTATTTTTACAGGTACCCAGCACATCGGGCAGTCAAATAGCGACCGTCTCACATCTGGTGGCATTGGCCAACCAACAGCACGCCAGCAGCGCCAAACAGCAGCAGAAGGATCAACAAGCAGTAACTGGCGAGGATGGCAACGAGCTGGAAGAGCGATTACAGGAAGAGCAGCAGGATGAGGCAATGGCAATGGCAACCGCAACCACAACATCAACAGTGGCAGTGGGAGCAGAAGTGACAACAACGACAGCAACAACGACAACGACAACAACTGCTGCAACAACGTCGACTAAGGCCAATGGAGGTGGTGTTGGTGTTGTTGGTGTTGTGGAGGTGCTCGAGGATCCGCAGCTTCAACAGCAGCTCGAACAAATGCAGCAGCTACAAAAAACTGCCAAAAGTGGTGCCAGCACATCCAATGCCACAACAATTACATCGATATCAGCGCTCTCACCGCAAACACCAACACCACCTGCCGCCGGACCAATGACAGCAAAGACCAGCACACTGACAAGCTGCAACCAGGCACATCCGTTGTGCGGCTCGGCCAATGCCTCGGGTGCTGTAACGCCAGAGCCGCGCACCAAGCAGCAGTCCACATCTTTCCAATCCCACCCGCCACAACAGCAACAACCACAACAACAACCACAACAACCACCACAGCAACAACAGTTGTCAAGCATTGCAAATCCCATGCAAAAGGTGAACAAGCGCAAGGAGACACTGGAGGCGAAACGTGAACGCAAAGCAGCCAAAACATTGGCCATCATCACTGGCGCCTTTGTTGTTTGCTGGCTGCCGTTCTTTGTCATGGCATTGACCATGCCCCTCTGTGCCGCCTGTCAAATCAGCGACAGCGTCGCCTCACTCTTCCTTTGGCTGGGCTACTTTAATTCAACACTGAATCCGGTAAATCATCAAACTTTATAAATTTATAATATTCGTTATATTATAAAAATTTTTGGTAAATGTTTATTATACGGTTCTCATAAAAAAAAAAAAACAGAAATAGGGGGTAATTAATGATGAATTTAGCAGAAAAAATTAGTTCGGGGACTCATTTAGTTTATTTTTAAAAATTCTTTGAAATTTCCTTGCAAAATTAACTCTTTTATTGTTTTTTTGTGCAACTTGTCATTATTGTGGACCGTTTACCAACACTAATTTTCTTCGACTTGTCGATTATATGCTCTTTTTAACATCTACTATACATTTAATGGTCTTGTAAATTCTATTTTGAAAAATCTCAATAGAAGACTAATATCATGAAAAATCGCGTGATTTTTTTAAATAAAATTTTTGTCTACGGCCCTTTATTTACATTCCCAAAACCACTATGATGTTGATTATGTAGATGTTAAAGAAGCTACCTCTTACTGTGTGACCAAGTCAGTGTTGGTAAACGGACAAAGTAGTGACAAATTACACAAAACAGCCATGCAAAATTTCATTTTGTATGAAAATTTCAAAGATTTATTAAAAATAAACTGAATCCCCAATCTAATTATCTGCTAAAATCATCACAAATCACCCCCTATTTGTGTTTTTTTTTTTTTTTGAGATAAGAACCGTATAATAGACAGTTACCCTTTATAATATTCGTTATATAATATTAATTTTTAAGGAGTCTGCCTAGCGACCATATTTCTCAAAGTTCCACTCCAGATTGTCCAGCGGGCAAACGGGTCGAGTCTTCAGCCAATGCGATATGCAATGGAAATGAAATGCATGATTGCAGGTTCCCCAGGCGACGGTGCATTCATCACCGTTAGTTGCCGTCTGATTGGCCTGGCACTCAATGCATGGATCCATTATATGATTGCGGCAAATGGCGCAGTTGTCAACGACAATATCCCAGGCCCAAAGCGCCACACCATTCCACTTCTTGACCTCGAAACGCTGCTTGTTAGTACAGCCAGCAGTCTTGCTTGATTCTCTTTCCATATTTTTGGGATATTTCCCAAAGGTTGCTGCAAATTAAGTTGATAAATTTTATTCAGCTCGTTGATTTTTTGTTTCATAAAAAATACTTTTCGATTATCAACTTTCCAAAAAAACCTTTTCGATAGTCTGACAACACTGTCAATGCCAGTATTGCCAATTTCTAAGCGAAAATTTAAAAATTCTAGAAAGAAAACTGCTAAGAATAAGCCCAGTCAATATATGACGAAAATATTTTTAATGTATTTTTTTTTCTTACCTTAAAAACTGCTAAAATGGCAAACATGTTGAATTCAGAAGACCTTCTGGTCTCATTTTGTTTTTCCTTGGTTTTTTTTATCATTAATAAAGAAAGTTGTGTTTCTTTTTTCGATTATTACAGGTCATCTATACGATATTCAGTCCAGAATTTCGGCAGGCCTTTAAGCGCATTCTCTTTGGCGGACACCGACCAGTGCATTATCGAAGCGGGAAACTCTAGATAGTGCATGCGAAGAGGCGAAGGTAAATAAAACAAGTATAAAAACAAACTTCATCTGCGCCCGTTAGGCAAAACTATTTTGCCCATATAAGTAGGCAACACTATTTTGTGCCCAAATAAGTAGGCAATACTATTTTTGCCCACAAAAGTAGGCAACACTATTTTTGTCCATATAAGTAGGCAACACTATTTTTGCTCACATAAGTAGGCAACACTATTTTTAGCCCACATAAGTAGGCAACCCTTTTTTGCCCATTTTTAATTGGCTCAGGGTATAAAAACAATACAATAAAAATTCAAGAAAAATTCAAAATGCCTATTATTATTATTATTGCCATTATGAGCGGCATCTTTGGAAATTGAAAACCAAACTGAACAATAGCATTGCATTACTTTTAGCAGCGAGTATTTCTTTACAATCATTTTTATATATATAACAAGTATTTCCAATTTCGCGCTCGAAAGTTTCAATTTGCAATGCAGGTTCCGAAATTGATATTGCTTAAGTATTTGTTTGAGCTGTGTCTTTTTCCCTATTTCTACAGTTACTATTGCTGCTTCGACTCCTGTTGCTGCTGTTCAAAGTGTTTTGAATTTCATTGTCAACGTTGTCGATGTCAACGCTTCGGGGCGCCCAATTTCACAAAACACACGAAATGATGGCCATGGGATGCAGCACACACACACACACACACACTCGTACACACACTCACACACACACTTACACACACAAGCAAGCGAATTGACAGTTCTTTATGCCTTGAAACAATTTGTAAGCCACGAGCAGCACCAAAAGGCAAAGTTTCAATTCATCCCACTCAACTGTAGCCGAATTGAAAGTTTTATCAGCTCTTTTATCGCTGCTGTCATCTGCATGCGAAAACCGTTTAAAATCACTTGGTCAATGCAACGGCTAACAGCTAACGGATAACGTCTAATGGGCCCAAAGGGCCTCAAAACAGGGGGGTTGCTACCCTTTCCACCCAACCACACCCAATTCAAATTATGCCACAATGCGAACTGAATTTCGGCCAACATTCGCCGCCTAAAGGCTTATCTACAAAGTAGGCGCTCAAACTTTCAGCCAGCCTTGAATAGTTACCCATTTGCATTTCACTTGGACTCTGACTTCAACTCAGACTCCGAGTTCAGCAACAGCAACAGGAACTATAGCTACCATCTTCAGGGAGCCATCTGCGTGTGGCAGCAGTTAAATCTGCGTCCAATTCATTCATTTTCACAAAGTTAAATTAAGTAACATTAATTTCAAATTTCTGTTTTGCTTTTGAATGCATTTGACTTGACTGTGTGAATAAAACTTTTTGCCAAATTTAATGTTAATGATTGTTTGCAGACGCTTCTGCTGAAGATTGCGGAAGATCTTGCCTCTTCGGTGGCTCCACAACAACAAGAACAACAACAAATATAGCGACAACAACCTAAACTGGAAGCAAGTATACCAAGGATAACTATAAGCAGACGTCAAACATGATCATTATTAAAGCATACATTTAGGCTTGCTCTGAATTCCACTTTAGAGTCAAATAATTAAATTTATTTAAATTTCTTTGCAATAAATTTAAAATTTGATAAAGTTTAAAATTTAAAATCGAAATTGGATCAAATAAAGGTTTGAAGTTTGTCAACCCTCGGGGCCAGGTGTCACAAATTTAATTCTAAGAAATATAATAACAGCAAATCGACCAAATTCTAACAAAAATTCGGCAAAATTTAAAAAGTTCTACAAAATAAAGAAAAAGAAGCCCAAAATGGTTCAACTTCCAAAATCGGTATTTTTTCTAAGAAAAGGCCCTTCGGCCTATGTTCTTGTAACTTTTTCATAAAAATTTAAAAGAACTCTGTTTAAACTTTCAACTTTAAAGAGTCATTATGATAGCACATTTCATAACAGTGAATTAGATTCTAGAGTGGAATTTTGAAGTAGATCTAAACATGATACACAAATGTAAATAAGTTTAGCTAAATGTGGTTAAAATAATTATAATTAAAGGATAATTACGAATAATTAGATTTATTGTACACAATTTCAGCGTTAAGAAACTAAAATTATTTAAATGTAATTGCCAAGTGAGAACTGTTTTTATGGTTAAATCCAACATTAAAACTAACTAAGTATCTAATCAAAATACCAATTGTAAGAATTAGTCATAAATTTAGTTAAATAAGCACAATTACTTAATACTACTTATAGCTAAATCAACTTCCAACTATGCGTGTGTTTTCCAATTAAATGTGTATATTATCCGTTACATATATACATATTAAAATCCCTCTGCTGCTTCTTCGGAATGGGAATTGAATAGGAATGGGGTATAGGGAAATGGGTACCAATGGCATTTGGAATCGTTATAACTGAACCGATTACACTTACTGAATACTATGATATATCGCCCCATATACATATACATAAAGTTAAATTTAAGTGTGTATAAAATCAAAAAGATATTAAGTGGATATCCTACAATTTTGTTGACTTTGAATGGCTACTAGAATAATATCTATTGTAAAATTGGCATAATTATATAATAAAAGTGTTTAAATACAATTTAAACGTATTGTTAAAGCAAATTCTAGTTAAATTACATTTAAAATTGTTGTATTAATAATGTTAAGCAAGTTGGTATATTATGTCAAGGATTTCTTTGAATATCATGCATATTAAAATAAAAATTGCTTAAAGGGTGCAACACATAGAATAACATTAATGTAAAAACCAATAATAACAACATAAACCACATGTATTATTGAAAAGCAAACTACTTTCGGGATAAATGGGTAAAACGTAATTAGCAAATTAACTTCAAATAAAAAAACACAGTTAATACTTAATAAAATACATACATATGCTAATTAAAGATCGAGTTAAGTAAGTGGAACACAATATCACAATGAAAATCAGATCTTTTACTACCCTATTTAAAAAAACCAACAATATAATTAAAATGAAAAAAGGAAAAACCAAATTTTGAACAATTTAAAGCAAAAACCATAAATTAGCATTTTAAGAACTTACAAGATCTATGTCTAAACTGGATATTAAACAGAAACTATCAATAGTGTCGCAGAGTCAAATGGAGTTTTTTGTTCTATATTAAGTGATAATTCAAAACACGTACACTTATTATTAAAAATTTCATAAATGAGAAAATGTTCTTTTCAATTGTATATTTTGATTATTATTTGAAACAAATTGGCGCGCATTCAGAAAGAATTATTGCTTGGTATACAAACAAAAATCTCTCTTTGTAAACTGCAAATAACACATATAAATTTGCAACTCATGCTATGCTAAAATAACTCTCCATTTCATTGGATGCAAATAAAAAGAAAAATTAAACTTTCGTGCAAAATGCCTTTTAATTGAGAATATATTTTAAATTTTTGAACCAACATTTTACGTTGCCGCCCAAAAGTAGGCAACACTTATCGTTATCGATGTTTGCGATAGCTCGAACACACGTGAAGTTGGCTGCGTGCTACTTGTCACCAGCATGAAGTTGACTGCAAATAACAGCTGTTTTTTGATAAAGCCGCGCGAAATCTGTTTGCTGCAAGTTGTGGATCGTGTGCATCGTGAATTTATATGGTTATTGTTAATTTAAAATGTTAAACTTAAATTGTGTTATATGCGCCGAACTGTTTACGCAGTCCGATGAGGTGTACGTAACAAGTTGCGGCCACATGTTTCATCACACTTGCCTTATGCAATGGCTGGAACGGTAAGCAGGCGTCCATGATAAACAAAATAAATGTATCTATATACAAATATAGAAAATAACTTGCAGATCCAAGACATGTCCACAGTGCCGAAACAAATGCACAACTCGCCACATAATTCGTGTCTACTTCAATCTGGCCAATTTGGATGTGAGTCGCATTGATGTGGGATCACTGCAGGAGCAGCTGGATAATGCCAATCTGGCTATGAAGATGAAGGAGCAGGAATGCAATAAGGTCGAAACACAAATGAAGGATCTTAAGGCGACCCAAAAAAAGTGCCTGTAGGTTATTTGATATTATTTGTTTCAACATTATAGTAATTATGCCAACTGGCTAATATATATTTCCATAGCAAAACCATTGAAGGCCTGGAACAGAAACTGCAAAAGAAAGACTTCCTTGTTGGCAGCTACGTGGCTCAAATCAGCATGCTAAAAAACGATGCTCAGGCACTCGATCAACTCCGCAAGGAAAATAAATCATTAAAGCAGCAAATACAAACGATGGAAGGAGTATCGGCGTTATTAACAGCCGGCGCTGCAGATGCCGATCGTCTGCTGAAGAATGAGGCTAATCCACATGTATTGGCCAACTGGGTATCCACATTGAAGCGAGAGCTGCGTCAATGTGAGACGAAAAAGACAGAGCTGCGAAATGTGCTGAAAATCGTGCAGAATGATCTACGAAAAGAAATGGAATTAAAACGGTTAGCAGAGAAAGAAATTATTTGACTTAAACTTAAATAAATAACTGTGTTTTTACAGAAAACTCGAGGAGCAAGTATCTCAACTGGAGAGCGATCTTTACCAAGCACAAGAAAAGGTATCATTTAAACTATAAACTATGCTGAAACTGTTACTTATGCTCTATTTTCTCATTAATGTAGATAAAGTCCCTGCAAAGTCAGCCAATTGATGTGGATGCGTCCAACAGCTCGTTGGGTCTAAATACTAATCTGGTTGCTCTAAAGCTCCAGGAGCCACGTAACACCATCTCACCGGCAACAGTAAGTGCCACAGCTTTTTCTTAACAATCTGTACTTATCAACTAATGTTAATCAATTCACAGAAACAGAATATTAAGCGAATTGAAGAGTCTACATCCCCTTACCTCAACATCAAATCGAGCAGTGTGGGCTTGGCTCGGTTTTTGACTGCTCCAAACCAAACCCAACCCAGGATATCGCCCATTAAACGAGGTGCGGGCATAAGCATGACTTCTGGAGCGATACGTAAGACTACAAGTGATCTTAGTGAAAAGGTAATGATAACTTTGTCTAAATAAGAAACTTATGTCAACTTTCTTTTTAACTTGCAGTACTCAATTCTGAAGAAGCCGAGACTGATGTTGGGTGCCAGTTCGGCTGGTGCGGCTGGAATGAGTTCAAATTTCGCATATAATGGCATGGGCGGCTCCGAAAAGATAGATCCATTTGCGCAGCGCGCTGAGGAGGAAGCCGAAGCCACTACAAGTCAACCTCTAGCGAAAACAGTCAATTCACGCCTTAAAGCCGGTGCCTTGCGCAACATTAAGCTTACCAAATGATTAATACTCAATAGTCAAGCCTTAATCTCAATTTAATTTTTGTTATGCACTGTTTACAATTAATTTATAAGTGAATGTTAATGAAACTCTGATCATTGTGTATTGGATATAAGTTAGTAATGATTATAAAAATAGGAAATATAAAGTAAATGCTTGTATTAGTAATTTACAATCATGCAGCTATTTTTTTCTCCGCCGTGCCGGTCCACTCCTCACGCAGCTGCACCTTGCAGCCAAGATCACGCAGAGCAGCCTTTATGTCCTGCGCCACCGATGGATGTTCCGCCATGGCCTCGTTGAGCAAGTCCTCGACGCCAAACGATAGCCACGTATCGCACTGATCCCGTGAACGTGATACCATATTACGTATGGCCCAGGCACCATTGCGCTGCACGTATTTGTGCTTGGGATTCGATCGCAGCGCCTCGACAATTACCTCAGCAATGCCCGTCTCAAAGAAGGCGGCGCTGTGCTCCTTGACGCGCAGCGTCAGCGTTGTGATGCAGGCCAAGGCAGCGGACACAATGTTCTCGTTGGACTGATGCGTTTCCAGCATCTCTTTGATGATGGGTGCCACACCCTGTTGGACAATGTGCGCCTTGACTGCATCATGACCGGCCAGAGCTCGCAACAGTTTCAAAGCCTCACGATTCAAACGCTCCTCCTTTAAATTGTCTTTCATTATGGCGAAGATCATCTTAAGTCCGCCGGCATCGTCGATCTGCGTGCAGAGTTCCTGTCGCACGGCCAGCGTGCCAATCGTGAGCAGTAAATCGGAAAGTACATTGACATCCGTGTATTCCGGCAACAGTTGCACCAACTGCAAAAGCAGCTCATTGGCAATCTGTCGCGCATGCTCATGTGCACAGCCAAACTCCACGCGAATGTCGTCATCCAGCACAAGATATCGCAGCACCGCAGTTGCCTCCCGCACCACACGTGGCGAGTCCTTGAGCAGTAGTGGCTTTATTAGCTTTACTACATTGGTGCTCATAATGTTCTGACGATTCGTTTCGTGCATAACACACGCTTTCTGCAGCCATTGCAGTGTCAGGCACGTAACATCCAGCTGATCCTTAAGCTCCAACAACTTGAGTACAATGGACAGTGCCTCAGCATCAAATAAATCCGGCTGCTTCTGTGTTAAACTATTGGCCGCCTGCAACGATTTGCTTATTAGCGTCGTGTCGAGCGTTTCTTCCGCCAGTGTCTGCTCCAGCAGCGTAATGAGGGCATCGTGGGCACCATTCTTGCCTGCCAACACACGATGTGCCAGCGACTTCTGGCACTCCAGGTCCAAGACCGTAATGAGCTCCAACAACTGCTGTGTATCCGTCGACTTTTGGCTAATGTGCGCTTTAATCTTGTCCACCGTTTCGTTGATGATGGGCTCTCCAGTCTCAGCATTGATTGCCAGGTCTTTGATAATATTGGCAAGGTTAATGCCCTAAGCATTCGAAAAATAGATATATATGTAAGTAGACTGTCTCAATAGATGACGCATACAATTTACACACCTGCGCTTCAAACTGTTTAATCGTCTCCTCCTTGGCCTCAGAGGGGCTCATGGAGAAATCCACGACATTCTCCTTGACGACATCATCAAAGGTATCTTGAGAAATCATCTTGGTCATTGCAATAAGTTCGCTTAATTTATTATTACCACAACAGCTGCAATTGAGTTTTACTTCGTTCCGCAACAACTCCCACACAGAGTTTTCTTTGTTTCAAGTGATTAGTCTTACAAATTAGTAAATTGGCAGTGCAAGCTTTTCAATTGTGTGCGATTTAACAATTAAATTCTGTAATCTGAAAATAATCTAAACTCTGTGCTGCAATAAATATAATTGTTTTTATTTTAATACTTGTTCGTAAAATGCGCAACTTATGACAGCTGTTGATGTTGTTACTACCAGGGCTACCAATTAATCGAAAACCTGTTACATTTATCAATTTTTCAGTTGTTTATCGAAAATAGTTTAAAAAAACAACAAATTAAAGCCTACTTTACAAGATTTATTTATTTTATTTATTCAAATTTGATAAACAATTTATTATTTTATTTAATAAGTATCGATATACGATATACACGATAAGCCAATCGAAATGCATGCAATTGGCAGCTCTGTGAATATATCGATAAAGTATATGCAATTCCGACAAGCGGGACGGTCACGGCACGAAAATAGTTTAATTTATTTACATTTTAAATTTAAGTAGGCGCAGTTTATTATTACATTGTTCACAGTTATATTATTATTAAAATGGGCTTCGTTTTATCGAAATTTAGGGTAAGTAGACTAATGTCTTGCGTCTTGAATGATATATACAGTAGACTGATGACGCTCGCATATATGTACAACATTTGCACATAAATTTACATACGTACGCATTTCTAATTATAGAAGGAAAAATCGACAACAACTGTTCTGGAGGAACTGCAAGTTCAGATACAAGAACTTGAAAAGAATGTGATCTATACGCAGGATCGTAAAAGACGATTTGTTACCAACTTTGTTGGCTTCACAATTGGCGTCTACATTGTTGGCTTTGCGCTATGGTATTTCTTCTACTTCCCGCCAACAATGCAAGAGCGCATCATGTACTTGGTTCCGCTGTTGCTCTTCCCCGTTCTGTGAGTAATCAATCGATCAATGATCTCATTTCACAAAGTTACAATTTGTAAATTTACTTTCATTATCGTTTGCTTGCAGCATTGTTTTCTTGCGTCAAATGTTTACGTGGTATTTTCAGCGCAAGCTCAACAAAAATGGCGATAAGCTGAAACAGCTGAAGGAGAAGAAGAGCAAGTTATTGGAGCAGGTCATGAACAAGGAAACATACAAGGTAAGCAGAGGCCCAAAATGACCAGGGACCGCAGATAATAATTATGAGTTTAAAAACAAATTTAAGCCCAAAAAGATTTCAAAAACAGTGCGGGAAATATACCCATAAACAGGGTTGTCATAGAAAGCGAAATCAAACAAAAATCTTCAAAAACCACACATTTTTGGAAGATTTTTGGTTGGTTTCGTTTTCTCTGGCAACCCTAAATGTTTTTATTTTAAAAATTATTTTTATCAATTATTAAAATAATTTAAATAGTAAAAATAAAAAGTAATAATTATATTGCAATTTGTATATTAAAATCAAAACATAATCCTTTTTTTAAATTTGTTATATAAAAATTTAAAATAAAATAAAATAAATAAATATTAAATATTATATTATATATGTAAATTTATAATGTTAGAATAGTTACGGTCCCTGAAAATGACCTTACTTTTAAGGAGCATCTCTAATAATTTGTAAATGATGACAGGTGGCAGTGAATCTTCTTGAACGGTTTGGTGATAAGCAACAGAATCGTATGTTGGGCATAACGGGCACAGGTCGTCCCGCTCCGAGCAGCACAACGCCCAACCGGTCGATATCGTCAACTACGGTGCAACGGGCGCCACAAGCACTGACACCCTACACGAGTGTTTACCGCAACGTGAATAATAACCTAAACAGCAGCGTCATCTCGTCCAACATGCAGGTGACGGCAACAACGCCGCAGGTGCGAGCAATGCAGGAGCTGCGCAGGCGCACTCCATTCCCCATTGTGGATGAGAGTTCGCGCAGTGCATTGGATCGCATTGTGGACTTTATTGTGGGCGACAGTCCACAGAATCGCTTTGGCATGATATGCAAAGAATGCCATAAGCACAATGGTAAACAAATAACATCAGCTGCTTAAATAACAATTCATATTGTAATATATATGATCTTACAGGAATGCTGCCCATGGAGGATTACGAGTATACAACATTTCATTGCGCTTTTTGTGGCACGCTGAATCCAGCACGCAAGGAGCGACCTGTGGCGCCACGTCTCTCCCTGGAGGCAAGAAATACAGAGACACCACAGTCTTCACAGCTACGGAATGACAGTTCCGATAGTGATTCTTCAGACGATGAAGAAGATGAATACGGTGACTAACTGACTGATTTATTAAATAAACTTCCTATATTCTGTGTCTGACAATGTTTGTGGTTTATCTTTCAGATAATATGCTCTCAGCGCGTCGTGCTCTGCACGATGATTTGCCAACGACTGATACCGAAGCTGATGCTGATCCTAAAGTGGAGGCTGATGCTGATATTACGACTACAGCAACTACGACTGCAACACAATTGGAGGAGACTGAAGCTGAAGCGGCGAAAGCAACAACTGTTAGCGAGACTGAAGCGAAAGAATAGAATATATAGAATATTCAGCTCTCCCCAAGTGCGCCATGAACAGGTTTTTAGGCTCCGCAAAGCGGTAGCTTTGAATAAATCAACTTATGCATATTTTACTTAGAGTCTACATAATTATTAACTTTGTTTAATTTATCCCCCCAAAAAAACACTCACTAGTTAAAATTAACAAAAAAGAAATAAACTAAACAAGAATTTCTGAATAATTGTTGAGTTGTCTTAAAATACAAATTGAAAATTGAAAACCTGCTTAACAGAAAAAAATATGCAAATTGTATACAAATATGCAAAGCGGCTTTCTTTTCACGGCACACCTAAAAGCCCAGCCCAGAAGGAAATTGATAATTAAAAACTAGACGAAAAAAGAAGGCGACAGATAATGGCATAATAACATAAAACGCGCCAATGTGACAAAACGGACAGTTGAGATATGAGTTGGAGAAGTAAATATCAACTTACAAGCGCGAGAACAAACGGAACAGAGACCAACCACATAAAATGGCTTAAGGGGGAACTGTTGTGGTTGTGTGGAGAACCACCATGTGTGACTGACTGACTGCATTATGCGAACGGTCAACAATTTCAATTTCGCTGGCTTTTATTTTTCCGGGCCATTGATCAAGGCTAACAAGATCGGTTTGCAGCGCGCCCGCGCCTCAGGCAGCAGCAATAGTAATACCACTACCGTTAATAGCAACACTAACACCAACACCAAGACAACCACCTACAAGTGGAGCAGCCGCGCCCGCGCACATTCCTGCCCAATGGCTGGCGGCGTCAGTTGCAAGCACAAATTATAAGAATTAAACTAAATCTGTTACACCGTTGCCAACAATTGTCCACTGCAACAATCTGTTGCACACACGTTCATATGTACAAACGTGTGCGAAATAATATGAACGGCATATGTGAAAACTTAATTCGATCAACATAATTGCTATAATCATATTTTAACAATAAGTGTTTATTTTATTTTAGTAATACACATATTAAATTATTTATATTCAAAAATAATACATATTCTGTCATGTCCTTATCCTTTATAATATAAATTTCTGTTCTTATTTTTTCGCACACGTCTGTATGTGTATATGTTTGTGTGTCTGGTCCCGAGGCCGCTGATTAGTTCATAATATATGTGACGGCATATTATTCGCCTTGTCGTAATTGAATTTCCCAATTTGCCGTGTCTCTCTCTGTGATCTCTGACGTAGACCTCTGGTCAGGAAGTCGGTGCGTACAACGTTGTCTATGGCATTGGACAGCTGTGTGCGTGTGTGTGTGCGTATGCGGCAAAGCTCAAACAACAACAACGCCTTCTTAATGCGACAATATGCAACAACGTTGTAAATTCATTGGCATTTGCATAAGCTTAGCAAAACCTGATAAAACTAGGGCTGCCAAGAAAAATCCCATTAATTAAAAATCAATCAAAAAATGTATAATAGTAAACTTTAATATAAATTGGTTAATATTAATACAGTTTTTATATTACCGATTTTCAACAAATAAATATTAAACTTAATTCTGAGACCTTTCAATTTTTTATAAAAAATCATGTGAAATTGAACAATAATTTAGACTTTTAACGTGGCTAATCAGCAGTCTGACCAACTTTAAACTGTCATAACTTCACCGAAAATTAACCGATTTTCAAGCGGAATGTCATTTTGTTCATGATTTGGTCTCTTAATTGATTCTGCATTTAAATTTTTATCATCTAGAAAATTTTATCAAAATCGAAAAAATATCAAATTTTCCATATCTACCTTGACATTTTTTCAAAAACTTTGATCTCTCATAACTCCATCAAAAATTAACTGATTTTCAAGCGGAATATCATTTTGTTCATGATTTGGTCTCTAAATTGATTCTGCATTTAAATTTTTATCATCTAGAAAATTTTATATTTTAATGGTAATGGTAATGGTGATGTCGATAGAGGTAAAGGTGTTGTGGTGGCATGACAGGGAAACCTGCAGCACAAATAAAGTGATTCACGAACAGATTCCATGACAGCTGAGTGTGTGTGTCTCTAAGTGTGTGTGTGGCAAGGGTTTAACTGCAACAGACTTGCAACATGGCCAAATGGCAAAACAGCAACGTCAACGCCAACGCCAACGCGCCAGGCTATCAGAAAAATGGCTCGAGCCAAAGACAAACAATTTTTGGCCAGAATGCGATCGCATACGAGTCAACCATAAGTTTGGGGCTTAGTTCATTGCTATTGCTAATGACGGCATGCCTGTAACTCGATATAAGTATGTACATTGTACACGTATGTCTATATACTAGATATACACTTAAGTAGTACCTTATGCATAGTATGTATGTATCTTTAAATGTATTTGTATCTGTATCTGTGTCTGTTTCGTGGCCGTTCGATTTATTTGTTCGCGTTCGCGCTCACAACAAAGACTCTAATAATAATCTGTTGGGCCAATCAAGCAAAATATGCGCGAGATCAGTCAACAGCAACTACAACGAGAATTACAACAACAATTGCAGTTACCATTGCCGCACCAAATCTGCGCCAGCCAATGAAAGTGAAACCGACCCGGAGACTGAGATCAAGTCTCGGTTCTAGACGGTCAACGAGAGACTGTTCGGCTATATAAGCTAAGTGACGGCAATGTTTGTCCCACAGTGCACCGCTGACCAGGAATCCAATTGGAAGTTTAAGTTAAGTCACGACTTTATAGTCCAATTTGGCCACAAGGATTAACTATCTTCACCCACACTCCAAACAACCAACATGTTCGCCAAGCTGGTAAGTTGGGCACAAAAAACCAAGCTACAATTCAACTTTGACACTTTTTTTTGTTCTATTATAGATATTTGCCTCCTGCCTGGTTTTGGTGCTGGCCAAGCCACAGCATCAGCCCGCTGCTCAGTATCCAGCTGGCGTGAATCCTCAGGATTGCCCCAATTTCCCCATCTGTGATAATGCTCGCCTGCACAATCCACACTCGCAGTGGCAGCAACCTCAGCCACAGTGGCAGCAGCCTCAGCCTCAGTGGCAGCCACAGCCACAACAGCATTGGCAGCAACCCCAGCAGCAGCAATGGCAGCAACCTCAGCCACAGTGGCAGCCACAGCCCGCTTGGAATGCGGCACCAGCACCTGCTGCTGCCGGCGGTGACAAGTATCCAGCTGGCATCAATCCACAAACCTGCCCCAACTATCCCTACTGCGATGTGAATGCCGGACATGCTGGTGCTCCAGCTGCCGCTGCTCCACTGCCCGGCTGGACGGAGCGTCTCTATCCCGCTGGAGTATCGCCCCATCAGTGCCCCAACTTCCCCTTCTGCAACTAAGCAGCAGCGAATAGTTCCATCTTTGGTACACTGTCCACTCTGTCCACTGTCCTCTGTCCACACTATCCACTCCTGCCTACGGTCTACACTCATTTCACGCATTTTTCACTTATTTAGCTTCCTTTAACGCTACAAGTTCTCAATTATAAAATTCCGTTGTTGGCGTCAAATAAAAACAAAGCATGTTGGTCATAAAAAATAATACGAAATATCTGCATTTTTTACTCAAATACAGTTGCATAACACTATAACGAACTAAAGGAAAAAACTTTCGAATTAAAAATAAATTAACATTTCAAATAATTATTATATGATAATTAATGATATCAAAATTATTATATGATAACTCACAGGAAGTACATTACTTATTTTTTGGAAAATAGAAAAAAGACCTGTTTTAAATATTTTAGCATACGCGTTTCTTAAAGCCACATTTATCTGTATTGCAATTTTTATCGATACTTAATTACCTCATAAACAAATAGATAAATGCTACCTTAAACAGTTTTTAGCTGAGAAACTTAATCAAGTGGCAATTTCTGTTGATTTAATAAGCTAATCAAGCCGATCTAATCTATAATGAATTCTATACTTTATTTCTTTTTGACTCAGGAAATAGTACACACAACTGTCGAGTCGAACTCCATGCGTTTAAATACTTATACGAATTTATTTATTATTTATTTTTATTTTATTGTTTGTTTAACATAATTTATAAAATGACAACAAGCAATTAAAGTTTCTGTGTAAGCAAAGTAGAGTCGTGTACAAAAGAAAATCATTAAAAAAAATAGGTCCCATACTTTTAAAAGTGACAATAAAAAATTTCAAGTTTGCGGAACGTTGCATACTGTGTCTGCTATGTTGCAATTGACTATTAGTTTATTTATTTATTTATTTAATTAATGTCAACACTAATACTATCTGAAAATTTTAACAAAATAAATTAAATTGTTTAAAAGTGGGTTTAAAAATTACAAAAAGTGTGCAAACTATTTGTAATATTTATAAAGAGTACAATTATAAATGTCTCAAATATCCATACATTTTTGGGAGATTTTCGGTTGGTTTCGATAGGTGTGGCACTCTGTATAGTTATTATTTTGTAATAATTTCAATAGGCTATAAATTTAGAAGAGAATCATAAATCATCTAAGACCGCCAAACATTCTTCAATTAAAAATTTAGAATTTTAATACTCGGCCAATCTTATATCTTAACTTAATGATAAAATGTAGAGCTTTGTTTTAACGGCTTCCAAATTGTATTTTCAGTAATAACTTGGGAGTGGATTGAACTTAAATCATTTATTTATAAGATTATGCTGAAATTTAGTACCAATAAACATTGCAATATAGTGAAGTTTGACTAAAGCAAACACTTTATTGAATCTTTTTAAGACTTTATATAAGTATAAATTAATGTAAGCTCTAACTTGATTTATGTCTAGCTTGCATATGACTAGTTTATTTAGGTCTTTATTATAAAACTTATATCTGACCAAAACCTTGTCATATGGTCAGAATGTGACACGCCCATAGTATCAGTATCAGTTCCAGTTCCGCGCTGGGACAAGGAGTGGGATTTACAGGTGATCGCAATAGCTGTTGTTTTTGTTGCTCTTGTTAATGCTGTAAGTAATGTTGTTGTTGCTGTTGTTGTTGTTGATTGACCCCGAGTTGCTTTTGTGAAAGTCGTTCTTGCAAAACGGCGGCCAGTTTGGTCGACCAAGGTCAAGTGCAACTGCAAATTAAAATTATAATAATAATCACTTGGCACTCAAAACCCAAAAAGTAACAATCGAAAATCTCACTTTATTTACAAGCATTTTGTATATTGTAATTTTTTTGGTTAACTTAAAACATTTTTACAGTATTTACAGTGGAAAGTACAACTGGATTTACAGCCAACCATGGCCATGGGAGTGAGAGGACCAGCCCTTATGAAAGTCATGATGATGATAATCGTGATGATCATCATGCACATGCACGGGCAGAATCTCCTCATGATGGACATGATGAACGGGCACCTCCTTATAGATGGGCACATGCACCTCCTTGTAGACGGGCACGTGTTTGACCACAGGTACAGCTACCTTCTGGACATGATGATGATGCACCGTGTGCACCTTGTAAGGCACATGAATTGTGTGGTGTTCGCTGTTTGGGTGAAGTGAGAACAAAATCAATGAAAATGTAAAGAAAGCAAGCAATGGAAAGTGAAATGTGATGTGTAGTGTACAATACAATAATTGGCATTCAATGTTATTATTAGCTAATCAGTTAATAGCTGGCAGCCAGCTCAACTTGTCCAGCTCTGTCTTTGTCTCTGTCTCTGTCTCTGACTCCTGCTCCTCTCTCTCTCTTTCTTTCTATTGACAGTTGCTTGAACTCCGTCGCTATTGCCACTTGGCACTTGAAGCCGAGTCCGAGACTCAGACCAATGCTCGGAATTTTTAATTAACCGTCGTGCAATTATGTGCGCATTATAATGCAACAAATGCCAAAGCCTGTGAAATTCCTAAACGTTGTCTTTGCCACAGGTTCACTGTCTCACAACTGAACTGCAGCGTCCACATGCGAGATCTGAGCTAACTAAGTGTTACAAGCTCTTTTCATATTGATTACTTTATTTCCAAAGCAAATCAATACATAATTCATAACGACAAAATGCCGGCACTTAAAATGCTATAAAAGTCTGTCATTAACTCGTTTGCACAACACGGGAAGCATTATGAGCTGATCGAACCAGTATTATGTATTATTATCTTAAGTTTACTTACTGCTTGCCAAAGAATCCGGGACTTGGTGCTGAGTATACCACGGCAAATAATGCTACAAGGAGCTGAAAGCAGAGATTAATACAATCATTAGTAATATAAACAACATAAATAATATTAAACTAATTGAAGTAGGTATTCAATTAAAATACTATCCTTAGAGATTTCAAGTATATAGTAAAAGTCCTGAAATATTATTGTGAGCTTCTTCTTAGTTAAAAATATATAATATATACATATATTTATATATATGTATATATATATATATATATATAATATATTTTATTTTTACATATATATATATGTATAATATAATGAAATATTATTGTGATGTAAATATATATATATATATATATATATATATTTATAAGCATATATATTTTATATTTTTAACTAAGAAGCACATCACAATAATATTTCAGGACTTTTGCTATATACTATATTTCAAATATATAATTCGATATTTCTGTTCCCAATATTTCACTTAGAAACTGCAGCTCATAAAAAAATAATTATTTAAAAACAAACATTGCACTTAAATATCCAAATGGTAAATTTTCAACTTGTTGGTTAAGATCCATTATGTAAGTCTGGTTATATGACTTGTTCAGCTGCCACTTATTGCACAAAACACACGTGTCCTTTAATTTATAAAACTTATTTTATTTATTGTATTGTTTCCTTTCACTTACGAAAACTTTCAGAGCGGCCATGTTTGTTGTTTTTATTTTTGGCGGTTTTTGATTGGTTTAACTTGTTTCGCTGATAAATCCCACTGCACTGCGAATGCGTCTGCCAATGACTGATAACATTGGTCAGCGGCTCATCCCTTTTATAGTCAATTGCTAACAGCGCCAAATGTTACTCTCAACAGCAGTAACAGTCGCAGCGACGGCGACGACAAATGTAAAAAAAGAGACAAACGTGACGCACTGCAATAACAACAACAACAACATTGCACTGTTAACAGTTTTATGAGTTGGTTAACCAAGAGGTCTGTCAATTTTTTTTCTTTTTTTTTTATTTTTAACCCAAGGGGGTAGACCACACAAATCACAGACAGTGGGGCAGCTGGTGCAAACACGCATCAGTTGCTGCAAAGTGAACTCACAATTAATTTAGCAGTTGTCATTGTTGTAGTTGTTGTCGTTGTCGTCTTCAACAACTGACACAGGCAATCGAACTTTGACTGGGCCACATTTTGTTGTCTGTGTGTAATACAATACAAATTATTTTATTAATGTCATAATCACATTGTTGACTGTCTTCTATGATTTCGCGGAAATTATTCCAAGTGAATGATCATCTAGCACATATAGTTGACTGTTATTGAACAGTTTGAAATATCGGCCTTCTGTATACAAAAAGTGAACGTCTGGGCAATAATAATATTGTCAAGCTTTATCCCTTCCATATCAAAACCCAAACATCTTTTGCAGACGCCCTTGACATAACAGCAGCTGTTTCTGTTACTGTTGTTGTTGTTTAAGCGACAATTGTTGCTGTTGTCATGTCATTTAACGGTTTAAAATGGGTCACAATTGCGGTTGACATGTAAAGAGGAGGCTAAAGATACGAGTTTACTCACAAACACGTACGATCGAGCGCGTTCAACATAAATAACTAAAATTTGCAATAAAACGCATTTTGGGCAATTACTTAACAGCACGAACCTTAAACCTACTTAATCAAGCAATGCACCACACGACTCCAAGCACAACAAGCATTTGATGATCGATTTTAATGTGGGTCAATCAATTGACATAACCAGCAGCTGTTGCACTGTTAAGCTGATCGCTCCTTGCTCTGCTTCTGTTAAATGTTACTCTCACTGTTATTGCTCGCTCCTTGCTCTGCTGCTGTTAAATGTTACACTCATTGCTAAAGCTACAGCTGCTGTTAAAGAGCCTGCCAGCAGGTGTTAATCTGCTCGCTCCTTGCTCTGCTACTGTTAAATGCTACTCTCACTGCTTAAGCAACAGCTGCTGCTAAAGCGCCTGTAATGCGCCTGCCAGCAGGCGTAAATATGCTCGCTCCTTGCTCTGCTACTGTTAAATGCTGCTCTCACTGGTAATGCTCGCTCCTTGCTCTGCTACTGTTAAATGCTACTCTCACTGCTAAAGATGCAGCTGCTGTTAAAGCGCCTGTAATGCGCATGCCAGCAGGCGCTAATCTGCTCGCTTCTTGCTCTGCTTCTGTTAAATTTTAATCTCACTGTCAATGATCGCTCCTTGCTCTGCTACTGTTAAATGCTACTCTCACTGGCAATGCTGCAGCTGCCGTTGCAGCGACTGTTAAGAGCCTGCCAGCAGGCATTAATCTGCGCGCTCCTTGATCTGCTGCTGTTAAATGTTACACTCACTGCTAAAGCTACATCTGCTGTTAAAGAGCCTGCCAGCGGGTGTTAATCTGCTCGCTCCTTGCTCTGCTGCTGTTAAATGTTACTCTCACTGCTAAAGCTACAGCTGCTGTTAAAGAGCCTGCCAGCAGGCGTTAGTCTACGCGCTCCTTGATCTGCTGCTGTTAAATGTTACACTCACTGCTAAAGCTACATCTGCTGTTAAAGAGCCTGCCAGCAGGTGTTAATCTGCTTGCTCCTTGCTCTGCTGCTGTTAAATGTTACTCTCACTGCTAAAGATGCAGCTGCTGTTAAAGCGGCTGCAAGCAGGCGTTAATCTGCTCGCTCCTTACTCTGCTGTTGTGAATGTTACTCTCACTGCTGAAGCAACAGCTGCTGCTCCTTGCTCTGCTGCTGAAAATATTACTCTCACTGCTAAAGCAACAGCTGCTGTTACAGCGACTGCGAGTGTCTGTGTATATGTAGGCCAGTGTGTTATTTGGATTTAGATGCGAGGGAGACCCTCCTCCCCATCCTCCTCATGCTGCCCCACCCGTGGCTGCAGTCAGGCAACCAGTTGCAACTTTGGCGCACAAATTGCCCGTTTGACTCCGCAAATTGCATAATAGTCTTATGGTTTTTATGTGATAAATATTCCAGTGAAACCCCTGGAACGGCTGGAGCCACATGCGTTGCCCCACACAAAGTGCAACAACAGACAATAATACGTTTGCCTTGCGGGTTGTGGCTACTGCGGATGATTGCTTTCATTTTCTGTGCGCGAATCCCAAATTGCGAATGCAAATACTTCCTGCTAAGTGAGTTTTGATTTCAACTGAAATGTGGAACATACAATTGGCAGTGGGGCATGCCACGCCAAGGCGATGTTTGCTAATAGTTATTGTCATGCTGTTGTTGTTGATGTTGCTGTTGTTGGCCAATCAATAATGCACAGATTGTACAGAGTTTCTAAAGACCTGGTTAGTGTGGGCATTATTAGTGACACCAAATTGATCAAGTGCCCCGTCTCAATATGGTTTCATAAAGATAAAAGAGATATGACATGCAACCCATTGAGTTAAAAGTGATTGAACATAAATTGAATAACGAACACAAATCGTTTATGATAAGAAACGACCGGTTAAGTGGAAATAACCAGTTTCCATTTTTAAATCAGACCATTGACATCAAGTGTGGCCAATTCTCAGCTATTAAGAATTCGCTCCAGTAATTAACTATTGTTAATTTAATAATTTCAATAATCTTTCCAGCTGACAAATCAATCATTCTAGAATGTTGATTAAATATATTATGAGATTGAGCTAAGAGTAGAATAGATTTAAGCAGAAAGTCTAAGAATTTATTCCTGCAGGTATTATTCTTACAACTTTCAATAAACCATAAATATAGAAAAAAATGTATATTCTATTTTAATATTATTATTATATTTTACTAACATATGACTTGAAAGAATGTCTCTGAGAAATAGCAAAATGTTTATGTAATTTATATCCACAGGTTGTGCCATCGATCGACGTTTCCTGCTCGCCCACAACTGTCAATCACCTCTGATCAATTTATGCGTTTACTCAATCGATGGGATTCGCTTTCAATTCGTTTTCAATTTTGCTGATGTTTCTGTTATTTTATTTTTTTATTACATGTTCCTTGGGCCCGATACAAACGATATCTGCGTTCAATATCTGTTTTAGACACGCGTTGCGTATTGAAATTTTTCACGCTGGGAACGTGATGCCAAATGCGATGCAAGTCCAAGTGTTGTACCCATTAACAAATTTATATATGATAGGGTATAATCACGTCCTAGAAAAACTACTTGAGATTGGCTAATTTGTTATTAATTAATATATAATAATTTGTAGTCAAATCAATCAAATATTTAAAATCAATTTATGAAAAATTTTAATAATTAAATCATAACCATTTTGAAATGATTAAAAATAATTTAATTTTGAAATATTTAATTTAAAATACTGAATATTTAAAAAAAATGAATCATTGCAAATAAAATAAATACTAAAAACAATTTTTAAAATTTGCATAATGTCCTACCAATATCTTACTACTTATTTAAAAAAAAAAATATTTTGAAAAATTAAATTAAAAATAACAATACAGTAGATATTTAAGACATTATATAGAGTATCTATTGGGCGACTGTTCTGTCGTCTATTATGATTGCTGCCACTGCTTTTCCGCACTTGTCAGTCGCGACGCGTGCGTCGTTTGACGATCGCACTTTGAATTTTGAGCGATTTCTGATGCGATTTTTGATAGCTTGGCTGCGAGGGACAAACGATCCGACGACACTTTGGCCACACTGACACGCAAATGGGCGCCAATGTGGAGCAGAGTGTGCCCCCCAAAAAAAAAACAATATCAAAATAAAAACAAATAATAATATACGATCTATGGCATACGGAGTATTGTGCAATCTTCGAATGCCAATTTCATTTTTTATATGGTATATATACCTATAGTTTGACTTACAGTTGTGTAGAAGAATCACATCAAAGATGATCTAAAAGCAGGGATTAATAAAATCATCAATAAAAGAAAACAAAAAATTAATTAAAACTAATATAGGAAGGTATTAAGTATTAATGTTATGAATCATTCGAATCATCTATGAATCATTCAAATTTAATTTAAACTTAAACTCATAACTTTTGAGATTATATTATTGTATTGTAAACACAAAAATTTCGAAAGTAACTTTTAGAATTTTTAATTTCTAATAATATAGTTAATTTTAATTATTTGTTTTTTTTTTGTCGAATTCAAATTAATCTGTCAGCTAGTTTGGGGCATTTTGCCAAATTGAAATTAATCTGTCAGCTAGTTTGGGGCACGACCTGCTCTTGAGTTCACCTTCAACAGGTTACGCCCAAGCATTTGTTGAGGATTCTAAGTAATTCCTGTTTCGTATGCAAATTAGTTTAGAATGAGCTCAGCTAAGCTTCTTTTATATCAATTTTTCAGCGAATCTGAGGCAGCTTCTCCTGCTGCTGGACACGCTCACTTGGCGCTGCCAACAGCGACGTCGCTGCTGACGTCGCTGCCAGCGTCGACGTTGCAGAAGTCGTTGCCGAGGCGCTGATGAAGAACAGCCCCGGCCTGAATTAGACGACGTCAGCAAGCATGACAAGGTCGGCAGTTAAAGGTGTCGCCAATTATAAAGCCCCCTAAAAATACAAGTATTTACACACATATAAATCGCTTCTTTTTTTCTTTTTTTTTGGTACTTGCAGTGAAAACTTGCACCAATTAACGCTTCAGAGACTCGCAAGTCTTCAATTTATGCCGAATTTCAGTTGCATAGGCCATTGCCTCGTAAATGGGAATGGGAATGGGAATGGAAATACATAAATAAGCAGCCCATTCAATTTGAATCGAGCTCTAACAAAGCGTAAATTAAGTAGAAGCTTTCAGCTTTGAGTTCTAAGTTAGAACTTCCAACTATCTAAAAGTTGATTCCACTTCAACTGCTCTACTAATTCTACAACAACACAAAGTCGACTTCTTTCAATCCAGACACTTGTTTCTAATTGCGCACACTCACTTCTTCCGTATACGCTTTCCAGATGTGGCTAATACAGCTATAGTAGAAGAACTGACCAGCATAAATATATTGGACTTAATTAGACGTTCTTTTTTTTTAATGAAAAAATAAAAAACACTTTAAATTCAAAAGTATAATATATGTTCTGTATGGCTAACTAAATTATGTTTATGTAAATCTGTTTTTTTTTTTTATATCTTTTTTTTTAGTTCAAATTAAAGTGTTAAAGTTGTAAGATAAAAATTTGTATTTTCAAAATTTTTGCTATTAAAAGAAAAATGTTCATATACTAATAAATATATATAAAACATACAATAAATTCAATCTTTAAGAAAAATATATATATTTATTAAAACTAAAACTGCATTAAAATTGAAAAAATAATAATAGGGACATTATTTTCCGTTTTACACTACACATAAAGTAATGAATAAATATTGAATGAATTAAGAATGTTTAAATTATCTATAACATTAAAATTTTAATCAGAAAAGCATCAAAAGATACATATTAATCATTTTTGAATTATCATATTTAATTTAAGGTCAAAGTAAAGTTTCTAATAAGCATTGGGCTTAAAAAATGTTAGCTACAAATATTTTTCTCGCAGTGTAAAAGCTTAGCTAAAAAAAAATATATGTTTATTTATTTATTATAATTAGATACAACATAAAATATTATGCCTAATATAGGATACATTAGAGTATTTAATGTGCGGCATGCAACTAAATACAAATTGCTTGTTACATTTTCATTTTGTAACAATTTTCGTGAGTCATTGCCGCGTCAATTAGAGAGAAGAGAGAAGAGACCAAAGAAAAGACAACGACGAAGCGATCAAGGCAAGCGCCAGGTCTCTCTCTGGGGAGTGGTGGTAATACTAATGCTAATGCTAATGATGATAATGATAATGATAATGATGATCTCTTGCGCCAAACTTGAGTGCCTCAAGCGAAGTTGCCGCCGCTGTTTGTTGCCAGTTGCCTGTTGCCTGTGACTCTGCCACAGCCTAAGTTCAAATCTAAACGCCGTAAACTCCAGCAACAACAACAGCAACAACTACAACAACAACAACAATAATAGCCAAGCATCAACAAAAGAGTGCGATGCTTTTTTGTTGTGTTACCGCTGTCGCTGCTGACTGCGCTGCTGGCAGCGCTGCTTTCTGCTCATCCGATGAGTTTCGAATACAACTAAATCAGAATTTTTATTCAGTTTCAATTGTTTAGCGAGTGCGGATCGGCGTTTAGAGTTCCGAGTCGCAGCCAAACGAAACGAAAGCGGCTTGCAAAAATAAATAAAAAACAGAAATAAAAATAATAATAAAAAAAGAAGAAAAAGTACAAAAAAAAGTATAAAGAATTCAAGTAAAAAACAACAAAAAGTATACTTTAAATCAAAGCAAGTCAAATAAAATTGCGGTGCATTTCGAAAATTTTATATACCTGAGTGTGTATATGTGTGTGTGGGTGTGTGTGCTTTTGGGTGTGAGAGCTTTCTTGTCATTAACCGTAATTCGCAAAGTGTCAAAGCGCAACGGAAGCTTGGCTAACTAATTTACCGTTATTTTTCTTGTTCTTATTTTTTATTTAATTATTTTTTTTGCTACATTTCTTAGCTTAATTTGTTTAGTCGTCAAGCGGAAAGGCGACAGAAAAACTGAAATTTTCACTTTAATAAGAATAAGAATATGAATTTTTAAAGTTATTTAATATTTTATTGCGTGGAGCAGCGTTCAGCTTTGCCGATTAATCATTCATATTGTGTTGATGGTTTTCAACTTTGCCTAAAACTTTGTTTATTTTCTCAAGCTGTCATCATTAATTAATTGCCATTTTTAATGCCGCTCTCTCGCTCTCTCTTTTACCATCTTGCGCTGTCTCTTTTCTTTGCATTATAATAATTAAAATTTTTAATTTTAAAATTTTGCTTTGTTTTTGTTTTATATTTGGTTATACATTTGGCCAACTGCGACGGCAATGATGCCAATTGTATTTACGCATTGCTGAGCACTTTGTCATTCAGAATTGTTAATTACCAAAAACTTTGCTCGAAAGGTCATAGGCTGCTAAAATTCAGGCAATAGAACTTTCTGAGCCAACATCAAAGAAGGCCTAAATGAACTAAGGTTATTGACACGCTCTCACACACTTATATTGTTGATCTTAACTCCAAACTGAAATATATATAAAATATAGCATCAAAGTGAAGCCCATGATATAAAAAACGATCCCACAACTCATCTTTAACGATCTGCATATTTTGGCAAGATAATTAACGGTGAAAAGAATGTGAAAAGTAGCGAAACGTAACGCGAAAGCCACAAACTGAAAATAAAAAAAAAACAGCAACAGAAATAGAAACAGAAAGAAATGAAGCTCTTTGGCACGCGAATATAGCGAAAATAAAGAAAGAAAGGAAGTAGAGAAAATAAAAGAAAGAGCCGATACAACTGAAGAAACAGCAACAGAAATCGAAACAGAAGGTTTCTACGTCACTTGCGATCCACAGTGTCTTTCAGTTCCCAAACTCCCGTCACCTCAAACAGTCCACTTCAAATCCCAGTCCAACTTCAATTCCAATTCTAACTTGAACTCGAATACACTTTTAATAATGCCAAAGGAAGTGAACAAGTGACAACAACAACAAGCAAAGGGAAACTATAAGTGATATATATTTATATATAAGAAAAAAAGAAAGAAATGCTTCAAACTATCTATAGACAGCGATTTCTGTTGCTGCTCTGTTTGATGCAGTTTCTCTGGAATTTCACAGCAGCTCTTACAGTGGATAATCAACTCGTCTCGGCGCGAAATGGTAAGCGATTTATAGTATTTAAATAATGACGGAACATACCAATCGATTACGACATGCCATTAATTACGGATTTTAAGAATAGCTTTTATTATTATGGTATTAAAAATAGTTTTAGTAATTAACGGTTTTAATGAGCAATACTATGGGGAAACAAAAAATAACAGATTTTAGTTGAGATTACAAAAATTGCTATTTATTTGCTTCGTTATAAAGTTTATAGAGATACATACCAATTCTCGACAAAGCGAAAGAAAAAAAGAACATTTTTTGTTAGTTTACAACTTTTCTAGATTTTCTCATTTTTTTTTTTTGCAATATTTATAATGTTTGTAAAAATAAAAATTAAATACCTTATATTTTTATTTTAAAATTTAAATCAATTACTTGACTAACAACACACAATATAAACCTATAAAAATTTTTTATTAATATAAATTAGGATATTAACTTAACTTAGACAAAAAGAATGAAGAATGATCTCAACCTGTTCTAAATTGTGCATGAATCTTTTTTAAAGTTCACATATATGGAAAATGGTTAAACTAATGGTTAAAAATGAGTACAAATTATATAGAAGTGAGACTCAAATCATCATGCATCATAAGCGTAACCTCAGCAGAACTTTTGTATCTCTTTGACCTTATTGAATAATTCATGGAAGCGTGTGGAGTTCCATGGAGTTCTATGGGCAACTATGGGGCACACATGGGTTAATGGCAGTCAACTGCGTCCACGCGGCACGCAAGCCAAATAAAAAATAAAAAATTCAAATTCCAATTGAAATTCAAATTTAAATAAAGAACAAAAGCTCACAAATAGTTAACTAACGCTGGCAGACAATTGAAAGAGCCAATAAAACTAACCTACCGTACAGTGAAGCTTCCCAAAACAGGAGACCAAACCACAAATGGCCTTGAAAGTGCAAGTGCTTGTTGGGCGGATGATGACGCCATCCCATCGTCATCGCAATTGGATATCGAGTTGAAGTTGGAGTTGTAGTTGTACACTGTTAAAAAAAAAAAATCAAGATTTTGGTCTTAGAACTAAGAATTTTGGTCTAAAAAATGCGTCGAGTACATTAAATTCATAAATGAAGAGAACACGTCTTGGTTTAAAGAACATTTCAAAAAAGACCAAGTAAATATTTTAAAAAGAAATTTTTTTTAAATTTAAATCAAAATATAAAAATTATTTTTTATATTTATAAAATTTTTTTTTAATTTTGTCTTTTAAAACATTTTATTCTGTCTTTAATTTTATAAATGTTAATTTTTTTTTAATGAGTGTAGTACATATTTATACTTTCCTAACAGCTTAAAATTTTTATTCTTATATTAAGATTTTAAGATTTTTTAGATTAATAATCTTAGTTTTAGTAAATTGTTCTTAAAGTTCTCTTATAATAATAGTCTTATAATATAATCTTTCTTACTCGTATATTAAGATTTTAGGTTTTTTAGCTAATAATCTGAGTTTTATTATTAAGATAAATGTTCTTGATTTAAGAAGTTGGTTGTTTTTTTCAGTGTATTTGTCGTTATTCTTGGCTATTATTGCCCAAGAGTGTAGTGAACTCTTTGTCCAATTGTAGTTGGCAAATTTGTAATTTGTAATTTGCTTTTCTTACTATTTGCATTTGCAGATTGTTTTGAACGCATCGCTTTGGAGGCAATGCTGCCATTTGAGAAGACCTTCCGCACCGAAGACACCAACTCGCTGAAGATGTGCAAGGAGAAGTGTTTGCAGGCGGGCGAGAAGTGTCAGGCCATTTCATTCGGGTGAGCAGCACAAAATTGCCAATTGGCGATTGCCAATTGGCAATTGCGATTACCCAACATTATAACGTTTATACCCCTTTGTTTTTTGCAGTGTGCATCGACGCGGAAACGGCACATGTCAGTTGTCATCGGAACAGTATGGCAATGGAGCTAACGGAGGTGGAGGAGGTGGCGGAGGAGGGGGCGGGGGAGGAGGCGGTGGTCGGCCAGGTGGCATCATTTTCGATCCCGACTTTGATTTGTATACGCGCAAAACGAATTGCTTTGATTTGAGCGACAATTCGATTGGTGGACCAAGTCCAATCAGTACGGGCGTAACGCCAGTGAATCTGCCCAATCGACCGCTGGATGTGGGCAATACGCCCGTGCTGGTTGTGAATCCCACACCGCACACACAACCAGCTGAATCACATCCACATCCGCATCCACATTTGCCACCACCCACAGGTTCACCACCGGGTGTCGGTGATCGCTTGTACTTCTCCCATGAGATTTATCCACTGTACAAATATCCCACGCTATACGAGCACAATTATCCGGCGCCCAACGAGGATGTCTACATTCCGGGCGGCTATGCGGCCAATGTGCCGGAGGTAGATGATCGTTACCGACCGTCGTATGTGCCTCTAGAGGATGGCCATGTGCATCCCACGCCACATGCTCCTCCACGTCCGGTCTTTGGCCTGGGCTATGGCAATGGCTATAGTTATGGCACTCCCGAGCGTTATGCTCCCACTACTCTCCGTCCTGCCTCGGCCGAGCGTCCCAGCTATGCTCCGAGACCCGATTACGGCAATGATCGACCGGATTATCCACGTCCCTCGCCAGCGAGACCCTACGACAGCTCGACACCGCCAGAGGGCGCCTATGGACCACGACCCACGCCCAACTATGATGGACATCGCGAGCCGCGTCCGGATTACACCAATCGACCTGATCCTCCAGCACATATACCACATGATGGTGGTTATAGTCCCGGTCCAGGTCCTAGTCCTATGCCCGTTCCCGGCTCCTCGGCACGCCCGCCAGTCTACGATAGACCGCCACCTCCGAGGGATGAGTATGTGCGTCGCAATGGCAGCGTTATGCGTCCCGATGGCTACAGTGGCTACGATGACGACAAGACCATTTCCACCTACTTCAATCCCGAGGATTACATGCAGGGAAACAAAAGTAAGTACACTTTAACTGCTCCATAACGAACAAAGATGAAAATGAAATGTTAGGTTCCTTAAAAATGGGGTTGACTGTACGTAGAATAAATAGAATATATTTAAAGAAAAAAATGGGTATAGTATATCTAAATTAGCTAGGTAAAGAAAAGAACTACAGAATTTTTAAATTAAAAATAAAATTGGAGTTGGTTATAGTAAGATTTAATTGAACCTGGAATATATATCTAAATATAATATATTTAAAGAAAGATAGGGGTATAGTAAATGGAAACTAGTTCGTTTTAGAAAAGCTTCACAGTACTAAAGAGAAGAGCTACAGAATTTAAAAATTAAAATTTTTTTTTTTTTTTTTTTTTTTTTAAAGTGAAAAAATTTATTTACAAATATGTGCAAATAAATTGAACCAGCGTATTTGCTGCCAATGCAACCTGAACTGGTGTGTTGAATTAAAAATAAAATTGGGGTTAGTTATAGAAAGATTTAATTGAACCTGGAATATATATCTACCAAATTACAATCAAGGAAATTATATGGGTAACTTTTATAGATAAATTGAGTAATTTGGGGTTCTTAATAGATCAATTGACTATTAAGAAAATTTCTAAAAACATCCTTTAAAGACAGCAAATTAATATCTCAATTATTATAAAATATAATCAACAGATCGTCCCATGCCTATGCCTGGCGATAGAGATCGCGATCGTGATCGTTATCCTCTGGATGAGATGAATGGTGAGTCGAGAGTCTTTATTTCATAATAACTCCTTTAAAAATCATAAACAAGTCCCAACTAATTTTGGATTCGCGATCAGCTAACAGAGCAAACAGACTGTGGAGGTTTTTGGAAGCGGAATAAATAGTAACAAAACTAACTGAACGTAGAATTAACATTGCGCACAATTAAAACTCATTACGGGCGGGACAATAAAAAGGGGGAGGGTCAGTTGACCCACATTATGTATTGGCTTTTATTTGCGTAACAAAACTAAAAACCCATTAGAATCGCAAAAAGCGCATTGTGGTTGCATGTGCCCCAAAAAAAACATTTACATACTATAGTATACTAAAAATGAATAATGCCAATATAAAGCTCATGGTGTGGACAACAAAACAAAATGATTAAAGCCCGCAAAAATGTCGAGCAAATGGCAAAAATTGTCAGCAATGTGGGTTATCGATGGCATCGAGCTCAAAAATAATTATAGAGTACTCATATAATATATATTTTTTTTAAACTTCTTTGATATGATGTCAGCTTTGAGGTTAAAGAATTTATAGAGTTGTCAAGTGCAGAAAGATTGATGACAATTCTAAAATTACGCTGCCAACTCATCAAAGAGTCATTTATAATTGCGAACTGAACTCAACTTCCTTTGGGATTTCTCGACTGTGACCGAAGTACATGAACTTTCAGTAGCATATCATGTGGTGATGGTGACATAAGCCAAGTTCAGCTCAAGTGTAGCTAGTTACGATCTGACAACTGTCGAGCGTAATTAAATTGCCACTCTGCATGCGAGTTAGTGAATTAGTTGACTTTATTAGGCGTGGGACAGATCTTTGGGCTTAAGATAAACATAATACGACGAATCTTAGAAACGGAAGTGTTTCTTTTTCTGCTTTTTTTTTCTCTTCTTGTTGATATTTTGTTAGCTCGTTTTTTGGCTGTTTTTTTCTGAAATTGTGCAAGAGCAATTGCACTTGAACAGGCGCCTTTTCCCCCGTCCCTCACCCACGAATAAACCTGCATTGTATGCAAATCCGTTAACAGAACCAATGCACAAAAAAGCTTACTGCATGTGGTTGGCCATTGAAATGACAGCAGTGACATTGATTAAGAAACGGAAATGCGCTCAACTTGTCTGGCCTTTTTGTGCCTCAAACATGGCTCATAAGAAGCAACAATACGTTAAGTGGGACAGAGGGCAGAGGGAGACGGACAGAGGGGAAACGTCAGATCGATGCGATTGCCAAGACTTGGGCAACGAACTTCATATTCAATATAAATTATGCATTTTAGAACGTTATGAATTTTTTACATAGTGTTCAGAAAACAAAAGACTTAGGCAACGAACTTGCAGTTGAAGTGAGTAGGAAAACCTTAAAGTTCTTATATATATTTTATAGCATTTAACTCTAGCTAGATATACATTTACTAATTTTAAGTGTCTACAACTTAAAAAATTTCCGTCAAAGTAGCTTAAACTGCATTATGAAAAACTGGGTCAAAATTGAGTATTAAGATAAATTAAATATAAAAACAAAAGACTTAGGCAACGAACTGCACTTTGATTTAAGGATTAAGCTTAATTTGTGAGAGTCAAGAATAGAGTTTCTCCATCTGCAATTAAAGTATGTTTTTAGTGAGTTTAGTATGTCTTATATATCTATAAACATTCTTTTTATTATATTAACATCTTTATAATGTCTTACTTTTTAAAAAGTTCCTAATTTGTATTTAAACTTATCTTAATCTTTCTACAAAATTCCATATTTAAGTCCTGTTTTGATTTGAGTACTTTTTGTGAAAATATGAGAATTCTTAGAGTATTGCTCAATATAGAACTCAATTCGCTTTGATCTTGTGGCATCCTTGAGTGAGACGTCATGTTACGCTTTGCTGCTCTGAGCATCTTCTCATAACGCTTGTTGTAAGTACTTCTTGCCCCCGTAATTTCATCTGAATCAAAGATAAGCAATCTGCTGACCAAAAAATACTCATTAAAAACACGACTCAAGGCTCCACAACGCCCCCCCGTTGGGCATAACTAAACAATGAGACAGACGAAGAGAGAGAGAGAGAGCGAGAACAAACCGAAAAAACAAAAGCTCTCGCCCTTGTCGCAAAAGCTTTTAACGTTTGTTTAGCATTTTCCAGCTGGCGGCGAAAAACGCGCGCGTTTTTCTATTAGCGTATAAAACCGCAAGCTTGACCACAGAAGCTGCTCAGTCGCCATTAGAATCGCCATCGCTGCGCGTCGCAAAAAACCGCCGGAAATCAAAACTCGTATGCGTATCCTAACTGCGTGAGAGTGTGTGAGTGTGAATGTAATGGCTGCTGCGCCTGCGTTTGGGTATTCAATTGACATTCAAATATTCTAATTGTGACATAGAGTCAACAAAACGCGACGAGCTTACGTAACCACTGAATATCACAGCGAAAAATACAATTAAAAAAAATAGAGAAAAATAAAAAATATATTTAAATAAAAGAATTGAAGCGCGAACGTTTATATAAAATACGTAACCCCTGAATATCACAGCGAAAAATACAATAAAAATAAATAGAAAAAAATAAAAAATATTTAAATAAAAAGAAAATAAAAGCGCGCTCGTTTATATAAAATATATATTTTTGGATTTATTTCGAAGGTTTTAGTGCTTTAAAATTTAAATAAAAAGCAAAAAAGCGCGCGTTTATAAAATATATTTTTTGGAAATTCTTGCGCAGTTTTTAGTGCTTCGCTGAACACGTTCCAATGCGGTTGCAAAAAGAGTACATTTTATTTCATTTGCTGCTGCTGCTTTTCTTTTTTTGGGGCAGCAGCGCCAAATTTGTAAGTCCTACGCGACACAGTCATATTGGCAGTGGCAGCGGTGGCAGCAGCGACATAAGCAGCACCATAATTATTGTGGAGGATGCGAAAGGTAAGGGCGGAAAGTAAGGGAAAGAACTCGGTCAATGCACTGGCCAAAAAAAGACATGCGTATTAAAGTAATTTGCATAATTTGCCAAGCAACAAGAAGAACTTCTTCTTCAACAACAACAACAATTTTCCAGAGATTAGCTGTAGCGAAGGCTAAGTTAAGGAGAGTTCAGGGAGTTGCGGGGGGAGGGGAAAAAAGCTAAGTGTCCGCTGGCATCGCAACATGAGAAACATGACTCGAACATAATTTACAGCAGCAGCGGATGTGACGGCAAAAAAAAAAAAAAAAGAAAAATAATAAAACTGAAAATGAAGCAACTTGTTGTAGCGCCCGATCTTGGGTTCTATTCGCGCGTTTCAAACGCTTCACTGACTTTAGCATGCATAGATAGATAGTCTCTTAGTTTTTTGTATACCCTGAGCCCATTGAAAATGAGCAAAAAAGGGTATAATGTGTTTGGCCGAATGTATGTAACAGGCAGAAGGGGGCGTGGCGAACCCCCTCAGAGTATATATATTCTTGATCAGGATCAACAGCCGAGTCGATTGAGCCATGTCTGTCTGTTTGAACCATAAATCCATAAGAGCTAGAGCTTAGGTTCCTGGATTCCATAGGCAGATCAAGTTTGTTTTTATTTTTGGTTTGTATCACTATATCATATAGTTGACATAGGAACGTTATATCGAAAATGAAGTCTTAGTATGAAAAATTTTTTTATTTGTTAAGATATCAAAACCAAACTGATAGAATATGCATCGGGGCTGGTATTATACATCCTGACCAAATTTGGTTGAAATCGGACCACTATATCATATAGCTGCCATAGGAACGATACATTGAAAATGAAGTTTTAGTATAGAAAATTTTTTTGTTTTTCGAGGTATCTTATCCAAACTGATAGAATATGCATCTGGGCTGGTATTATATATCCTGATCAAATTTTGTTGAAATCGGACCACTATATCATATAGCTGCCATAGAGACGCTCAATCGAAAATTAAGTCTTAGTATGAAAAATTTTTTTGTTTTTCGAGATATCTTATCCAAACTGATAGAATATGCATCTGGACTGGTATTATATATCCTGATTAAATTTTGTTGAAATCGGACCACTATATCATATAGCTGCCATAGAGACGCTCAATCGAAAATTAAGTCTTAGTATGAAAAAGTTTTTTGTTTTTTGAGATGTCTTAATCAAACTGATAGAATATGCATTTAACTAGGTTTTATAAATTCTGACCAAATTTGGTTTAATTTGGTTGCATATATCATATAGCTGCCATAGAAACAATTGGTCAAAAATCAACTCTTAGTACAGAGTACCTGCGCACAGAGTATCCAACAGTCGAGTGGGCTCGACTGTAACCGCCCACTTTTTTTTTTTTGGTTTGTCCAAAACATTTGGAGTTGCATGCCACATGATTTCTGCTGCATCCTTGCAACGTTTGCATCTTCATCTTATTGCAGCCTGTTTCCGGCGTGTCTTGGCCGGCAAGCGTATAGCTCCCCATTGGGTGCGTCGCTCGATCTCCTGCGAGCGTGTCGAGGAATGCATGCGGGAATGCGGCCATGAGAAGCGTTTCATGTGCGAGGGCTTTAACTATCGTTTGGATCCGTCCGGGCATGGTCAGGGTGACTGTGAACTGATCGAGATACCATTATCCCAAATGGATCTCTATTCGAGCGCCAATCGACGCGATGCGAATCTCTTAAGACATCCCGACTATGATTACTATGAGCGTGATCGCAATGCGCCGAGCAGTTGTCGACGTAACATATGCCAGGATTGCTCCAAGTCGCCGATCTCCAGCAATCCTATATACTTCAAGCCCAGCAGCAGTGGCAGTGGAAACTATGGACCAGGTCCCAGCAGCAGTGGTTATGCAGATCGTGATCGTGATCGCGATCGTGATCGTGATCATTATCGTCCTGCGCACGGCAATACGGCTGTGGATCATTATCGTGGTCCGTCTGGTTCCTATGAGCATCGACCCTTCTCTGCTGAATATCATGGATCACATTCTTCGTCCTCATCTTCTTCATCTTCATATGAATTCTCCTCTCATGGCTCCGTTTCCGGTTCTGGTTACTATGGACACACGCCGCCCAGCAGCTTTGGCGATCACTCCCGTCCGGATTATATAGATCGTCATGACTTTGCACGTCCCGAGCCGCCATCACACTATAATAGACCCGATCGCTGGGAGACATTACCCAGCAGCTCCGGCTATGACAGCTCGAATTATAGACCACCACGTCCCGAAACCGATCGCATCGATAAATATAGACCTTCGTATCGACCAGGTGCGGATTACTCGCCCTATCGTCCACCTGCACCTCCGGGTCCTCCAGCTACAGGACCTGCCCACAATTATCTCGATCGAGATGGACCTGGCAGCGTTGCCTACAAGAAGCCCAGCAAGTTTGTGCCTTATCTGATCGGAGCAGGAGGAGCAGCTGATGAGAATTGGGGCAGCTATGGTGGCAGCTACGGTGGCAGCAACAGCAAGCACAGCTCCCACTGGGGACTGAGTGAGTCACAGCGTCGCAAGGATCAGCATGACTTCAACTACTTTGAGCTGGGACCACCTGGCCACAGAGAACCACCACGGGAATCCAATGCGGTGCTACGTTATCCCGGCTCCAGCTACGACCACGAATATCCACGACTACAGAACGACTACAGGCGCCAGTGGACGAGAAGACCAGGACCAGATGGTAAGCTATACTCAAAAATATCTTTATGTTAAATCAGCCTAAGAAAATCCTCCTAAAATTTAGAAAATTGTCAGTTAAATTGTCAAATTAAATTCTTAAAATTTAAATTATATTTCTCTTTAATTAGGAGATTTTTTAAAAAATTTATAGTTCCAAAAGTAGAAAAATATAGGGACATTTTTCCTTATTTTTAGAGTGCAATTTTCTTATTTATAACATCCTCGAAAGTCCTGAGAAATAGGTATAAAGTACAATAATTTGAACTTTTATATATTTGCTCAAATTTCCTTATTTTAGAAAGATTTTATTCAATTCTAAGGTAATAAGCCTTAAAGTTGAGAACATTTTGTCATAGTATTATTTTGAATAAGTTTTTCTCAAAGATATGGAAACTTTTCATAATTTTAGACAGATTTTCTATAATTTTTATGTACTTTATCCTGCTAACTGTTATAGAGAGTGGCAAAAAAAAGATCTTCTAATGCTTAATGATATCCTGCCATTCCTTTAGAATGTTCCGCCAAGACGAGCGAAGGTTTCCGGCTGCACAAGACGGCCATAAAGCATGCCTTCAATGTGCCCACGTTGACAGAATGCGAACGCTTATGTTCGGATCAGCGACCCAGTTTCATTTGCCACACCTTTAGCTATCGCTATAATCAGGCGGGTCGTGACAATTGCATGCTGTGCGATAGACCCGTCAATATGCTCGACTATTATGTGGACATTGAGCCGGATCGTGATTACGACATCTATTCCATGGCCGATGATATGGATGTCTGCCGACAGCCTCCAAGACGTAGTGATGGTCCCAGTACCGCTCTCTCCGATCCACGCAATGCTCGTAAGTCGATCTTAGAGGAATATATTTTATGCTTGATTCTTATCCAATCCTAATCCTTTTCAGAGTGCTTCTTTCGCGCCATCGATGCCACACGATTCTTCAAGTCGATTGTCAGAGATTCCCTGACTGTTCGCACTGTCGGCGAATGCGAAATGGAGTGTATTCGATCCACGAAATTCACCTGTCGTGCCTTTGCCTTCCGTTATGGAAAACAGCGTCATGCCGGCGTCATAGACAATTGTCAGTTAAGTGATTGGCCAGTCAGGGATATGGACAAGGAGCGTCATCTCATCCTGGACGCCGCTTTCGACATCTTCGAGCGTGCGAGTTACGGACATGGCTGTGAAATTCAACCCATTGTGGATGAGAAACACAAGAAGCGTAAGTACTCAAGATGGTTATGTCTTATAATTCGATCCGTCATAACTTCATCAAAACTAAACCGCTTTTCAAGCGGAATGTCATTTTGTTCATGATTTGGTCTCTAAATTGATTCTGCATTTAAATTTTTTTCATCGAGAAAATTTTATATGCTTTCGATTTTTATCAAATTTTCCATACTTACCCCTTGACATTTTTTCAAAAGCTTTGATCACTCATAACTTCATCAAAAATGAACCGATTTTCAAGCGGAATGTCATTTTGTTCATGATTTGGTCTCTTAATTGATTCTGCATTCAAATTTTTATCATCTAGAAAATTTGATCAAAATCGAAAAAATATCAAATTTTCCATACTGACCCCTTGACATTTTTTCAAAAACTTTGGTCTCTCATAACTTCATCAAAAATTATTCGATTTTCAAGCGGAATGTAATTTTGTTCATGATTTGGTCTCTTAATTGATTCTGCATTCAAATTTTTATCATCTAGAAAATTTGATAAAAATCTTTAAATTGATTCTGCATTTAAATTTTTATCATCTAAAAATTTTGATATATTTTCGATTTTTATCAAATTTTCTATACTGACCCCTTGACATTTTTTCAAAAACTTTGCTCTCTCATAACTTCATCAAAAATTAACCGATTTTCAAGCGGAATGTCATTTTGTTCATGATTTGGTCTCTAAATTGATTCTGCATTTAAATTTTTATCACCTAGAAAATTTGACCCCTTGACATTTTTTCAAAAACTTTGATCTCTCATAACTTCATCAAAAATTATCCGATTTTCAAGCGGAATGTCATTTTGATCATGATTTGGTCCCTTAATTGATTCTGCATTTAAATTTTTTTCATCTAGAAAATTTCATATTTTTTCGATTGTAAGCCATTTTCCAATTTTTCTTCTTCTTCTCGTAGTGTGTTACTTGGGATATGGATCGCCGGCCAGACTGCTGCCTCCGGCAATCAAGAAGGTCATCTCAGTGCCCTCAGAAATGGCCTGCAAAAAGGAGTGCATACATTTCAGGGAGACCACGCCCTTCAAGTGCTACGCCTTTAGTTATGGGTAAGTCGAAGAATAACATTCAAACTTTAGCTTACTAATTATAATTCCCTGCAGCTCCCATGGCAACTGTGAAATGTCGGATCTCGATCAGACAGAGTTAAAATTGGACATACATTATACGCATACGAAGGAAAGGGATTACTGGCTGTTTGCCTGGAATCCCTTCGATTGGACATGTCGCGATAAGGTCAATACGATCGGTGGCTCAAGGGTTAACAATGATCGACGCATGGATATATTCAGGGAACCGGGTAAACTGACACTCTTAACCTGTTGCACGTCCGTCATTGTGTAAATAACCACATTGGGCAACAGCTCCCAGTGCAGCTTCAGCCCCAAAAAATTGTAAACCTAAGTAGTTTGTAATATTGTATTATGTGTAATTAGTTTGTAACGGCGGAGAATGTAAATAATGTACAGTAGATCCAAAAACATTGGCGAATCCAATCCCACTCCCCAATCATACAATTTACTAACCCAAACTGTTGTGTATGTTGCGCATGTCTCAATAAGGAACTCTTCCAAACTTTAACTCTTAACTAACTTTTCATTCGCCTTAAACGTATCGAAGGAGACGTTGCCTGGCGACATTATACGGTCTCTGGAAAGCCCTGTCGTCGCAGCAGTCCATGTGAGAAGAATCTGATCACGGGATTCTATTCCTGCGAAACGGATGGTTCCGAAATTGGCTCGTGGGATTACTGCTGCAAGACGGATCATCCGTGTGGCTATAGTCGCGGCTTCGACTATCCCTGGTAAGTTTAAAGCTGATAATATAATTTCGAAAATATCTAAATGGTTTAAAAAATCATAAGGCTGTTTTACGAATAATAAGGTTTATTTTAAAAACTTTCTATTTTTTGTAATATCATAACCAAACTCAAATAATTGTGCATTTGGTAATGTCTTATATATCCTGATAGCTGCCATAGAAACGATCGATTAAAATTTTGAATTTCATTTAAATTCTTACATCACTAATAGAAAATAGTCAAAAATGTAAAATGAATTTAAATTAAAAGAAAAGACTTTATATCACTGATGAAAAATAGTAAAAAAATTTAAAATGAATTTTAAAGTATAAAAAGTCTTTATAAAAAAAGATAGTATATTTAAATTTCTTGCTTTTTTCAGGTGCTTTGTGGGCGATGAGGCGGATCAGTGGCGCAAGTGCAGCGATCGTTATTTTCCCGGCAACAACAACACCACAAAGGCAACACATTCAAATCTTGGTCTTGCCAGTAGTTCTAAGCAGAAACAGAAGCATAAGCCACTGCAGCCAGCGACAGCCGCGAGTAGTGAATATACACAGCATCCACCACGTCCCGGAGGATTGCAGAGTCTCAGTGATTTTGCGGCCGCAAGACTTTGGCCCGTAACGTATCTGTATAGCGAGGGGCCTCCAAATGCGACGGAGTTTAGTAATTTCGTTGATTGCAACAAGGAGACGTGTTAGCGGCACGCAAAATGCACATTAAGTATTGTAGTTCCCCATTATCAGATTTTCCCCCCAATAGTTTTAAAACCATACTTAGTTCTAACCATTTGACTCGTAACAATGACGAATAACTTTTTCTCACCGTTTTGCAATGTGTCGTTGTGATTTTCAATGAGATTGGAATACCATTTTCCGTCATATTCAAATCAAAAACTAATTAACTTATTAATTTTAATATGCGAAGCTTTTTAACGTTAATCATAGTTTCGTGTTGACGATAAATTGTGTATGTACTTATGTATTTAAGTCGAATTGTATATGTACTTAATATCTTCATCACATCTAGAATATACGATTAATAATAAATAAATAAAACTAGTTAACTGCAGAGCGGTTGTAACTCATTCGTATTCGAATTTAGTTGTTAATTTAAATTTCGCGCCATCGTATTCAAATATTATGAAATTTTTCTTGCCTACCGAAGCATTCAGCTTTTGTCATCGACTACTTATCGAAAATAATGTCAATCAAAGCTAGTTTTGGCTACATTCAGATCAGCTTTTTTGGAAATGTACTTATTTTTTTAAGTACAAAAAATCAAACCAGATCGGAAACTTTTACCGGATGGGCAACCCTCGGTTATTTTTCAGACGGGTGGCAGCATCTTCCAAAGACATTTATATCAGTGATGGGCACAGTTTCGCACGCGTGCACATCAGCTGTCGTGCTTGTCGTAAAAAACATTAAATATGCACTGCGAGATAAAGTTGAGAATCACTATGCTTTTAATTTTTAATGCAAACACATTAAGAATTGGAGATTTATTTATTTATTTGGAGGCCATATGACAATCCGCTGGAAAATCGGTTTAGTTTTGATCAAGTTATTGTTGAATGTTATACTCACTTTGGTACTGTTAAACTAACATTGGCACTGTTAAACTAACATTGGCACTGTTAAACTAACATTGGCACTGTTAAACTCACATTGGCACTGCTAAGATAACAGAGTTCTGCTAACTGACCACCCACGCAGCATATAAAAGGAGGCCATCTCGCAGTAGTCAGGCAGTTAGTGTTCGGCGCTCGAAGAAGGCGGATCAACGGGAAGTGTCAAGTGAAGTGAAGTGACAAGTGGAACCAACTCTTGTAATTATTTTGTAAGCTTAAAAATTATTTAATAAGAATAGTTTTATATAATATAGTTTTATATATTATATAGTTTTATATATAATAAAGTCTTATATATAATAAAGTTTTAGATATAATATAGTTTTATATATAATAAAGTTTTATATATAATTAATTTATATTTAATTTAGAAAAGTTATTTTTTTTTACGACAGCTGATTTTCACGCGTGCGAGGCTATGCCCATCACTAATATAAATGTCTTTGGGAGATGTTGCCACCCGTCTGAAAAATATAAAAAAAACAACTTGTGGAATGTTTTTTATTGTGCAATAACGTGTCGGCGTTTTATATTTTCTAAATATTATTAATTAAAGTGCAATAAGAAATGAGTAGCTTGAAGTTTGGAAGCATTCTGACCATTGGCGCTACGGCCTTGGGTGCGTTCTATCTCGGTTCATATGCAGAACGTCGCAGCAATAATAATAATAATGAAATTGATCGAGGAAATAAATTATCACGTTTACCCGGATTGCCCGCATTTGCAACAGTTTCAGCGGCTTCACTGATACCAGCTAGCGAAGCCAATCTGTCGGCAACGCCCTCACGAATTGGGCAGATTATGAAATATGGATTTCCCGGCCTGGATCATGTGCGTTCTCAGTCGGATTATGTGTTGTCCTACGACAGACGCAACCGGGTGCCTCATTGGGTGTTTGAGCACCTAACCGCCGAATCGGTGGCCAAAAACGATGCCGTCGATCGTGCCAAGTCCGACTTTAAGCCCGACGAGAGCATACATCCGTACTTCCGTGCCCAGAACACCGATTACCGTCGCTCCGGCTATGACCGCGGTCACATGGCCGCAGCGGGCAATCATCGCCTGCACCAGAAGCACTGTGACGACACCTTTCTGCTGTCCAACATGGCGCCACAGGTGGGACAGGGCTTCAATCGCGATGCCTGGAACACACTCGAGACGCATGTGCGCAAACTAACCAAGTCCTATACGAATGTCTACGTCTGCACCGGTCCACTGTATCTGCCCCACAAGGAGGATGACGGCAAGATGTATGTCAAGTACGAGGTAATCGGAGCCAACACCGTCGCCGTACCCACGCACTTCTACAAGGTGATTGTTAGCGAAGCTGCCGACCAGAAACTGCACATGGAAGCCTACGTGATGCCCAACAAGGTGATCAGCAATGACACACCACTTCAGGTGTTCCAGGTGCCGCCAGAGACGGTGGAACGTGCCGCCGGACTGCTCTTCTTTGATCAACTCAATAGGCAACAATTGGCCAGCATAAATGGCAAAAAAGTTTAAGATCTTTTAGAGTTTTTAGTAAATTGTATTTTGTTTAATTTATGGTTGATTTCTTCAAGTTGCTTTTCTTTTTGAAAGAATTGTGTGTTGATTAATAAAATGTAAACAATTAATACAGCATTTTACAAATATATATAGTAAGTAGTATGAAGGAGCGTGAGCAAGCAAAGCGTACAATAATGCAGTTTAATGTTCTTGGGTGTGTGTGTGCATGTGTGTGTGTATATTTGAGTGTGTGCCATGGTTGTTTACATGCCATGATTCTTGGAGCGCACATCATCGATCTTGAGAATCATCTTGACCAGCTGAGTGGACAGCAGAATCTGTTGTTTCTTCGAGTGCAGCGACTCAACAACATTGTGATGCTTCATGTCCGATTCGCCAGTGAGCATGCAATCCACACCCAAGCTGGATTTCTTCTCAGCCACCTGGCTGGCCTTCAGTTCCGACAATGTTTCAATTGGATGCAGTCCACTGTTCTCAGCCAGCGCCAAGGGAATGCTCTCCAGGGCGACGGCAAACGAGCGGAATGCATACTGTTCCAGTGTGGACAACTGATCGGCCTCCTTGGCCACAGCCAGGGAGCAGCTTATCTCAGCAGCGCCACCGCCATAAACAATACGCGAATCCTTAATCAGGGAACGCACCACACAGATGGCATCGTGTATGGAACGCTTTGCCTCGGCAATAATCATGGCATTGCCGCCGCGCAAGAAGATTGTGACTGCCTTGGAGTTCTTGCACTCCTCAATGACCAGCATCTTGTCTTTAGACGTGCCAAAGGCTGTCAGAAACAGAAAACAGCAGTTAGATACGAATTCAAAGATTCCAAAGAGATGATAACTTACCCATTTCACGCACCAATCCAGCGCTGCCCAGTTTCTCGGGTGTCAGCTCCTCGAAACGTGGCACAATGCGACCGCCGGTGGCAATGGCAATCAGTTCAATCTCGGGACCACCGACCCAACGCACAGCTGGCAAATCCTGCTGCAAGAGCAGATGATTGGCCTCATCATCGAAGCCCCACTGGCAAATGGCCAAAGTGGCGCCGGCATCCTTCACCTGCTTGACCATCTGCGTGAACTTCTCCTGCTCGTATTCGCGGAGTGCTCTGTAATCCTCGGCGGAGGTGACATCCAACTTATGCTTGGTCTTTGGCTTGGGTGGCTCAAAGGGGCAGGTGAGAATCGCCAGCTTGACATTTTTCAACTCCTTGGGCATTTGAGAGTGACTCAAAGTCTTATCAACAATGACACCCTTGACCAGCATCGAGTCCTCCATGCGTCCACCGACTTTCGTCTCAATCTTGATCAGCTCAAAGTTGACATCCCGCTTCTCAATATCAGCCACATTGAGAACCGCATCGACGGCCATTTCAGCCATCTGACGATGACATTTGTTCACAATCTTGCTGCCCAGCGTTGTCATGGCAATCTGAATGAGCGGCTCCTTGTTCTTGGGATCGACGGGGAAGGGTTGAGCAATTGCATCCAGCTGCTTGATGGCACACTGTGCAGCCAATTCAAAACCATCGGCAATACGAATCGGATGAATACCGCGATCAATCAGACTCTCTGCCTGCTCCAAGAGTGCGCCAGCGAGCACAACCACACCGGTGGTGCCATCGCCAATCTCATCGTCCTGCGACTGCGACAGCTGCACCATCAGTTTGGCAATCTCATGATCCACCTCCATGAGCTTCATTATGGTGGCACCATCATTGGTCACCGTCACATCGCCATCGGGACTGACCATAATCTTGTCAAGACCTTTGGGTCCCAGCGATGTCTTCAGCGTTGTGGCAATCTGACGTGCCGCCATAATGTGCGTCTGTAAACAAGAGAGAACCGAGAGAGAATGAGCATAAGATATACCATATATAATATGGGTTTTCCTGAAACAGATTCGGATTTAGTTTAGCCGATCAGCTGTTCACAGTTGCTTGCTACATACAGCATTTATAATTAAATAAATAAATTAAATTAAAGCAAAATTAATACTATAGATGTCAAAGATAGATATTATACCAAGGGCTGTGCAAATCAGTATCAAATCAGTGTGCAAAAAGGGTAGTTCCTGAAACTAATTTAGATTTGCTTAAACCAAATTTCAGGAATACCCCTAGTATGTAAGTATGTATGTGGCGCGTGACTCAACCGGCAGACAGTTAGTTGAACATCTGTGCGGCGTCTTAACCTCAACATGTAAAAGTGATGTCAGAATTTGGCAACAAATACTCTGTTTCTTGTGTTTTATTCTAACATACAACAATACATCATTCATTGCTTATTTATGCCTGCAAAGAACACTTTAAGCAACTAATTCATATGGCGACTATGAAAAATGCCGGCAGTTGAGAACATCTGGAACATTCTGCATTCGATGCGTCATTGTTTTTAAAGCCTCGAGATTTTCCATTTTCAAGAATGTTTTTGGTTGACTTTAAGTCACATATTGGCACTAAGCAATTTGCATATCCTTTTTCAACTCATTGAATATATCAAATTTTCATTTACCTTAATGGCATCTGTTCCAGTGATGCGCTTCTGCTGCTCCTGGTCGCGGAGAATGATGAAAGGGCGACCATATTCGTCAAACGCGAACGTTCCTGGAAAGGCGCTCATAGTTGCTTAGTTAAAAGGACCGTGGATTTAATTGTATTTCACAGATTAAATTTGCTTTCCTTCCCTAAACGAATCGCACAAAAATTTGACTGACAATAAATGATAGCGATGACACCAACCACTCGTTATCGACTGCAATATATGCTGCTATCGATGACAAAATTCGAACGATTGTCCTGAAATGAACAAATACGTTTATATTTATTTGAATATCCATCATTTATTTCCTTGATTAAAACAAAAACTGAAAAGCTTATTTGACTTTAAAACGAGCACTTACTTGGCTTTTGAAAATATATTAGCAGTTTCTATACTATCGATAGATTCACTAGTTCCGGCGCCCAATTCGAATAAGAACTTGTTTTTAAGTGCATTTACCAAATATTTCGCAATTATTATTAAATTGGATAACAACTTTTAATTTGAAATTAGATTTAAAAAATAGATTATCATTTTGATATAAGTTGAATGTTCGCCACCCATCGGTGGTAAAAGTTTTAACAGATTTTGCAATTTGATTTGATTGGTACATGTTGCCAGATCTGAAATTTTTTGAAGGGTGGCAACTTTTAGACAGGGCTGCATTTTAAAACAGGGCTGCGTTTTTAAAACAGGGTGGCAATATTCCGCAGTACGGAATTGCCAACAATTGGCAATTGGGATCCCACTCGATTCATTATCAATTCAGCAGTCGAACTAATCAGATCGCAAGTGCAGAGTTTTTCTTAAACGCTTCTCGCTAAGCTAGCCACAAATTTTGTCCAATCAAAACCCAATTTTTGTTTCTTTGTGCGTTAAGTTGCAACCATTAAGTGTTAAAATGCCATCAAACATGAATAATAAACTGTAAGTAATGGTTGTAAAATGCCATACAGAGAAATAGTGCAAAAATCGATTTTGTAGTGAATGATATATGAAAAGAGAATGGAAAATAGTGCATGGGTCCCGTAAATAAACGGTCCCAATCCAATTGGTGGCATATAAATTATATATTTGTTGGTTGTAAATAAATATATATATGGCAAGTTGTTTGTAGTGAAAATATTTTTAAGTGTAATTTTCTAACAAATTTCGGAACGGTGCTGGTGGTGTAACAGTAAAATGTAGTACGTACAAGGTACAAGGTATATATGCAAATATACAAGCATACATACATACGTACGTGAAAACATATGTACTTGTATGTTTGTATGTGTGTGTAACACATTGCAGATAAATGTGTGCGAGAGTACACATAACCAAACAAAGAAATGAGATAATGTGCGAACCGTAGGTAAAGTAAATGATTGATTTCAAAAAATATTTCCTTCGATATGTGCTTTTTTGAAATGTCATTTTTTTACTTTATTTTTGCGTATTTTATTTTGTTTTTTCTCTTCGTAGCAGCCATCTTGTTCGCCTTAAATTGTTGTTGTCTGTTGTCACCCCGAAACAGACGTGAAGTGGAGACCGAAAAGTATAAAAAAAAATAAAGGAAACCTGATAAATATTTATTTGCAACCAAACACTTGCTTACTTGTTTATATCAATTAACAAATTGATTGCTTTAAATTGCAAAATCATTTTCAACTCATTTCTTTGTTGATGTGCTTTGTCGGCACTGTCTGGCAACGCTGTCGCATTCATACACAATAACAATTTTCATATATCTATGTAGTGAACGTTGCGTATACATATGTATACGTATGTGTAATCGAACTATTTTTAATATTTATTTATTTGCTTACTTGAAAACCCATTTGCTTTCAATTCGCTTAATTGACTTGACTTTCGACGTGAACGTGAGCTGTAATTTATGCAGTTAAATGACAATTGCCTTGCAATACAACTACAACTGTATTGTTGTTGTTGTTGGCTTCGACATTGGAAGTTTCTAGTTGGACCAATTACAGTTATTACGCTTTAAACAATGTGACTTTTATTGCTGTCCTTATCTCTGTTTGTCCGTATCCGAATAGCAGCACCGTCAGCATTGTTTGCACTCCATCTTATTATCTCGCTGCCAAAGTAAACAAACACAAAAACAACAACAGCAAAAAAGCTTCGACCCTATTGACTTTGTGTGTGTGTCTAAAAAGAAAGAAAAGAACAAAAATGAAGCTGCAACCGGTTTGTTTGTTAGCTACGTTGTTTCTTCAATTGTTGTTGTTTTTTATCCGGTTAAAAGTTTCTTCTGACATAGATTTTTGGATCCAGCGCTCTCTCATTACGTCACAATATACAAACACTCTTTTATGTACATATTTACAAACAACGGAAAATTCCAGTCGCTTTGCTGCTGCACTCTCAGCTGTGTGGCAAGTTAGAGGTGCACAACCATATAAGCATACATATATATTTCTATGTATGTGTGCATACAACAACAAATAACCCCATTTATGCATATTGTGTGTGTGTATGATAAAGAACAGTACAATATTGGGTTAATCGACCAATAGCGAAGAGGAAGACGAAGAGAGGGAGAAAGAAAGACAAAAAGAGAAAGATGCGCCCTGTAAATTGCTGACTCAGAAGGTCATAATGAAAGTGGTTGCATCCTCGTTCGTGCCACTTTACACGTTTCAACGTCCACATCTTATCTTAATAAACATCATAAAGCTGTCTCAATCATTCATCTTATCACTCTTTGCTTTTGTCATAGCTACAATAATTAAAACAATAGAATAGCTTGTGATTATTTTTTTTTATGAGTGTTTTAAAAAAATCTTTCAAATTGTGTTTGCATACATGTGCGTGTGTTTATGTTGTGTGACATGTTTGCTTTCAACTGGAATTGCAGCTATTTAACTTTAATTCCATGTCTACATGCAGTAGTATCCATCCAATTGACGTGTTTGTATAAGACGCTCCATTTAGTTATCTCTTCTTACGTTATCTAAATTATAGCCTATAGTATTTCATAAGATCCGCTTGGAGATGTTCAAATCTAAATACAAAGTTATTTTTAATCTTCCCTTGTTGGTCCTTGTCACGTGAAACTGTCGCATGTTTTCTTTCCAATGATTCATTCCAGTTTGCGGTAAATCTCGTCGAATTTCAATGCGTGGTGCAAAAACGTGAGAAGAACAACAAGTATATACACACAAACACACATGTATTTATGATTACGGTATTTCAAAAGAAAACGTCCGACGCTCCTCCCACATACATACATACACACACACGCCTAATAATTGCTTATTTGAATGTGTGTGAGCTTTCATTTGTATTGTGCTTAATAACGTTTTTGACGGTCATCGCAGACAGCACGTCACGTACTCTCAAACATCGATTGGCGATTATATTATCGTTATCGTTTATATATTGTTTTGGCTATTTTTAGCTACTAAATTTATTAATGAACACAATTATAATTAATGCGTCGTGAGCACGACAAAAACACATTCCATTTGTAAATACCAACGTATATCGAAATTATCTTGGCGCACATTTTAATTTTCAAAGTATAATACAAAGAAAAAGGGGGAAAAGAAAATCAACAATTATTTATGTATATGTATCGCTGTTTTGCAATGTATTTTGTACTATATTTGCATAGACGCAAATTGGCAAAAGAGCAATGCAAATGTAATTAGTTTGTGTTTTTGTTTTACATGCCACTTGTTTGTTTGTATTTACTCTTTCGACACATTCTAGCTTTTGGGAGGGGATTGACTGGGACAACCGGGTCGACCTTCAAAGAAATTATAATACTAAAACATGCCCAAAGACAGCATTTATGAAATGTATAACTGTACTTTGTTCCTATTTAATCTATTAGCCCAACTAAGCAATAATATACCTATTGTGTCTGTAGTACACTCATACATACATATATACATGTATAAGTGCATGCATGCCGTGTTAATGTGTGTGCGTGTGTTTGTGTGTGTGTGTGCGGGAGGAGCAACTAAATCTTTTTGAAATAAAACGATGCCACCGCCGTTTAGCTGCCATCAGTTGCCAGAGAAACGCTCAACGCTTCGTTCGCTGCTGCGGCACGGAAAAAACAAATACAAACTCAATTACAAGCACACGAATATCTTTTTATTGTTGTAAAAAGCAAAAAACAAACAAGAGACAAGCGAATCGCTTTCGAAAGCCTTTTCGATGTAAACTTCTAGACGTTTGTCTAAGCGCAAACAAAACTGTGATAACGTAACTAGCACACAAAGTAACGGATCATATATAAACGTAACATAACTGTGATTACATTTGCATACAAGTACAAATCTTCCCCCATAACATACATATTTGTATTGGATTTAAGTTAACTGCAGTGATTAACATGCATCATCAGCAGCAGCAAGAAGCAGAACTGCATCAGCATTCAGAGTCAGAGGATCAACTTGGGTATGTGAATACCCTGCTTTCTTTGGCATGTTCCCTGCAATCTCAATCAGAGTGTCATCTCTCAATTGCATGCACGTGTCTATCGATTTAATAGGGCCTCTGCAATCGATCAATTAACATGCCACCATTCTATGCACTGCCTCCAGTAGTTTGCCTCTCTTCTCTCACTCTCTCCTCTCTCTCTCTGTTCTTGGGCACTTGCTTGTGCTTCTGCTTCATACATATGTATGTATATATTTATACGCCCACAGTCACTCTCAATTTGCAACGTTTTGCCAAGTGCGCAGTTTGTTGTTTAATTGGCAACAATAGAGGGAAAGAAAAATAAGAAATTTTTAGCATACACATTCCACATTCTCTGCCGGTTCGGTAAATTGTATGTATGTATGTATGACTATTGTACGTATTTATTTTGTTTGTGTGATTGTCCCCCCCGACTAAATGTTGCTGATTAACTAAATGAACCCAAGAGTACAAAAAGCGAATAAATGAATAAAGAGAGCTGTCCGTCGACAGTCCAGTATCAATTGTAATACTGTCATGGAATTGCTCTCTTTGAATGATATTCGACGTTGCCCAAACTAACCATTAACTAACACCTTGTCCACTGTCCCACTCTCTTTGTATTTTAAATTGCGAATAGCGAAATGAAGAGAGCTATCCGTCGACAGTCAAGTTGAAACAGATTGTAATACTGTCATGGAATTGCTCTCTTTGTATAATATTCGACAAGCGGCGATATATACTACTCATCTGTATCAAATTGTATATGTCCGAATAATTTGGTGTTGGATACTCTTCTTCTTCCAGGCCAAAAACAAAAAACACAAGTCACATTTTTCAAATTCAAGTTTCATTTCGCTATTGTTTCATGACAATATTTAGACTTTCAACATTGTTCGCGACCCGCCCGTTATAATTAATTGCCCTTAACTTATGTATGTGTTAGAATGTGATCCTTGTGCATCCTACAAGCCGCCGCGACCACGTCCTCCTGTGGGACCGCCTTGCCAGGCGCCCCGTCCGCCACCACCGGGTGCTCCCGGTGGACCACCACCACCGCCTCGACCGCCACCTGCGGGACCAGTTCCTCTGCCTCGACCACGAGCTGTTTATTAAAATCGAGACGTTAGTTAGTACAGAATGTGCACACACACAGTCATATAAAAGACTCACCCTGTGCTCTGAGTATCGCTGCTTTGCCGCGTCCGGCCGTCCCTCCCAGTCCCTTGCCGGTCTGCTTCTTAAACATCGGCGCATTCTTCAGCATGTCGGGCAGTATGAGAAAACGAATCTTTGAGCCGCGAATGTAGACATTCTCCAAATTAGCCGTGCGTCCGTCCCTGTAGGTAACCGTAATTTGTGTCATTTGACAGTTCATGTTGTCCTCGGCCTCGATGAGCTTGCCGCGATAGACTTCGCCGGTGATTGTCTCACAAGTAATTATGTGACCTTCTGCTTCGTGCAAAACTTTAATGGGTACGCCAATCGACATGTTTACGGTAGTTTGTTTTAGTTTATTTTAAAAGATTTATTGATTTTTCTTATTATTTTCTTTCCGACGCCGCAAATTTTCGCTGTTTTTTCTTTGCGCAAACGTTTACGAGTGAATGTGTGTGTGCGACAGCTGCCCGTGCCGCCATGCTGTGGTGAAAAAGTCTGCGTGCGCGCAGGGTTGTATTTCAACGGCATGGTTGCATGAATTTGTTATCGCTTTGCTATCGTCGTACAGTCAGTGTTGCCAATTCAGCTTTTTACTTTGCCAGATCTGGCAACTTTTTAAATGTCAATAGCGGGTAAAATTACGGCGGGATTTTTAACTATCTTTAAAGTTAGACTTTTCAAATCATATCTAAATTAAATTTTGTATTTTAATTAAAATAAAAAAATAAATTGTAGATCTAAAAGACTTCGAGATCTGTATGTACATAGATGTGGACAGACTATCTTAGCTTTTTATAGCTGTTTACAAATATTTATTTAGCTTTTATAAGCCCTGAAGGCCTGAAATTGCTTACTGCGATTAATTTAAGATAGCGATATTCTTATCTTTATAAACATTCTTAAATACGAATATGTCTGCGTCATAAAAACACATGTGCTTAACTTGATTCGACTTTACTGATAAATATTGCACACGTTTATTCAGTCTGCCAGTCAGTTTTACATTAGCTATTACGCCGTTAAGCTGTTTTCAGTGTCTCGCCACCAATTGTCTTTAATAATGAATTGGTAAATTAAATGGAATCCCATGTACTACTACAAAATCGACAAGGCAATCGATGGAATTTTAAATTGATATTTAATATGGGTGTATTTTGTTTGAATTGTTATTTCATTCGCAGCGACCCAATCTTTAGTAGTAGCTTCGTTAGAAGAGACTTTAATGATAGCGGAGTTGCTGGATGTGCTGATGGCAAGCTCCGTACCATCTCGACTTCGTCTTGCGCCACGAACATGTCGACCGAATCTTACCGCATCTCTCTCGGCGTAGGGCCTCTGTGGTGGTCCTGATGTCCCTGTCCACCACAGAACAGATCACGATAGGGCATCGCTCTTAACGGGTAAGTTAATTATAGATATATACAAATATTATTCTATAAAATGATGTGTTTTTATATATTTTTTTACAGGCTACAGCCGGAAGTCTTCGGTCGACTCGGCTGGCGGCAGCTTGTTCGAGGCCAGCTCTCGGGCATCGTCATCCTCGTCTTCGGAATGCTCCGACACGGAGTCGCACGACATTCATTCGTTGTGCTCGGAGGATGACTGCCAGGAGGTGTTGCGCCAGATCCTGCAGCATGACCAACCGGTGCATATTTCCATCAAATTGCACGTCACTGAAGACCAGTCTACGAATTGGATGTCGATTTTAAACCCGACCAACAACATTTTATATGTCGCTTTCCCAACTGATTTACCCCCGTCTGGCTCCAAGCAGACCTTCATCTCGCTTCTGGAGTTTGCCGAGGATAAATTGGAGGTGGACGGCATTGTAATGGTTATGCGCAAGGATCAACCGGAGTGCGGTCGTTTAATTGAGGCATTCCTTTTCATGGGATTCGAACCACTATCGAGAAAGTCACCGAAGGCACCACCAGCTGCAATCAACGATAATGAAAACTACTATTTCCTGTACAACATCGAGGAGTAGACAAAAGTGACAACGTTGACAAAAATTGTAAATCGAACGATTTAAGAAGACACTAACATGCAGAAAATCTGATAAATTTCTTATTCAAAGTTATCCAAAACAATAATCAATTAATTAATCTGTAGTGTTTGCAGTAATAATAATACATAAAAATCCGTGTAGTAGATCATCACAAACTGACATATTGACCCCAATGTGTTCAATGAAAAATCAATTTTCTAATTCTTAAAAATCGTTTAAAGTTTTGTCAACGCAACTTTTTTCTTTTGTGTAGTCTTTCAATCAAGGCCCACATTTAAATACCAACTTTGCGTTAGCCACGTTAAGAGCAAGCATCAACTTGTCGTAAAATATTAAACCACATATAACCAAAAAAAAAAAGAAAACGAAAAAAAATATATAAAAAGTACGAAAATGTAAAAAAAAAATTAATATATATTAGTCTTAAGTTTATTTGTGAAATATTTCAATACTTATTATTTATGTTTTATATATTTTTTGTCAAATGTATTCATTTCTATGTATTCTAAACGATATATGTTATTCTGATTATTATCCTATACTTTTCTTGAATCAATAATTTCTTAAATCCCACAAATGTATTTCTTCTAAACAAGTACTTTATCCATATAAATATATATATTCAATTTTGTATACTTATGTACGATGAACATGAAGAAAAGAAGCATTCGAAAGTTAATACAAACATATTTATATAATGAACTAATACCTTTAAAAAGCAAACACACATATTTAGAGAGACATACAAATATTTAAACTAACCAATAAATTTCAAAACAATAGATTTAACACGGATCTACACACACCAACCAAGCAATCGAAAGTTAACGTTTTATTTCCATTTATATGATTTTTTTCAAGAATACGCAATAAAATTATCAATCCAGTAAAAAAATTTGTTTGACAAAATCTTCACTTTGAAGAGGGAGAAATCCATTATCTAAGTATATTGGATTAAAGCTCTAACTAAATGAATGCCAATACTTATTATGAGAGATAAGTTATTGATTACTGATGTGGAGTCTATAAATATACGCTTAGATAACTCGGCAATTGGAATATTTAGCAGTTAGCTTCTGTACGGCACTTCGTTTATATGGTGGAAACTCTTTGAACTGATTGTGAAATTTACCTATCATCAATAATCTTCTTCGGTACACGTAGAACTCGACTTCGACCTTAAACCACGTAATTGTAGCTTTGCTCAGTTTTGTTTCTGGATGGCAATTCCTACCAAGAATTGTCGTTATCCACCATCTATATGCTCGATCTGTGCTTAAACCTGACTGGGATCATACACATATACAGATGTTATACACACAAGTATTAGAAAATACATAAACTATTGTATGCTGTCTATATCGGAGTTTATGGGCGATAAAATGGCGAGCACTGACGCATGCACGTGTACATACGTATGGTATGTATGTATATACAATATAGGGGCTGGACGTACGTATCGTATAAAAGATAAGGTTATAACCAGCAGCGGAAGAGTTTCCGAAAGCAGTCGACATTTGGACGTTTGCGTTTACACATCGAAGTTGTAAGGCAGAGTTAATAATAAAAATATTAAAGAAAAAAAAATAAACAGGAGATACCATGTCAAAGGCGGTGAGTGCTTTAGTGGGCCGATATTGTTGTTATCTTATCCGTTTAGATAACAAATGTATTGCTTCAATCCAGTGTTCTGGTTTGGCATTAGAATGTAACGTTTTTGTTGTTCTTCAATCAGGTGTTTATCATTGCAACGATTCTGATTTCCGTTGTGCTGGCGTCGCAAGCAATTGAGGATGATCATCATCGGTCACATAAGCACCACAAACGTCAGCATTCGTCGTCTATTGATCACCACAATGGACATCCGGCGGAGCATTCCAAGCACCATATACAGGATCTAAAGAAGGAGAAAATTAATCATGGTCAAATGCCAGTGCCATTGGCACCACATCATTCCAAGTCCCAACGCAACGGAAGACGACACAAGACGTCCAAGAGCTCCAAGCCATCGAAGAATCATCATCATCAGCAGTCGAAACCAAGCCATCATAAAGTACATGAGACCCATAAGACACATCATGGACATGGAAGGAAGCACCATTAGTAGTTTCTTTGAGTTTCCTTTTTAAAACTGGCCTCAATTAATCTTATACATAATATACACACATATATCTAATGTAATATCCAACTTTTTGATGCCACATAAAAAAAAACACCTTTAAGCTATAGTGAAATTCACAATTTTTGTAGTTTTTGGCAAACTTTTTTCAACGGGTTTTAATCTTTGAACTCATGATCTTCATTGTGTGGAAGGGCAACAGGTTCAGCTCCAAATTACCTATACAATTACCAAACACAGCTCCAAATTACCTATACCATTACCAAACACACTTTTCTGTTGTTTCTTTTTTCACATTTCCCCCTTTAAATTATGATGACGACGTCTAGCCACATAATTATTATTTCGACTTCTTCGTAAGCGCTTCAACAATCTTGCAATTTGGATTTCAACGTAAAAAAAGCAGTGAAATAATGTTAATGATAATAAAGTTAATTTTTTTTCTGGTGCGGTTAAACCGGTGTTAATTGTTGTGGGGTCAAAAGCATTAATGACGTCTTATATTTATAAACAAAAAATAAGAGGCAACCTAACTGGAATTTCACGACCAGGGGTCGAGTGACAGAAGTCAATTAATTTAATAAAAATAAGCTACCAAATGGTTAAAAAGATGAAAAAGATATCATTAAAACGAACAAAATTGTTTTATAAATAAACCAAATTTCTTTTTTTTATTAATAAAACTATTTTTTTTTGTATTCGAAAAAAGGCCAGTTTTAGCGAAAAATGCCAAGTGTGGCAACCTGTTCAGCGCACATCCCTGTCGTGTGTGGGCTCCCTAAAAAATAACGTTTTTTAAGCTGAATATATGATCTACTACTTTTTTTTTTAGTGAATATATGATCTACTTCAATTTAATTTTCTTTATTTAATTTTAATTTTTATTTAATATATATAATTTTTTCCCGTTGTCAAAAAAATAAAGTAAAATAGTGACAATTTTTTTTTAATTTTTATTAAAATTGGGATAATGTATTTGGTTGTTAGTACGATTAAGCAAAGGAACTAAGCAAATAATACTACACTTTTAAGTTTAAACTATACTATGCTACTATTATTAAATTGATTGTTCATATCGTCTGTTCAACCCCAAACTGGATAAATTGGACGACGATAGTAGCTTCCGTAGCCTCTGTATCTACCATATCCATATCCGCCGTATCCGCCGTATTTGTAGTAACTGCTGCCACCGTAATATGGGCTATAGTACGAGGAAGAAGGAACATAATAACCAACGCCAATGCTGTCTGCTGTAGAGAGATCATCGACCTCAACCTCGGCGGACAAGCTCTTTGAAACAAATTAAATTAAAAATTATTTCCGAAATATTTTAAGTATATTTGTTTTATTACCTCTGCAGGTGCAGAATTCGCTGGTGTCAGCATCAAAATTAGAGCAGTCAAGCAAAGACAGACTATCAATAGCTGCAATTGGAGCAAAAATAAGTAATTGAACAATCTTAGCGAAATTTATCTGTAAAAGGTTTACCTTTGTCATTGTTAATGTTGTTTGTGAAAAATCACAGTACTTGGATTTTTTATATTTTTTTCTTGTGAGCTTTTTTCTTCTTTAGCAAATTATCACCTTTTTGCCGGGTTAAGCTCTGCTTGGAAGAACTGTTGTTGATGAACTGCGATTCTAAGCATCTTACCTTATTTCTTTTATAGTACGCAAAAAAGCCGGAGATCGATTTCGCACATGATCATTGATTGGTCAAACATTAGTCTGGATAAGTCGTTATCCGTCAGGAATTTTTTAAATTTAAATATATCTCTTTGTATACATGTATCAGGGTCAGGTTTTTCATACAGAGTTGTTTGTTTCGAACGAAATGATAATATAATTAGACTAATGAGTAAAGTAGTTCAATATCAAAACATGTTTTCCGTTTGGAATCATCACAAATACCCTCATTTCGTGATTGAGTAAATATGCTGACGCACTCGTCTAAAGAAATGTTGTTAATTAGAATAGCAAACAAACACATATACCTGTATTTCATTTGTTGACCAGCTCATTGATTTGATTATAACAATTAGAACTTTCGTTGGGGGATTTCTTTTCTATTTTGTTATGATTTTTTAAAATATTTTAAAGTTCAACGCATTTAACGTATTTACATCGATTCTCGATAGCCAACCGTCTATCGATTTCGTGTAGAAATCTATCGAGCCGCGTTGCCTTGTCGCTTATCGATACTGTGCTGCGAAACTATTGACCATCTCTGTAAAATGTCTGCCGCATCCTAAACGTTTTGCAAAAGAACCGGAAAATTGTTAAAAATCAACAAAAAGTGTTATAAACTTGTGAAATAGGTAAGAATTATAGTCAAACACAGTGCCTGTTTAATATAAGTACCAACATATGTGCTTAGTAGTTAAACTTCTTGGTAAAACAGCCGTGGTGAGAATTGCAAAACGCGGCGACGGCAGCGCTGTCTGTGTCTTCTTCTTCATAATTTTCACCTTAAAGTTGTAAACGAAACGTGTGTGTATTGTTTTTGATTCATATGTGCCATTTTTCATTTCCATTGATCGATTAGGAGTGTCGCACACAATTAAGCGATGTCTATACCGCCGTATATGATACCGCCAAACGCGTGGGCGGCTCAATTGTTTGACCAAGCGTATGCGGTGGCCAATGCACAGCGGGCCCAACTGCATGCGCAGCAGCAGATGGCCAACCAGATACAGCAAATACCACCGCCGGGTGCACCTTTGCCGCCGTCGGGTCACGGGTCGGCCAATGGCATGGCGGCGCCAACAGCGGGCATGCCACAGCCGCAGTTGGGTCAGATACCCACACCGAAACCGGACATTCTCACCGAGGAGAAGCTGCAGGAGAAAGCGCTCAAGTGGCAGCATTTACAATCCAAGCGTTTTGCCGAGAAACGCAAATTCGGCTTTGTTGACACACAAAAGGAGGACATGCCGCCAGAGCATATACGCAAGATTATACGCGACCATGGAGATATGACATCCCGGAAGTATCGTCATGATAAGCGCGTCTATCTGGGCGCCCTTAAGTACATGCCACATGCTGTGCTGAAGCTGCTTGAGAACATGCCCATGCCATGGGAGCAGATACGGGACGTGCAGGTGTTGTATCACATCACAGGCGCTATAACCTTTGTGAATGAAATACCCTGGGTCATTGAGCCAGTCTACATTGCTCAGTGGGGGTAAGTAGAATTTATATATAGTTCCTTTCATTAGCCAAGACTAAATGTCACTTATAATGCTATAGCACCATGTGGATTATGATGCGGCGCGAGAAACGCGATCGTCGTCATTTTAAGCGTATGCGTTTCCCTCCCTTCGATGATGAAGAACCGCCGTTGGACTATGCGGACAACGTTCTGGATGTGGAGCCATTGGAGGCCATACAAATAGAGCTGGACAATGATGAAGACAATGCCGTCTACAAATGGTTCTACGATCATCGGCCACTGGTCGATACACAGTAAGTACACAGTCTGATTTGTATCTATAATGAAAGTATCTACAGTTCTATCTATCTATCTTTTCTTTAGATTTGTCAATGGTTCCACTTATCGCAAGTGGAACCTTTCGCTGCCACAGCTGGCAACGCTTTATCGTCTGGCCAACCAGCTGCTCACGGATTTAGTAGACAATAACTTCTTTTACCTATTTGATCCCAAGAGTTTCTTCACCGCAAAAGCACTCAATATGGCCATACCCGGAGGTCCTAAGTTTGAGCCGCTTATTAAAGATCATAATGTTGGGTAAGTGCATTAGTTAAATACTTTCATAAATTGTTTAATTTCAATGTTTGTTTTAATTCACAGTGACGAGGACTGGAACGAGTTTAATGACATAAACAAAGTTATTATAAGACAGCCCATTCGCACGGAATATCGTATTGCTTTTCCATATCTATATAACAATATGCCACATTTTGTGCATCTCAGCTGGTAAGACATAACTTCTGAAACACTAATATTATATTATGTATTTACATGGCCGTAGAGTTATCAGCTAATCTTATCAGCTAGTAACGCTTCATGTCATGTTAGAGCAATCAAAACTCCCAATTTACTACCAATTTAGCGATTGATCTCCTGGGATGTGCAATACAAATGTTTGTTACGATTTTTGAGTCTAAATCGCAAGCTGCTGATAGTTGCATACATTGTAAAAGCTTTAAATTTAAGTATGTATATATTTTGTATTAACATTTTTTTTTATTAAATCTGTTTAGGTATCATACACCCAACGTGGTCTATATTAAGACCGAAGATCCCGATTTGCCAGCCTTTTACTTTGATCCACTTATCAATCCCATATCGCATCGCAATGTTAATACAAAAATTCAGGAACCCATGCCCGATGATGATGAGGACTTTACTCTGCCCGATGATGTACAGCCTTTTCTTCAGGATACTCCGCTTTATACGGATAATACGGCTAATGGTATTGCTCTGTTGTGGGCACCGCGTCCGTTTAATATGCGTTCGGGTCGTTCTCGTCGTGCCATCGATGTGCCGCTGGTCAAGTGCTGGTACAAGGAGCATTGCCCACCTGGCCATCCGGTTAAAGTGCGCGTTAGCTATCAAAAGTTGCTTAAATATTATGTGCTCAATGCTCTTAAGCATCGCAAGCCAAAGCCACAGAAGAAGCGGTAGGTTCACTTTATTAATACTCGCAATTTATAATATTTTTAATAATTGTCGTTTTATTGCAGTTACTTGTTCCGTTCGTTTAAGGCGACCAAGTTCTTCCAGACAACCACGCTGGATTGGGTCGAGGCTGGTTTGCAAGTGTGTCGACAGGGTTATAATATGCTCAATTTGCTGATCCATCGTAAGAATCTGAACTATCTGCACTTGGACTACAATTTCAACTTGAAGCCAGTCAAGACACTGACCACCAAGGAGCGTAAAAAGTCACGTTTCGGCAATGGTAACTGACCAATCTTCGCATTGTGTATATGATAGTCAATTATATAATCTTTAATTTCACAGCTTTCCATTTGTGCCGTGAGATTCTTCGCTTGACCAAGCTGATAATTGATTCCCATGTGCAGTATCGATTGAATAATGTGGATGCCTTCCAGTTGGCGGATGGTCTGCAGTATATATTTGCACATGTTGGCCAATTAACCGGCATGTATCGTTACAAATACAAGCTGATGAGACAGATACGAATGTGCAAGGACTTAAAGCATTTGATCTACTATCGATTTAACACGGGTCCAGTGGGCAAGGGTCCAGGCTGTGGCTTTTGGGCGCCAGGCTGGCGTGTTTGGCTGTTCTTTATGCGCGGCATAACGCCACTGCTGGAACGCTGGCTGGGCAACTTGCTGTCGCGTCAATTTGAGGGTCGACACTCCAAGGGCGTGGCCAAGACGGTGACAAAGCAGCGTGTGGAATCGCATTTCGATTTAGAACTGCGTGCCTCTGTTATGCACGATATTGTGGACATGATGCCCGAGGGCATCAAGCAAAACAAGGCACGTACCATCCTCCAGCATCTGTCGGAGGCGTGGCGTTGCTGGAAGGCTAACATCCCATGGAAGGTGCCCGGTCTGCCGATACCCATTGAGAATATGATACTGCGCTATGTTAAAATGAAGGCCGATTGGTGGACGAATACGGCGCATTATAATCGCGAGCGTATACGACGTGGCGCTACCGTGGACAAGACGGTGTGCAAAAAGAATTTGGGACGCTTGACGCGTTTGTATTTGAAGGCCGAGCAGGAGAGACAGCACAATTACCTCAAGGATGGACCCTACATATCGCCCGAGGAGGCGGTGGCCATATACACCACTACAGTGCATTGGTTGGAATCGCGTCGCTTTGCTCCTATTCCCTTCCCGCCACTTTCCTATAAGCATGACACCAAGCTATTGATTCTCGCATTGGAACGTCTCAAGGAGGCCTACAGTGTCAAGTCACGTCTGAATCAAAGCCAGCGCGAGGAGCTGGGCTTAATTGAACAGGCCTACGATAATCCGCACGAGGCGCTCTCTCGTATCAAGCGTCATCTGTTGACGCAACGCGCCTTCAAAGAGGTCAGTTCCTACTAAATTCATAAATTGAATGGAAGTTAATGTTATTTTTTTGGTATTTTTCAGGTGGGCATTGAGTTCATGGACTTGTACAGTCATTTAATACCTGTGTATGAGGTGGAGCCACTGGAGAAGATTACAGACGCTTATTTGGATCAGTATCTCTGGTACGAGGCTGACAAGCGTCGCCTGTTTCCACCATGGATCAAGCCCAGCGACACGGAACCACCACCACTACTTGCCTACAAGTGGTGCCAAGGTAACATCAACATCAAGAGTAAAAAAAGGAAGTGGAAAAACGCTGGACATGTGCATTTTGGGTGTGTGATTTGTGGCAAAGTGATGAGCTTGGATTCCATCCCCTTGTTGCAAACCTCACGCCTAAGGTGTTGCATTTAGACAACAAGATTCTATATAAGGACTGGCTGGATACTTAATATCAATACAGAATATTAATATTTTAAAGCAGGGAATAACACCGGAATTGATACTGCATTTAAATTTTTGACACCAAAAAAAATTTCATAATTTTTCAATTCTAAGTCACCTAAGATCCAATTTTGCATACTTGCATCATGATTTGGCCCCCCAATTGAATCTGCATTTAAATTTTTGACACCTAAAAAATTTCATAACTTTTCGATTCTAAGTCACCTAAAATCCAATTTTGCATACTTACCCCTTGACATTTTTTCATAAACTTTGATCTCTCATAATTTCATCAAAAATTAACCGATTTTCAAGCGGAATGTCGTTTTGATCATGATTTGGCCCCCAAATTGAATCTGCATTTAAATTTTTGACACCTAAAAAATTTCATAACTTTTCGATTCTAAGTCACCTAAGATCCAACTTTGCATACTTACCCCTTGACATTTTTTCATAAACTTTGATCTCTCATAACTTCATCAAAAATTAACCGATTTTCAAGCGGAATAACGTTTGATCATGATTTGGTCTTTAAATAGATTCTACACCTATATTTGTTTCGGTTCTATTCCCTGTTTTATAGATATAAGTTAAAGACATTTTGGAATTCTAGTTAAATAACTTTTTTTCGACAGGTATTAACAACCTGCAGGATGTCTGGGATGTGGGTGAGGGCGAATGCAATGTGCTGTTGGAGTCGCGATTTGAGAAACTCTACGAGAAGATTGATCTGACGCTGCTGAATCGTCTGCTGCGTCTGATTGTGGATCATAACATTGCCGATTACATGACGGCCAAGAACAACGTGGTCATCAACTATAAGGACATGAATCATACCAACAGCTATGGCATAATACGTGGCTTACAGTTCTCATCCTTCATAACGCAGTACTATGGACTTGTGCTGGATCTGTTGGTGCTTGGCCTGCATCGTTCCAGCGAAATGGCTGGACCACCGCAAATGCCCAACGATTTCCTAACATTCCAGGACGCAGTTACGGAAACAGCACATCCCATTCGACTTTATTGCCGCTATGTCGATCGCATACATTTGTTCTTTAGATTTTCGGCTGAAGAGGCGCGTGATCTGATCCAGCGTTATCTTACCGAACATCCGGATCCAAATAATGAGAACATTGTGGGCTATAACAACAAGAAGTGCTGGCCTCGGGATGCACGCATGCGTCTAATGAAGCACGATGTTAATCTGTAGGTTTTACCACCCGACACACTCCTTATAATCTCTGATTAATGTATTGTTTTTCCTTGCAGTGGACGTGCTGTGTTTTGGGACATTAAGAATCGTCTGCCCCGATCGGTGACCACCATTGGCTGGGAGAGCACATTCGTCTCGGTTTATTCCAAGGACAATCCCAATTTGCTGTTCAACATGAGCGGCTTCGAGTGTCGCATCTTGCCAAAGGTTCCTTTAAATCCCAATTCCTTGACAAAGTTCAGTTAATAATTAATTTTCTTCTTCTTTTTTTGCAGTGTCGCACTCAAAATGAAGAGTTCACGCATCGCGATGGCGTTTGGAATTTGCAGAATGAAATCACCAAAGAGCGAACGGCTCAGTGTTTCCTACGTGTCGATGACGAGTCCCTGGGACGTTTCCATAATCGTGTGCGTCAAATTCTAATGGCTTCCGGATCCACCACATTCACAAAGGTTCGTCTCATCAGCATGGCCTAGAATGCAATTTTTAAATATTTGTTTTTCCCCCAACTAGATTGTCAACAAATGGAATACTGCGCTCATTGGTCTGATGACTTATTTCCGCGAGGCTGTGGTCAACACTCAAGAGCTGTTGGATCTGCTGGTCAAGTGCGAGAATAAGATTCAGACACGTATCAAGATTGGCTTGAATTCCAAAATGCCTTCGCGTTTCCCGCCCGTTGTCTTCTATACTCCCAAAGAGCTGGGCGGCTTGGGCATGTTAAGCATGGGTCATGTGCTTATTCCACAATCCGATTTGCGCTGGTCCAAGCAAACCGATGTGGGCATTACGCATTTCCGTTCCGGTAAGTCAAAAACAAAAGGAACATACTTGTTTTGGTTTATTAATGTCTATTCTTTTGTGGACAGGCATGTCGCATGACGAGGATCAGCTTATACCCAATCTGTATCGATACATTCAACCGTGGGAGAGTGAGTTCATTGATTCGCAGCGTGTCTGGGCTGAATATGCGCTGAAGCGTCAGGAGGCAAACGCACAGAATCGTCGCCTCACCTTGGAGGACTTGGAGGACAGCTGGGATCGTGGTATACCTCGCATCAATACGCTCTTCCAGAAGGATCGACATACTCTGGCCTATGACAAGGGCTGGCGCATCCGAACCGAGTTCAAGCAGTATCAGGTGCTCAAGCAGAATCCCTTCTGGTGGACACATCAGCGACACGATGGCAAACTCTGGAATCTGAACAACTATCGTACGGATATGATACAGGCGCTTGGCGGCGTCGAGGGTATTCTGGAGCATACGCTATTTAAGGGCACTTACTTCCCAACGTGGGAGGGTTTGTTCTGGGAGAAGGCGTCTGGCTTTGAGGAGTCCATGAAGTACAAGAAGCTGACAAATGCACAGCGCTCTGGTCTCAATCAGATACCCAATCGTCGTTTCACACTCTGGTGGTCGCCAACAATCAATCGTGCCAACGTCTATGTGGGTTTCCAGGTGCAGTTGGATCTAACGGGTATTTTCATGCATGGCAAGATTCCGACACTGAAGATATCGTTGATTCAAATCTTTCGTGCTCATTTGTGGCAAAAGATACACGAGTCCATTGTGATGGATTTGTGTCAGGTGTTTGATCAGGAGCTGGATGCCCTCGAGATTGAGACAGTGCAAAAGGAAACGATTCATCCGCGTAAATCATACAAAATGAACTCATCCTGTGCGGATATTCTGCTCTTCCCCGCCTACAAATGGAATGTGTCGCGTCCATCGCTGCTGGCGGACACCAAAGACACCATGGACAACACAACGACACAGAAATATTGGCTGGACATACAGCTACGTTGGGGTGATTACGATTCCCATGACGTGGAGCGTTATGCCCGAGCCAAGTTCCTCGATTATACCACAGATAACATGTCCATTTATCCATCGCCCACTGGTGTCCTAATCGCCATCGATTTGGCCTACAATCTACACTCGGCCTATGGCAATTGGTTCCCGGGCTGCAAGACGCTGATACAACAGGCCATGGCCAAGATTATGAAGGCCAATCCGGCGCTCTATGTGCTCCGCGAGCGCATTCGCAAGGCTCTGCAACTGTACTCCTCAGAACCAACGGAACCCTACCTCAGCTCCCAGAATTACGGAGAACTGTTTTCGAATCAAATCATTTGGTTTGTGGATGATACGAATGTGTATCGTGTAACGATTCACAAGACCTTTGAGGGTAATTTGACAACGAAGCCCATTAACGGTGCAATCTTTATATTCAATCCTCGCACCGGACAATTGTTCCTTAAGATTATTCACACGTCCGTGTGGGCGGGTCAGAAGCGTTTGGGACAATTGGCCAAATGGAAGACAGCTGAGGAAGTTGCGGCTCTTATTCGCTCGTTGCCAGTGGAGGAGCAGCCCAAACAGATTATTGTGACACGCAAGGGCATGTTGGATCCCCTTGAGGTGCATTTACTAGACTTTCCCAACATTGTCATCAAGGGATCTGAGTTGCAGCTACCCTTCCAGGCCTGTCTCAAAGTGGAGAAGTTTGGTGATCTGATTCTTAAGGCCACAGAGCCCCAAATGGTGCTGTTTAATCTATACGACGACTGGCTAAAGACAATATCATCATACACAGCCTTCAGTCGTCTCATTCTGATACTGCGTGCATTGCATGTCAACACGGAGCGTACGAAGATCATCTTAAAGCCAGACAAAACAACCATAACGGAGGCTCATCACATTTGGCCAACATTGACGGACGAGGAATGGATCAAGGTGGAAGTGCAGCTGAAGGATCTCATTCTCGCCGATTATGGCAAGAAGAACAATGTGAATGTTGCCTCGCTGACACAGTCCGAAATCCGTGACATTATACTCGGCATGGAGATTAGCGCACCGTCGGCACAGCGTCAACAGATTGCCGAGATCGAGAAGCAGACCAAGGAACAGAATCAATTGACGGCCACAACGACGCGCACAACGAATAAGCACGGTGACGAGATTATCACCTCGACAACGTCCAACTACGAGACACAAACATTCAGCTCGAAGACGGAGTGGCGAGTTCGTGCCATTTCCGCCACGAATCTGCATCTGCGCACGAACCACATCTACGTGAGCTCCGATGACATCAAGGAGACCGGCTACACTTACATTCTGCCCAAGAACATTTTAAAGAAATTCGTAACCATATCAGATTTGCGCGCTCAAATTGCTGGCTATTTGTATGGCGTCAGTCCGCCGGATAATCCTCAGGTTAAGGAGATACGTTGCATTGTCATGCCGCCACAGTGGGGCACACATCAGACGATCAATTTACCGAATACACTGCCCACACATCAGTACCTCAAGGATATGGAACCATTGGGTTGGATACACACGCAACCGAATGAATTGCCGCAGCTGTCGCCGCAGGATATCACCACACATGCCAAGATCATGCAGGAGAACTCGAATTGGGATGGCGAAAAGACAATTGTCATCACCTGCTCATTCACACCCGGCTCCTGTTCCCTAACCGCCTACAAACTGACGCCATCCGGCTTCGAATGGGGCTCCAAGAACACCGATAAGGGCAACAATCCCAAAGGATATCTGCCATCGCATTATGAGCGCGTACAAATGTTGCTGTCGAATAAGTTCCTTGGCTTCTTCATGGTGCCGGCGCAGAGCAGTTGGAATTACAATTTCATGGGCGTGCGTCATGACCCCAATATGAAGTACGAACTGCAATTGGCCAATCCAAAGGAATTCTATCATGAACTGCATCGCACATCGCATTTCCTGCTCTTCTCAAATCTCGAGGATGGCGGCGATGGCGCCGGTGCTGATCGTGAGGATGTCTATGCGTAATTCGTAATCCGGACTACTACATTTTGTACAATTTTCAAAACTTAAACTTAGTTGCATACAAAACAGTTTTTATAATCAAGTAATGTGAGTGGGAAAGAAAGTCTTCGTTCGTCGTCATCGTTTACAAATAAAGCCTTCAATTAATTTTCATATAACCAAGTGGTTTATTTTTCTTGAATTTTTTTGGTCTTAAGGGCAACAATAATGTCAGCAGTTGCCATGGCAAAGGACACACAAATCGTGGCACAACGTTTTACTTCTTCAATTCATCAAATGGCGCAACTTAATACATAACATTAACAATATGCTAAAGTTAAGTAATACAAAAATTTCGTTATTCGTTTGTTTTCGGTTTCTAGGTACTTCTGTTGGTTCGGTTAGTTGGTTGATTGATTGACCTGCTTTAGGAGCATTTCCACAGCACAATGGCCAGATTGCCGCCAAAGAATAGATAGAGTATGTTCTCAGTCTCATAGGACACCTCAAAGCCAAATCCTTCGCCGACAACCACATGCCAATAGATGCCAAATTTCTTGTCCATCGTATCCTTGATCGTTTTAGCAGCCAACTGTTGATGGGAAATAAATACTAATAAGCTTACTGATGATCATTTAATAATACTTCTCACCAGGGATTAAAACCGTAATCGTAACCTACAACCGGTATTAACCAGTTGAAGTTGAAGTTATATCCGTATTTCGAAATCGAAATATATAAAAAACCGGTAACCGTTTCAAAACCGATTTACAAAGATTTTGAATAAAAGATAGCCGAAACCCTAACCCTAACCGATATTCGATTCGGTTTAATGCCCTTACCTCGTAATTAGCGGAATATTTCTCGCAGACAGCAACGCTTAATTCGATGACCTCGTGACGCATTTCCTCCTTCATGTCCGAGTGCTGTTGGAAGACATAATATATATGGAATCTAGAACATGTTTTTTTCTTAAATGTCAGTTAACCAACCTTGACTAGAGGATAAACGTGCACGATTTTCTTATCGGCCTTCTCTCCCTCACCTTCGTCGGCCATGTCTGAGAAAGCTGAGCTGCCGCCTTACCAAATTTCCGTTAAGAATTGCAACGTTACCAGTTCCGGAATATAACGAAACACGACAAACCGTACAAACAAACACGCAGAGAATGACGCTAGAACTAATGTGAAAGGAATTGAGTTAAATTCTCATTTAGCATGTGACATACAATTCGAAGGTAGTTTGCACATTGGTTTACAATATTGGTATAGTAGTATTATTTTATGTAGTATAGTTTATATGGTTATTGACAGAGTCATGTGAATATGAATGAATGTGGAATGTTTATAAGATTTGTTGACACGCCAGGCAGCTGCTATGGCAATTTGTGTTGCCTGTCAGGAGCTCGATTCACTTGCAACTGACTGACTGACTTAACTGACTGAATGGCTGACTGGAGTTGCCGCCGACTCCATTAACTTCGCCTCAGCCAGGCAACCGCAAAGACACACACACACACACTCATACACTGGGTATTAATGTTGTGTTTGTGCTGCGTTTGCGCCATTTCTAAATTGCCACCCCCTTTGTGCAAACAATAACAATTTCCGGACGGATGCCGGCGTCTCGTCATCTTGGCGTCCACCCCAAAAAATGTGCATTTTACAAGAATCATTCAACATTTAGATGCTTGTTTTTGCAACGTTTCGCATAGTCGGGTGGTTGTTGAGGGGGATCCAAGAATTTACTCTCTGCAAATTGAAAAGATGCCGGGGAAAAACCCAAGCAACCCCAAAAAAAAATACAACATTTGTCATTTCAACAGCCTGCTGTGCTTAGATTTATGTAGTGTTTAGGCAATTAATACATATGTGAACAATTGATATTATGTATCCCAATCTTCGGATTCTGAAGCAGTCACATTTGCACATCCCGCTTGCTCTTCCGGATAATCTTCATTACAGTTGCTGCTGGAATCATCATCTTCTTCGATTATAACAAAACCATTTTCCACAGGTTTTTTATTCTTTTCCAATAGCTTATCCAATACTTCTTTCGTAGCTCCCATATGCTCTAGGCGTCTGACGAGCTCGTCAATTGATAATTTATAAGCAAATTTATCCGTATCATAATTATCTTCGTCGTTTGTGCAGCGATGTAGTTCATATTCGACTTCTGCCCAGATTTTGTCCTCTTGAGTGCGATTATCGACGCTGAATGGAAAATCCACAGTATGCAAACTTTTGTAGATGCTTTCGCCTTCTAGAGGAGAATCCAATTTCAGTGGTTCAACCAATGGCATGCCCAGCATATCCTTTCTCACAAAGAGAGCAATTTGCGATACATGACCCACGGATTCGAAACCCGTGGGCGGTTCACCAACGCCCAGCAGAGAAAACATATAATTTGGATACTTTTCAGTAATACCCATGCACCAGGTCTTGAACTCTTCTCGTGTCCATTCAAATTTATGGTCCAGGTGGCGAAAACCGTTGGACAACAGAGGATTAAAGCGTGTAAATATAATATTATAGTCCGAATTCGGGGTGCTAAATACAACAATTTTAGGTTGCATACAACCGAAAATATTGGTGGGAATCTTAGTCAGAACATCGTCGTAAACGTGCTCAATGCTGTAAAAATACACAAGATTATAAATTAAAAGTGTAAACAGGTTGAGACAACTTACAGTTCTAATGCAATGACCGCGTCTGTGTTTCTCAATTTCTCTGATGAATCTGCCACGCTGCCATGCAGGACTTCAACATGCAACGGACAGTTACGTTGTCTAATAAAGTCCGAAATAAGTGGCTTAGTTCGGCATAAATGTGTTTTTAAAGTTGTTTCGTCAATGTCCACCTGCAAATATACGTTGAAATTTTAAATGTAAATTTAAAATAGCCGCCAGTTATTTAATTCGTTTCACACACCAGGGTTACCAACTTTTTAGTGGAAAAAAGAGTTGTTTCTAAATAAATTTAAATTGCGCGCGTGTTCAGTTTGTGATCTTTTGTTTCTTTTTAACAGGGTGGCAGCGCCGTACGTGAAACGGAACAAAATGGCGAAACGATGCGGAAACGAAACATTGGCTTGTCACTTTGACTGCATGTGTGTGTGAGTGTTCGGAGCACGGGCGGCAGTGCACGAAGAATATGTAATTTGTTATAAAAATCAATTGAGTGCCTAAATAAATAAATATATTCAATTGCAAAACATAGTGGAAATGTGCATTTAAATGCACAAATGTACAAGTGTAAGCATTGACTGCATATTTTACAGCAGACATAGTGAAATTTTTTCTTGCATTGCATTGAGTGGAAAAGGCAACGTGAAAACAAGAAGAAGAAAACTTGTAATACGTGAAAGAAATACATACTGAAAAACTTGGCAAATCAAATGAAAATAACCAAAAGACAAGAAAAACTGTGTGCAGTACAAATAACCGAGTGCGCAGCAATACAAATTTAATGAATTATACCAAGAAACTGTGACCTGTGCCGGCGGCGACCTTCCAAAATCAATATTCCTCTATACCTCGAGATATTGTCTGCTTCCCAGTCTGTCCGTCCGTTCAGACATGGCGCTTGCTCGTGTATTTTGTGAACTCACAGAGCGCTGATTGTAAAATTCGCATTAACCTCTTATATATCAATATCTAGTATAGTTAGCTATAGTGATTATTTGTGGGGAATTTCTTAGAATTGTAAAATTTTTGTTTTGTTGTGTGTGCATAATTGTGAACAATACCAATGCAATACCGCTGTTAGTGTGAGTGCGTGTGCATGTATATATGTGTCCGTGCCCATAATTTTGCCATTCCGTCTCAGCCGATACAGTGTTCCATTCCCACTGTGCCGCAGCAACAGCAAAATTCAAAACAATAGAGCGTGAAACTTGAATTAGAGGTGGCAAAATAAAGTTAAACAAAAAAAAAATACTTAAATTAATCAGCAGCAAATACAATAGGATTAGATTATGTTTGTGTCTGTTGTATAATTAATTGTTTGCTAGTCAAATCAAAACCTAAGTCATAACTTAAATAAACAGCAATACAACTCTTCTTCTTGCCACAGCAATCACGAATGTCAACAGAAAAGAAAGCGTGGTAAACACAAAAGAGAATATCGACAAAAACAAAACAAAACACATTTCAAATTCAACGTTCCTTTAAGCGCTTTGCCTTAACTTGAGACTGACAACAATAACAACAACAACTAACAAATTGAAATTTAAATTGGAAAATCGTCAGTTGGGATTTTTGAGAGAGGCATAAAGCGATCGATATTTAAGGACTGCCGCCTACTAAACATGGGCAAACGTATTGCATCGGAACGCCAGCATGTGACGCCGCCGCAAACGGACACCAACAAAGCACATTCGTCAGATCGCAGTGCACGGAAACGCAAGCGTTCAGCTGTTGCTAAAGCCTCCCGGGTGGAGAAGTGCCAGCGCCTGAGTGCCGGCGGCTCCACGGATAACAGTTGCTCCTGGCATGGGGACAACGATGATGAGGACTCCTCCTGCTCCGCCTCATCGGGCCAGTCGGGCAATGATGCGATTCTTCAAACACCGCAGCCTCTGTCACGTGCTCAATGTCCAGTCAATTCACGTGCATCCTTGCTTTCCCTGGCCACATTTGCCAGCGGCGGTCACAGCGATCACAACAATTCCAATGCCAACGATTCACCGCGTCCGGTTTACACACTGCGACCCTCTGTGGTCAATGGCACCATATTGAGGGATGTGCTCTCCAAGGCTTGGCGACTGGGTCGTCCCATAGGTAGGATTAGGATACAAACACTGTTCTTGTTGTTGTGCTCAATTTATATTATAATTTTATAGGCAAGGGCAACTTTGGCGAAATATTTCTCGCATCGGATGATACGGTTTGTCCAGTTTCCTCGGAAAGTGCTAAATATGTGGTCAAAATAGAGCCACACTCCAATGGACCGCTCTTTGTGGAGATACATTGCCTTATCAATACAAATCAAACACAGCGTAAGTAAAGGAATACATGTATTAGGAATTCCTATTAATAAAACCACTCATTTTCAGTTGCAGAAATTGCCAATGGCAATGAGGATAACAAAATTGAGACAATGCCAGCGCGGATTAGGCATGGACCACCCTCGGGCATTCCAAGTTACATTGCCTCTGGCACACATCACTTTGGAGATGGACGCTATAGATTTCTGGTGCTGCCACGCTTTGATCGAGATCTGCATTCGCTGATCAAGAACACGCGAGTGGCCCAAAAGTCACTCCTGGTGCTGGCCATACACATCATTAATGTGCTGGAGCATTTGCATGACAAGGGCTATTGCCACAATGACATTAAGGCACAGAATCTGATGATATCCAAGTGCAAGTATCTCAAGCGACAGGCTGTGCAAGGAGCCAAGAGCTATGATGAGCACTACGAGGAGAAACAGCAGACAACCGATAGTGGTAACAGTTCCGAGCAGGAGACCAATGACGATGACTATTATATAAAGAACGACAAGTTTCCGATCAAGCGTGTTGCGGCGATCAAGGAGGACAACTATGCGGAGGATGAGGACGAGGACTTTGATGATGGTGCCACCACGAACAGCAACAACAGCAACAGCATGGACAACATGTACCACACACCAGTGAACAAGAATAAGCGACGTATGCGCAACAATGCCGTCGTGGAATTTAGCGGCTCAAATCCAATGAGATCTTGTCGGCGCAACGATACTACTCGCAATCCTAGTAGTTCCACCATGTACGAGGAGATGGTCAAGTCACACTATTTGCGACCGTCTAAACGTGTCAGCTACATCGAGTTCTTCAACGAGGACGGCTATCCGATTAAAGCGGATGACATCAAGGAGCGATCGCCGGACAGCTCTGACAATGAATGGGATGAGTTTGTGACGCCCTCGGCAAGACGTTCTATGAATGTGACTGCATCTAAGCGTAGCGCACGCTCCTCCGCCTGTAATCCAAAAACTACGCGTGCCACACGACGTCAGGAGCAAAAGCAGCAGCAGCAGCAACTGAAGAGCGAAATGAATGACACTGTTCGCCAGGATGGAGTCCGGAATAAGCGCACGAATGCGCAGTATCAGTTAATGCCGGTGGTGGAGGAGCACATATTCTTAATTGACTTTGGTCTGGCCTCCAAATATCAGGATCGTGGCGTGCATCGTCCGTTTATCATGGATCAGAGACGCGCACACGATGGCACATTGGAGTTCACCTCCCGGGATGCTCATTTGGGAGCGCATTCGAGACGCAGTGATTTGGAGTGCTTGGGATACAATTTGCTGTACTGGTCGGAGGGATATCTGCCGTGGAAGGATGTAGCCCAGCAGCAGCAGCAGGAGAAGGTGCATCGCGCCAAGGAGTTGTTCATGACCGATGTGTGTGAAATGCTGCGACAGTTTTATGGCAAACAGGTTCCTAAATATCTGGGTGAATTCCTCAAGCAGATTGGACAGCTCGCATATCAAGAGCGTCCCAATTATGAACGCTATCGCAACATATTCAAACGCGAATATCGACGACTCGGTTACGACTGCAGCGAAATGCGTTTGAGCAGTGATGAAATCCAGCAAACTCGAATTTCCATCAAGGATGAAGTCGATGGAGGCGCCAAGTGCGACATCTTCGAGCTGAACAACAAAATTGCATGCAATGTGATGCGCAATTCAACACTCAGCGCGCCATTCCAGGAGCACTCGCTGACGAATCGTGTATCGCCCAAGAATCTGCGTTCCAAGTCTGACACAAAGAATGTCAAGAAGAAGAAGTTCTCATGGGCGGAGGTGCTCTCCCAGGATCCCGATCAAATAGCTCGAGAGCGAGCAGTCAAAGAGTTTGAGCGAGAGGAGGTCATTTGCCCGCTACAGTCACGTCTGCCCAGACGCTACGAGGGCAAACCCACCTATGCCATACTGGCGGTGGAGCAGAGCAGACGGGACAAGGGACTGACGGTGCAGGAACACAGCAACGCGGAGGCAACTGAGCAAAGCAATGCACCAGAGACCGAAGACACTAACAATGACGAAGATGAAGACGACGACGATGAGGAGGAGGAGCAAAAGGAAGAGCATGTAGAGGCGGATGCCGAAGAGGTAAGTTTATGTTAACTCTCCCGCGATCTCTTCTATATACGCTTAACATTCGCAGATGGACCTTGATGAGCGGCAGAGCGAAGAGAGCGAAGCAACCGAAACTGTGCCCAGTAGACCACGGGGAAGAGGACGGCCACGTAACGGCAGCAAACAAAGTCAAGTGCAGCAGATGGCCAAAGGGAAAGGTACGCGTAAACGAACTGTGTCCAGTCGGTCAAGGAATGGTAATGGCCACAGTCACATAACACCATTAACAGCGGTTGGGAGCAACAAACGTGGCTGTGCCACATTGGCATCTGCCACCGGTGAAGGAGAGCACAACAAGCTGAAATCCAGTCGGCCAGCGGTTGAAGTGGATGTGGATGTGAATCAACCCAAACAGCGGCGACCGCGTCGTTGTCTATGTAAGACTGAATCACAAATGCGTGGCGAACAGGATGTGGAGAATAACTCCAATTATGCCACGAGCATGCAAAATGTGTACAGCTCATGGCAATATGATGATGAGAACAGCTACGGCAAGGGGCGTAATGTCAACTCGTCCAGGCATTGTCGCAAGTGATAGATAGTTAGATATCCTACCATACCATACCATACCATAGCTACAAAAACTAACTAAGATGCGAGAAAGCAGGATGAATAATGATGAATGCAGCAATTGCAAGTGGCATGAAGTAAAGTATTTTATAGAAATAAATTCACCAATGTGAGAAATGAATATAGCTATGATCAAAATGGCAGGCAAGTTGTCCTGATCCTGATTACGCCTTCAACAGATTGGCACTGGATCAACATTATAGTGTGTGTGTGTGTGTTCACACTTAATAACACTCATTAAGAATAAAATACCACATAAGTTTTGTAATTTCTGTTATTTTTTTAAAAACGTTTTTAAGCAATTATATTTTGTACTCTATCGAGTTCTGAAGCTATATCATTATTAAGCAGATATATTGTTACAGTACTACATACAGTTAAAAAAAACTAGTTGAGAGATAAAGAAGTGAAGTGAAGTGTTGGGTTGGTTATATATTGGCCTTGATAGCAAATGATTGTTTAATTTCTAATCTTTATAATTTGCTAATGTTTTTAAGTTTCTCACTTTAAGTTGCACCCATTCGATTAATTTACATAAATGTAATCCCCTCAAAAAAAAAAAAACAAAACAAGTATTTAATATAACTAGATGAAGGTTATTAATGCATACAAAATTATTATAAAAGTCTAAGATAGGATATAAACTGCGGATATAAATAAAATACATAGAAACTATATGTCTTTAACAATTAAAAACACTTGTTTTTATTCACTTTTGCCTATAATTGTGGGAATCCCGAAAGTAAATAAAATGAAATATTTAACTACAAACCTGCAGAATGTGCTCGATGGTTTCAATGCGTCGTATTAACTGAAAAAGCCGCATTTCGGCGCATCTAATAAGATATCAGACGAGAGTATTTATTAAATATTGCAATAGAAGAACAGTATATGTAATACGCACCCGAATTCTGTGACTTTCTTGATTTCATGAATCCAGCGGGAATCTTCAAGAATTTGAATGGCGGCACAATAGCGCTGCTCGTAAACAGGTGGATCAAAACTAATTCCTGTCTCGGTCATATTCGTGTGCGTTTTAAAGTCACCACATGAAAATGTGTACTCAAACATTGTATTTATTTGTTAAAGTTTAGACCGGCTTGCGAAAATGCACTTAATTTTTTGCAATATAAATGATATGTGCATTGGGAGTAAGTGAAACAGACTCCTCGGTTCTCTCAGTCACTCTCTTACAGTGCTGCCACCCTGTTTAAAGGTTGCCACCCTGCAAAACCTTCCGGATCTAGCTTGATTTTTTGTACTTAAAAAATAAGTACGTTTCCCAAAATGGGTATTCTTAATTTTCCAGTGTGGCCACACACGACCAATAACGGGCTATAGTTAATTTAGTATTTATAATTACCAGACGCTCTGGTATATTTAACGTGCATATAGTATATTAACGCGCAAAGTTTAAATTTTTCTTAGTTTACTATTGGTCGAATTTATCGAACTAAAGCGGTGTTTTGAAATTTAAATTTATAGGCTAATTTCGATTACTAATATTATAATATATTAAAAATGTTATATAAATATTATAAAATATTTGAGTAAATATGTTTATAATGTTGGTAATACAGTTAGCATTGGTTGAAATTATATGAAGTATGTTATTTTCCGGAAAAGCTAAGCAAGAAAGTCGACTGATAAAATATTAAGACCTTGACTTAAGTTAAAAAGGTTAAATGTGCAGTGTTGTGCATAAAATCCATGTTTTCTTTTGTGGCCACTTTTGATGCCCCGAAGGTATGAATGCGTCGGTGGAAGAAAAGGCAAACAAGTAGCCGCAGCTGGCGGACCATGACCAAAAGGGTCTGCCGCCCCAGAAAACCAGAGCCCAAATATTGTTTGACCCTCATTACGTTTGATATTTTCTTTACACATTAAGGACAGCACGAGCAGCGAGCAAAGTTAGTTTTTAACTTTGTTGTTTCTCTTACACGAAAACTCATTTGCCTTGTACGCTGAACAAGAACAACAAACAAGTCCTACAAGGAATAAAGTAAAGTAAACATTTAAGCGGCCTGTGGCCAGCCTCAGGACCAGTCCGAGCAAAAACAAAAACAGAAACAAAAATAAAAATAATAAAAAAAAGAGGCGACCAAAAACGAAAACATTTTGTAAAAAGATTCGTTTTCCGTTTTCTTTCTTGTTTATGGCAATAATACAATTTGGTACAAACGGTTTTCCCGTTTCTGTACTTCTCTCTCTCTTTCTCGCCTTTGCTTTGTTGTTATTGAGCTGATTGTTGTTGTTGTTGGTATGAGAAAATCATTTAGGGCGTTAACTTGGCCTTATTGAGTTTCTGTTGCCGAGTTAAATGAAATGTTTTCGTTGTTTTATACATATATACACGCAACTTTCGAATAATAAGCAAGATATCAAATAGCCGTCCCTCCTTTCAAAAGAACTTTTCGAAATTCTTCAGAAGTTGCCAATGTACGATACCGTTATGTGCACGCACACGCAGCAAGGTAAACAAATTTGTCGAGGCGACAATTTCAAAATGCGACACCAAGGTGGAGGGGGTAACGGGAATAAGTGCTGGCCAGGTAAGCACAAAATGAAAAATACATTGGACTAAGGATAAAAGAAAATTATGCAAAACTAAACACAGAGTGCCAAAGTGTGGACAAAAAGCCCAAGTAAAAAAAAAGTGTGATAAAAACAAGGCTTTCTCTTTGCGCTCTCTTGCTCTCTTTTATTATTCTACTCTGTTTTCAAGGTGATTATCCATAAGCTCCGAACATCGCTCCCACAATCAGTGTTGCCATGTCAGCTATTTTCCAGCCCGATTTGGAGATTCTCGTGAATTCAGCGGAAATTCTACCAATCTTTTTTTGAATTGCCTTTGACCTTTGTCCCAAATATTCACATGGCTGGAAATGCCACAGCATTTAATCGAAATTCCCAGAAAATGTGCAAAAATGCTATGTTTGTTTTTGGGGTAATTCCGATTGCATAGGATCGAATGACTATATAAGGTGCAGATTATCTAACAACATCAGTTCAAGAAACGTTTTGTAAAACAATCAACAAACATGAAGTTCTTTTCTGTTATCAGCATCTTTGTCTTCGGTCTCTTGGCTTTAGCCAGTGGTAAGTATTATACATAATTATAGTCAGATTATACAATGAATACTAGTAAATGTTTTATATTCACAGCTAAACCAGTAGCCGATCCAGTACCTGGTGTAATTTTAGTAAATCCAGTTTATACTGACTGCATACTTGCCCCAACAAATCTGAAAATGAGAAATAACATTGACTATTATCCTTAATAATTCCAAACTGATAAAAAAATGTTCTATGGTATAATCAAAATTTTGGTCTCAAAACTAAGAATTTTGGTCAAAAATGCGTCGAAAACATAAAATTCTTAAATTTAGAAAACACATCTTGGTTTTACGAACATTTCAAATAAGGCTAAGTTCTTATTTTAAATATAAATGTTCTTAGAATAAGAATAAATGTTTTTAATATTTAAGTTGAAAAATAAAAGAATTAAAAAGATTTAAATGTTGTTTTACCCTGTGACGAGTTAATTTTCTAACAATTTAAGATTTGATTTCTTGTGAAACGAACTTTGATTTAATGGATTAATATTCTTAGTATTACTAAACTGGTCTTAAAATGGTATTTTTTCAGTGTATTTATTAAAAAAATACTTTAAGATGTATAACCTTTGTTTTTTGAAAAAGACAAGAAACAATTATTATTTTTTTTTAAATATAAAAAAAAAAAACAAATTGCTAGCTATTTTTAAGTTTTTCTGCTTTGAAGAATTGGCAGCACTGTTGACGAGGGAAAGGAAAAGGGACTCCGACTCCGGCTCCGGCTCCGATTCCGATGTCTTGAGTGACTGAAGACAAAGTTTTGCGTCTGGCAAACGATGCCCGGAAGATGGAAGATGGAAGACATGCTAAGCAAGTGGGTAATATGCTGTTGTTGTTGTTGTCATTGTCTCAGCTTCTGCTGATGCTGCTGGCAGGTATGAAATCCGAGCGTTAATATATATTTTTTTTTTTATCTTTCTTACTCAAAATTTGTAAATTTGTAGCCAGCTTTTGGGTGACAATGAAACGCGGATAAAGCATTTTACGTGCTGACGCCGCTGGCTGTTGCTTCCGTCAGTTTGCAGGTTCCAGGTACCAGGTTCCAGGATTTAGGCAGCTGTTTGTCTCCTTCACTCCACTCCACTGTGACAGGGAGTGAGGGATTGCCTAGACATTGTCTTCGTGTAGGTTGTTTACGTCGCTGATTTCGCATAAATTATGCAGGCGACGGGACAATGGTAATGGGAATGGGAATGGAAAGGGGACATAAACAACGGGTAACGGCATCGCTTACAATCCGTTAAAACGCTACGTGCTGCATGCAAGTCTGCCCCGAAAAGCAGACTTCATTTGTTGCCCAAACAAATTACAAATGTGCTTTTTATGCGACGCCAAAACAAGGACACCATCATCGGTTACAGCACCAACCAATGCGGCACCATCATCAATCCCCCACTTCCCCACCTCTAAATTCCCCACATCGTTCACCCACTTGGGACACATTTGTGCGCTCTAATTTTACTTTAGCTTTGTGTTTTGCCTTTATCACTGCCTTAAAGTGGGCCAGCACTTTAATGGAAGGTTGAGAGGAGCGAAGAACGAGAGGTGATGGAAGGAGAAAACCACACAAAAGGCATTTGCATTTGAACATGAACCAAATTAGTTTGGTAAGCTGGGCATCCAAATGAATACGTGTGTGTGGGTACACTCATAAAAAAAATGATCTAAAATCAAGATTTTTTGTCTCAAAACTAACTCTAAAAGCTCTAACTCTATAAAAATAATAAGGAATATTTTGTATTTATAATTTTTATTGTTGTTTTACTTTAAAAAATATTACTATTTATTCCAACTAAGTAATTCTATAAATGTTAATTTATTCAGTGTTTTTCCTCTTCAACTAAAATATGACATATTGATAATTTCCCAAAAATTAAAGATTTTTATACTATTACTAAGCACTTCGAACTGCTTAGATAAACATTCTTAATATTAAAATGGTATTATTAAGAAAAAATAATTTAAGATGAATGATTTAGATATTAGAAGCTTTTTTTTTTCAGTGTATTTATGTGATGTGCTTTTATGCGGGCTGTCTACCCACCTTTTTCTCTCTCTTTCTCTCTCTCTCTTTACCTCTTTCTCTGTCGCTCTGCAAATCAAATGAAAGCAATAAAAATAGGGAAATATTAAAACGAAAGTGCATTTGACTGGAAGACCGCAAAACCAATTCATCATCTCGAATGCTCGACGAACGGAAATCGCCTTTAAAAAAATACATGCACTTTAACGAAATAACATTCATTTTCATGTTTGTTTGTCAAGCACACAAAACAAAGCGAGTGGAAGCGAGAAGGAATGAGAGTGAAAGGGGAGCTTGCCACAAAACTGCAGCAGCAACTGAGCTCGGCAACAAGTTGGCCAACAGTTGTTGTTGTTGTTGTTGCTGTTGCTGTTATTGCACTGACATATTTCTGTGGCAATATGATGTTGCCCCAAGCAGACGATACAGCGGTTGCGCCCCTCCACAATTCGCAGAGCACATGTTTCGATAGCTGCAGAGTTGTAGGCATTTGTGTGGAGTGTGTGTGTGTGTGTGTGTGTATCAGTGTTGTCATTTTAGCAATTTTATTGATAGATTTAGGGGGTATAGAAAAATATGTCAGTAATGACAAAAACATGGAATTTTTTAAGTAATTAAAATTTCGATGCACAATCCATATATAGGCCAAATAATGATCAAAATGGTATTCCGCATGAAAATCGGTTAAGTTTTGGCAAAGTTATGGCAGATTGAAGTTAATATTACGTATACGCCTCGTATACTTGATATTGCGTATACGCCTCGTATACTTAATATTACGTATACGCCTCTTATACTTGATATTTTGTATACGCCTCGTATACTTAATATAACGTATACGCCTCGTATACTTGATATTGCGTATACGCCACGTATACTTAATATATATTGTTGAGGATATCGCCGACATTGTCAAAATATCATTGCTCTTGAAATAAAATAAGCTCAAAATTTTTTTTGGTTTAATTCACGTAATTTATCCTTAGTCCTAAATCTGTTAAAAAATTATGCATTTTTATATGTATATATATTTTTTATGTTGCTATTTTTAGCAATTTTATTTTTTCAATCTAGCAATTTTAGCCCACAATATTCTGGCAACACTGGTGTGTATGTGAGTATGTTGTGTGTGTGTTGTGTGTGTGGTTGTTTGCCTACACATCGTGTGCAACGACCGCACTTGAAAATCAAATGAAAACTACTCGCAACTGGTAAAAGCAGGACCAATGGATGAGTTTGGGGTTGGGGATGGAATTGGGGAAAGGGGTTGAAACTGGGACTAGCCAAGGGCAACAGACTGACACCAAGAAACCCACCTGGTCACACTGCTGTAAATCTGGCCTTTTATATTGCTACCTTGAAATGACAGCAGGTTTCCCTCCCCATTGAATAGGTCATGGCAAGTTGTTTTAATCAGTGCTGAAAAGCAAAACACAAAATGTGAATGTAATTATGTTTTATAAAACCACGATCCGTAGCATAATTATGGCTTTGCATTTGATCTGAGATTTTGATGCTTTAAAGGAACTGATATAGGTTTTTGGAAATTGTCTAAAAAAGAGTGCTTAAATGCATTTATGATAATCTAAAAATATTAAATTTGCATATATATTTATGTATGTTTGATGGTAAGTATTTTAAGTTTTTTGTTATTTTAACATTTTTAAAGTGTAAATTGTCAATTAAATTAAGCCTTTGTACGAATTTAAGCTTTTTAAGTATTTATTTATTTAATTAATGGTTATTCAAATTTAGGCCGAAGATGTAGCGGAGGGTAGCGAGGATAAATTCGTGGAGGGCGCTCGCGTGACCAATCAGTATATTCAGTCCTGGCCGGCTTAATTGTAAATATGCAGCCATTACAATTTTCTTTGATGATAACATCTCCATCCGGATCAGCCACTGGAACGGCTATTAGGAAAAAATACATTTAATTGTAGTTATTGCTTAATATGATATTATAATTACTATAGTATTTACCATTGGCCAAAGCCAAGAGACCGAAGACAAAAATGGAGACAACAGAGAAGAGCTTCATGTTTGTTGATTGTCTTAGAAAGACTTGTAGTGAACTGATATTGTTAAGGAATCAGCACCTTATATAGTACATTGATTCTATGCAACTGGAATTACCCCAAAAACAAACAAAGCATCTTTTCATATTTTCTGGGAATTCGGACTTAATGTTGTGGTATTTCCGTTATTGTGTCTACGACCCACTGTCAAAAATAATTTCCTAATTTATTATAAATTGAATGGGAAGTGCCTTGCTTATCATTAATGATTATATTTCATTAGAAATGGGTTTTTACTCTCGTATTATCTTTTTTTTTTTTAAATAGAAATATACTCGTGTCGAGAACGCTAATATTTTGACAATATCTGTACTACACTTGGCTATGATTTGGATGAATAAGTTTGTTGCTGCTTAAGGAGGAAATGGGACTATTAAGAAGAACAACATGAGTCTCAAATTTGTTGTTGTTGGAGCTGTTTATTGCTAATTTGTTGCGGTTGTGTAATTTTGTTGAACATTTTGTTGTTGGTGGTCATAAAACTCACCGATTCTTAGTCAAGTCTCTAAACACCTAAGTGGGTTGAAGGGTGTTCATTCATGTTGTGACTGTGTAGGTGTAGTTATGTAAATGACACGCCCACATGCTTCAACGCCCCCACTGACAGCTGGCGTATGTGCGGCGAGTGCTTTGAATGCTTTTAATAACTTTACAGACACGCACACGCATACACATACACATACACTGACAACAATGGGGAACATTCTAGCCTGGCTTTAGCTAAACCAAGATGAGCTGAACAGAACTGTGTGTGTGTGCGTGTGTGTGTGTGTGTGCCCGGATGTCCTTGTTCACACACATTTAAATACTTAAAATGCCAAAGCAGCTGAACTGTCTTCTCCTGCTTCTGCTCCTTCTTCTTCTTAGCTTCCTTTCCTTGTCCACACTGACTGCTAAGCTCACCTGGCAGAACTTAAAGCTGACGAGGATTAGGCAGTCAGCTGATGCTGTTAATTCTGCTGCTGCTGCTGCTGCTGTTTGTTGTAATTTTGATTTGCGTTTCAAATGAAATCAAAAGATAATTAAATTATTTGAGATACACAAATTTAAATAGGAAGCAGAATAGGCAAAGGTATGTGGTATATTGTGGATTCTATAGAGCTCATCAAGTTGCCAAAGAATTCATAATTAAGGCAGTTCCGTCTCTGTGTGAGTGTGTGTGAGTGCATGTCCTTTTTGGCCAGTCAGGATGTGGCACATGTCTGTGCAAAACCAATTACAAAAGCTGCCAAAAATCGTAGACAAAGCCCATGGGCATGGATGGGTGTCGGAAGTGGGCGTGGGAGCTGACAACGTCACTAGCACCTATGCAAAACACGTATACGTCATGTGGACCCAGCGACAGCGTATAAGTCGCCCAATTAAACGTGTTTTGTGTGTTGAAACCAGCAGCAGCAACCACAACAACAACAGCAACAGCAACAACAGGAGTCCCAAAAACGAAACCAGCAACCAAGCATGCAGCTGTCGTTCGTGTCATACAAACAATAACAAGAGGGAGGGAGAAAGAGAGCACGAACGACAGCAGAGAGGGAGAGGAGGAGTTTGGTGACAAACTGGGATAAAACGCAGTCAGGCGAGAAGCACAAATACAGCTATGGTCATACAGTTAGCACAGTTACTAAAAATTGTGATAAGAATTCTCTGTCAAGAAACGAATACCGAAACGTTTTTACCGGTAAGATTGTGGTTAAAGAGCTGACCAACTTTCAGCTGTCATAACTTCATCAAAAATTAACCGATTTTCAAGCGGAATGGCATTTTAATTATATTTTGGCCTCTAAATTGATTCTGCATTTAAATTTTTAACATCTAGGAAATTTGATCAAAATCGAAAAAATATAAAATTTTTCATACTTACCCCTTGACACTTTTTCAAAAACTTTGATCTCTCATAACTTCATCAAAAATTAACCGATTTTCAAGCGGATTGTCATTTTAATCATGATTTGGCCCCCAAATTGATTCTGCATTCAAATTTTTATCATCTAGAAAATTTTATATATTTTCGATTCTAAGCCATCTAACATCCAATGTTCCATACTTACCCCTTGAAATTTTTTCAAAAGCTTTGATCTCTCATAACTCTTAATTATGATAATCTATAAATGTTAAATTTGCATATATTTATGTATGTTTGATGGTTAGTATATTAAGTTTTCTTTTATTTTAACATTTTTAAAGTGCAAACTGTCAATTAAATTAAACCTCTGTACGAATTGAAGCTTTTTAAGTATTTATTTATTAATGGTTATTCTAACTTATGCCGAGGATGTCGGCAGCAAAAATAACACCGTCAATGACGGTGGACACTGTCCGATCAATCCAGTTAGTTTCCCGATCGCTTGTAATTGTGCAGCCATAACAATTTTCATTGATAACAACTCCATCCCGATCAGCCACTGGAACGGCTATTGGGAAAAAATACATTTAATTGTAGTTATTGCTTAATATGATATTATAATTACTATAGTATTTACCACTGGTCAAAGCCAAGAGACCGAAGACAAAGATGGAGACAACAGAGAAGAGCTTCATGTTTGTTGATTGTCTTACAAAGACTTGTAGTGAACTGATGTTGTTAAGGAATCAGCACCTTATATAGTACATTGATTCTATGCAACTGGAATTACCCCAAAAACAAACAATGCATCTTCGGACTAAATGCTGTGGTATTTCCATGTCATTTTAATCATAATTTTGCCTCTAAATTAATTCTGCAATTAAATTTTTAGCATCTTGAAAATTTGATATTTTTTTTCGATTATAAGTCATCTAACATCCAATTTTCTATATCTACCATTTGACATTTTTTCAAAAACTTTGATCTCTCATAACTTCATCAAAAATTAACAAATTTTCAAACGTAATGTCGTTTTGTTTATGATTTGGCCTCTAAATTGATTCTGCATTTAAATTTTTTTCATCTAAAAAATTTGATATGTTTTCGATTTTAAGCCAATTTTCCATACTTACCCCTTGACATTTTTTCAAAAACTTTGATCTCTCATAATTTCATCAAAAATGAACCAATTTTCAAGCGTAATGGCATTTTGATCATGATTTGGACTCTTAATTAATTCTGCATTTAAATTGTTAACATCTAGAAAAATTTATATAATTTTGCTCATGGTCTATTTCAATGTCAATTTCAGTTGTGCTCCTTTCAGTTGTGCTATATTTATGACCAGTGCTGTATGGGACGCATACATTAACATGCCAAAATTGGTTGCATACCTTAAGGCGCCTAGTTGATCATAACTGCATTTTGGACACAAGAATGCAGACGAATTAAGCAATCAACGTTCCGATTGTTGTGACAGTCACATAACTGATGCTGGGGCCTACTTTTACCCAGATACCCCCCTGATTTCCCCTGCCATCTAACGTTGCGTTCTGAGGCGAATGCCTGAAGACGTTTAGGATTTGCGGGCCTTGGCAGTCAAACCAACAAAGTCAACGCCTTTGAGGTCTGTAATCAGCGAAAACACGACAGTCATATGGATGAATGATTTCGATGCCAAGTCAAAGGAAAACTCTGCATCATGCTTGGAATCGGGCCTTTCGCTCCGGCGAGGTATAATAATATGGGGTATGATAGAAATAATTCATTTGTTGCTCGCTTTAATTGGAAAACTTTGTTGAATCAATAAAGCTTGTCTATGTGAATGTTTAAGTTTAGGTGTGTGTGACAAATTATTGTAATAATATTATAGCTGTACTATTATTAGTTGTATTAATTGTAATGGTATAATATTAACTATAGTAATTAATATAATTATTACTACGATCCAAAACCAAAATAATTGTTGTTGTTGCACCCAAAAAGCAATGGGAAAATCCGCAAGTGAATTATAATAATTGGGAATTCTTTTTAATGAACTTTAGAAATTGAATTATTTTTAAGTGCACTTTAGTTGACCTTTATTTGGGGCTTACCATTTGGATTATTATTATTAATTGAAAAATTAAAATAATGATAATTCTCACAATTATTGATAAAATTTAAAATGGGAAAATTTGGGGTTTTTCTTGCCATTCATGTTTTTCCATGTTTTCCAGCCATGCAATTATGCAAATGCTTGTTGTTGTTGCTGCTGCTTCTGACAACATTCAAATTGGATGGCTCTCAATCAACATGCATCGAATACGAATATGATGCAAAGTGCTCCCAAACAATATGTGTGTGTGTGTGTGTGTGTATGTATGTGTGTGTGTGTGTGTGTGTGTGTGTGTGTGTGTGTGAGGGTCGACAGAATGTTTTAGTAGGTTGGCAGAATGTCTATGCAAGTGACCTCATTTGAATTGCATTTTCCTGTGCGCAATGCAAAAGCTTTGCGTTTATCAGTTTCTGCCAGATGACAGCTGACGGTGTTCGTGTTGTCAGTCTGTCTGTTTGTCTGTTTGTCTGTCTTCCTGTCTGTCTGTCTTTCTGTCTGTCTGTTTGTCTCACAATGTATACAGGATAATCGCCCCGGCATTATTCTGTCTGTCCATCTGTCTGTCAAGCTGTTTACTAGCATTTACCCATTTTCTGTAAGCGCTTTCTACTGATTAGCAATGCTGTGACTCTCCTCCTACTAAATGTAGCTGCCCTCCTAATGTCCCTCTTAGTAACATAAAGTGACATCAATTGGCATTAGAACAAAGCTGATTGACCTGCATAAAATCCTTAATACATTTGCTGGTACACTGAAAAAAAGACCAACTTCGAAAAACTAAAACTAAGATCATTAATCTAAATAATCCTAAAATTATAATATAAGAATAGAAATCTTATATTGTTAGGAATGTATAAATAGGTACTATTTTGTAATAATTAAGTGGTGGCACTGTGGCGTTTTTGTTAGAGAGTCCGCTTTAGTTGTAAAGCAGTAGGCGGCGGTTCGAATCCCACTCGTAACAAATGAAAATAGCATTTATAAAATTTCTTAAAAAACTTTAAAAGAAAAAAAAATTATAGATATATAAAAAAATTTTTTTCATTTCATTTTTTGATTTTAATTTTAAGAACTTTTATTTTCAAAATAAGAACTTGGTCTTTTTTAAAATTTTCTTAAAATCAAGATGTGTTCCCTTAATTTAAGAATTTTATGTTCTCGACGCATTTTTTTGACCAAAAATTTTAGTTCTGAGACTAAAATCTTGATTTTAGAACTGTTTTTTTTTGTCAGTGTAGCACAATTCATGAAGGTGTCAAGCTTAGTTGAAAATTCGGAACTGGGAACTGTCTTCCTTGTGGGGTTTCCCACAAAGCATGCGACTCTCAAATTAACAAAGCATATCAAATCAAAGCACAATTGAAAATACAATATACGTATATGGCACAATAGACGAGGCAGAAACCTCGTTCTGCCATTGTAAATTCCAATTTCATTGTATGGCATTTTCTCATTATGGCTTATTGGATTAGTTTCAACGGAAAGACGGAGTGAAGTTGGTCAAAGTAGGAATGAGGAGAGAAACAAGATGAAGATGTCAGGCAATTCATTAATTGCACAAATTGCTCGATTTTTCATTAGTGAGAGTTATGATCCAACTAAAATTTTCTCAGTTTGTTAAATAAATATGCTATAAAATTTATATAGATTATTTATGTTGGTCTAAAGTTAATTTCAATGTTTAACAAACCGCAACCGTAGTGCAAGCCAATATAAATCCAATAACATTAAGAACAACAGCAACTGCTTAGCAACAGCAGCAGATGGTCAAAGACATTTTAACTTTTAACGAACCGGAAATGCATCATTAATCATGTGTATCCGCAGCCATTTTTTTCATCCCTGCTTCTCTTCCTTCAGCTTTAATTATAGTAGTGAAGTTACTTAACTTAAATTGTTGATGTTGTTCTCTTGGCCATTACTTTAAGTTGACTTTTTATTACATACAAGTATTTTATTTTTGATGTCTTAAACTATATTTTCAATTATTAATTAATTAATTAATAAAATAAATACAACTTTAACTCAATATTATTGATTTACATATTTATTGTTTTAATAACTACATAACTAACTACAATAGTCAACTGTAAAAATTTTACATTTGTTAAACATTTTAAACATACATTGGTTAAATTCAAATAAAATAAAAAAATATTTAAATTCTGCATAGATTTCGTTTTGCAAATAAATTGTACAATATAAGTGTTATATTTAAAATTGAGGAATAACTTAATTTTATAAGTTGATCAACTGAGTAAAGGAATCCCATTATTTTGCAACATGAACGTGAATTACTAAGAAGAAAAAAATAATTAGTTATGACACTTAAGCTTTATTTAAGCTTTTGTGAATTGGTTAATTTACCTTGTCGTTGAGGTTGTGGTTTGCATCCAGCACTTCCACGGGCTAAAGCCAAAAGAGCGAACACGCAGAAAGTGACAATAAAATTGAACTGCATAATTATTCAATGTTCTACGAAGACTTGAGTTGAACTGATGCTGTTAGATTCAGAATCGTCTCTTTTATTCGAAATTTCTGGAAAATCCTCATGTTTATCAACATCATCTTAACGGCTCGAAAGCGAGCTGGGAATATCCATTAAGGTAAATTCCCAAAGTTAGAGTGAAAAAGAAATTCCGAAAATCAGACACAGGAATTTTCGAATATCTGGGTATTTAAGGGATGCTGTCTCTATAATGACACAAGCACAGGAATTTCCAATTGATTGGATGAGGTTATCTGTAGACAATGTACATTGTAGTATCTGTATATATTTGTATATTTGAAATTATCTGCAATGCTATTATATTCTTTAGATAACTATTATATCTGATCCTATTGCATTGTTAAAATAGCAACCAAAAATTTATTTCAGTTCGTTAAATTAATTTATTTTAAAATTTTTATAGTGTTTTTCTAAAGTTAATTTCAATGTTTTTTGGATGTTAACCTCATTTAAACGATTTAACAATTATACATATAATGTCATCTTGCTTTAGAACGAAAACCAATGTAAGTTTTGGATTTTTAGATCAATATTGCGAAAGGTATACATACAAATGTAAAAGCAATACATACATATTTCATTTTATTAATAAAATAAATACAACTTTAGCTTAATATTATAGATTTACATATTTATTGTTTTAATGAATATATAACTAAATACAATAGTCAACTGTAAAAATTTTACATTTTTTTGTTGGGATAAATTCAAATAAAATAAAAAAAAATAGTTAAGTTCTGCAAAGATTTAGTTTTGGAAATAAATTGTACAATATAATTGTCATATTTAAATAGATTGATAATTTTAATTTGATAACATTGCCTTTATAAATTTAGGAATAACTTAATTTAATAAGTTGATCAGCTGAGTAAAGGAATCCCCTTATTTTGGAACATAAACGTGAATTTCTAGAAAGAAAAAAATTATTAGTTATGACACTTAAGCTTTATGCACACTTTTTTTATTCGTTACTAGGATTTCAACGGTTTTTGCGTCGGTCAACTTATACCATTGAAACCGATTTATTTTTTGTGTGAATATGTGAATTGGTAAATTTACCTTGTCGTTCAGGAACTTGTGGTTTACATCCAGCACTTTCACGGGCCAAAGCCAAGAGAGCAAACACGCAGATAGTGACAATAAAATTGAGCTGCATAATTAATGATTGTTCTACGAAGACTTGAGTTGAACTGATGCTGTTAGATTCAGAATCGTCTCTTTTATTCGAAATTTCTGGAAAATCCTCATGTTTATCAACATCATCTCAATGGCTCTGAAGCGAGTTGGGAAGATCCATTAAGGTAAATTCCCAAAGTTAGAGTGAAAAAGAAATTCCGAAAATCAGACACAGGAATTTTTCAATATCTGAGTATAAATTATTTCTATACTTGTCAAAAAATTTCCTTAACGGATGCTGTCGCTATAATGACACTGGAAACTGTCTGGGTGCAGTTCAAATTTTTGTATTTCTGTTGTTGATTCTTATTCAGGTATGTTCCAGAAATGTAAATCATCCAAAAACCAACCGAAATCGTATGGAATTTCGTTTGTAGTTTGTAGATTGTAATTGTAGTTGATGTTGAAATTTATAAATTTAAGTGCATACTTTTAGGCGGCGGCTTAAATGTCCTAAACGAGTTGACATTGTGACAATTTTAAATTGTATTAAAATATAAGTTTTAAATAAATTTATTCTACTGAAGATTTATGACTCCATTTATCCATTACACTCAAGTTAAATATGCCCTTTAACTTGTTGACTTATCAGCTTTTATTATTTTACTGACAAGAAAGTTGCTTTGCACAGAATATTCTCAATAAAACTATTACTTTTTGCTCGTCAAAAGCTTTTGTTGTTGTCTCTTATCACCTTGTTGGTCTGGCATATCAATCACAGTGAAACTTCGTTAGCTGGTCCCATTAAATTCAAGTGCTCTCGAGTCACTGTTAACATGCCTAACAACTATAAATGCGATCACTTACAGCTCGTAATCAATGACTAACAAGCAACAACAACAACAATAACAACAACAACAATGACTGAAAAGTTTGTCTTATATTTCATTCAGTTTATGCTGTAAGTTGTTGCCCCGAACCCAATAAAAAGTTTTGCCATTACAATGACACAGCAGCTGGTCATAACTATACTTGTCTCCCTCACACCCGCCATTCCTTTGCTCTAGAATATCCTGTGTCCTGCCCCGTTTTACTTTGCGATATCAAATGAAATTCAGGCAATGAAATTAAACAGAAAATATATATTGTACTCGTATTATGTGTATGTATAGGCAACTTGATTGATGGACAATAGAGTGGGTCAATATTATGTTCGCGACAAAGCGGTTATTAAAATCGTAATCTACGCAGAGTTCTCAGAAGAATTGTCCAAGAAACCATAGATCTTAAATCAATATCGAGCTTTCATTTTTTAAGAAAAAATTTACGTGTATTCTATATTGGTAACTGTCTGTTTGTTTAAAAAATATATCAAAAAATGTTGCGCGCTTTTAGGCGCGCGTAATTCTTAATAATAAGCTATTACTGCCTTCTTACTTGTCCGATCCAACTAATTCTTATCTCTTAATTTTTCAGAAATCGGTTTTGATTTTTAAAAATTTTTCAACTCAAAAAGCGGGTACTAGGAATAGATTTTAAAACAATTCTTCTTGGAATTTATAAAAGATTAAGATTTTGATAGTCGCTTAGTGCATTATTTATTTATTTACTCCATACAAATTGATTCACTCTAATGTGCAATCATATTTAGGAATTGTTTTGTTGCTGACGCTCAGCTAGCAGACCCTTGACCAAGTTGACCAGCATCTCAAGGCCTTCCTGATTGGTTTGCTTATAGTAGGGCAATGCCTGTAGACGTGCTAGCCATTGTGTCAGCTTTGGGTATTTTTCGGCATTGATGGGTGCAAAAGCTGCTGCCGTTGAGACTGTTGCAACACTGCACAAATCCCCAATGGTCAGTTCTGAGCCAGCCAAGTATGGTGTGGTGGCCAGACAGTGTTCCAGGCCGTCATAGGCCCTCTGCATATAGGTGATACGGTCTTCGGGCACCTCCGAGACACCAAAGTAGATGATCGGCTCCACAATAAAACGCAGGCGTGGAAACAAATGTCCGCAATCATAAAAGAGACGTGCATCCACCAAACGACGCAGGGTCAGATCTCTGGGATACAGAGAATCATTATCTCCAGCATATTTATCTGCCAGATAACTGCAGATCACATGGGAATCGCTCACAATGGTGCCATTATCATCCAGCACGGGAATCGTGTGCTGCGGATTCAGTTTGAGAAACTCGGGCGTCATATGCTCACCGGCCTTAACATTGACAAGACTACAGAGAAGGTAAACCGTAGAAAAAAATATGAAATGAGAAAAATAGATAGTATGCAATTCATTCTGAAAGACTAAAATATATTTTAACCTGAAACTCTCACAGTATAAAAATGTACTGCCTAATTTTAGACAACTTGGGCTGTCTACAAACATCGGATAAATGTATCCAATCTTAATGAATAGCTTAATAGGTTGATTGACAATAATCTAAAGCAACATCGTTCTATCTATTTTGCGTATATAATTTAAGATTTTAACAGAAAAAGTAACAAATATTAGATGGGTAAAAATCATTTATAATAAGCAAGGCATTTCCCATTTAATATAAATTTGGAAATTTTTTTTGACCTACGACCTACATAAACACATTAATTGAAATGCCACAGAATTTCGAACGGATTCCCAAAAAATGTGGTTGGTTTGTTTGTGGGGTAATTCCAGTTGCATAGGATCAATGTACTATATAAGGTGATGATTCCTTAACAATATCAGTTCACTACAAGTCTTTGTAAGACAATCAACAAACATGAAGCTCTTCTCTGTTGTCTCCATCTTTGTCTTCGGTCTCTTGGCTTTAACCAGTGGTAAATAGTATAGTAATAATAATATCATATTAAGCAATAACTAAAAATAAATCTTTTGTCCTTATAGCCGATCCAGTGGCTAATCCGAAAGATGTTATCATCAAAGAAAATTGTAATTACTGCACATTTCAAATTAACGATTAGACCTATCTGTTCTCTCATAATTTATGATCACATTGAGCTTCAAATAAATAAATTCCAGCCTTGGTTCCAATAAAAAAACCAGTGAAAAAATTTTCTTTTATTATTTTTAGTTCTATTCAATTTTTAGGATTATATATTTTGTTTTATGTGTTAAATTCTGAATTTATTCCATTGAACATATTATATTCATACATATTTGAGATATTATCGGTTAATTTCGTATTCAGTGGCAACCCTGATAATGGTGTTATACTTCTTAAGTTCTTGGTGTTCTTTCAGTGAGAAATATAAATTTTATGGAATCTGCTTCACGTAACATACATTGCAACAACTAAAATGTTTAAGCCTGCGAACTCAACGAGAAACGGGTATAAACAGCCAGCGGGACAAGTTTTTGGTTGAAGTTTTGGTTGAAATGCAAATGCAACCGGTTTTCAAGTCTCAACTTGCAGAGTGTGTTTTAACTTTAAAATTCTGTATAGTTGAATTCAGTCGAATTCAACAGTTGACTTGAAAATGTTCTATAATCTTTCATTTATTCCATTTAAAGTATTGTAAGAGTATACATATTCGGCTTTACTCACCGCAGATCCAGGTCAACACTTAGGGCAGCGGCTGTCAGCATAACAGCACGACATGGTGGACTGCGTGGCGCATAGTAGAGAACTGGCTTGTTGGACATCTAATGGAATAAGTCAAAGTTTATCTCTTAGATAATATTTCACGTTAATTACCGTTGTGCATTAGCGCGCAACAAACACAAAAAAAAAACAAACAGTAATGTACAAAAATTGACTTTACCTTAATCTTCTTTATTATTAATTGCCGGTCTGAAAGAAAAACGCGACCTGCTCAGCTGGAATACGAAAAGCTACTGAAAAGAGAAAGCTGCGTAATTCCGATCACAATGAGGCAGCTTAAAGCTTTCAATATTGATTGAATTTCACTGGCCGCCCAAAAGTATGCTTTAAATATTTAATGAGCAGCTGTTGACAAACATTTGGAGTGAGCTCGACTGTGAAACGCCCAGTAATTATTCTAAAAAAAAATAGAAATTATTATAAAAGAAATTTAGAAAATAACGTTATATATAGAGAAATCTGCATATTATATTTGATATGTCTGGGACTTACAGTCCCTGAGATCAGGTATTTATACACAATAAAAAAATTTCCATTCTTAAAATCAAGTTTAAAGAACTTCTTAATTTAAAGAACTTGATTTTAGCTGAAATTTTTTTTAAGTATGTATTCTGGATATAATTCCTTAATAAAATAATAAGTAGATAAAATGGCAACGATATTAAAAAATCAACATATAAAAAGTTACTTAACTAAATTATTTAATATAACTCAAAACAAATATTACAAAGCTCCAAAAATTTTAAATATTGTTGAGAAAGTGCGGGGTTAATTTGAGAATTTATAAGAATCCGGGATTACCGTTTTTTTGATATGGGATTAATTTTAGCCCGGAATTCCGGATTTTTTTCTCTTTATACATTATCACAAATATATACACATATGTTTTATGAGGTCTGTACATTTATTAAGACCAACTTAATAGACCCTTTGCATTTTTTTAAGAACCGAGTCAAACATAGAATTCGTTGAAATATCGATAAAGGACACTTAATAAATGAAATCTTTTGATAAAATACATAAATCAGCATAACTAAGATACAGATTCAGATTCAAGTATACATTTTTACCGTATTACTGGCACCGGCGTTAATTTTGCTAATGAATTAATTAACTTATGTGTTAATTCGATTACTGTCAACTTAGGGCTGTTGTTGCTCCAAGGGATACAGGACAAACTTTTGGCTTTGTTGTTGCTTCTGCATTTGCCTTTTGGCTAAAATGTTGCCTGGACAAGCAGCGGCATATTGAAATCGCAAATTATTTTCATGTTTTTCATTATCAACATAAAATCCGCTTTGCAACCTCCCAAAGGCAGCCCTTTTGAACAGGTGCAAGTATTAAATTTTTAAGCGGATTTTAGCATTAGTTAATGGCTGAGCTGAAAAACACTCACGGTGCGTGTTTTGTTAAAGTGAACTTTAATTGGATTTTTAGCGAGGTCGAAATGCTGTTATGCTGTTATTGGAATGCAGGTCGATAGCTTTTAACTTGAACTCCAAACACTGATAAAAAAATATGTTCTAAAATCAAAATTTTGGTCTCAGAACTAAGATTTTTGGTCTAAAAAATTCGTCGAGAATAAAAAATTCTTAAATAAAGAGAACACATCTTGATTTTCAGAACATTTTAAATACGAACAAGTACTTATTTTAAGAATAAAGGTTCCTAAAATTAAAACTTAAAAATAAAATAAATAAAAATTATTTTAAATATTTATATTTTTTTTTATTTTTTAATTTTGCTACGAAATAGTTAGTAGTAGAATACTTTTCTAACAATTTAAGATTTTTTTCATATATTAAGAGTTTTCGATTTTTTTTATTAACAATCTTAGTTTTAGTAATTTGGTCTTAAAATAATCTTATTTTAAGAACAAAATATTAAAGATAAATGTGCTTGATCTTAAAAGTTGTCTGTTTTTTTTTCAGTGAAGTAGAACAGAGACGAGAGTTCCAGCTTCGATTTTGCACTCAAAGTGCTGCTCACGTCGAGTGTCCTTAAATATTTGGTCACGCGCCTCAGCGAAATGGAAATACCAGAGCCAAAGTCGAAGTCGCAGTCGAAGTCGACGTCGCAGTCGAGAAGGGCGACAAGTGGCACGTTGGCATGCAGGTGAGTTGTGGGAGTGTAGGGGAATGGGAATGGTAGACGCTTTTGCTGTCAAAATGCTGTGAAAGCAATTTACAGTTATTAAAGCTTTTAGTGCGATCAAAAGCGACCTCGTTTGCCCTTGTCTTGGTCTTGTGCATTAAATTTAATAACGTAATTGAGTAATTTCTCCTCCTGCTACACAAAAATGGCTGGCTGGCAACTATGTCAGGTAGACACTGTCACACTCACACTGTCTGCTGAAAAGCATTGACTAATTGATTGCCATTTGACGAGTGGCATTTATTCTCATAACTTAGTTTTGCGCGTTTAATTGAAATCACAGACAGGCAGGCAACAATGCCATTGGGCCTAGTAAAGTGAAAGCGAAGAGTTGAGGGATGGTGGGTGGTGGGTGGTGGTTGGAGGTCCCTTAAAGCCCAAAAGCGTGTGAGATTAATTGGAGTGGAAGGCAGGCACAAGGACATTGACATGGACACCGACACGGATACGCACTTGAAGCATGTTGAGTGCTGCCGCTGGCATTGTCAGACCTCAAGTGGAAAATCCAGTGTTATTAATGGATGTGCCAGGACATCACCCAGGGCCAGGACCCAGCACCAGGACCCAGGCCAGGATCAAAGCTAGTGCCATGAAGGGCGTATATTTATAGTGAGTGCACTGAAGAAAAAGACCAACCTCCAAATTAAAGAACATTTATCTTAACAAATTGTGTCCTTAAAGTAATACCTTAATAAGACTAAGAATAATAATCTAAAAAATCTAAATTCTTAATACAAGTATACCAATCTTAAATTGTTACGAAGGCATATTTAGAAATCTTGTAAGTTCTAAGGCAACATTAAAGGTCATTCTATTTATTTCGCTTATAGAATTTATGGTTGCAACAAAAATAATAGCAGATATTAGATGGGAATAAACCATTTGTGATAAGCAAGGTATTTCCTATTTAATATAAATTTTGGAAATTTTTTTGACCTACGACCTACATAAACATATAATGGAAATACCACAGAATTTAGAACGAGTTCCCAGAAAATGTGGTTGGTTTGTTTTTGGGGTAATTCCAGTTGCATAGAATCAATGTACTATATAAGGTGCTGATTCCTTAACAATATCAGTTCACTACAAGTCTTTGTAAGACAATCAACAAACATGAAGCTCTTCTCTGTTGTCTCCATCTTTGTCTTCGGTCTTTTGGCTTTGGCCAGTGGTAAATACTATACTAATAATACTATCATATTAAGCAATAACTACAATTAAATGTTTTGTGCTTATAGCCGTTCCAGTGGATGATCCGAATCAATATATTTTCATAAGAATACCAGGAGAAGATACTATTATGGTGCAAAATAATTATGAAGCGTTGGACCTATCTGCTCTTTAATAGGATCACATTGAGCTTTACTTAAAATAAAAGAAGAATGAACAAATTTACTTCTATTATTATTAATTCTATTCAATTTTTGGGATTATATATTTTTTTTTTGGCTCTAATTCTGGCTGTTGTCTGTCTACGGAAATGTATTCCATTAAATCTTGATTTTAGTACACTTTTTTTTGTCAGTGTAGCATAGTCTGTTGGACGTCAATCGTTTTGAATTTCCGTATAACAATCGCATTGCCAACATAAATATTACTTAATTTCATAGTATCTTGAAATCTTTATCCTCTGTCTCTTATTTTTCTTTTTATTTAACTTGCGATTAATAACAATTAAATGCCAGTTGTTTTTTTTTCTATTTTGGCTAATTGCTGACTGGAACTGGAAGCCAGTTCGTGTGGCTTTAAAGCATCAGTGGCAATAGCTAACCGCACTAAACAATGCCAAGGACAGAGGACACAGGACACAGGACAAACTCACATAATAGAAATATACTCGTACCAGCAGACAAGTGTGCTTAAGACCATCAGATAAAGACAATGAAGATGTCTCCTCTCTCTCTCTCTCTCTATGTATAAAGCTGTATCTCTCTCTCTTTTCCACTCATTCTCTCTCTGCAGTCTGTCTCTGTTAGGCCGTCTTTGTTTTTATTGAAAATGACTTGAGTCGTCTCGTAGGAAAAGCAATTGCCAAGGGAAGTCTCAGAAATTGCGTGGCTTGTGAATATATAATATAAATCGTTGGCCAAATTAAAAGTGACATGCCATTACTTAGATATAGATATGAACAAAAACCAAGTCAAATAAGGGCACGGCTTTTGGTCAATGGCATGCAAATGAAACTGGCCCAAATAACAACATCAAAATAAAGCATTCCTTAAATGCCGCAGTCAAACTGAATAAGCCCAAAAAAATAAGGTCCTTGTCATAGCAAATTTTGTTCAGAATAATAGAATTTTATTTTAAATAAATTCAAGAATGATTAAGTTTAGGCAATGCTTGAGTGCAGCTTAAATTAAGCATTAAAGTTAGCTTTAAAACAAAGCTCGCGAATCAAAAGATTTTGTGGCTTCTCAACAAATTTTTGTAGGTTTCTTTTTGGATTTGTGTGGATTTTATATGTGAAATGTTACCCAAAAAAAATTAGATGTGTATTTAAGCAAGAAAATTATGTTAGTTAGTTTTCTTTTAACATTCTTAAAATTAAAAAGATTTTTATATTATTTTCTGCCTTTCTCTTCTTATGTTTTTAAATATGTTTAATTCCAGCTAACACATGTTTATATTAAGTTGTTTTGGGACCTTTTTGAATATGCCTAGATGGCAGATTAGGGGCCAAAGGTCCTCCATTTTCTGTCCCTGTCCATCAATGCCAGCTGTGCGTTCGTCTGACCTCTTGACATGACTTTGGCATCGGAAATTTCTGTATAGTCATTTTTTTTTTTATTTTTTATTTGCCGTAAACTCAAGTGAAGTGAAATGCCTAAAAGGCAGACTTTAATTTACTTGACGTTTTTTTCATTGCCGTTACCGTTATCACAGAGAATGCGTGGAAATCATGCGAGCATTTTCCACTTTGATGTCATTTTATTGAACTTTATTGAAGCATAAAAAAAGATGCTAAAATACAATTTGTTCTGTTTGCTTCTCAGGGGACGCTGTCAGGAAGGATCGGTCGTGATTGCAGGTGATGTTTAGCCAAGGTAAATGCATTCGTTTATTTCTATAGTACATCTCCTTTTTTTCCGCGCACAATCCAAAACCAACGTACAGCTCAATGAATATGGATTTTTAGGGCTTTTCGAATATGTATTTTCGAGGTGTATTTTCGCAATGCTGTTGCTGTGGTTCCTCTGGGCGTATACGCAACACGGGACAAGGACAAGAACAGAAAGAGAGAAACAGGACATTTTATTGGCTTTGTTTTGATGGCGGCTGTCGGCAATCAGCCTGACTGCTGTTGATGGATTAGCGTCCATAAGCCGAACAGCTAACCCAACATCTAACATCCAAACACCCATCTCTCCATTAACCATTCAGGGTCTGTTCAATGCATCATCAAATGGACGCAACGCTTGACAAGCACGGGGAAAACTGGAGCTCGGCAAAACTGGAGCTTGCCAACCAGGCAACTGTCATGTCTCCGTCTCATTCCTTGTTCAAGTCCCAAAAGGCATTAGATTACATTGTTTTTTTTATACGTTAACAGAGCATGCCATTAGGCAGTCTACCAATTGGGAAATCCCTTGATTTTCTCTCTTCCTATTGATGTGTTCAACAAGTTGTAATTTCTTTTAAAAATAAAACGCTTTAAGTCTAACGATAAAATTTTGAGTCCTGCAGTTTTGTTCTGAGACTGTAATCATTATCATTATACTTTTAATTTTTATTGATTTACTTACAATATTACTATTTGAGATATAAATACTTTTCTCGAAAAATTATTATTATTTTCGAGAAAGAAAATGAATCTCATAAAATAATGATTGTACCTTTACAACAGTTTTTTTTTTCCTAAAAGATAATGATTAGTGTTGCTAAGTAATAAAAAATTAAGTTAAGTAGTACTGACTTAACATACATTTTTATTAACGGAACAATTGATTAAACAAACCTATACTCAATGAGTAAAAATATATATATTAATTTAGAATAGTCATGCCAGTTCCAGAAGAATCGCTGTTTTCCAATTAATAGCACTATGAATTTAGTAATTAAATTTGAACAGTAAGGAAATTTAAAATCACTCAGGATGAAAATGAGCAGCAGCTTTAAGTCAGGTGCTCTGTTGCAATTGCATTCACCAATCAGGTTGTTAATGATGCTCTTGGGCAACTGTAACTTTTGGCTGCAAATTTTGCCACATTGTCCGCAGGCACTCAACCAGTAACCTCCCTCAAGGACTCCATCCAACCTGCTGGCTGCTACTGCAAATTTCTGGCCAAGCGGATTAAGTTTCAGTTTTGAGAGCTGCTCGCATTTGGATACGACAGGAAAATACAGAGGAGTAGAATGTAAAATATAATTTTCTTTAATATGAAATTTAAAAGCGCAACATAAATCGAAACTGCATTAAATTGAATTTATTGTGCTTTTTTTTCTTGGCTTTGAGTCTTATAATAAAGCCTTTAATATTACACAATTACTTTAATTAACTTTCATTTATAAGTAGTAAATCCTCTGCTTAGTCATGCTGGAAAATACCATGGTGATTTTAAATTTATAATGAAAATACATTTACTGTTGGCTCATAATTTATGTAAACCAAATACAAATTGGAACTTGTAAAACAAATAAAACTAAAACAATGATTTGTATTTATTTTTGGAAAATTGATTTAAACCTGTTATATTAATATAGGATTTTATGAATATAAATTCGCAGTAGCTTATAAACTATTATATATTAAAACTAATGGTTCTGTTGGAATCATATTTATGGCAGCCACTGTGAAAGAGATATAGAGAATGAGTGAAGCTAAGAAAGTGAGAGATAGAGATAGAATAAGAGAGGAAGAGGATGCGTAATACGATGTGCTAATGCTTAAGCACAACTCATTCTTAAAGCTCTAATTTTTGTTGTTGCTGCCTAATCGTGTTTAATTTGCTGCTGACGAACGAAGACACCTGTGTTTGGAAGGAGCTTTTCTCCTGGGAGTTTTGGGTGCGATTGCCAAAAGTTCGTTGGCATCTGATGGCATGTGGCATGCAACATGCTGGAATGGGAAAGAAAGCATTGAACGGAGTAACTTACACGTTTTGCCTTGTCTTAATGATGGCTTTTATGAAAATGCTTATGAAAACTTTGCACAATTCGATGCCTTAAATTATTTTCACAATTACTATCATAATAATAATAATGATTATGTTTTAAATTATGTGGCTTTAATGTTGTGGTCTGCGCTGTTTTGCGTACTCTCAGTTACAGCTCATAAATCTTTCTACCTAATTTGCGACAATGGCACAAAAGAGCATTAAATCCTTGTTTGTAAGACTTACATGTGTACCGTATCCTTATGTTGTGTGCTTGTGTGTGTTGTGTGACAGGACTAAACAAATGTTTGCTGCCTGAAAGGGTTGTTTTGTCGCACAAATGTCATAAGAGACCAGGACAACAAAAAAAAAGGAAACCATGCGAATTTCTTTAAATATTTCAGATGTACAAATGTTTATTCAGTCATCAGCCAAGGTTAAGCAATGGCAGACCACGTTGTTGGCAGTAAATAATTAAGGTAATGAGAATTTGATGCTTAATTTAATGCACGTCAAATTATTAAAGCGGCCATGTCATGCATTTTAAATGCGCGCCAATTGCAAACGTAACAAAATGGAAATGAAACGGAATTGAAACGCTGCCTAAGCAATTGAGCGGCAACTGAATGAAAGCTCTCTCACGCAAGCAGTGCTTACGCTCTCGCTCCCACTCTCGCTCTCGCTCTCTCCCATCCTGGCTGCCTCTGCTCGACGATGCTGCCCGGGATTGACATACATTGCAGGCAAACAACAACAACAACAGCAATAATAACAACAACGACAACAATAATAAATGTTTCTAAAGCCGATGAAACGCTAGCTCGCATTGTTTATCTTATCAGCAAGCAGATGGCCAAATAAAAGTGTTTACTTAGCAATGCTACTCGTAACAAAACACACACACAACACCCACACCCACACACACACAATAAATTTACGTTTAGATATTAATTGCCTGCACTTGATATTTTGGCAGTTTATAAAACTAACAAACAGCTAGTATTTAAATTTTAAAAACCTCAATTTGTTTACACCTGGGAAATAGCTAAAGGTACTTTTGTGTGGCACACGCAAGCAACAGTTTTAATAGCTGCTGCAACATTTTGTTGTTGTTGGGCTAGCAACATGTTCTCAGATGTGCTACAAGTGTCCCTGTCGCAACATAGAGCACTCACTCATATAACCTGCTCCCTTTCAACCAATAGCTAACATACTAACATACTTTCTCTCCTTCTGCCACACACTCACACTCTCTCACACTGCTTAGCTAAAAGAGTCGCTCTGTTTCGTTTCCATTTCGTTGCGTTCGCTTTGGAGCTTTTGTTGAGTTTCCCGAATCGCTTTCATTTCGTTGCTGCCATTTCAGTTCCTCGTTGTAGTTGAAAGCGTTCGGTGCGCCAAGCGGCAAAAGTTAAATTTCGAAAATAGAAAACATAAAATCATTAGAATTGGAGCTGAATGCGAAACGTGCGCGAAGTGAACAGCAGCCCCATTGGCCAACTGAGTGAAGTGTAAATAAAAGAAACCCCACTTCCCACCCCATCCCTCTGCTAACTCACTCACACGCACACTAGCAAACATTAGTAATCACACGCATGTGGAATAGGTGTGTGTGTGTGTGTCTGCTTCATCTTCAACTGTTTATGTTTGGGATTGTGTTGTGTTCTCGCTTCGATGACGCTGTCAACCCTTGGTTATCTCCCCTTAAATCCCCTTCACCCCTAAAGACAGGTGTTATCCATTAGTTTGTAATATGCTTAATTTGCATGTGTGTTTTTCCTGTTAGTTTTATTTATTTTCTCTTCACTCACGTATTTGTCTTTTAATGGATTGCAAAAATTGCATTTCTCCTGCCATCATATCAGCACATCCGCATCCGCATTCGCATCCGCATCCGCAATGGCGTCATGTTGATGGAGATTGATATTAAAATGTCAACAGTGCGTCGCAATATCCATTTTATATACTATATATATACATTTATATACACACATTTGTGCCAAGTGTTATCAGTAGAAAAACCAATTAGCTGTTTGCCATTGCAATCGCCCATCAACAGCTCTTGAGTCCGAAACCTCTCATTCCCCCCATTTCCCGCCACAATCCTTCTCAATTGGTCAAACAAAAGTTTTATTTTGCATGGAACCCTTAAAAAATACCCCTATACAGTGCACTCTGCGCTGTTTTAATTGAAAAACTTCTCCAATTGAAGTTTAATAGACAACAAAAGCGAGCGTTACAAAACTGGAATAAAATAAAATAAAAAATAAATTGTACGCAAATTGTGCAAGCAAAAAAACGAAGGACAAACTTGCGCAGGTTTCATTCTAATTTTCAATTAAAAATGTACCACTACGGCACTCTTATACGCCCGGACAAGCCCCCAAGAAAAAAAGGGAAAGTGGATGCCAAGTGCATTGACCACAGCATTTTCCATTTCCCACTTTCCATAGTTCTCTCGCTTAGCCTCGAGCTCAAGCTAAGTCCATTGTTCAGTTCTGGGTGCTGGGTTCGAGGTTCTGGATTGTTTCCTTCGTTGCCCTTAAAAAGCTGCCTCGAATTTTCAGCCTGCGAGCAATTAAAATATGCACAAAATGTAAATGAGAGACGTCCACTTTGTTAGGGTCTCTTCCCCTCTTTCCCTCTGCTCCCTTTGCCCATTTGCAATATTCTATTTACTTTGCAAAACCGACAACACAATAAGCGGAAATCTTATTTAATATATATATATATATAGAGAGAGAAATTCGCTTTGGAAAACGACAACTCACGTAATTAAAGTGCAGAACAAAAAGCAAAGTGAAAAATTCAATTTAATTATGAGATAAACGTGCATAAAAAAACAAAATCAAATCTAACGAGCAGAAGGAGAAGCAGAAACGGAAGCGTAAAAAAACCAGTAAGTAGATAATCAATGGAATACTCTCATATTACAGAGCCCTATCCTTGTACCCATATCTGACCAGCATCCTCCGTTTTTATGCCAAGATCAATAAACGCAATGAGGCTAAAACAGAATTGAAAGCGTGTTTATTTTTAATCCATTCATGCTGGTTGCTTCCACGTAATTAGTTTTAGTTGGAAATGAGGCCAATAATATTGCCACGCCCACATGGCTGGCATGGCCTTCTAACTACGCCCACATGGCGCGCTATATTAACTTAATTGAATGGCCATCATCGTGGCAGGCTAAATGCGAAATAGAATGCAAATTACGCGCTTTCACTCATATTCTGTCTTTATTGTCTTGGCCATAAACAACAAGGCCGCATCCTTTTTGCCATCGTCAGGCTAAAAAATGAGCCATTAAAAATGTTTATGACACACGCAGCAGGTTGAACTGAATGTTGGCATGTGGCATTTGATTAACTGGAAATTCTTTAGATTTTCATTTATTTGTTAGACACCTATTGCTTGGCTGCACTGAGAAAAAAATTATTCTAAACTCAAGATTTTGGTCCCAAAACTAACTATAAAATTCTTGAATTAAGAAATCACATCTGGGAACATTTCAAATAAAACCCAGTTCTTATTTTAGGAATAAAATAATAAAAATGATTTGCTAAATTTATAATTAAAATTTTTTTTTTATATTTTGACTTTTATAAATTTTATTCCTTCTTGGTAATTTTATAAATATTTTCATGGGATTTGAACCCATTATTTGATTTTTGAATTTAGTCTGGGAACATTTCAAATAAAATCAAGTTCTTGTTTTAGGAATAAAAAAAAAAAATATTTCTTAAATTTATGATTATCATTTTTTATTTATTTTTATTTTGACTTTTATATATTTTATTCTGTCTTGGTAATTTTATAAATATTTTCATGAGATTCGAACCCATTATTTGATCTAAAATTTTAGAAGTTCCGAATTTTTTTCAGTGTGGACTATTGCCAGAGATTAGTGAAAAGCTCGTAAGAAAAAGTTTCCCTCCAAGTTGCTTCTTCTTTCATTTTCAGTTAATTAGAAGTTGAACAACGTGCCACAAACAATGCTTCGTTTCTCCTTTTACCTATTTACTTGTTATATAAACATGTTAATGCTTATGTACTTTACGTGTATCAGCATTTATGTGGCATGGAAATAAGTTTCAGGCTCCCCCTTCCAATTAATAAATGAGCCACAATGATACTCTACATATGAACAGTGAACAGTAGGGTATCTGGCTGCTTGCTGTGTGTGGGCGTGTGGGCGTGGCACATGCGGCGACGCTTCTAATTAGAACACTGGCAAGCAGTTGATGAGGGTAAATTGGCAAATAATTAATCGCCGGTTAATTAGGGACTTACATGGCCCAATGCCAAGCCACATTTAACCAACATTCCCCATTTGCCTGTACTCCTTTAATAAGTTACAGGCGTCAGACAAGGCGTGGCAAGTTTTGATTAAAACCGTATTTATGAAGAAAACAGCAGGGCAACTGATGACCCAATACAAGAGTTGAATAAAAGCATAGTTAGGCATATATAAATTAGATAGAGCCAAAATTAAAGCAGCCTTTCAGTTAGTTTGTTTAATAAACATTTCAAAGTATTTATAAGCCATCTTTATTCATCTCTAAAGTCAAGAATTGATCAAAATTTATAGAGTATTTACCAAGGCTGCAATCTTTACATAAATGTCAATTGTTATCAAAATTAGAACCTTATTTAATTCAAAATTTAATTGGCTTAAAAAATCAAGAAAAAGTTGAAGCAATAAAAATATTTGTTTTCCATTAAATTAATCCGAGGTTCGAACCCAAACCGTTTAGCGAATCAAACCTAAGTCTTGCTCTATGGTTCGAATTGTCAAAACGAACCTTTAATAAAATTTTTCTGGTTTGCAGCCTTGGTATTTACAAATTATTGAATTGTTTGCAATTCGTTGGCTACCCTGGCGTATGCGTAATTTTTGTACGTTTGCTGCTGTTTTAGCGGCCGCTGTCTCTAGGCTCTGTAAACATGGGATACTTGTTTATATTTGCTTTTGCGATTTTGAATGCTCACCAACACATGCACACACACACATACACATACATTCATATATATATCTATGTATGTCTTGCAAGCAGTCAAAAGCAAATAAATGCAAAGTGAGCTCTTTTGTTATTGTTGTCGTCGTCGTTGCTCAATTTTAATGCTCGTAGTCATTCAATTTTTCTGAGCAATTCTTCATGTTCTTCGTTGTTTTATACTCAAATTTTATATTCATTGAAACTATAAAATTTTTATGAGCATTCATTCATTGCAGCTGTCCGCCCAACAGATCCGCTCAGCTCAGTTCTGTTCTGACTCATTCCAAAAAGAATAAAAGAATATTTTTGAACAAATGGTTTCCCCCAAACGGGTAAAGAATTTCATAAATGAATTGACCTTGATGCTGTCTACGAGTCAATTTTTGAATGCCCGTTCTATTAGTCGTAGTTCCCCAGATCGGCAATATTTAAATTGCATTCGCCATTTGCTGTATCTTTAAATCATTTGCAATACTCGCACTGAGAATGTAAACAGTCAGGGGAAATGAATATTTAGAAATACTTGCAATTGAAGTGGAAAATGCTTTGATTAAACCACGATGATCTCTGTATTTATAAATAAATGAAGATATATGAAATTGAAAATTCAATTGATGTCTTGAAATTAATGTCAACATGAAGAATTTAACGAATCATTAAGTAATTAAAATTAAGTAAAAATTTCTTTATGTACAGACTTATGTGTTTTTTTTTCTTTTTTCACACTTACATAAAGAATTGGTTGTTTATCTTATATAACAAATATTTTGAGGTTTAATTTGCTTGCTGTCTTCTAGCGCGAAAGAGTTGTGTGGAATTTTCTTAGTCAAAGGCATTTTTCGAGCAAACATTTTGTGTTTACCAGAAAAAGTACCATTAGGAAAATGTTTGCATATTCTGTTTTTATTTTGGAACGAGGAAAAAATGTCTGAATCGATATTTATATGTATATCAAAATTTTTGATGAAAAACATCTCACATTAAATTTGTCAAAGTCTTTATTTTAAAACATGTTTTAATTTCGAAAATTTAGAGTTTGATTTAATTTCTTACACACATTTTAAACGATCAATACTCATAACTTGGCCTTAAAAGTATTGTATATTACCCATTTCTTTCCTCACTCTCGCTGTCTCTCTCTCGGGATGAGTAATCAAATTGTTTTGGGGTGCGCCAATTAAGTAAAGTGTGGTCTTTACTCACATAAGTTTTTTTCGCTTCGGCTCGGGCCTTTTACGCAACGCTTGTGGCTCTGTCTGCGGCTCACATGGCGTATGAGTAATGCGCTCACAAGCATTTATCTGCGCACACACACTTTAAATGCAAAGTGGGCGCTTAAATTTGATATAGAAAGGTAGGGACTAACACACACACACACACACACGGGTGTGCAAAAATGTCCTTTAGAGGGTGCTAGTGTTGTTGTTGGGTTATTCGGGATAAGCAGAGTGCTGCAAAGTGCTATAAATCAACACTCGAACCACTTAATAAAAAGCAACGGCATTAGACAACGGCGCTGGTGACGAGGTGACGTTGCACGCAAACCACTACAACAATACAACAATGCCACACACACACACACACAGACACACGGTGCAGATATTTTTCACGTTTTTCAAAATGAATTATGGCAGCAAAAAACAAAAGCAGAATAACGAAAAACAGAAACCAAAACCCAGCAACAAAAAATTGATGAAGATGGTGGCGGTTGAGTGATGGTTAAGAGAGAGAGAGGGAGAGAAGTACACTAAAAAAAAAGACCAGCTTCTAAAATAAAGAACATTATTCTTAATCGTAATATAAGATTTTTTAGGTCCAAATTACTAAAACTAAGATTATAAATCTAAAAAATCTTAAACTGTCAATATAGGAATAAAAATCTTAAATTGTTAGGAAGGATAAATATTAAAATTTAAAACAAAAATATTATAAATACGAAAAATTAATTTTATTTTTTGATTTTAATTTTAAGAACATTTATTCTTAAAATAAGAACTTGGTCTTAATTGAAATGTTTTTAAAACTAAGATGTGTTCTTTTAATTTAAGAATTTTATGTTCTCGACGCATTTTTAAGACCAAAAATCTTAGTTCTGAGACCAAAATCTTGATTTTAGAACATTTTTTTTATCAGTGTAGGGGCAAGGAAAAGAGTGAGAGGAGCTCTAAAGTAGCAGCTAAAACTTGATGGAATAAAAATTATTAACAAATGCTGACAGCTTGTGTAAACAGCGCCGCCAAATGGCCGCAAAATTCGCTCAGCGCCAATTGAGGCGGTCGAAAGGGGCGTATGGGGGAGTGGCAGGGGGAGGGGCGTGGCAGTTGAAAATGTTTTCGTCACGCGCTTTAATTGCCACGCCTGTCTGAACAGCGGGAAAACCGCAGTCATATGGCGAGGGCGTGTGGATGGGAAGGGGGCGTGGCAGTTGCTAAGAGACGCCTTCGTCGCATCAACACAGATTTTTGCATCTGTTTAACGCAAAGCAATTGCAAATTAGCCAACATTTTAGCCACGCTTAATGGCCAGGCTATTATCTGTAAATGTGAGTGTATGCGTGTGTGTGTGTGTGTGTTTGTGTGTGTAACTGCTCTTATCTGCAGTGTGTGGAAGTAAAAGCACATAAATGCGACATTCGTATGATTTTAAATATTTGCACAACGCTTCATTATTTTCATTTGTAAAGACAATGACGTTGCTACATATATCTCCCCCACCACTACAACTAAGTTAATGAATACACTCACCAACACACACACAGAGCACACACAACACACACACAATGTGGTTATTGTTGTTGTTTTATGCACATGTCTGGGAAATTAGTTTACTTCGTCTGTGCGTTACAATTTTAATTAAATATCAAATGCTCGAACATTCTGCGCCAAGCGAAGACAACTGCGAATAACAAAACCAAGAATTTGAACAATAACAGAAACTGCAACAATAAGAAAATATACATATGTATAGTATATCATAAGCACACAATGTTTTATCTGTAGCACAATTTATTCTGCACTTTAATAATTTATATACAAAAGTCAGCTTTGAATAAAACTTTTGACTGAACTTATATCATTCATAAACATGTCAGCTGTTAATTTGAGACATCTAAAATACAAATTTATGTTCCATCTTAATTGTCATTTTTCCAAAAACTTTGATCTCTCATAACTTCATCAAAAATCAACCGATTTTCATGCGGAATGTCATTTTCTTCATGATTCGGTCTCCAAATTGATTCTGCATTTAAATTTTTGTCATCTAAAAAATTTGATCATTTTTCGATTTTTGTCAAATTTTCTATACTTACCCCTTGACATTTTTTCAAAAAACTTGATCTCCCATAACTTCATCAAAAATCAACCGATTTTCATGCGGAATATCATTTTCTTCATGTTATGGCCCCCAAATTAACTGTGCATTTAAATTTTGTACACTTAAAAAATTTCAAAATAATCGATTTCCCATAACTTTATAAAAATTAAGCTGATATCCATGCTGAATATTTCATAATAGCTGGAAAATCAATTTAACTCAATGTAATTGTCTCTTAAATAATTAAATTAATTTAATGCGAATTTAATTAACTCACATGCTTACTTACAATTTTCTTTCTTGGTATTTGTTGGCAAGAAATTATAAAGAATATTAAACCGTATAAAGAAAAACTGAACGTTAAACAGAAAACACCACAAAGTTTATTTTCCGCACTATTTGAAATTGCGTGCTGTGCGCATTTTTATCGTTTTTTTCTGAGAAATGGGCGCCCTCTGTTTTTTCTTTCATTTCATTTTCATCATTTGGCTTCGCTTCTTCTTCTTCAGCCACAGCCTTCTTTTTTTTTGCTGAGGCGTCTTTATTTGCTGGGATCATAAATAAACTGTTGCATGCTTTCAGGCGTCGCGTTTGTAGAGAACAACCCATAACATGTACTTAGTTATCGGTTCGTGTTGTTGTTGTTTTTGTTGCTGTTGTTGTTTTTGTTGTTGCTGTTGGGACACAATCTGCGGCACTTGTTTATGGTCATTTAATGAATGTTGGCACTTGGCGTGCAAAAATGCGCCACACGAAGCCGATGAAACCTTGAAAGGAAAGAAAATTCTTATGGCGAAACTAATTTAACAGCACCCAAAGGGAAATGCACTCGATTGTGGTCTAAACTGGGCGTGGTCAACACTAGATGTGGCCCTGGCCTGATGACAAATGCAGCTGCACTGAAAAAAAACCAATTCATTCTAAATATAAAGTTTTGTAAAACTTCACTTAAGCTTAAATTTTTTAAGTATGTATTCGGAAAATAATTCCTAAATTAAGATAAAGTGACAACGATATTAAAAAATCAACATTAAAAAGTGAAAGAAGCCTTAATTATTTAATCTAACTCAAAACTGATATTACAGAGCCCCAAAAATTAAAATATTGTTGTGGAAAAGCGGTCTTAATTTAAGTATTTCATACTTGGTTAATAAGAATCCGGGATTACCGTACTTTTGATACCGCCGAGATTTATTTTAGCCTGGAATCCCGGATTTTTTTTCTGTGTGGAAATGGAACTGGAAATGAGAATGCGAATGCAACTAAAGCTGAAGTTGGCAGCTGCTGAAACTTAACATGCAAAGTACTGCATAAACCATGACCATACACATACACACTTATATATAAAAGAACGTATATGTGTTCGAGACAAATCTGTCTTTGATTTTGACTCCTTGTACAGGCATCATGAATCACACACATAGAAAAAGAGAGAAGTTTACAAACGAGCAGCAAGTTTTTATAACGTTTTCATTTGGACAATTTTCTTTTCTTTGGCATTTTTGTGCATATTCAAGTTAAGCACTTAAGTGCGCTCTTCATTCTCTAAAAGTTTGTCGTCTTTTTGTTGGCATTTTATTGAAATTCAGAAAACCAGAGACTCGAGACAAACTGTTTAAATTGAAATTTGATTTTCAAGGCGCGCACACAAAGTTTTCTTGCGCTTAATTCAGCTGATGAAAAGTGCAAAATTCTTTACAAGCAGGTCTACTATCCTCTTACCACTCTGTTTCTCTTCTTCTGCCTCTTGGTAACACATGAGGCAACAACTTGAACTTTGTCTGCACTCGAAGCAAACTGAAGCTCTGTTTTTGCCACAAAATTATTTTATGACTTGGTAAACAATTTGGCCAGCTGACTTTGGCTGATGTAATTGCAGTTTCTTCAAGCTTCCCTCGACTCCGGCTTTGTATACCTACATATATATATTGGTACAGCCTGATCCATTGGCACTAAAAACCATAAAAGTTGCTTTATTTTCTTAATATTTCTCAGAAGAAAAATCCAATTTATCTCTGTTTATGTTTGCAATTATTTTTTTTGTTGTATAAACATGACAAAACAAGTTGCTGTAGCAGCAAACTAAACTGACTGCTAAGCACATTAAGTTTAATCTCAAAATTTATTAATTTTATTAAGTTTGCCATTAAAATTGTTGATTTAAGCTTTTATAGCATGTACACATTGGAAATGCTTTAAAGAGGATATTAAAACGTAGTGTAGCTATTAAAAACACATATTCTTCATGAACAATAACATCTGAATCGATTTGACTTTATAAGACATTCATTGTGCAAATTACAAAAGAAAATTTGCTAAAAGCAAATTTAAATAAATTTTTTAAATTTCAAATCAGTTTTAGTTTTGAAGTCTGAACAATAGAACAATTTCAATAAAACAATCTTGAATTTAAGTGTATTTTTTTTATTATTCGAAGCTTTTTTTTAGGAATTTCTAGGATTACGACTTTATAATCTATATTTTTATTAATTTATATTTTTATTTAAAAATTTTATATTAGACTGAATTTTGTTCGTCACAAAATTGGATATCAGAAATTTTGGGGCTAGAAATTGCTTTCGTCAGTAGACTTTTACCTCGTGTAGAGGTTTTTTTGTGGGAATAAATGTACTTCTACTTAAATTATATTAAAGTCTAACAGTTTAACCTTTTCAACTAAGGGCAACAACTACAGCTAATTACAAATTAAGTTAATATTAACTTATTTATAAACTGTTAGTCATATTGTTGTTGCGGAATTGCAGCTAATCAGATAGGAAAACCCCAACATAACTCAATAAACTGGAATATATGCAAGTTTAGCCCGTAGCCTAATCACTGGGGGGAAATTGTCGAGAGATTGAAAGAGCGAGATGGCAAGTTAGAAAGAGGGAATAAAAAACATTGAATGCTTCGGGGTAATCAATAATTTTTAATCCCAAATGTCAGCATATTCCATACGCATTTGTTTGTGTTGTCGTTTTGTTGTGTTGTGTTGTTGTTGCTCTGATTGTTGTTGTTGTGGGTTGGCGAAAAAGAAAACTTTTCTCCATAATTGGAGCACACGCAGAAAATTGCGTCGTTGTGTTTGCATTTCGCTGGAAAAATGAAAATGATTTTTGTACTTAATATGTATGTATGTATGTATGTGATTTGTGGCAGGGGGGAGTGGTACAGATTCATGCATATGGTTTGGGGCACGTAGCACGCATCATTAATTTAAAAGCCGCTTATCATATTTGCAATTACTCGTTAGGTTCAGGTTGACATGACTCCCCAAGTGCCTTTCAATATAATTGCCAGAGTTGAGCATGGGATTCAAATAGGAATGGGAAAAGGGATGGAACGAGATTTCCTGTGTGCACAGAAGAACGAAACTAAAGTAAAATGATGTTTATTATATCCTATCATATGTTTGCTTTAAACAGTCCTTCGTTGCGTCCCTTTCCATTATTCAGTTCAGTCACAAAAAGTAGCATTCTGGCAAATCCTTTAATAATTAAATACCAAAAAGCTGACAATCCTTGCACAATATGCCATTGAATCCCAATCAGCCAAAGGAGCGTTCCTAATAATGCGCAAATAGAATCCAAATTGTTGACTCTACAGAGACTCTCAGTCTCTCAGTCAACCTTTTTGCGTGGGTTGAAAGTGGCTGCCAACAAGGTTGAATCTACAATAAGTTAACTGGCAAACAGACATAAACTTCACAGTCGTATAATTATACCCGTTACTTAAAAAATAAGTAAAAGGGTATTTTGTGTTCGTTGGAATATATGAAACATAGAGAAGGAGGCATCTCCGACCGTATAAAGTGATTGGACAAGTAAAACGGCAGGAATAGCTAGCCAAAGTTATAAATAAAGTTATTATTTCAATGCAATCACCTAAATGTATGCAATAATTTTTATTTGGTTGTAATTTCCTTAATGTACTTTTATATATATGGAAATAAGTAACAGGTTTTATGGTAATTTTATTTATTAATATTATCTATAATCTCACTTAACCGCAGTAAGTTCGGAGAGTTAAAACGGCAGTAATATCTAACCAAAGTAATTAATAAAGTTATTTTTTGAATACAATCCCCTAAAAGTATGCAGTAGTTTTTGTTAGGTATTAATTTCTTTATAGTTCTTTTATATATACTAAAATAAGTAACGGGTATCCTATGGTCGGGATCTCGACTATAGCCTTTCCCACTTGTTCAAATTGCAAATGTTGTTATTGTTGGCATTGTTGTTGCGACCAAATTCAATGACATGAAATTCGGTGCAAAAATTTTTACGTGACAATGCCATGAAATCGAATTTGCCAAGCGACCGGAAATGCGCACGGCTGTTAACCACCATAAATATATACATACATATGTATATGTGTTTATTAATGTGTGTGTGCGTGTGTGTGTGTGTGTTTTGAGCAAAGGCTTTGCAGTCAAACAAAGCACAAGAAGAAGCGACCGCCAGCATTTTTTGATTTATGCGGCATTTTTATTGTGAAGCTCGCTGCTTATGCCGCCTACACTGCCACGCCCCCTGCCTCTGCCCCGCCCCTTGCTGTCGACACCATCTCTCGTTGAATTTGGAGCAAGTCACGAGTCCTGGCCTGAATGTAGTCGAGCATGAATTGCGTGAGCTGCTTGTGCAAGTTTATTTACTTTTTGCAGCAGTTTGAAAGCCGCTTGGCATCCCAAAAACAATGAATAGACAACGACGATGAGCACAAAATGAAAGACATACTTGAAAATGTCTTTTCATTTTTTTTCCCCTGCTTTTCTTTTAATACCTTTTACTCAAAAAATAAGTAAAAGGGTATATTGTGTTCGTTAGAATGTATGTAACAGGGGGAAGGAGTCTTCTTCCATACACACCCAAAATTTTTAAGATTATATAGTTTTTATGGTAAATAACGCTATATATTAATATTTTCTATAATCTCTTTTAACCTCAGTAATGTTGGACAAGTAAAACAGGAGTAATAGCTAACCAAAGTTATAAATAAAGTTATTTCAATATAATCCCCAAAAAGTATGCAATAGTTTTTATTTCGTAGTAATTTTTTTAAAGTTCTTTTGTATATACTGAAATAGGTAACGGGTATCCTATGGTCGGGATCTCGACTATATCCTTTCCCACTTGTTTCTTTTTATTTGCATTTTTTGTTTCATGCATAAGTAATCGTGAAGAAAAAGAAAAAAACCTTTAGAGGCTTCAGCCTCAGGTAAGCAACGTAAAATTGTCAAAAGCATTTCGAGCATTCTTTTTGGGTGTCTCAAATTAAAAGTCTGCTCACAATCAAACGAATGCCAGGCTGTTGAAAATGTGAATAGAAAAGGCTACTGTATATATATATATATCTATATGTGTGTGTGAGAGAGTGTGTGTGTGTGACAGCCTGTCAAGGGTCAAGATGTGCCCTTTTCTGACATAACGAGCTGTACTCGAAGCCAAACGAACAATACAGCTAAAGGTACGACTATACTGAGTATCACCTTTCTGGGTTCAACTCAAATTGACTTCATAACTGACAGAGCATTCATTGTCGAGTGTTCAGTGTCCAGTGTCCAGCTGTGCTTTGGCACACATTACGTATACGCCATCATGGTTGAAAGAGCACACACAATTGTGCATTCCATTTAAGTCAATCAGCAAGCTCTTCAGCAATACAAATACACAAATCACACATACGCCATGTTGTCCGTTTTCACATTTTAGAAAATCAGTTCGCCATAAATCAGAGTGTAAATTGTTGCAAGTTGTGGGCATGCAAATGAGACTCATCGATGTTTCGAGTACTTGGCACGTGGCTGATTACAGGCAAAAAGCGGTAAACGCAACGAGCAACAGTTAAAAACATCAAATTGCTTCATTTTTACGCATCATCTAAGGGTCGAAAGCAGTCGAAACTGAAGTGAAAAAGAAAGGGAAAAAAATAAATAGAAATAAACGCCAAAGCATGAAAATCAATTTGGAGCGATAGCAACAAAACTTTCACCAGCTCCGACAACGGCTCATTTCGTATTTATCAACTGGGGAAACGTTCTCGTTCTCGTCCTCGTTCCCTTTCCCTTTCCTCGTCCCTTCTTACCGCAGGCTTTACTGTCCCTGGTTGTAGCCACGTCTGGCCTGATGGGTGGCATAAACTTTTATTTCAATGAGAGCGAACTGGAACTGTATACAGTAGCATACTGGCATCCGGACACCGGGACTACGGGACTCCGGAGCAACAATAAGCGGACTCTGCTCCACTTTTAGTCGATCCGTTGAGTCGTCTCAGCTGCGCCTCGAAATTTTTGTTGCCGCTTGTTGCTATTTTCGTACCTCGCACGAAAGACAAAAATAATAAAAATATAAGTAAGCCTTTAGCTGACTTTAATGCGACTGCAAGATACCCAGTAAATTGTAATTAAAATATAAATATATATATAATATAGTGCAATAAAACAATAAGTATGCATTCAGCTGACATTAATGCGACTGCAAGAAACCCATTAAATTTCAATTGAAACATAACATTAGTTGACATTTCAATATTTAAAGAAAATATTCATAGCATACCTTTTGGGGCAGTTGTCCAAAATATAACTTAAGCTGACATTTTCAATGAGAAACACAGAGTATTCATTTACTATTTATTTATTTAGTATTCAGTATTATTTAGTATTCATTTAAACAACCTCTTCGCATTTTTATAGGATATAAGAAACAAAATGAAAATTTTTGTAGCATACTTTTAGGGCATTTTTTTCCGAAATATAACTTAAGCTGACATTTTCCATAAGCAAGACAGAGTATTACGTGTCGATTAAGTATTTATATAATAAAACAACCGCTTAGCATGTTTACAGGGTATTAGAAACAAAAAGAAAACATTCATAGCATACTTTCAGGGCATTTGTCCGACAATTTCGAGGCAGCAAAAGAAAAAGAAAAACCAAAAGCAAAGGCAGCTGGCAAGTCTTTTTTTCTTTTTCTATTTGGCATACAAATGCAGGACATAAAGCTAAAGAAACTCGCTTATTATAGGAAGAAAGAAGGGAAGGAGGAAAAGGAAGGGTAGGAGTGAAAGGAGGGAAAGGAAAGCGAGGGAAGTGGCAACTTTAACAGTTGCAGACAGCGAGTGCAAATGAATAGCAACTGCTCTAATTTTGGTTCGTTGGAATTTCGCTTAAATATTTATAAGAAAAATGAGCAACTAAGCGGTGGGTGTGTTATTGGTGTGTGTGTGGGTGTGTGTGTATGTGTGTGTGGGTGTTGGTGTGTGTGTATTGATGTGTGCCACACACATATGCTGCGACGCATTTATTATTAATGCCTCGCAATCGAAATGAGTGCCACACACACACACACACACACACACACACACACACACACGTTGCACGTTTCACCTAGTTGTTGTTGTTGTTGCGCCTAAAATGCTGCCACATTGTTTATTTGCTGATTTTGCGTTTTTTTCGACCATAGCTTCACTCTCTCTCTCTCTTTCTCTCTCTTCCCCTCTTGCTCCCACTTTGGGTATCTTTGTCTCGCTTTTGTTGTTGTTTGCCTTTTGGGCCTGCCTTCTTTGTGTTTGCCACACACAACCTGCTTCACGTCTGTGCAACCTCTTAGACCTCTTAGACCTCTAACTGTCTTGCTCTTGTTTGCCTGCCTCTTGCCTCTTTGCCTCTTGCCACATGCCGCTTACCGTCTTCTGTTGCCTGTTGCGGCCTTTGACTTATTACCATTAATTTATTTATGCGCAGCGCGTCACAGCCAATTTTTTATTTTCCAACTCGGTTTGAGGTTTCTTTCACTTTGTTATTATACAAAGAAAATAGCAAATTCACTTGGCGTAAGCAAAAACTCAATGCTGTGAACTACGCACTTCCGTACCGATTATGCAACTCGCCCCAAGGGGGTCAAAGTTCAGTTATCAGAACAGCATTAAAGCCAAACACAAATTCGTGTCTAGAGTTCTCCTCCCTTTTAAGGGAACACTTTAAAGTCTTAGCAGGAGCAGCTGGCCTTAACGAGCCCAGTTTAATGGCTAAAGTTGGTTTAATATGTGCTTAATCAACGTGTTGTATTTAATAGCTGTGGTAAATGTGGTTCATGCAACTTGCCACAGCCAAAGTTGGACTACGAAGAAAGTTAATAGAATATACATAATTACTTTATTATAATTTTATGCATGTTTATAGAAATTTAGTTAGATGAGTAAAATATTTATAAAGAGATTAAGACTTTTAGGAACTTTATAGTGCTTTTAGAGCTGAGTTTAAATAAGTAAAAATATATAATAGTATTATGATAATTTCATGCATCAAAGCAGGAATTTTAGGGCGTTTCATTTTGTAATGAGATTGTGGCTTGATATTCTTTTTAAGAGATTTTAACTTTCTTTGTAGAATTAAATTCATCAAAAGAATATGAAAAGAATTTAACAATCTATAAAAAAACCCTATCAAATTATTGAGAATAATATTTATGACCCACATTTTTTATTGATTAAATAGACAACTTAGCGTGCAGTGCTTCCAGAGGCTTCTATTTAAACTTAACACAGAATGTTTGAGTTTCGAAATTAAATAAATACAAATACAAGACTTTGAGCATTATTTGTATCTGAAATAGTGAAGCAAATTGAGGCCAAGGCGACGTCAAATGTCTAAAATTGGTAAGTTGCATATGTCATGTAGTAGGTTGCAACTGTTTGCCAGTGTGGCAAAGCTTCGTTGTCATTTGATAAATAATTGAAATGAAATTGAATCGACATTTGCCAATGTGAAACTATTTTTGTACACTGCAACGAATATTGACCAGGACAAAGCACAGACATAGACACAAAATACATAGCTTGTAGAAGTAAGGAAGGCGTGGTCAATGCCTTCTACTAATGGATGTCATTTGACACCGGACAATGGTAACTGGTCACTGATAACACGCTGATAGCACCAGGGGGAACATTATTTGTACCAGAAACATCTAGAACACCAACTATAATAGCTTTGTCCATGTTCAATTAATTTGTAGCTTCCTTTGCCCTTCCTTCCTGCTGTGGCTGTCACAAGGACAAATATCCTTGTCTGATTTTTGTATTGACGAAATTCAGTTGAAGGCTGCCGAATTTTAGGAAATTGACTAATAATGGGGTCAATCGGCATAACGATCGGTTCCAACATATTCTGGTAATTGTCTGTGTGTTGTCTGCTTACTTTTGTGGCTGACTGTGTGCATTTAACTAATCGCATAGAAATGTGTGTATATAATTTTCACATCATTGCAGCTGCTTTGATTTACAGATGCTATTGCTTTGACAATTAAATATTTATTGCCTCAAAGGCGTCGATGTAGGAATAAAGAGGAGCAGGAGAGTTGGAAAGAGGTGCGAAATTAGGGGTGACCAGTGGAGCGTGCTGTTATTGCAAAGACACTTTGGTAATTGCAGTTGTTGGACGCAAAAAGAAACACGCGCTAGACTCGCACCTTTGATTAAGATATATACATATATATAACCACACAGAGACACTGACAGAAAAAAGGAATAAGCCAAAGGAGCTGGTCATAGGTAGGCCATAGGATGCCATTGGCCCTGGTCCTTGGTCCTTAGTCCTTAGTCCACTGCCAATACTCAAACGAGCAATTTAGCCAACTCATTGAAGCGGAATTAATTGCAATCGATTTTGTTAGGCGAAGAACGCGCTGAGTCTTCATTAGTTCACAATGTGTATGTGTGTGTATAGGTGTGTAAATGTGTGTGTGTGTCTGCAAGCATCTATAGCTTTATTTGTATCCAAACCCGCTTTCTGTTCCATTTTATATGCCACACGCTATTAAAACAAGCATTAAAGTCAACACATTGTGCGACAAACTATTTGATTATTTGTTTTGTTTTTATCTGCAAACATTAAAATTTATATATTTTAAATGGAATTAAAAATATATTAAATTTAAATTTAGAAAAATATTAAAATTGCTTATTGCAAACTTTGAAATTTATCAAATTAGTAATACAAATTGGATTTAATAATAAATGAAAATGTTAGAGAATAAAAATATAATTTCTTTTACAAACTATAAATCAAATAAACATAATACCTAATAAATAATATGATATGTTTAAATACAACAACAAATTGTTTTATGGCACAACTACGAAATTTATTAACAACTTTCATAAATTTTCATATCAATTAAATAAATGCTGAATAATAATTTGATATTATGCGTTGGGAATTGTTGTAAACTAATACTAATTGTATGCATGGCAATCTCTGCAGCTCGTTAGAAATTTAATATAATAATATTATGCATAGCAACCCTTACAAATCATCAATTAAATGATTGAAATTGAATAATTCGTTGGCTAACAAATTTTGATAATAAATAATTATTAGATTATTGTTGTGATATGAATGTGCATTTGACAAGAGCTGAAGCAATCTATGCTATAAATTATGGTTCGCTTACGCTGTCCAACTTTTCAATTCAATTATTTTGCAGCTGACCTAGTTTCTGATTTAGAGAATTATGGAATCTAATCTGTTGAAAATTATTTGTCGAATGATTTAAGCAAAACTTGTTCCTTATGTTGTCAACAAAATACGAGTATTTCAAATTCAAAAATGCAGTCAACTGTTAAGCTATGCGATGATCATAAAACAGCAATTTCCAACCAACAGAAACTTTTAAGCATGTGTGAGTGTGTGTGCGTGTGTGTGTGTGTGTGTTACCAGCAAAACTTTTTACATAAATTTGACATACTATAAATATATTTGCGCTTTTCAATTTGTATTTGTAGCGACGACAAGCGGCGAAAAAAGGGATATAAAATCCACAAAAAATAGGATAAACTTTGGCAACAGATCGAGATGCAGGGGCAACTGGCAAAGGAGTCAAGTTGCTGGCAAGCAAAGCTCAGTGCCCCATCCACTTCCTGTTCCTGCCACGCGTGCCACTTGCAAAGAGATTGAGGGAATCACGTATAGCTAAAGATACTTAGATACTATATATGCTGTTAGATACAGATACAAATGTGAAGATACAAAAAAAAAGATACTCGCATTGATATTGAACATGTGCCAAAGCATTGAGCTGCGTTTAATTTTGGCCAAGTTAAATAAACAAGTCAACAACATACACGCATACACACAGCATAAACAATCAATAACGTCAACAGAGCTGACAGCGTTGACACAGTTGACAGCAACTTGAGCAATACGAGTAGATATTGACCAATCATGGCCGCGCCCATCGATGAGAGTGTCCTGAATGCGTTAAGGGGCGTGACCAGCGCCCAGACGCGTCTTCCCAAGCCGCTGCTCATCAAGATTTATGTGGCCAGTCTGAAGCAGGAGTTTAATCAGGAGCGTCGCATGCTCCTTGAGCTTGTGGGACCCGAGCTGCAATCCCTCTACGATGATCGTCAGATTGAGGTAAGATTTATTTGGTCATAATTCAACTGGTTAAACATTTAATTTCATTTGACAGTTGGAAATTGTCGATATGCACTTTGGCACTGGAGCTCTGGACGTGTCGCTGGTCGAACGTGATCCTTACATGCTGCAGGACTTTCTGCATGAAATTGACACATGCCATGCACACTCAAAGAGTGTCTTCTTCCTGGCCCTAATTGGCGACGGCATTGGACGCCCCCCGCTGCCCATTCACATCGACGAGGACATCCATGCCGCTCTCCTGGCCGACCAGCAGACGACAGCCGAGGATAAAGCGCTCCTCGAACGCTGGTATGCTAACACACAATCGCAACGGGTGCTCAAACAGGACTATCGGTGAGTTAACTGACATACACTGATAAAAATTAATGTTCTTAAGTCCAGAGATTGGTTTTAAAAAAAAAAATTTAAATGATTTTTAAATATATAATTTTTTTTTAATTTAAAGATCAAAATATTTAAAAAAATTGTTTAAATATATAATTTTATTTTTTTAAATTTAGATTTACATACTTATATACAAGAGGCAACTATTTTTTTTAGATGAATACTTTATACTTATTCTTTCCTAAAAATTTAAGATGTTTATTCTTGTATTACGAATTTAGATTTTTTTAATTAATCTTAGTAATTTGGTCTTAAGATGTTCTTATTTTAAGAACACAATTTTTAAGAGTATTTTTCTTGATTTTAGAAGTTAGTCTTTTTTTACTGTGTACCCACTTATTCCTCTGCCCAGTTGCATTGTTGTTCTGTCAACTCAATTGCAGTGGCACTATGTAAATATTTGTCCAGCAATGACAGCTGTGGCAGTGAGAAGAGGAGGGTTAAGGGAGAAGGGGGTTGCAAAAATGCAGAGTCAACACTTGACTTGATTATGCTTATTGTCAACAGACAATTAACGAGTTCAACTCCATGAAATCGATTTTATTTTGACAGAATTATGATAGCTACGAGTACAATTCTTTACAGCTCAAGTTCTAACCTATTGTTCTTCTGTTTGATTAGCTATCTGCCCCCAGAAGCCTGGCTAACAGAATCACGTCGCTTGGCTGCGTTTCTAGAGAAATCCTTGCAGCGTCTGTTGGCCAACTCGAATGCGGATTTGATGAGACGTGTCCAATTGCTGCGACGCACACAAATCGAACATGAAGTGCAGCGTGCTATGTGTAAGTTTATGTACTAACAGATACCATATATAAAGCATTTTATTTATTTATTAGTTGTAGTAATTCTCAAGAATATGTAGAACTTATTTCAATATATATAAAAGTACTTTATAGAAATTATTATCAAAAAAAAACTACTGCATACTTTTGGGTGCTTGTTTTGCCCTAATTCTATAATAACTTTGGTTAGCTATTACTGTCGTTCTATTTGTCCGATTTGACTGCGATTAATTGGATTAAATAGATGATATATATATAAAAGTACTTTATAGAAATTATTACCAAACAAAAACTACTGCATACTTTTAAGTGCTGGTATTGCCTTAATTATCCAATAACTTTGGTTAGCTATTACTGCCGTTCTACTTGTCCGATCTGGCTGCAATTATGTGGGATAATAGATAATATTAATAGATACCGTAAATTTACATAAGAACCAAATTATTTTAAAAACTGTAAAAAAAATAAATAAAAAAAAATAATTATAAATAATATAATAATTTGTTGGGTAGCTATCCACTTATACACATGTGAATACTCTCTATCTATAATTAGCTCACTCCAGCGAGAAGATATTGGCCGTATTCCGGGAGCGTGCTGCCCAGAGCAGCGGTCGTGATGTTGAAGCCGGCGAGCGGTTGCGCAAAATCAAAGATGAGCTGACCATGAACCTATCAACGGATAATCACACGACGCTGGTGTAAGTGTCCCCATACTCATTACAGCTACTCGAGAGACTCATTAATTTAATTGGCGTCACATACGCGTAATTGTTGTAATTGTTTGTATTATAATAATTATTATTGTTGTAATTGTAATTGTAATTGCAGTGTGCCCGGCAGCGCCAGCAGCGAGGCCATCGATCCAGACAACGAGGACCATGAAGCATATTTAAGTAAATTCAAGAATAAAGTCACCGACAAGCTTCGTCTGCTAATCGAGGCGCACATTACAAATGATCCCGATGTAATCAAGGGGAGGAAAAAGACTGTGCAGGTGAGTAAGGATAAAGTGTAGAGAGTTCTCAGAGTGAGGAAAGTTGTGACAAGGGACAATTAATACAACAGACAGGCTACAAAGTGCCTCTCATATTTTACTCCACAAGTATTAAATTCAATTTATTCTTCAATCGCATTTGCTTTTCATTCCTCAACATTCTTACGAGTATCTTGAAGCGCAGAGTCTGTTTTGCCTCCATTCTTATGACTGTAATTATTGTTACTCGCTTTAAGCAAAGTATGTACTTCATTGAAGAATAAAAGAATAAAGCACAGTCATAAATTAATTCCGCAAATTACAAGCCCACAAAAAGCCAAAGGCAAAGCCAAAAATGGAAGCCAAATATTTCCTTACCTTCAAACTCGTATTTCTAAACTTTTTTTGTTGAATTTTTTTGGGGAGGTGCTCAGACATTTTAAGGGAATTTGAAATACAGTTCTTGTTGTTTACGCCCACGAATCGCTTTGGGCAGGTTAATTAAATGTGCGTCACTGTTTTTGTTCGACAAGTAAATTATGCGTTCAGTTGTTTCCTAGAGAAATTGCCAAAAGCTGTAGACAAAGCCATCTGCAAAAGTACAGTAGCAATTGGTTAAGTAGGACTTGTAGGTCAACTTTAATTTAGTGAAAAAGTTGAACAACTCATTTAAAATTAAAATGAAAAAAAGCTGTTAATATTTAACTACTCTTAATATTTTCAAACATACCCAACGTTTTGCTCTGGCATTCCATTGAATAGATTTGGTATAATCTTTCCTTTTGCTTTAATTTTCATTTTTTTAATTAATTGAATTTATGTTTTATTCACAACGCAGAAATTCAATTTCGTATAGATTTCATAGAAATATGTTAAGCTGATAAAAATTAAAATAAAAAACCCAAGGCTACGCTTCAGGAAGTTCAATAGATATCTTTCTATAGAATTCATGTTGAATAATGTAGAAAAAGGGCCATATATATTATATTACATTTTTTTTGGGTATACTTTTATATTTATATATAATTCAGGTCTATATTCTATTTATCTCGAAAATTGCTCTGTTCAATATTTGCTGAAACACCTGCGAAATTGAATTGCCACCTGGCCACAAAATAATACGAAAAATAAACCAAAAAAGAAAAGCAAAAAAAAACCAATAACAAGGCATCTTCATTTGGCGGCATAAACAAGGCGAATTTTGTTTGGCTTTGGTTTTCAATGCCAGCAGCTTAAATTGAGAGAGAATAACGGCACTGGAGGGGTAGTTTGGGCGTTAGGTGGGGTTTTCCGTTCTTCCGGTTTTGCCACGGTCTCGCATTCGCCACTCGTTGGCTTTTGTTAAAAGCATTTAACATTTCAACTTGGGCAAAAAAGGCGAAGGACACGCCGCGTAATTCCAGCGTGCCAGGCTGCCCCATTAGAGGACGTTGCCACACCCACACACACAAACACACACACACACACACTGGCACACTTCCACTTCCACTTGCACTCTTGGCTACACAATATTGCTGCTGACATATTAACACACTTACACTTGTGTACAATGCGGCCACGCCCCCAAGCAGCAACGTGCTTGATAGCGCCCACACGAACTGTGCCTGTTTGCACTTAACGACACAGAAACTGCATTCAGACGCGTACAGTCAGCCCTCCGTACAAGCAACCTCCCCTTCTAACCAAATGCAGCCGCTTTTTAAAGTCCTTCTTCCTCTTTTTTCCCCTCCTTCCTCTGCCAGCTCAGCACTTTGACAAAATGTTGTGACATTTGAAGCCGCCGCTGTTAAGAAAAATATGCAAAGTGTATTTTCGCAGAAGGTTGCACCAGAAACAAGCAGCTTCTCGTCTAAGTCTCACTTTCTGCTGCAACATGGCGTATACGCAACTTTTCTATAATCAAATTGTAGGCAATAGCAAAATGTACAAAATGTCAAGCTAATTAAGCGAACTTGTCAAACACATCTGCAGTTGTCTGTCTGGCCCAAAGTGCCACTTAAAGTCACAACCAAGCCAGACTCACACTGAGTGCAAAAGTATTCGTCGGTGACCGCAGCAGCATCTCAGTGACAATATTGATTTAGTGGCTGAGCCACACAGCAAATGCATCCTACCAATCAGATTTACACAGCCAAAGCAGCTTACAGAATACCGAATGGCAGAATACTTCATAAAGCTATTCGGGTTGGTTTACACTGCGAGAAATGTAGGGTAGAAACTAGTTTATAGATTTTGATTTGTTCAGCAAGTAATCGCACGTATACTTAATATTGCGTTTACGCTGCGTATACTTGATATTGTGTATACACTACGTATACTTCATATGACATATGCGCTGCGTATACTTGATATGACGTATATGCTGCGTATACTTGATATTGCGTATACGCCAATTATGCTTAATATTGCGTATACGCAACGTATACTTAATATTACGTATACTCTATGTATACTTAATATTGCGTGTACGCAAATTATTTATTTGTAAACATTAATTATTACCATAAATATATTTTTTCAATTTTAAATTTATATACCCAAAACAATTAAAGAGAAAAATTTAAATATTATAAGATACAATATTTACGAACAATTTTTTTTATTAATAATGATTACATAAAATTAAATTTTTTTTAATGTGATCTGTATTCAAAACCGCTTTTAGAATGTATTTAAAAAAATAAAATACTTTTGTGGCAATAAATCAGCTAAGGATATCTACATTTGCCAACTGAAGAGAACCATGTTTAAGCCTCTGAACTCTAGTTTAGTGTGTAGCTGCTCAGTGTATGCATGAGTTGAGTCTGGACAACTCAGACAGAGCTAAAGACGAAGATGGAGAGTCCTCGACTGCATGCGTGAATGAGGGAAGGAAAGGGTAGGAGAGGGAATAGAGGGAGGATAGGTAAAGGACAACTTGTTAGTGGCAAACATGCCACTGCCAGTCACGACAAAGAGTACAAGCTGGAGGATGTTAGTGACAGCGACACCAGACTCAGAACTCAGCTCAGCTCAGCAGGTGGCACTGTCAGCAGCGCAGGTAAACAAAGTTACAACCAAACACACACAGACACACACACACTGAAAGTCACTTACGTACACTTTGAGGCAGCTGACAAGGGGATTCCAAAGGGAGGAAGGGAGGACGGACAAGAATACAGACAGTAGCGGATGATACTTTGGCATTATACTATATATGCATGCTCCGGTCAGGAAACGAGCTCTGGCAGCAATGTAAACGGCTTTGGTCATGGCTTTGCTGATGACAAGCTGCCAGGACTCGAACTTGGACTCCGCCTCCAACTCGGACTAGGACTCACTCTTGACTTGTGATGTATGGCCTGTGAAATGTGGGATTTGCTTGCGGACTCTTTGAATCCATTTAACCGCATTTTATTCACATATTACACTCAGGAAAAAAATCAACATTTCCGTACTTAACATAAATTCTGCATCGAAATTTTAATTACTTAGCTGTGTATACTTAATATGACGTATATGCCACGTATACTTAATATTGCGTATACGCCACGTATACTTAATATTGCGTATTCGCCCCCCTTGACATTTTATCAAAACCTTTAATCCGCCATAACTTTGCCAAAACTTAACCAATTTTCATGCGGAATACCATTTTGATCATTATTTGGCCTATATACTGATTCTGCATTTAAATTTTAGTCATCTAAAAAATTTGATAATTTTTCGATTTTTGTCAAATTTTCTATACTTACCCCTTGACATTTTTCCAAAAACTTTGATCTCTCATAACTTCATCAAAAATGAACCGATTTTCATGCGGAGTATCATTTTATTCATGATTTGGTCTCTAAATTGATTCTGCGTTGAAATTTTTGTCATCTAAAAAATTTGATCATTTTTCGATTTTTGTCAAATTTTCTATACTTACCCCTTGACAGTTTTTCAAAAACTTTGATCTCCCATAACTTTATCAAAAATGGACCGATTTTCAAATGGAATGTCATTTTGTTCATGATTTGGTCTCTAAATTGATTCTGCATTTAAATTTTTGTCATCAAAAAAATTTTCTGAGTGTACACATTCCCAAACCCATTACCATTTCAGGAAATCTTTCATGAGCATGCGACACACTTGCGAATGCTGCGTGAGCTGACGGAGAACGTGATTCTGTTGGAATCGCGAGTGCCACAACAGCTGCGACAGAATCTGATGGCGAACTTCAAAAATGGCAGCCGTCATGCACCGTACTTTATACGTGGAGCACATGGCAGTGGCAAGAGTGTGCTCATTAGCACCCTGTATGGTCAGGTGGCCGGGTGGTTTAGTTCGACGCGTGTGCATCGCGTGATACGCTTTGCCAAGGCCACGCCCCGTTCCGCCTACAATTTGGAACTGTTGCGTGTGATTTGCCAACAGATCTCGATCATCTTCAACATACCCGAGGGTTATTTGCCCAAGGATGCGTCCTTTGATCCACTGTACATCAGCAACTGGTTTCAGAATCTGTTGCGTCGCATCGAGGACATGAACAATGATGTGCTCTTTCTGTTCATCGATGATCTGCATCTGCTGAATCCGCTGGACTGTGACATTGTCGCCGCTTTGTCCTGGCTGCCCACCTCGTTGCCCTGGAATGTCCAAATCATCTGCAGCTCCACAACGCCCGTGGAACAGCTCAAATTTACACCCATGCAACGGGATCGCTTCAAGTCAGCCGAATATCAATTTGATTTGAATCTGGAAGCGAATCTCACACAGCTGCAACGACCACCGCAATGCGGTGATGATGTCAATTTTGTGGCCTACATGGAGCAACAGTTCGATGAGCTGGAACAGGATTATGGCCGACAGGCGGTGGCCAGCTTAGCTGCCTACATCACCTGCTCCGAGTACGGGCTGACCGAGACGGAGCTGCTGGAGCTACTCATGCCCACCGACGATCCCGAATCCCAGATTGACACACAGAGCGGACACTTTAGCTTCGCCAGCTTCAAGAAGATACACAGTCAAATGGGTGAGTGTCTTTGATTTTACGTGTGAGGTAGGTGAAAGTAGTGAGTGCTTTGAAAACCACTTTACAATCCGGTTTGAACAAAATTTTATTTTATACCCTAAGCTATTTTGCTAAGAATTTTATATTTTTACCATCACTGTCATATTTTTCTCTACGCTATACGTATACTTAATATTGCGTATACGTCATATGTGGCGTATACTTAATATTGTGTATACGCTACGTATACTTAATATTACGTATACGCAACGTATACTTAATATTACGTATACGCAACGTATACTTAATATTGCGTATACGCAATGTATACTTAATATTACGCAACGTATACTCAATATTGCGCTATACGCTATACGTATACTTAATATTGCGTATACGTCATATGTGGCGTATACTTAATATGACGTATACGCAACGTATACTTAATATTGCGTATACGTTACGTATTCTTAATACTTACACTTATTTGGCATATAACTTCAATCTACCACAACTGGCTATAATCGTTAAGGTTAGCTCTGAACTTTATTAAACTCTCTAAAAATCTAAAGCGTTTTGTAGTAGTATCAAATCGTTGGAGTGCTGAAGAAAAGTTATTTCTCTTTCTGCGCATTTTCTTATACACGTAGTTATGTAAATATTTGTGCTTTTTTATTAGATAAACGTCTGCTGTTGCACGACAAGATAATGTCTGGCAAGGTGTTGATCCAGTGGCGCCACAACTACTGTGCAGCCGTTGCCAGGCGACGCTACATGAATGTGGAAAGTACACGCAGCCTGCACATGGAGCTGGCCAATTTGTTCTTTCCCCAGGACGAGGACGAAAGCACGCTCGAAAACGATTCGACCAGAAGTGAAACAAAGTCCGTCATCAGCCTTAAGGACAGAGAACGTGAGCCGCACAAGGATAAGGATAAGGACAGGGAACGGGAGAAGGATAATGTCTCAGCGGGTCGTAAATCATCGTCGATGCATCACAACGACGACACATCCACCTTCTACAATCCCATTGCTGCCGATGTCTCCTACAGCATGCGGCATGTCGAGGAGAGTTGGCATCATCTAATGCGATCCGATGACACGACTCGCTTCAAGCAAATCGCAGTCTGCAATTTTGATTTCCTGCTCGCGGCGGTAAGTCGACAACATTATTCCTCCTTCCTATTTTCCTGCTCCGTATCTTTTCTATCCCGCAGCGTCAATTCTAACGAGCATTTGCAATTAGTCTGTTTTGCCGGAAATTAGTTTAGCAACTATTCAGAATGACTTGCAATCTACACGATTTGGTTCATTGTCGAGGCACAAAACAACAAACAGCTAACAAAATTGTCTCAGTGAACTAGTCTTGTTAACTTAAATAGACAATTAAATTCCAGAAATTCATTTCACAATTTGAAAAAGCTATCTTTTTGTATACTGTTTTTATCTGCAATTCTCTAGGCAAGAAAGTTTTAAAGATGTTAATAATGAAAAACAGATTTTAGCTTTGGGAAATAAGTTGAAAAGGGAAATGAAAGTTATGTAGTGTATGCTTTTTGATATTTAACTTTCATTCATAAAGTTCAAAGCCCCAATTTTCACTCATGGGTTTAAAATTTTCCATAGTTTAAAACTTAACCAACTATTTTCTCAATTTCGAAAATTTTAAGCTTTTAGCCATACATTTTTTACCCAGTATTTACTCAAACTAGGGTACATTTTTCGAATTAAGTTTTTTAATTGAACTATAAACTTTTTTTGAAAATTTCACTTATAAATATTTTTTCAAAATTAAAGACAGATAAAACAATTGAATTCAATGTATTCACTTTAAATTAACTCAGATGTGCTTTACATAAATTAATAATTTTATTAAGTAATTTATGCTTAGTTTACGAATTGAATTGTTTAATTAAACTGGAAACTTTATTGGAAAATATCACTTATATAGATTTTTTCAAAATTAAAGACAATTAAAACAAATGAATTCAATTTAAGCACTTTAAATTAACTAAGTTGTGCTTTACATAAATAAATAATTTTATTGAATATTTTATGCTTAATTCAAGGTCACTTTCATTTTAATATGTAAATTTAATCAACTCTTTAAATCACAAAACTCAACGTAAATTTAGCAAATTTAATTTACAAACAATTTTAGTTCTCAAATTGAGTTTTATTCACACTCAAATTGTTGTTTCGTCCATGATTTAATCAGATTATGCAACAGAGATGTGACCAAAGAAAAACATTTTTAAAACAGAGAAAGCGAGTAAAAGACCAAATCAGAGATAAAGATAGAAAATGTGGACTTTACTTGGACAGCTGACAGCTCATTTGCCGCTTAATTGTTTAAAACGATGTCATTCATTATGAAAGTTGTTCGTAATGAGTTTCAGCGCTAAATTGCAATTCATGATTATTTAAGCAGCTTTCGCGTAGCCAAATGAAATGGATTTAACAAAAACTTTTGATATTCTATAGCAAATTTATCACCATCTGACAGCTGAAAAATGCATAGAACCATACATTTAAAATCCGAACAGTTTTCATTTCATGCGAAAAACTCAGTTACAGTTTGCAGAAAACGAAAAAAAGAAAACGGACAACTGTTATCAGAACTTTTTATTTTTTGTGAAATTTGAGGTAATATTAAAAATGAATTTTATTAAAATGCGTCAGCTGTAAATAATAGCATACGTTGTGGAGCATCCCTCAGTCTATTGCCAACTTTTTTTTAGAGAGCTGAACTGCTTTTCAATTAGACGAATGCATAAAAGTGCAACAGCAGCTGCAAAGTAGAAGAAGGAAGAGAAGCAGCTGCAACCTGATTTAATTAACATTTTGCCAGACAACGCACAGTGGGGCAGCAGGCCGAAAAGCGTGGAAAAATTTGTTTTTTGACGAAAGCGTTCCTAAAAAATAATAAATGCATTCGATAAAGAAAACTTGAAAATTTACGAGTCCAAAAGATTTTTGAAATCTGGTAAAAAGTTATGAAGTTTTCTTTCAAATGCTTTAAAAGTTTTGAAAATATCTTTACTAGTTTAAAAGATATGATTTTTGCAACGCAAAATGTGCAATTGCCCCACTGTGCAACGTCAGCTGAAGGTCAAAGTTGTTACTGCAAATGTTGCAAGTTGGCAATATTAAATTCTACGAAGACTGACAACAGAATCTATATACATATTTAAGCAAACACTTTTGTCATTAACTTACCAACTATCACTAATTGCATTGTTGTAGTTGTAGTTAGCAAATTTAACTTGCTATAAAATTAAGTCAACTAAACGTAAACTTAATCAAGTTGCCTGCATATGCGGCGTATACGTGATATTCAAGTTGATGTGTTAAATTGCATATTGTGTTGCATACTTTCCAGGTGCAAACGGTATCCATTAGCTATCTGCGCTGTCTAATCGAGCACGTACGCTGCTATATACTGGATAGAGATATCGAGCTCATCTATTATACGATACGCAAGTCGAGCGATGTCCTTACCAGGGATCCCATGCAGTTAGGCTCACAGCTTATCTCCTGGCTGCGACCGATTGGGGAGCATGATGATGATGATAACTCGCTGCTGAGCATGACCGTTAGATCGGCCACAGCCTGGTGTGATGGCTATGCGGTGCCATTGCTGGTGCCATTAACGGGCTGGTTGCCCGCCCCGCTGCCCTCCCAGATTCGGAACATGACGGTTAGTGGAACGGGGGTGATACGCGCCGTTTGTGTGGCGCCATCGAAGCAGCATCTGATACTTGCCACCAATTCGGGCGATGTGCAACAGTGGCACATAATGAGCAACTCGCTGGAGCACACATACAAGGGTAAGTTATAATGGCTGTGGCATTAGGCATTAGAGCTAATCATGCGACTTGTGGCACTTTGCACACACACTCTCATACACACACACACACACACACAGGACACACTGCGGCAGTCACGTGCCTCCTGGTGGCGCCCCAACAATCGCAGCTGCTGCTGACCGGCTCCGAGGATGCCACCGTCAATGTCTGGCACGTGTCCTTGCGCGAGCGACGAGCGCACATTAAGTAAGTAGACTTCCCTCTCTCTCTCTCTCTCTCTTTCTCTCTCTAATTATACCCGTTACTTACATAATAAGTTAAAGAGTATGTTGCGTTTGTTGAAATGTATGTAAAAGCGAGAAGGAGACATCTCCGACCCTATAAAGTATATATATTCTTGATCAGCATCAACAGCCAAGTCGATATTGCCATGTCCGCCTGTTCGTCCGCCTGTTCGTCCGTCTGTCCGTCCGTCTGTCCGTCTGTGTGAGCACCTAGATCTCAGAGACTATAAGACATAAAGCAACCAACTTTGACTCGTTTTATTGATTTCAAATTTTTTACACGCCCTGTAGATCTTAAAAAACTACCACACCCACAGTTTTTAAAATAACACGCTTTTTATGGCAATTTACGGGTTCTTATATAATTATCTATTATCCCACTTAATAGCAGCATGATCGGACAAATAGAACGGCAGTAATAGCTAACCAAAGTCAAAAAAAATTAAGCCAATACAAGCACCCAAAAGTATGCAGTAGTTTTTTTTTATTTGGTATAAATTTCAATCAAAATTGAAATAAGTAACGGGTATTTCTAAAGTTGGATTCTCGACTAGATTTCCTATTGAATCTCTGCTTTCACTATTAATGCGCTCATTTCTCTTACCCTTTCTCTCTCTCTGTCTCTCTCTCTAGCGCCCATACTGCTCCGGTGACAGCTGTGGCAGCTGGTGTCAATAACACGCTTATCATCAGCAGCAGCGAGGATGCAACAATTGCCATCACTGACCTGGCCAGCGGCAAATTGGTGAGTAACATTTGTGTATCTATCAAATGTTTCGTAATTGAAATCGAATTACAATCCAACGGCTAATTATCTCCATTTTCCATTTGCGCTATTCTATTTCATGAAATGCATTTTGGCCCTCAAAAATTAAATTGTAAACGTGAAATGCGTTTTACTGTTGCCAAAATTGCGAAAACGCGACGCGAACCGCATAAAGCAAAACCACATTAATTTACATAATTCCGAGACCCAAAAAGCCATTGCAGATGAGGTCAAAAGCTGTGTGTGTGTCAATGTGTGTGTGTGTGTGTGTGTGTGTGTGTGTGTATGCATATGTGTATGCATGTATGTGTGTTTGGAAAATACCAACGCCTAAAAATCACCCTATATAGAAAAAAATTTTAATATTCATAATACGATTAGTCACCATGATTTATGCTTTAGTATTTATCATAAATTTATTAAATAAGCTTACTTTTGTCGAAATACTGCATTCAATTAATACAGTAAAATTCCACTTAAGCGACTTAAAAAAGAGCTTTAATTTAGAAAATCTTAAATGAAAACCAGTGAAATTTTATAGATAAATTTTTAATTGAATTTTTAATATAAAAGAGTATTGATTATATTCAATTTTTTCTGTAGCTGCAACCTATCAGAGTTATAGCCATGTCAACACACGCTACAGGGTAACTGCTTGCCGATCACTCAACTTCAATCATTTGTGACTATTTAAACATGAATTTGCGACTGACAAGTGTGGAGGAAACTCAGGAGGGGATTGGAGGGTTGAGGCCTGACGCAGTCGAGCCGAAAGCGTCTCACTGTGTCCGTGTCATAAATCATATTAAGTTGAAATTTCGCAGTCACACACACACACAGGCATATTAAACTGTGATTAACTACAATGCAATGTTTGCATATAAAGTGCCTCGGAATTGTCCTTGGCTGTCGACGTTTTGTTGTGTGTGTGTGTGTGTGTGTTTACTGTAGCAATGTTTGTGGGCGTCAACGCCGCATGTTGACATACATATAAATTAGATTTATTGCCACTTGCTTGGTTTCCCCCCACAACTCTCCTCTTCCTCACCTCTGCTGCCATTCTCTGCTGTCATATTTTAAAGCCAATTTCGCTGACTGCAGAAAATTGGGCTATTATAAAAGTTGGCTTCAAGTGCAGCTGGCTTCTCTTCTTCTTCTGCTTTTGTGTGTGGCATGACTTGTCAGACTAAAGACAGAACGTGGAGTATTACAGGCGCTTATTAAATTAATTACAACATTACGTATACGCCGTGTTGTACATAGTCGCTGCTTTTGGCATTCAAAAGTTTGGGTAATTTATCAAAGTTTTGGCATTTTTGTGTGACTTTCGGCAGTTGGCACTCCCCCATACCAACATACACACACACACACACACACATACATAGTGTCCACAGCACGCTTTGTGGCATTGTCAACATCGCATGTCGAGCGGTAATTAACTTAATGCATATAAAATGCGACACACAAAAACAACAACTACGTTAGCGACAACGTCACTTGTGTCACGCAAGGATCTACCCATTTCCCCTCTCCTCCCTTTCTTGCTCTTCCCCTACACTTTCCACCTAATACCATTAAGTTAAAGGTTTACTTTTATCGAACCATAAAAGCGTATTGCATTCAATAAACTCATCCGTCTGCCTTTGTGTCTGTCTCCATTGCAAATTGCAGCAACATCGGATTACCTTTCATCGTGGCCCAGTTAGTGGTATCCTTGTGGCTGGCGCCTGTGATGTCCTCATCTCGGCCAGCCAGGACAAGAACATATGTGTCTGGGATCTGGAGAACTACACGCTACTCAATACCATGCAAATGACGAGTCCAGTGCTACGCATCGATATATCATGGAATTCGGTAAGTTAATGCAGCTATTCAATTCATATATTTGATACATTTTTGATATATTTTTGACAAATCACTTTCACTTACGCTGTCTGCGCAATGCCAAGAAATCATAAATCATATAAATATAAATATAACTAGTTGATTTACTTGACTTACATTGACTTGAAATACGATTTGCTTTTCTTGACTGCCTTCGTCCTTTTATTGAAACATTTTCTGACTTTCCTAAGGCTTTACTTTAGTACCAGCTACATTTATTAAATATAAATATAAATATAACTAGTTGATTTACTTGACTTACACATAACTTGAAATGTGATTTGCTTTCCTTGACTGACTTCGTCCTTTCATTAAAACATTTTCTAACTTCCTTAAGTCTTTAAGAAATGTGAAAGCAGCTACTTTTATTTAAAATAAACTGAGTTTTTTCTGGTATTCATAAATCTCTAATTAAGGCTTGTAAAAGTAATTCAATATGGCATTCAATTGGGATAAATTCAAAAAGAAATAATTACAATGTATATCGAATAAAAAGGACTTGTGTAATTGGTCACCAGCAGGTCAATTTTATTAAAAATAATTAATAAGATATTATTATATATACAAAAGGAAATAATTAAAATGTGTGCCCAATAAAAAAGACTTGTAATTGGTGAGCAACTATGTAATTCAATTTATAAATTTAAAAAAGAATTTATTAAAATTTATATTCAATAGAGCTCGCCCTTTTGCCTTCAATTTAATTAAAATTTATATATTTTTAAATGTCAGTTGCTAAGCTGCAACTTTAAATATTCAACTTTTAAAGCACTTGGCTTACAACGGAAATAAAAAGAACAAGCAAACTCTTTCCTCTTAACCCTCTCTGTTTGTCTTTATCCAACTCTCTTCCCTTCGGTTTATGTACATGTAAAGGACTCATCCTATTTTTTGCCATTTAATGTTCCATCTCAGCTTTCAGTGTTTGTTGTGTGCACACTTTAAAGCTGCATTTGTTAGATACAATATACAATATACTTTGTAGTTAAAGATACAACAGATAAAGCTTTAAGCTCGGTAGGGAATTGTAGGGGACTGTGAGGGAGCTGATGGGGTTTGCAGGGATTGATTCTAATAAGTGATTTTGGCTTAGAAGATCCGCATTACGACGCAAATCCTTTGTTGTCAATCAGCATGATAAAACAATACCAGCTAACAGGCGACAAGGTTCCACCATTTTGTAGAAGTGTCTGTGTGTGTGTGTTGGTATGTGTGTGTCTATCAATATGTATTGCATACTTAGCAGCAATTTAGCACGCAAAACAATATCAACATAAGCAAAACGAAGACGTTTTGTCAATGACAACTATGGAGAAGCAATTCAGCTAGAAGCCAAGAGTTGACAATTGATGCGTATGCTAAGGCACGTCAAGTGCTAAAAGTGAGAGAGAGAAAGAGAGAGAGAGAGAGAGAGAGAGAGAGAGAGAGAGAGAGAGAGAGAGAGAGAGCGAGTCCTTGAAAAGCTTGCCAGTTGCTCACACTTCAATTGCTGCTTGTTGCCATTCTATCTATTGCTATAAATCGACAACAAAGTCTGGAATGTCGTCTTTGTGTCACTTTAATATCCCATCGAGATGCTCCCACAAGCATTAGAGGGAGGAGAATGCTAGTCTCCAAATACATTGACAATAACTGACTGATGTCTGACAGGAGACTCGTATTCCTTGTATTCCTGCTACGCGCTTTGTGTGGCGCCATTGATAACAGCACGCTGTTATCAGAGACGCTCGCGTATCAAAGCCTGTCCATGTCCTTGCAATTTGCTGCTCGAATAACACAATACACACACACAGACACACACACACACACACACACACACACACACACAGACACACCTGCTACTGGCAATTAAATGCTCATATCTCTCTCCCATTCTCTAACTTGATTTTCCAACAATGCCGCAAGCGCACGCATTTAAAGCCAAAAGCATAACCAAATTTGGCTTATCGCATTAAACAAAAGTGCCGAAAATTGAACAAATTGGCTATAAGCACGTTGCCAAATTGCTGCTGATAACAAGCCCGTCACACCACAAATGTTTCTTAGGCATGCCCAAAAGCGCTAACAAAAAAAAATGAAGAAAAAAATAGAAATTTTTCCAGACCCAAATTGAAATGTAATTTTTAGGGCATAAAAAACACACACACACACATGAGAAGAGATTTCTTTATATTTTTGTATATCCTTTTATTTATGTATGTTTGTGTGGTTAGCTAGCCACTTACACGGCAGGCCCTTGCTAAATGCCAACTGACATTTTATTTTTGGCCTGGACAAATGGTAAATGGTAAATGTTAAATGGCAAACGGAAATCAACTTTCTTACACTTTAACTCACATCCTGATGGCCCTGTGGCACGCTAAATTCCCAGTGTTCAAGATCCCTGGCATAAGACCTTTCCCCTCTCTCTTCCTCTCACTGTCTCTCTCCCTCTCTCTCCCTAGAGCGGCGCATTCTTTCCTGTCGTATTCCAGACATTTTCCCTTGAAAATTGAAATGTTGCAATGCGCCAAATGGCCCCCAACAACAATGTCCCTGCTATTTGCCACTCTACTCGACTCGCCGCCTTTCGTCTCTGCTCGTTGTTGCTTTTGGCCTTTTTCAATTTCCCGACTTACTTGAAAAATTGCAGCCAACCTGACACACACAGTTAAAAAATTTATTAACCCCAAAAGCGTTTAGTGAGCACAGCTTTAACGTGCTTTTAAAAAGTAGTTCAAGCTTAAATGCATTAACTTATGCTTAAGCCATTATCTTAATGATTTTTTATATTTCATCAGTCTGTTTGTTTATTGAATTTCTTATTTATTAAAAACAAACTATGGGCTATGTATACAAATAAAAGCAAATCTATATATAAATCTCATTCACATTCATTCACTTATTAATTCACTGACTGAACATTGTATAAGCCAAACCGTTGGAGGTACAACCTTGAAATTTGAACACAACATACCTAAGATAATTTCATCGTGAAAAAAGAAAATTAGATATATGATTATATCTGTGTTTTAATTTACATAAAGTGTTAATTACATTAAAGTATTAATGATTATTTCATAACACATTTTTTGAATAAACTCCCATTAATTCTTCTTTTTATATTTTTCATTGACTATTATATATTTTTATGATTGTAAATAGTCTGCCTTTTAAAAGTACAATTATACATATCTGATAGCACTTACAGCTTGTAGGGTTAAATTAAATTTTCCCATCATTTTTCTCAGTGTGGAGTTAAAAAATGTTGAGCTCCGCAATTGTGGAATGCAATTTATTGATATTTGATTGGATATGGGCATTCAATGGAAGTGGAATTGGTAGTGGATGTGGCAGTGACAGGAGTTGGAATGAAAGTTTACCCTTTGTCAGCGTCAAATGGCGGGGAATGCGTTAAAATAGCGTTGAAAATGCCAAATTAATTGCATTTAATGTGCATTGTATGCTATGTTGTGTGTCTTGTGTAATTTCAGGTATTTCTGCTGGCACTCTGTGAGGATAATGCACTATATGTGCGCACATTGGCCACCGGCAAGGAACTGCACACACTCAAAGGCCACAAATCGAAGGTAAGTCGAGAAACAGGTTGCGGTTTAATCAGTTGGTTAACCCAAACTTCATAGATACGCACCATGTCCATTGGCAAGGATAGTCAGCGTTGTGTGGTTGGCTGTGAGGATACGAGAGCTCTTATCTATGATATGCACTCTGGGAAATTGGTGCGTTCGATGCCACCAAATCCGGGTCCCGTTACCGCCGTTTATGCCATGGACAATGATGATTTCCTAATCACGGTCGGTGGCAACAAGATAACCTTCTACTCGTTCCGCAACGAGGAGCTCTATGTGAATCCGTACTCACGGCATCCACGCCGTAAGCGGAGTCTGAAGCGGCACACACAGGCGCAACGTTCCCCCTCCACCACCTTGCCTCCGATCACGTGCTTTGATCTCTCCCGTGACTCTCAGCAATTGGCCATTGCCTCGGGAAGGAATGTGCATATGATGCGCATCAATACGCCGGAATATCAGAGCACTCTGGAGGGGCACACCTGTGTGGTTAATTGCCTCAAGTTTGCACCGAATGGTGAATTTCTGGTCACCGGTGGAGATGATCGTTTGGTTCAGGTGTGGACTCTGGCGCTGGGCGAGATTAATCATACATTCAAGGGTCATTCAGCGCCAGTGATGCAGCTGGTGGTATTAATGGACTCACTGCGTGTCATCTCCACTGACCGGGAGTCCATGATGCTCGTCTGGATGGCCGACTCGGGCAATGTACTCCAGACCATACAGGGTCCCTACAAGAGTCTCGCTGCAACCAATAACATGCGCTTCGCTGTCTCCACCAATGGGGACAACACTCTCAAGATCTGGTCACTTACCCAGGAGGATGAGAAGTTCTCAGTATCGCATTCGGATGAAATCACCTGCTTTGAGATCAGTGCGGACAGCATGCACATTATAACTGGCTCCAGGGATATGTCCCTCAAGGTCTGGCAATCAGTGGGTGGCAAATTGAGCCAAGTCCTCGTGGGTCACAGCGATGCAGTCACCTGTGTCGCCGTCTCCGTGACCAATAAAACACAAGTCATCTCCGGTTCGAAGGATATGAATCTCATTATATGGGATCTGCTCACTGGCGAGGAGGTGCACACACTTGCTGGTCATCTGGGAGCTGTCATTGGCGTCAAAGTGTCTGCAGATGGTGAGTAACCTAGAGAAATTCCAATCTGATTCACTGTACTCCACATGAATTACAAACATTTCCTTAAGAATTTCTTAAGGAAGGACAAGTAACCAATATAAGGATGAAAATAGTTAGATATAAGAACTAGTCGGAAAGACTGCAGTCCAGACCCCGACTATTTGAATACTCGGTATTATTATATTTTTGTTAGAGTTTTTAGTCGAAAATTATGAAATTTTGTAAGTTTATTTAAATGCAGAATTAATTTGGGGGCCAAACCATGAAGATAATGATATTCCGCTTGAAAATCGGTTGAGTTTTGAAAAAGTTGTGAAAGATTAAAGTTTTTGAAAAAATGTCAAGGGGTTAGTATGTAAAATTGGATCTTAGATGGCTTAGAATCGAAAATATATGAAATTTTCTAGATGATAAAACTTTGAGTCCAGAATCAATTTGGGGGCCAAATCATGAAGATAATGATATTCCGCTTGAAAATCGGTTGAGTTTTGAAAAAGTTATGAGAGATCAAAGTTTTTGAAAAAATGTTAAGGGGTAAGTATGGAAAATTGGATCTTAGATGGCTTAGAATCGAAAATATATGAAATTTTCTAGATGATAAAAATTTGAATGCAGAATCAATTTGGGGGCAAAATCATGAAGATAATGATATTCCGCTTAAAAATCGGTTGAGTTTTAAAAAAGTTATGAAAGATCAAAGTTTTTGAAAAAATGTTAAGGGGTAAGTATGGAAAATTGGATCTTAGATGGCTTAGAATCGAAAATATATGAAATTTTCTAGATGATAAAAATTTGAATGCAGAATCAATTTGGGGGCCAAATTATGAAGATAATGATATTCCGCTTAAAAATCGGTTGAGTCTTAAAAAAGTTATGAGAGATCAAAGTTTTTGAAAAAATGTTAAGAGGTAGTATGGAAAATTGGATCTTAGATGGCTTAGAATCGAAAATATATGAAATTTTCTAGATGATAAAAATTTGAATGCAGAATCAATTTGGGGGCCAAATCATGAAGATAATGATATTCCGCTTGAAAATCGGTTGAGCTTTGACAAAGTTATGAAATATCAAAGTTTTTGAAAAACGCATATGGGAATTCTGTATTCCTTTTCTTCTTGCAGGTTCCACGGCTGTCTCTGGCAGCGATGACAAGACGCTGATTGTTTGGGAAACGAAACGTGGACTGGCATTGACCTCGCTGCAGATGCACGTGCCCTTCACCCACTTTGACATCAGCCTGGAGGTGTCACGTGTGCTTGTCCAGCTCATCGATAGCTACAATTTGCCCGTCATCTGTCTGCACAATACGCCGGCACAGTATGTAAAGCTGCCTACATATTCCGGACCCAGCAAAGACGTCGAAGGTAAATTTCCATTTGCTAAACTTGATTCCTTTTAAGCTGACTTGTGGTTGCTTCTTTTCTTGGAAAGATCTGAGACCGCAGGGTCCCAAGCGGCAGATGAAGCGACTGCTGAAGAAGGAAGTCTCCCTGGACACGTATACCTGGCAGAAGAAATACGGACACTTGACCTCGTCCGTGATGATGGCCCAGGTGGATGAGCGCTTGAAGCGACGCTTTAGTGTCTCGGCCAGCATGGAGGAGATCTCCAAGATTGCGGAGACCAAGACAGGTGCCTCGCAGGCTAATCTGGGTCCAGAGCAGGCGGCTCTGGCTCAATCCCAGCACTTTGATCAACTGGAGGCGTTGTGGAACAAACGTTCGCCGCCCAGACGACGACACAATGCGGTAAGCTCTTTTAATACCCTGTCTTTCAGGTCTTTTGTAGTCCTACTGTATGTAGTCCTAGGGATGTGGGCGTGTCCAAAGCACGCACTTGTTGTTGGCTTTATGTAGAAGGCGTTCTCATCATTTTCATGTTCATATTCATTTTGATTTCTATTTTATGTTGACATTTATTGGCTTCGTCTCTGTTCGCTTACACAACTTGCAACATGCAACATGCAACAACTGTAACTGCAACAACTTGCAACTTGCAACTTGCAACAACTGTAACTGCAACTGCCACATTTAAAGGGTCTGTCGCGTCAAACATCGCTGGTGGAGGACCGCTTAGAGTCCTCCGACGATGATGAGTATCTGGATGAGCGTGCAGGTATGTTGTCCGCCTCCTATGACCACATCCATCTGCTCGCCCGCTTGCCCGGCATTCGAACCCTGCACGATGCATGGAAGACGAGTAGTTTGCGTGTCTCCCGCACCCGTACCAAGTTCTATGTCAGCACACCTCCGCACAACAACACCAGCAACAACAACAACATCAGCAACAGCAAAAACAAAAACAATAACCATACAGACCATAACAATTCCAGCTTAAATCTTGACAAATATAGCTCCCAAGTAGCGCCCGATTTGGTCCGTGACCTGTTGCCAGCAGATCCTCCAGTTCGCTCCAGTTATCTGTTCCATTGGAGCAGCTTAAAACCACATTTGTGGCGCCATCGACGCCAGCGCAACTGTCAATCCTTGCAGCCGCATTTCCGTGTCAATGTGCCGGATAGAGCACGTGCCACGCCCATTATTCGGGTGGAGAACTACGATGGTCGACACGTGCAACGTGTGCGCACCGATCTCGTGCTGCATCCCCAAAGCATACAGGCTTCCCTGGGTCACATGACTATAGAGCAAGCTGCTCCCAGTACAAGTTCAAGTCAAAGTCCCAGCAACAATGCTGATCCTGCCAAGAAATGCAATTCATGTGGCTTCTTTGGCCGTAGCTGGTCGCTGTTCCGTGGCAAATCCGAGCCAAAGGCGCAAGCCACGCCCACAACGCCCACTGAGCCGCCAGCTGTCAGTTGCAATGACTGCGTGACGCAGTGAAAACTGAACATTAGGGTGGGTCAATTGGTGGGGAGTAAAAAAAAGAACCAATCGTAATCTACAATGAATTCTAAGAAGAATTGCCCAAGAAACCATGGGTCTGAAATCAATAAAAAAAAAATATTGTTGCCTACTTATATGGGCCAGAAATAGTGTTGCCTACTTATATGGGCAAAAATAGTGTTGCGTATTATTAATATAATTAAAAAAATACAAGCGGCTTAAAGAACGCAACAGTTTTTATATATTTTTGGAACAAACAAACAGTTACCCCTGTAAAATAACACCTAAGCTTCTCCTATAAAGTGGAAGCTTGATATTCACTTCAGACTCATGGTTTCTTGGGCAATTCTTTGTAGAACTCATAGTAAATTACGCTTTTGATAGTCACTTTGTCACAAAAAAATTTACCCACTCTACTGAACACTGTTACACTGAACTGCTACACAACTCTTGGCACTTTTCTACACTGCACTACACACTGTTTTTTTGTTTTCTTAGTTTAAAAATACTTTTATCTTCTACTTAACACCATTTTGTAGCTGTAGTTTTTCGAGTAGCTACTTAGTTTTAATTTGTTTCCAAAATAAAAACTTGCAAATATTTTTGTGTACACTTTGTATTATTTTTATTTCTGTATAATAGATATTTGTATACCAATTGTGATAGCAGGTAAGTGTAGTTTGTTGGTTAATATTTCAATATTTGCCCAACTGCTCAGTGAAGCGTGTTCTGTTCTCCTATTTCGCATCAATTTCGTTAAATTGCTCTCAAAGAGAATACAAAAAAAAATGGCAAACGCTGAAAAGTGGGCTGTAAATTATTTCACATGAACGCCATAAATTGCCATCAATAAAATTTCAGCTCGATTAACACCATGATACGAAGCACGAAAAACAAAAACAAAAACAAATTTGTCTGTGGCAGATGCTGCACATTGGCTCGCATCGATTAAATCAATTGAATTGGTCCATTTAAATGAATTAAATGCAATCAATAAATGCAGCGCTATTTTCAATCTGTGCATGTCTCACTGTGTGTGTGTGTGAGTTAATATCTCCGTGTGTGTGTGTGTGTCTCTGTATAATGTGTGATTTACAGTTTGGAACATACAGTGATGTCGAGGTAAGCGGAGAGTTTCCAATTCTGCAGTTGTTCTGTTGGCATGTTTTGCTATTCTCTCGACTAACGTGTTCCTACCCCAACCCCACAGACCAACACCCAACACCACCCCATTAACGAACTTGCGGAAAAGCAGCGCAAAACAAAAAAAGAAGAAGCAGAAAAGAAAATTGAAAATTGAAAAGTTTTTTGTATCATATGTAAATGTTACTATGTCATGCTTTATCTCGATCTACTTATGTAACACTTTGATTCATTGATTCCAATTCAAAAGTTTTGCGTCCTTTGTCTCTATATTTCTCTGTCTCTTTCTCTCTTTCATACACACACATATTTTACTGTCTCTCTCTCTGTTTCTCACTATCTCGATGTGTATATAAAATTGAGAATTTGTTCAAGTTTCGTTGTTTTGTTGCTGTTGCAACACACATATTTTGATAATATTCCATGTGTGTGAGTGTGTGTGTGTATGTGTGTGTGTCTTTGAGCTTTGTCCAAAATGAAATGAAATTCCATTTTTTCGTTTCGGTTAACTCATAAACAACGAACCACGAACCAACCAACAACAACCAACCAGCCAACACCAGTTTGAAAACCAGTTCCCGCAGCTCACTGCAACATGCCCCACAACAACAACAGCAATAGCAACATCTACAACAACAACAGCTGCAACAACACAGCAACAGCAATAATTAATTAAAATAAAAATCCAGCGCAGTTAAATAATAATATCAACAAATTTCTGTTTATCAACTACAATTTACTCACTTAACTAAACTCCGTTTAAAGTCGAAAGTTTTGTGACTTTTCCGCTTTTCCGAGAACTCAAACCAAACTAATCCTGTTACAACCACAAGAACAACAACAACAACAGCAACAACCAACTAGCAAATGATTCGTACTTTATTAGTTTTAATTGGCATGGAGAAAAGTCTTGCAAATATTCCCAGCACTTGAAACTAATATAATTATAATTAATCTGAATGCGAGTGTAAAACTTACTTACATAATTAGCGCATTTTTTGAGCACCTCCCGAAACTGTCAAACATTTTTTCATTTTTCAATAACGTAATTAATTGTTAACTTTGTGCATTTTAGACGATTTCGACGAATTCTTTTAGACACCAGGTGCAATTTTATCGCATTATCTTTCGTATTTACAAAAACATTACCTCACTGCAAGTGCTGAAATATTTTTGAGAGTTCTACAAAAAAAATATATCCACTATACACATAACAATGTAAGACATAATCAACTACGTACTTAAAATAATGCTGCATAAAGCGAATCAATATTTAAAAAGTCTACACAAAACAAATCAATATATATTAGATTGTACTTAGTTGTCGCACTGCTATAAGGAAGATATTGGAGTGACTCAAGTAAGTAAATTTAGATAAATATATTTACAATCATATAGAATTGATACTTAGTCTAGTTTTAACACATTGCTTATGGTATTTGATTTGCTTAAAATGGAAACAATTCCATTCACATTTCTCACATTATAATAATAGTACAAAAAAGAAATTATCATTTATTTAGTTGCTATTAGTTAAGTATGCTAAACTGTAGAAATTAGCATACCAGGCATGCATTTAGCTTTAGCAAATCAATATTTAAATCTTTCTTATATCTAACAAATTTATAAATTAAAAATACACATGTTAAATAATAATAAAAAAATTCCATGCATACATATATAGATCATTTCGCTACAGGAGGAGGAGGATATCACAAAGGATAAGCTATAAGGCAACTGTACTCTGGCAAAAAACGGTTAATTAATCTAGTTACTAAGTAAATGTTTTAAATGGTAAGCAATAATTATGAGCAACTGGCTTCAATTTTCACACTCTCCCCAGTGATCTATGAACTTCATTTTATTTTATTTAAATGTCTGGGAAGAGAGATTAGATTTTGAGGCATATACTCGAGTTAAACTCAACTTTCGTTTATACTTATTAGGTCCCATGTTCCCCTTATTAGATCTCCCTGTAGTCTGTAGTCTCTAAAAGCAAAAACCACCGTCTCAGACTTTGTAGAACCTAGTAATTTTAAGAGAGCCATTTTGAAATTTTAATGTTGTAGAACATAGAAGAAAAACTTGAGCTATATATGTTAATAATATACGAGTATAAATAATTGTAGTATGTTGAGAAACCAAAATACAACCACAAACTTGAAGGGGTTAAAAGCGTAACTATGCTTAAAAAACAAACAAAACAAAAACTGTATTTGTCACAGATATATATGCCACAAATGCTGAATAGTATCCAAAGTATAAATTTACACACAATCTAAACCAAAAAACAAAAAGGAGGAAAATAGAAAAAATGTACGCACATATTACTTGCATTTCATTTCAGCATTGTAAATATTAAGTGTGTATATTATATGAAAGTCTTGAGATCTTGTTTAGTCACATATCCATATCCATAGCAAAGCGTTCAAAATTGTGTAACTTTAGTCTGTTCCAAGTGCACTATGTTTTATCATTTCAGTTCTACTTCGCACCTTAGATAACTTCAATAACTATCTGACAATCAGAAGTTCTTGTCTAGAACAAAAAACAAAAACAAAAGAAAAGAAAAAGACATAAAAATGAAATAAAAAATATTAAAAGAAACCAATATTTCTACACATATTTCTATGCATGCAACATGTGAACTTGTTTAACCTTTAATCTAAGACCCTATAGAACACAAACATATGTAGAGAATAGTAGAACAACAATTGCTCTATTGTAAGCCCAGAAAGTTACTCAATGTAGGAAATTTCATAAAAAGCCGGCATAATAATTTCGGGTTTTTAGCAAGTGCAACAACAGCAGTTTAAAGTTCCTTGAACTTTGACCCAAAGAAGCACAGCACATGCTTGTGCTAAATGTACTACTAATAGAAAACACACACCACACACACACACACACATACACACAAACAACTGTCTATGTCTATTACAAAATTAAACTAAACTTTACTGGAAAACAGCAAAAACTTCTCGAGTCTTTTATTGAAAACACTTAAGGCACAAAAATTAATGATGCTGCCTGTCAAACAAAAACGTTAAGTAAGTTAATGATTAAAGGTAAATATGCATGGTCTTTTTCTATAATCACAATTAATTAATGGGCTCAGGGTATAAAAATGCATTTATAGCTTACGCTTAAAAGTAGGCAACACTATTTTTTTGTCCATATAAGTAGGCAACACTATTTTCCCACATAAGTAGGCAACACTTTTTTTGCCCACATTAGTAGGCAACACTTTTTGCCCCCTATAAAATCAATTTAACAGAACAAACTGAAGTTAATTCGAAGATGCATGTAGGTCAAATGTTTTACATTTAATTTATGTATGAATTAATGACATGTGTGAATGTGACAGATGAAACAAAACAATTAATTTGCTGCACTTTGATTGGCAGCATTAAATTATGCAAGACCAGTTTAATGTAAGGACTGCTGTTACGGCCATCTTGTTGGCCATTATGACACCATTTAACTAGGGAATGTCAAACAAATGCCAACAGCTAACAAACTTGGCCACATCAGCAGCCAACAAACCGCAGACTCAGCCATTTTGTTTGCAATGTCTAATGAGAAAAGTTTGCGGGAAAACATTGACAATGAATCCCGTTGATAACAGTGAACAAATGACAGAGAGTGAGAGGGAGAGAGAGAGAGAGGGGGAGAAAAGGCAGACATAAGCTGGCAACCTGAGTCCCAAATGTGGGTTTCGCTTCCAGCGTTGAATGACTGACATTGAGCAGATGAAAACAGGCTCATTTTTGTTAGACACATACACACAATAAAAGAAAAAAAAATCATAACGATGCCTTGACAAAAAAAATACTCATAATATCGATTGTTAGTCAAACTTTTGTTTGGCCGAAACAAAGTCGCATGTGGCCCATACATATCAATTGTTATAATGACCTTTAAGACAAATACATGAAATAAACATTTGTCCTAAGTAATTGACTAAATGTTCAGAATCTGTACACAGTTACAAAGCAGAGAAACATTTAAATAACCTAACAGTAGAGTATATTTAAATTGACATTGCCATTTTTTAAATTTGGGTTTAAATTGTATATATAAATTGTGGTAACCACAAAGTTTTCATCAAACCTTTTTTTCAGTCATTGTCTGACATTCTTTTGGCCTTTTACATTTCAGCCACAGGCCTCGTCGGCTCTAATTACTTTTGTTTTCAGCAGCAACCGCATGAGAAGAGACTGAAAAACTCAATGAAAACTGACGGCTTGATGAATTGCGAATCGACTGAAAAGGTATTAGGTTTACTTTGTGCTCGAATTTATTGAACCGCAGTTAAATGAAGTACAAGGCAACGGATCGACCATCAATTACAATGCCAAAACTATGGAATATTTAACTGCCAAAGGCAAACATGCATTTTTTTTTAAAACTCTAAGCTCACCCGTATAATCAATGCACATTATTTGACTAAGATTGCACAAAAGTTGCTCTCTGTGCAATTAGGTTCTCCAATTGCAGTGAATGCAACATAATATTGCCAGTTGTGTTTGGTTCGTTCTAAGCTGCGTATGCGTTATATCACATCACGTATACGCAGCGTCTGACAAGCTAAAAGCCAAAATACACATACACGCAATTAAGGCAAGCTGCTGCCAAACTTTTCAGTTGGCTTGAATTGAAATGCTTTGCTTTCGTTCAAGACTTTTTGGCCAACAATAAGTATGTATTAAGAAGTTTTCGGCTTTGTCAGGCGAAAGTTTACTTGAAAGAAACTACCAAAAATACACGAGCAAAAGTACGGATGAAGATTAAGTAAGCCACTTGGGCGACCACAGCTTCAAGGAGTGGCACAGTAAACGCTTCTTATCTGCTTTTTGCCCGCCCACTTCTCAACCATCATTATATGCATAATTTTTTATTACTTTTTTTCCGCTTGTTGAAAAATAGTTTTTAAAAAAAAAAAATAAAGATAAAAAAAGAGTCCATCAGAAATGGACGTTTTGCTTGTGGGAAAGTAAGAAGAGCTTAGTTAAAAGTGTTGAACAAGCAAATACTCTGTTCAAACTTATTTTTAATTTATTGTACTTGAAGAAATAAATATTTTTAACTTATAGACATTTTTTTTATTTATTTATTTATTAACTAATATCATTCGTCAACGAAAAAATTACCAAATATAAAAATTAAATTTAGAATTAAAAATTAAATTAATATTAAATATAAATTATGAACTGTGAGGAAAAAATTAAAACTAGACTAGAAACCAGTAATAAATTACTGTAAGCTTGGCTTAGTCAACAATCAATAAATAAATAAATAAAAATTTAATGTATTACACCCTGTAATTTACAGGGTATACAAATGACAAGTGCAGTCTGTTGACATCGTTTTCATAGCTAAAAGCAGTGTACTTTGGAAAGTGTTTTTGTTGATCTTGAGCAATAATAATGAGTAAATATTATTTATTATTGTCATAAATAGTTAGTTGAATAGTTTTCGGAGTACATTTCAGTTATGAGTTTAGCTTATGCTGCTTTTGACAAGGGGGAATCCCCGCAGGAGACGCGACGCAATGCCAATCAGCTAAAAGCCAGCAACGAGAACTGAATAATGCATTACGATTATGCTAGGTCAGCATCCTTGAGTATAACTTCTTCAGTTTCTCCTTTATGGACTTTGTGGATGCACTGCAGGCAAACTGATATCAAAAACCAATTTCCGCTATGAGCAACGCTTTCAAATCCATGCAATAAATGCAATGCAAACAAATAAAGGCAGGGAGCGTATATATGCAAAGCAGGCTGGTTACTGTTAGCTGTTAGCCATGTTGCCAGGCAACCGCTTAATAGCCGCTGTTAGCTACACTGATAAAAAAAATGTTATAAAATCAATATTTTGGTCTCAGAACTAAGATTTTTGGTCTAAAAAATGCGGCGAGAACATAAAATTCTCAAATAAAGAGCACACATCTTGATTTTAAGAACATTTGAAATAAGTCCAAGTTCTTATTTTAAGAATAAATGTTCTTAAAATTAATATTAAAAACAATAATAAAAATAAATTTTTAAATATTTATAGTTTTTTTTTTCCTAAATTTTGATTTATTTACATTTCATTCTGTTTAATAATTTTTTAAATTTAGTACTTTAACTTGTTACTAGTGGGATTTGAATGTTCTTGATTTTAGAAGTTGGACTTTTTTTTCAGTGTAGTCGTCCTGGCGACTCAAGTCAATCAAAATAAACAGAGCAGTAACATAAGCAATCAAAGGTTTTATAGAAATCGTCAAGTCACAGGGAATTCATTTGAAAACTTAAAGCCATCATGTTTTGGGGTCTTAGCTCGGCACTTGATTTATACGCGGAATATGTGCAGGCCTTTAAGCTGCCGGATGATGCAGATGCTCCAGTGGAAGGACAACCTAGTAAAATTAATATACTCATTTGTGGAGGTGCCGATCCGCGACATGTGATTAAAACGTTGGCCAAACGCTATACACATGGTTATAAGCCCAAGCTGAATTTCTATGTGCTGGATGCCTGTGTGGAGATTGTGGCCAGGAATATGCTGCTCCTCGGCCTGGCACTGGAGCCACCTGAATCCTTTAGTTTGGTATGCAAGACGCATCTGTTTATGGACATCTATGGTAACTCGCTACTGCGACCCAGCTCCCATCATTATATGGCCGCCAAGGGACTCACTCTGCTGCGCATGATCTGCGATGAGGAACTGCGTCAGCGTCTGGCTCCCATCTTCAACATTGATGCCTTTAAGTACCGAGAGCGTGATGGCCTCGAGATGACGTTTAACTATTGGCGACATCCGGAACAGATCTTCGATATACAACGCTGCTGGGAGCAGAGAGTGCGCTCTCTGCTGGGACCACGTTACGATCATCGGCAGGGCGCCTTCGACTGGGATCTAAGCATGACGCTCAAGGATCGCGAGGGGCAACAGATTTGCTCACAGGAGTATCGCTACTGGCGGGAATGTGGCGTTGCCTTTGTCTTTCCGGAATACGAGCACTGCAAGCCGAACAAAACTCTTGCCGCTGGTCTCACCCGGAATGGACGTAACTATGTCCATCGTGGTTATGTGGGTGACATCCAGACAGGTCCCTTTTGTGGCTTTGGACTGCGCAGCTCCGAGGAGCGTATGCATCACTCTCAGCACGGCGAGAATGACTATCGTGCCACAGATGTAACTGAGCGGAATCTGCTCGAGCTGTTCCATGAGCTGCAAACCCAATCCATCTATGAGCACGACAAGACCATCTCCAGGCGTTATGGCCAAACACAGTTGCTAATGACGCCTCTGCTCTCCTACAACGAATGCGATATCACCGAGGGACAGCAGAAATATGACAAGCCCTGGATTCCAGTGCCCGATGTGCAGATTCACTTCATGTCCATCATGGACATACTGGAACTGCAGAAGGGAACTCGCTGGCAGGATCATTTCGACGTTGCCTTTATGGCCTACAATTACCATACCTATCTGAGTAAGCAGTTCCTTGGCGCTCTTCGTGAGCAGGCTCTGTTTGTGATGGAGACCAAGCTGATGACAGTGGAGCGCAAGGAGCATGTTCAAAAGTTTGAGACTCAAATCAAGGATTTACTTAAGGAAGCGGGACTAAAGCCGTGCATCAACTATCAGGCAATAAACGCCAAGAATATGCTATTGAAGTACAAAAAGACATTAGGCGGCGAGGGAGATGATAATATCGAAGAGGAAGAGTCCAACGAACTAAATGAGGAAGATTCCAATGAAATGGGATTATATATAACTGAGATACAGGATGAAAAAGCGGACGAGATAGAGATAAAGCAGCAAGTTCAGCTGAATGAAGAACAACCAGTTGGGACTTACAACTAAGCAAGAAGATCTCGAGACTGTGGAGCAGCTGAAAGAGGAAGATATTCATGATTAATTGTTAACATAATTAGTTCAACAGTATCTTAACTTTATTATAATTAACTTAACAAGAATGCATTCAATTAACTGCTTCGATTCGTTTTCCTTTTGCCCGTTGCCCAGCTCTCTAATTTGAAATCCATGCCCTCTTTGTGCTGACGCAGCTTTTGCGGCTTGGCCAAGTACAGTTGTCTCTCTTCGATCGCCTTCATATTTCAGCAGATGATCGATCCGCACGTTGAGCTTATTGGCGCGTTTGTTTAGCGCCTGTCGATCATTGGGATGTGTTCCATAATCTGCCACCTTGCGACGCGGCACATGCTGCAATGCTTTACTCCAGTCACCGGTTTTCTTCAGATCCAACATGATGCTGATCATTTGGTTGAGGGTCAGAGACTTGCCCGAACCGGCGCCCCACTGCAGATAGCGATCCAAGGGCAAACGTGCCATGCGGAGACCCAAACGCTTCGCCTTGGCCAGCGATAAAGGCTCATTATTCACCGTGTCCACCATGGCGCCAACTATGTAGATGTCATCCGGATTGTATGTGACCAGATCCTCACGGCAATGCGGTGTCAAGTAGACGAGTTGCTCCCTCGGGAACAGCTCTGTGAAACACTGACTATGCACATTCATGGGAAACTCTGGATTGAGCATAGTGGGTATATAACGCTTAAGTCCCTGCATACAGCTGCCATTAAAATTGGTATTGCAGTAATGCAGATCGAAGGGTTCGTCATTTGCACGGTTCTCGGCAAAGCAAAGCATCAACTGCTTGGCGGCATAGGAGGATTCCCTATTATTCATGTGGTCATCGTAGGAGCAATCCAACACCAGCTTGGGTGCAAATTGCATGGCTCGCGTCAAGCGATTGTTCTGCCAGTGATTGATGGTTGTGTCGTAAATGCGCAGGAACATCGAGGTGTGCGCCAGTCCATAGATAATGTGATCGTTCTTCTCCCGCTCCTTGCGAATCTCAGCGACACGACGTTCCGTCTCCTCGGCGCGTTGTTCCTTCTTTCGCTGATTCGATTCCTTTTTCATTTCGATTTGCCACAGAAACGCATAGTATTTACTGCGCGCCGACTTCGTTGGCAGCGTCAACACGTGCGCCCAGTGGTGATCCTGGAAGAATTCCACTGCAGGCACACGGCGTCCCTCCTGGTGCGCAATATCCACTTCCAGCTGTAGTACCTTGAGTCTCTTATCACGTTCCTCTGGGGTTTCTTGTATTGTATTGTCTGGCAGTTCTTGGACAGTAGCTTGTTGTGCAAATGGATTAAGTTTCTTCTGTATTGGTTTTGCCGGCTCCTCCAATTCGGCAGTTTCATTTACATCTCGTTTAAAGGGATTACTGAAGCTGCGTACCGCTCCAGCTCGAAAGACCACTGGGCTATTTAATGCAAGCTGGCATGTTCTCCAACGCACCAAGTTTTTTAACATTTTTAAGTTAGTAATTTAGTTTTAAAAGAAACCCAATCAGCACGCGTAAATTAAATAATAGCTTCAGCTGGTTTGCATGCAGTTGGCAACAGTGGCTATATTATCGATATGTAAACAGCTGATTGCGTGCAGTGTTGGAAAATACCAGCTGTGTATTATCGATATACGATTGTAAACGTTTGCGTTCGCTGTGAATGTAAATTGTGCAAGAAGCAGCATTTGCCGACAATTTTTGCGCTTGTTTCTCTGGGAAAACGTGTGTAAAAGTTATAAAACGTATTTAAATCGGCGGCAATCGTTTTAATACTAGACGCGATGGCTTTGGTTTGTGCACGTAAGTTGGTTCTGCTTCGAGAGTGTCGATTTTAACTAATTTACTGATGCCTTTTCAGTTACAAACGAGGTTCCCGAGGCACCCGTCGTGTCTCCGTATTCGGGCGCTGTTTTCGAAAGACGCGTCATTGAGAAGTATATTCTGGAGAACGGTTGCGATCCCATTAGTGGCAAGGAGCTAAAGCAGGAGGAGCTCATCGAGATCAAGACGCCAGCAGTGGTGAAGCCAAAGCCGCCAAGTGCCACCAGCATACCGGCAACACTGAAGACGATGCAGGATGAATGGGACGCTTTGATGATCCACTCATTTACACAGCGCCAACAGCTACAGACGACACGACAGGAGCTATCACATGCACTGTATCAGCATGATGCTGCCTGTCGCGTCATTGCGCGTCTAAAGAAGGAATTGACGGCAGCGCGTGAGGCGTTGGCCACGTTGAAACCGCAGGCGGGCATAGTTAGTGCTCCGTCGATGATAACAGAGCCGGCACTGGCGTCAGAAGCGGGCAGTGGTGGTGCTCATCAAATGGAGCAGGCCGGCATGAGTGTGGATGTTATACAAAAGCTGCAGGACAAGGCAACAGTGCTGACGCAGGAGCGCAAGAAGCGTGGACGCACTGTACCCGACGAACTGGTCACGCCCGATCAAGTTAAGAACTTCGTCACGGTCGCCTCGCGTCCAGGCCTCCATTCGGCATCTGTGCCAGGCATATTGGCCTTGGACATCAACAGCGCCGATCACAGTAAGATTTTGACTGGTGGCAACGATAAGAATGCCACTGTATTCAACAAGGACACGGAACAAGTGGTTGCTATCCTAAAGGGACACACCAAGAAGATCACCAAGGTCATTTATCATCCCAATGAAGACACTGTCATCACCGGCTCACCAGACATGAACATTCGCATTTGGCATGTGCCCACATCTCAGACGCAACTCTTGTTGCGCTGCCACGAGGGTCCTGTCACCGGTCTATCGCTGCATCCCACTGGCGACTACTTGCTGTCCACGTCCTCGGACAAGCACTGGGCCTTCTCTGACATACGCACTGGACGTCTGCTGACAAAGGTCGTTGATACAGCCGAAGTGGGCTTGACTACAGCTCAATTTCATCCGGACGGTTTGATTTTTGGCACCGGCACTGTGGACTCGCAGGTGAAGATTTGGGATCTGAAAGAGCAGAGCAATGTGGCCAACTTTCCTGGACACACTGGCCCAATTTCGGCCATTTCATTCTCGGAGAACGGTTACTATTTGGCCACGGCAGCAGATGACGCCTGCGTCAAGTTGTGGGATTTGCGTAAACTAAAGAACTTCAAAACCATACAACTGGACGACGGCTATGAGGTCAAGGATCTGTGCTTCGATCAGAGCGGCACCTATCTGGCCATTGCCGGCACAGATGTCAGGTGAGCAGACGCTGAATTTTATTCATAATTTATGTATTTTAGAGTTAATCAGGAATCAAGATGAGTCTGTCTAGAGCTTGTTCTTGTTACGCTGTGCCTGCTGCAGGCGATGATGCTTCTTGAAGTGCTCCATCCAGTTGTGCAAACGATTTTGCTTGACCAAAGCACGTCGAGACATTTCCTTCTGCTTTGCCAAGCGACATCGCACGTTCTGCTCAATTCTGCGCAGCTCCGCCGGCGGTATGGTGTCCAGTTTGCCCAGCAGTTCCTGTTTAGTAGCAACACATCCTAAATGAATCTGTATATTTATGTCTACTTTGACTTACCAAAGCGAATGTCTGAATTTTCTCCAATTTGGCCAGTGTAGTGTCCTGTTCGTCCTTGTAGATGGCATTCTTTGTACTAACCACTGGCGTCTCCAAGTCCTTCAATGTGCGCCACTGCTTGGATGACTTTTGAGCTGGCGACTTGATTGCTTCCTTCTTTGGCTGTTGCTGCTCCGGTCGCACCTTGTTTTGTAACTGTTTCAATATTACCGGCACAATGCTATTGAGTTTTATGCTCAGTTTGCTGCATTTGCAAAAGAGTTGTTTTATAATTGTTATACTATTCTTTACTAATTACCTACTCTTTGCAGTAAGACTCTTCAAAGTCGTTAAAGAGCTCGTGGGCACGTTGCTGCAGTGCAGCCACTCGATTCTGCAGAAAATCCGGCTTTCTGAGAAACACCACAGCACTCGCATTGCGTTTTTGGGTCTTTTCCTTCAACGAAATGAATTAGGAATGTAACGAAGCATTTTATGTGGAATTGATTAACCTACCGCCTTGTCATGGAGCATGCCCACAATGTGGTTGAGCAGCGCCAGCTGTGTGAAGCGTCTATTGTAGTTAGACACCTTCAGGCGATTACGCTCATAGCCCTTGATCCAAATGTCGGCATTCAAATGATTTCGTTTATCCAAATACGGCTTAACCACTTTCTCCATGTACTCCTTAACTTGCTGCACTTGTTCCAAGCCAGCTGGATGACGTTCACTAATTTCCATGCTGACAATGTGCTCGGGCATGGTCAGTTTAGGATCCACCTGCTCCGACTGCTGCTCCACAGTGTCGTCAAAATAGCTAATCAGCTTGAGCAAATACTGAAAGCGACCGTAGACCTCCTGCACCTCCATAAGGACACGTTGATGCTGCAGCTTCACCTGGTTTAGTTCCTCGGCCACTTTGTTCTCTTTTAGCTTCTTTAGTTTCTCTTGTGCCTCCAACATTTTCTTAAACTCGTTGGCCTTCATTTTCATGAGAGACTCATCCGCAAACTTGTGGAACTCCTGTGCCTCTTCGTACAATTTGTTTTGATACTCCACCTCGCGTTTCCTGTCCAGAAACATCTCCTGTGTGGAATAGCACATGAATTTGTTTCTTGTGATGTCGCGTAGCAATAAAATATCACTGCAAATGAAAAGATAACTCAATTGAAGCAAAGTTTAAATGATGTCTTTTATGACCTAACGTTTTCATTCGAAACTTTCTGGCCAAACGCTGCAAACTGGCATCCTTTATGTAATCCGGATCGATGGTGGTCACCACACATGGAGCACGCGGATTGGCAACTTCGCCGCGCTATAAAAAACTTGTTAATTTAAGTTACTTTCACTATATTTTTGTAAATTTTTTACCGCATTAAAATCGTCAATGCTTAAGTTGATGGCTTTCGGTGCGTTGGGTTCCAAATAATCCTGAGGCCGTATGTAGTCTGTAAAGCTGAAAAATTAGTAAATTTTTATGCTTATCCTTAAAAATTACCTTCATATTTGCGATATATTTTTTGTTTAAATTTTTTCATGGTTCAAGACAAGGAATTGCGTTTGTTTATCGTGTTGCTAAGGTATTGATTTGATTGTTTTTTTATTTACAGGGTTTACTTGTGCAAACAGTGGCAGGACCTGAAGGTATTCAACGATCACACAGCACTTGCCACAGGCGTCCGATTTGGTAAACATGCTCAGTATCTCGCCTCCACCAGCATGGATCGCACCTTGAAGCTATATGCCATCGAATAAAGACACTGCAAACACTTTGTTTAATTTAAGCAATCGGAGGATCCATAGTTAGCAATAAGTTCTTCAACAATTTTATAAATACACATACCAGAAATAATTAATTACCCTCTATTGTGCGTATACAAAAACTGCTGCATAAATAAACCATTCTTTTTTATTTCCGATCCAAAAGCTATTGGCTTACTTTATATATATGTTTAGATAATTACAAACTACAAAAACAGGCTTTACACTTAAGACTAATCGAAACCGCAGGCATTTGGTGTTGATCTCATTAAGATGCCGAGATTTGCTTAAGTGGTCTTTCCAAGTACTCAGCCAGGGCCATAGTCTTCTGTTTCAGCATGCCCAGACCGACATGCTCCTTGGCATAGAGGCACAACAGCACGCTGGCCACCTGCAATTTAATTCAATTGATAGTTAACAAAGCTGCAGCATGCTTAGATTAATGTATAGTCACCTGTGTTATGGCCACATGTCCGCACTCGCAGTCAATCAGCACAAAGGTCAAACGATCCTCACGAAATGCGTTGCGACCGTGTTTTTCATAGGCAGCCCAAATATTACTAGCAATAGCTGCCGTTATACGGGCATCCTTATCTCCATAGCCGGAATAGGCCAGCAGAGCACCCTCCTGGCTTAGCAGACTGCAAATGTAAATAAAAGATAAGTTTATTACTTGGTACATCTACTTTAAAGTTGCGCTGATTACTTACAGTGTGTTCTCAACTCCACCAGTGTTAGCTTGACTTAATGCTTGGGTTAGTGCTTTGGGTTTTAGCATATTGTTAAGTTTTTCTGTTATCAAGCCGTACAAAAAATGACAAACAATTTACGCCCACAACAGATTTGACCACTGTTGCCAACTGTTAAGAGGAAAAAATAGCTGCTTCTGGCTGGAAAGATCCGAAAAATAGCTAAAATTGTGCAAAATAGCTGAAACCAACCAACCAGCTGAGTTATAGATATGTTGCCAACTAAGCTATTTTATAGCTATTTTTGGCTATTTTTAAAGTTCGTTTGCTAGAAAAATTAAAAAATTGTTATTTAAAATATTTATTCAGCTTTCTTCTGCGCCTAATATTTTTCTAAAACTATGCAAAACTTACATGCAAAATTAATGTAGCTGCTTTCCAGCCAGAAATGGCTGTTATTTTTATTTAAAAAATTGGCAGCACTGCATTTATAACGGATATTCAAATACAATATGATGATGATAGAAACTGAAAAGCAGTCTTGATAAGTACTACGTAAAAAGTACAGCTTATTCAGATGACAAGTTCCAGCTGTCACATAAGTAGATGCTGTACTTATTATTACATACTTACATTATGACGTCATTACTAGATAAACCAGGTCACGGCTCTACGCAGTTAAAGTGCACGCTCTTTATAAATAGACAGCAGCAACAGTTTGAAACATCAACCACCGTGAAAAGGGGGAATCAAAGATGCCGTTGGTTACCTGTAATTGCGTTTTAGTAGTCTATTTTCGGGGTGCATTTTGGCAATGCGCATGACTCAGTTTTTGAATTGATGCAGCCCCCAATTTATGAATTGACAAATAACTGGGTCACCAACGACGCAATAAGTAAAGCTGTGTTAGAGGGTTGAATATGCGGAAATAATGCAGACGCAAAATAGAAACAACAAATATTATTACATTAAAAACTTTATTAACTTAAAGTCAACCAAATGTAGCCTGGGCTAATATATATGCATGTATATATATTTATTTATATTTATGTAATATCGAGCAAACTTTGTTTATATTGGGCAGGCTCGGTTTAGTGCCTTTCAAGATACCACAATAAAGACGTAATCTTAGATTAATTAAATATTACTACGTCTAAATATTATGTACACTTTGACAAAAAAATACATTGGAAGTACATTGCTATTGGGCAGTTAGCAGTTTGCGAGAGAGCAACAGAAGAAACGTTCTCGTAAACAACCTGCCTCTTTCTCTGCTCATACTTCCTCTATATGACGTTGTTTGGTGTAGCCTTCAAGGTTGCGTGCTTGTAACTTTCTGCAAGTGCAGCAAGGGATGGTGAAAGTCGGTTTAGGTGAGGGTAAAGGGGTGAGAGTGCCAAGGAAGGTGGTAAAAACAGCAATACTTGGAAGAACATACTGGTATTATAAGTATGTTGTTAGATATATTTATGAAGTGTGGATTTAAGGTTGTGGATTGTGCGCTGGCTGTTCTTCAGTTACTTGATATATGAGTTTTTGTTTTAGAAATTTTTCATACAAATTGCCTCCTGTCTGTCGTCGTACTATCGATCCGCTATCTAAACTTAATTACATACGTCTTATTTACATGCTAAACATGCCACCGCCTTTCAACGAGTCTCGAGTCTACGAAATATCAAAATACACACATGTACTATATATAGTATGTAGTATAAATATAAATGTCCTTTTCGTATTCGATCACAGCGCGCGCTCAAAACTAAATAATGTATTTTTTTTATATGTTGTTTGTCATTTTCATAACCATTCTCGTATTTGAAACAATAAACCGAATAACAAACGTAACTGCAACACAGGAGCAACCACTCAGTACACATTATCAATTCACAACTTTATTTGGGCAGGGATTGGGGGGATTTGATGCTTGATGCATGATGCATGGTTAGCCTATTATTGCATTTGGGATCGGGCACGTTTCGCAATCGAATACAGTGATGTGACAAGGGATGTGCCCGGTTGGTTATCACTATCAAAAGTCTGAGGCGGTAGACGCTCTGTGAACCTCTTGGGTATGCCAGCACTTAGCAATGCCTTGCGATCGTACAGATCGAGATTTTCATTATAATAAGTGATGGCATCCCAGCACATTTCACTTAGCTTTGGTATGGTCATCCACATCTTGTAGAGATCATTCCGACGACGCATCTCCTTGTCGTTATACTCAATCCCGCCAAAGATGTACATGCAGCCATTGTCCGAGTGCGCAGCCGAGTGGAAGTACAATGGACGCGGTAAACTTGCCGTCTGAATGATAGTCCATTGCTTGGTGCGTAAATTCAACTTCCAGATATCGGAGAAATAGGTTGAGAAGTCACCCTAAATGATAAAATGATAAGAGATTAGATTTGCTGTCATAATGATTATTAGATAAGATTATCTACTCACCTGCAGACCACCAGTGATAAAAGCTTCAATGTCGCCATTAGACGACTGATGCTGCACACAAGAGAAGCATTTCCTCGGCTTCGGATAACCCTTATCATTCTGGCTCCAGGCCATACTACTCCGATCGGGCAGTGTATCAAAGTAATCCCATTTATTTGCATCCAGATTGTATGCCGGTATACGTTGCAGATCGAACACCGAATTCGAAGTACCACCGCCAAGGGCAAAGATGTGTTTGCCATCATAGACGACCTCGTGGCGGTAACGACCCTCCGGATCATCACGCATCTCTGGGCGGCATATGTACACGTTCTCCCACACCTTTGTGCGCAGATCCAGACGGTACACATCGCAGGAGTAGTCAAAGCCTGTCGTTCCTCCAATCGTGTACAGATAATGCTTGTGTATGACAATGCCTGGACCATACTGAGCCGTGGGCAAATCCCCACTAACCTTCAAACGCTCCACGCCGGCCCTCTCTTCACTCGTGCGATAAACGTAGCAATCATTCGAACATGACTCTCCAAACGGATAACCCGTGCCGCCATGTGACTGCAAAAAGATATTGGAAATTTTCGTTAATTCTGTCTTCTTTCTCTCCACAAAAGATGATGCATAAAGAAACTGAGAATACATTCTACATTCAAATATTTTTAATTTGACCAACTTTAAACCGTCATAACTTGATCAAAGCTGAACCGATTTTCAAACGGAATGTCATTTTTTTCATGATTTGGCTTCGAAATTCATTCTGCATTTAAATTTTTATCATCTAGAAAATTTGATCATTTTTCGATTTTAAGCCAATTTTGCATACCTTGACCTTGACATTTTTTCAAAAACTTTCAACTCTCATAACTTTGTCAAAACTCAACCGATTTTCAAGCGGAATGTCATTTTGATCATGATTTGGCCTCTTAATTTATTGCGCATTCAAATATTTTTAATTTCGTTAAAAAAAATTGTTTTGCTCTAGGTGTAGCTATTGATTTTGATACTAGAGAGGACACTCTCTGAGGATTAAGAGAAAATTACTAGAAAATGTTAAGAAATTCTATTGGCTACATCGTTAATTTATGGCTTGAAATTCGGGCAACTCTGATCTGCAACTGCAACCGTTGCATTCAATTAGCAGTTATGCCAACAACAAAGAAGCTGGCGATGCTTATGGCTTATCAGCGAGTTCGCGATAAGCGGAAACATGTGTACGCAGTATGTTACGAATAGTACACAAATGTATCTTTATGCTGTACTCTGTACATTTGTCTGTGAGTGTGTGAGTGAGTGTGTCTGTCTGTTTGTGTATCTGGGCGTACTTTGGGAGTTAAAGAGATGTGGGAAAGCGGGTCTCTGACCATGTTTTATGATTAACTTTCTAATTAAAAGCAATTGTGAAGTCAACTGTACAGTGGAACCAGCATATATTGAATGATTTTGGGTAAGGGCCTTAAATCTGCTTAACCTTATTTAATTATCATATCCATAATTGACAGATATACAGTTTGAAAAGTAATTGTTTTGACTAAATTAAAAAAATTCAATTGAGATTAAAATTTGGGGAAATAAAATATGATACATCTAAGAGTTAAAAAAAATACTCGTTACATAAAAATCAGTTTTTCTGCGCAGTAAAAAGCATAATTGGTGGCACTGAAATTGGCGGCAATTGGAACTGGTGATGGATGCTGTGGATGCCACACGAATTATACGGCAAATCAAGCAAAACCACTAAAAGACAATCAGTCGTCACAACCACAAAAAAAGAGATAAAATATAAACCACAATGTTGAAAGAAAAAGCGCGCGCAAGTCGCTAATGTTTTGGGCTTTGTCAAAGTAGAAGAAGAGGGGAGGTTGGAGGCTGGAAGTGTATGGGGGGGGAGGAAACCTGGTAAACAAGTTGTTGCATGCAGCAACATAAACAACAACTGCGTAATTGCCAAGAGGGATGATGAGCTAGCTGGTATTGTTGCTCTTGTGGCCACTGTCGCTGGGCATGCGCACAAAAGAGATGGCAGCATTAGCAGCGGACAAAGCGACAAAGCAACAACGCAACAAAGCAGCAGGCAACGAACAGCGCGCAGCTGTTTGGCGTTTTATTTTTTTCTTTTGGGGCTCTCGAATGTTTAGAATGCATAAACAAAGCAAGAGCGAATAACCAAGGCACAAGTGGGGGAGACAGGGAGGAAGAGACAACAACAACAATCAGTCAACGTGTCTGACGGGCGTGGCATTGAGCCCAGACCAAAGCTGATCGGCGCTAGTGATGTCAACTATTTTTCAGAAAAATAGGACAGAACGACCAAATAAAATATGGAAAAAAGGCTGAAAAAAAAATAAACAGAAAATAGGACAAATGCTAATACTAATACGGTCGAAGGAGAAGTAACTAGTTTCAAAAAAGTGTTTTTGCCCGCTGAGTCTTGATATTTTTTACTTGGGTTCAAAACTTTTGCGTATTTTCAACATTCTCCCATTTTATTAGATGAATATTGGCGTAATGAGGAACTATTTTCGTTTTAATGTCGTTTGCGATCAGAAAAATGTTTAAATTGACAGAATAGAATCTTCTTTGGATCGAAGAACACGATCTAAAAAAAGGACACATTTTCAGATGAAGGAAGTTTGAGACTTTTCCCGGCTAAAGCAGTTTAAAATAGGACAAGTCTATTCGAAAAAAAGGCCAAATTGGCATCACTGATCGGCGCCCAACGACGAATGCAAATAATGTCGTTCGTATTATGCACGATAACGATTCCGATTACGATTATGTTTTGTGTACAAAACGAGTTTCCACTGCGCAGCGAATCGTTAGATGACAGCGGAAAGGAGGGGGGCGGGGGCGTATGCCACCTCTAACAGTTGTGTTTTTGTTTTCACAAACACACGTACACAAGCAAACAAATTCACACACACACTCAAAGTTGCATCTATTTTTGTTTCTCCCTTTCCCTACATAACAACTAAATACATATACATGTGTACATTCAATACTCACAATCAGCACATCATTGTGAATGGCAAGCGCATTTGAGGCCAACTCAGTGGGCATATTGCTGGCATTGTCCGCATTTAATTCCAATTTCCAGCGATTTGTGGCAAAATTGTAACTCCAGAGCTCCTGGAACAATAGACACCTGCCGCGTCGAGCGGCAATTAGCGCACTGCGCGGATTGTAACCGCCCAGCGAATACAGATGCGATTTCGAAGCAATAATCCGATGGCCACTTCGTGCCAAGGGGAATCCACCAGTGCTATGCTTCTCCTTGAACTGGCACTTGACCAACCGTGCTGGCTGAAAGGTGTACATAGGTCTGGCTGTAGCTGCCTCCAATGGTCCCACCGTCAGACCTACGTTCGATATGGTTGTGGACATTTCGCTCTCATCGTTCGATGTTGTCCAGTCGCCATCTGAATACATTTCCTCCAATTCGGGATCTGATTCATCCTCTTCGCTTACATAATTCTCATCGTCGTCGACGTCATCGTCATCAACATCGTCATCCACATCTACATCGATTTCATCATCGGCATCCTCGTTCTCCATGTCGCTGGCATCCATTGGCTCGGCAATTGCATTGAATCGTGCCACAAAATCAGCTTGTGCCTGCTCCAGCTGTTGTTGTTGTTGTTGCTGCTGCTCCTCGGGCAGCTCCTCTTGTATCTCTTGTTCCATTACGTTATTGTTATTGTTGTTGTTATTATGGTGGTGGGACTGCTGATTGATCGCTTTTCGATAATAACTATCGAGCAGTTTGGCGACAAATATAATAAATGTCCAAGTGTGACGCAGTTTGTCTAAAATGATGCACTTGAGTTTATACAGATTTAATATCTGCATAACAATTGTACTTCACTGTTGCCCTTAAGCGCACTTTCAATTCAATAACGAACAATTTGTTTTTCTCAAAATATTTAATCTGTGACACTCGTCAATCCTTAGGTGAATGTAAATAACAAAATTTTGACTGAAAATTTTTGTTCCTTTTTGGGGGAGCCTAAAAACAGAAATCGACCACGACGACCTGCACAGCTGGCTGGGGGCTCTCTTTTACTCTAATGCTGCTGCTGGTGCTGCTGTTGTTGTTGCTGTCATGTTGACGTTTGCTCTCACTCGCGCTCACACTGTTACGTTATGTATTTGTCTCTGTATGTACTGTGTGATTGTGAATGTTTTCTAATTACGCACTAGACACTGATTTAATTTTTGTTGAATGTTTTTGAAGCTGTTTATTACACGATTGTCTATAATGTAATTGTTTATTTTTATTGCACAAATGAAATTTCACTTACGCACCACTCACGCACATCGTTGCATCTGCAGTACTGTTGCCAACTTAGCTATATTACAGCTAGTTCTGGCAATTTTTTGTTTCCTCTAAAAGCTTGGTAGCACTGGTGTGGAAGGCACATCGTTGCATCTGCAGTCAGTGCTGCCATCTTTGTAGAGGAAAACAAAACTGAAGTTGGCAGCACTTGTACATTCTATCAATCCTTGTTATCGATGGTCAACTTATTTTATCGATATTTTCTCCCATCACTGATAACCATTAAAAATTTAAAAACCCAAAAAACTTCATAAAAAAATAATACATTTGATGAAAAATTAAAATTCAAAATTAGCTAATATTAAGGTAAGCATTTTAGGGGAGGTTTAAAGTTCATCTGCCCTCGGGAAGAGAAGTTAGAAAATTTAATTCTAAAAAAATAAAAATAATTTGAAAAATTTAGAAAAATCGAATAAAAATGTTTCAAACATTTAAAAAAAATTGAACTATAAATTAAGAAATGAAAAAAGGTACAAAGTTTCCTGTTTTCGGAAATGTATCTATTTTCTTAAATACAAAAAATCAAACCAGATCGGAGATTTTTACTGGAGTGGCAACACTCGGTTGTTATAAAGTGTGCGCACCTCTCGTTGGAGCTTCTCAGTATAATTTTGCTTTTAAATAAAATAAGTGCAAGATGGTGCTCTATCGTAAAACAAATAAACTTTGATAATTAGAAAACTCGGATGTGGTATATAAGAATTCCTTTGTTGTTGACCCCGAGGTCGTTTGATGTTTCATCCAATAATATCTAGTTTCATACATTGGAAATCGGCATTAAATGTTTTTAATATGTACATGCGCGCGCTTCTGAGAATGTCCAACAAATATAGCGTACAATATAGCAAGGATTTATAACTTGTCCACGGCCAGTCGTCAGTGTGGTAATAGAACTGCTGCCAAATATACAGGCTGACAATTAAAACGCAACTGTACCATACAAATTATGTACGTAATTATCAATTGCGCAGATTTTGCAGTCCACACGGTTCCTATTATCGTCCATCGTGTCATCACAGACCATAACCTATAAAGGCACGTGTACTGCGTCGGTTCTGGCTAGCAAAGAGAGAAGTAGAGAGAGAGAGAGAGTGGGAGAGAGAAAGAGAGAGGAGCGTAAGGCGCAAGGATTCACCGAAACCAAAAACAGCTGTTGCTCAACTTAAACCATGGCAACAACAGCCGACCAACTAATGGCAACCGCTCTGGTCCCGACCAACGGCACCAACGGCAATCAGTCGACATTGCTGACTGTCGCGACAACAATGCAATCGACTCCGAGCACGAACTTGAAATCAAATTCAAACTCAAATCCAAATAATGAGGAGGAGCAACAGCAGCATCAAGTGGATAACAACAAATCGACCTCGCCAAAATTAAATACCATGAACAGCTTAAAGCTTATCAAAATGGGCTCCGTGTCCACAAAGGACAAGCGTGTCTACAAAATTGTTCTAACGGGCGGTAAGTTACAAAATATATCCCATACACATATATAACCTTTGACAACTTTTCTTCTGTATCTCTTTGTTTACGATGTGGTGATACCGAAACGAAGTGTGTATTGCTCTCGAAGCATGTCAAGGTCGCCAGGACCCTGAATAAAGGCTCACATTTCCGTTTGGGGTTGTTTTTTCCCACCCCATCCCCCTGCGCAGATAAAACGCACATTTTCAATTAGCGAATATCTGTATCTATTTAGATACCTTTTTATTCTTTTGTCGCTTTCTTGTTATGGAAATCATTAGCTATCAAATCAAAAAATCATTTAACGTATTCAGCTTCTGTTCGACCGGTGTTTTTATTTTCAATTTACATATGTAAATAAGTTTATTCATCGCGAGCCCGCCAAAAATAAAAAAGAGAAATAAAAAAAAACCTGTTTTTGTGACTTCCACGAGCAACAGTTATCAGAAATTGACGCGTGGCCTAATCATTTTATTTGGCACAAATTATAGTTGTGATCATACAAACTCACATATAATTATATAGAATGCAAATACACAACTATATGTATAGACTTTTTTCCTTGTCTATTATCACAGCTCATTTCCTCTTGTCTAATCAGACGCAGGCAAAAAAAGGCCCCAGTCTGATAAGAATATATACCTCCCATTTAATTAATGATAATAAAAATATATACAGCTGATTTCTAGGAATCTCTACTGAACACCAAAATTTGTTAGTAGCATCCCAATGATTTTCCAAAAATAGCTCTTTGAAGTGTAGTTTTCTTATCTAATCTTTTGACTAGTTTTACTTCAATGAATTTCACAACTATTGATAGTAATATTGATGGCAGTTGATGAAGCTCATGATCAAGTTTTCTGACTCTGAACTGTGCGTTCAAATCAATTGAATGCAATTCGTTTCCCCATCGCTGCACTTGCGACATTTTGTTGCAATTCTCTTGGGGAATTGATGTGTCACTAATTGCAGTCAGGGCTATGACCCAAACAAATGATAAAACTCATTCGATTGATATATATTTAATTTATAATTGTATTATTATTTTATTTATAGGTCCCTGCGGTGGCAAGACAACGGGACAGAGTCGTTTGTGCACCTTCTTTGAGAATCTTGGCTGGAAGGTGAGTTTCTTATGGCATTTTTGGCTTATTTATTGGGCTGTTGGGTCTTAACTGGGCTTAGTTGTTAGACTATGTGACTAAGAGGCAAAATTCTGTTGCCTCATTTGCTTTTTAACTTGTTGATGGAGGCCAATGGCAGTTGTAAGTAGTGCCAAATCATGCCGTTTTCCTGCTACATGACAACAATAGTAATAATAATAAATAATTGCCCAAAGTAAAATGAAAGCTGAAAAACATGATACAAAAAAAAAAAATACCGAAAAACAAAGCAATGAGCATGTTGAATATTTTCAGGTATTCCGCGTGCCTGAAACGGCCACTGTACTACTCAGGTAAATGCCTTAAACACATCAATCAAACACAAACGAACCCAAAACCAACCAGCCAGCCAAAGTGAGATATTCAGGCCGGATAGCGACAAGTCAAAGATACATCTATTGCAGATATAGTCAATATCTGTGGAGAGTTGTGTCATGTGTTGCCTGTGTCTTACCTGGAATGTCCTTTGGCTCGCTATGTTTGCTGCAAACAATGTTTCGTGCCTATTGTTTGTGCGGCATTCACAGATAACGATTTGAGTTTGATTGCGCTCTTAAAACAATTTGCCTTGCATATTATAAAATAAATATACATCTACATAAATATCAATATCAATATTAAATCACTCTCGAAAACAAAACAAAAAATATTATAATAAAAAAAAAACAATACAATCTTTAAATTCTTATCTTTTATATCCAAATAAAGTAATTTAACTGTAGCTTATTTGTAGTGCCTTTTTTTCGTCATCAACTCTAAATGTTTGCTCTAATTGATTTCTCAATGATCTTTTCTCTCTCTCCCTCTTTCAATTACTCTAGCGGTGGCGTCAAGTTCTCCGATCTGACCGAGAAAGAGGGTAAGTTCTCAATTGATTACCGACTTAGTATAGTCGTAGTATTTATATAGGAGAAACTTTAGGTTACTTTTGCAAGCATTTTCCCTATAATTGGACAAACTATTTATTATTTAATTTAGTTGTAAAAATATAGATAAGTATATGGTTAGTATATCTAGATACTTAGTTCCCTGCTGTTTCATAATGATCTGCTTTTTGTTGTGGGTGAAAAACATTCTTCATTCCTTTCGGCACACTGTCAAGTTCGTCGTAGCATTTTCTCGAAAACGAAAACGAAAATAAAACAAAATATTTACTTTTAAGAACAGCCACAAGGCATCTTACACATTTCAATATTATACTATACAAATAATCTATATTATGCATCATTATATATATATATATATATATATCTGTATATCTGCACGATTATGTAGCTGTCGTCTATGTCAGCCGTGTATTTTTAATACCAACAACTGAGACAGACAGCGACTATCTCAGCTGCCAGATAGTCCATAGTCTATAAGATATAGTATCTTTGTATCTTTTTTGTGTGTACTAAATACTAAATGCTTTCTCGGTCCCCTTTGAATGTCACGTCTTCAATGAAAGTTCATTTACGTAATTTGCTAAGACATACACACGCACTCACACATACACACAGAGACTTGTACACCTTCACAAAGAAAGCCATAAATAATACTAGTGAATCCTTCTTAAGGGGCGCCAACTTAAGAATTGCGTGACTTGCCGCAATTTGCTTGACAGTTTTCAAAACTAATTTGTCAATTGCGTACTTAGCTCATAATGTGGCTTTTTGTGGAGTCCCTGCTCGATAAAGACAGAGGGAATCGCTATAAATATAAATGATATTCCCCAATCGCTCAATTGCCTGACTTATAAAATACTTAGTGAACTTAATCTCATGTTGGTCACGAGTTCCTGCCATACCTTCCTTCTATCCCCTCCCATACTCTATTTCCTGGCACTTTCATTACTGATAAAGTGATAGCATTGGGTGTGATATAAATGTGTTTCTTTAGATAGGGGAATACATACAGTTTTAGACGATTACGATTACTACAATTAGATTGTGTTTTTTTTCTGTTGATATTTTGGTTTTTTAATTGCGACGTTGAACACACACAACAGACCCACCTACGCCAACCACCTACGTTTACAAAGATCTACCATTTGCCGCACCGGAGCACAGTCTCATCGATCTGACCGCATCCTGTCCACGTTGCCTGGCCAAGGCTGCCTCCAAGAAACATGGCAGCGAAGGTGAGTGTGTGTTTGTGGGTGTGCCTTGTGAGTGTGTGTGTGTATTCAGAATGCAGACAACCAATCCATGCAATTCAAACGATCCAATTCGATCGATGCGTTCCACATACTCAGTATACGATCCATTCCATTGATCTCTTGAGCGAGCTCGCTCTCCCTTTTTATCTCTCTCTCTCTCTCTCTCTCTCTCTTTCTCTGTGTGTGGTTGTTTGTGTTGTGTGCAAAGAGCTGCTTTATCTGAGCAACGATAAAATCTTGAACAGATCGTTGTCTCTATCCTTTACTTGCATTATGTTTGTTTTCCTTTTTTTGTGCGTGATCACTTGTTTGCTTTGTCTACAGTTGATGAGTTGACATTTTCGTTTGTATTTTCTTTAGTCTTATGAAAACATTCTATCAAATTCTTACAGTTAGTCAAGTAATTGTCTAGACAGATAAAAAAAAAAACACATTTCGTTGTTTTTAAATTAAAAAAATAGTATTATTATATATTTTGCTTTAATCTTTTTTTTTAGAACCCTAAGTATATATAATAGGGTAATCAATTGGATATTTTTTACTAAAATTAAATACGTAAATTTTAAAACATTGTCAATACAATTATTTGACTAACTATATGTCTATGTCTGCGTCTTCTCAAGTATTTTGTTTATTTATTTAATTTCTAATGATATATCCTAACAGAACGCAAATCGTGCTGAGTTTGTGTATGTTTTGTGTTTTGTCCACTAATCTTTAGGATTGCTTTGCAAATCATCTCTAATATCATCTATGAATATTCATGCTATATACATATACATTCGTGTATACATTTGTGTTTCTTCGATCATGTGAGCAGACATTTACAGTTTACTCGGACATACCTACGTATGTTTATATATATGTGCGATTTTAAATGGGGCATTTATATTTAAAATTCACGTATAGTCCGCAAATTTCTATATACAAAATGTACAGTTTCTTAGCCAATTTTAGCTGCTGACTAGCACGTGCCTCAAATATACAGATAAAAATATATATTCTATCAAAAAAAATTAATTTTATGGCATTAGAACTATGAAACCAGTTTAATCGAAAATTTTTGTTAGTAGCCACTTTTACATACAATTGAAAGCCATGTTTATTGGCTGTTAAGTTAAGAACAGTTGTTCTATCCATTATTAAACGAGTTAATTTATTTTAAATGGCATTCGTTGAACACTAATTGCAGTTGTTATGAATTCCGTAGCTCCATTTGTTGTTACCTTGGCCAATTGATATACTTTCGCTTGCTTTTTGATCAGTCATGGCCACACAGCAAATTTCCCAGTTAGCATTAGCAATCATGAATGCATATTTTGGCTACTGGGATTGTATATAGTAATCGGTCACAGAGATGTCACGTGTCTGCTGAGTCGAGTCCCAGATCGTGCTTTCATTCATCCATCCAATCCATCCAACTTCAGTTTGTCAGTCTGTCCATATCCGTTAGACTATAATGAAAGTAATGTGTGCTCTACTCTTCGCAACGTGGCGTTAATTATTCAGTTTAGTCACTTATATTATTATACAATGTGATGCACATCTACATACATATATTATGTAGATATTTATGCCTTGGATACAAACCAGATACTGTTGGTTAATATTGCTGTTGTTGTTTGCTTTATGGATTCCTGCTAAATTGATAGCTTAATGAATTTGTTATTCCTGTTTTGTTCTCAATTTCGTTATTAGACAATAAATTTGCATTTGTTCTTTAAACTATGCAAATTTAACCAGCTAATTAAGAAATTAAAAATGTAGAATTTCGAATTTTATGCCTATTGCCAATAACTAGTCTCTAATCAAAAAAATAAAACGATTAAGCTACCAAAAATGTAAGCAATTTTTGAAATTCCAATTTAGTTCTGTTGCGCAGTAGCTGAAAATACATATCTACAGTCTGTCAAGTAATTGTTTTGACAAGTTACATATTTATTTTCCTTTTGCAAAATAGAAATAAACTATTTTGTAAAATACATATAACAAATGTCAATAATTTTTCTTTGTCAAAACAAGTACTTGACATACTGTACTCGTATGTGTATAATATTTAGCTGTTTGCTTATATCATCCTCTGCTAATTGAATTAGCCAAACACACACACACGAAGGCAACAAATGAAAATGCAAACCAAAACAATTTTCTAGCTGACGTAAAACAGTCGATTCCCTGACATTTTCCACTCCTCTCATACCTCTCATCTCCTCCCATCTTTCCATTCTAAGTACGTTCGATCAATTCCATTTTGTTTCGTCACATGATGCGCTCGGTCAAGTTCAATGCAACGACAGCAACAACAACAACAACGACAACAAAAAACAATGACATACATACTGATTTACAGTGGGACAGCACGAGACCGCAACAAGTGTTCACACACATATATATATACCTATACTGACAAACTGTAGTAGGTGGAAAAGTGGGTAAAGGGGGCGGGGAAGAGGCAAATAACGGCGTACTGTGACTTATTCACCAACCGTCAATACGTTCACCGACCTCCTCCCTCTCTCTCCAACCTCTCTGACCGCCCAGCAGTCTGTTGTATAGTACTTTTTATTTGTGCTTTATTTTTTAACAAATTTAAAAATATACTAATTTAAATGCAGTTAGTTAGAAGCTATATATATGTGTGTGCGTGTGTGTGTGTATGATTGTGTATTATTGTCGTTTGCGTCCTCTATTGTTGCACTTCAAGGTCTAGGCTAATGTTTTGCTCTTAGAAATTGAATAACGATATATAGTACTACACATTTCTGATGACAAATTCCATTTGTTTCCGTAACAAATTTTTTATAGCATTTTCATGCTTTATTAGCTTTGATTAACTCGACAGAATGCATCGATAATTTCTATATATATATTCATATAGAATAAAATGCGCATAGTTTTTCTTATTTTTATATTTATACGATTCTTAAAACAATAGGATCCATTTGGCTTAGCTATTTTAAATTTAAAAAAATACGCTTTGTGTGTTCCTGTTTCGATTATCCTATAAGTTGCAACTATTATGAACAGATGCTTGTGAAATTGTTTTACTGATTATGACATATAGCAAATAAAAATAATAATAAAAAAACCCACGATGATCGCATATCTTGCACATGCTTCAGTCGGAAATTATTGCAACGATTTTGTGAGTCAGTTAGTTAGTCAGGGGATTGAACTTTATTGTTTGCCATATACTATTACATTTTTCTGTATACATATATATTTTTTTTATCTAAATATATTGAATCGCTGTCATCGAAGTTGAGCATTTTGTTATTGCTGATTTGCTGCTGTCGCCCTCTAAATTCAAACTCAAATTCAAATTCGAATTCATTCAATTGCCACCGCACCTCAATTTCTCAATTCTCTCAATTGGTTCAGGCCATAACCATTATACCATCTCATGTTACTTGATTCGTTAGAAGAACCCAACCCCAAACATCATAAATAAATAAATAAACAAGCATAAATGCATATATACAATCTATAACGTATGTATGTGCTTTCATTTATATATGTATTACTTTTATTTTTGGCAAAATTCCAAGCCAGTGTCAAGTTACTTTTTAAGAATTTGCTTGCAATTGTATTTCTTGATTCTGTTTCAAATTTTTTAATTGTTAAGAGATAAACAAAAGTCTACCTAAGATTAATCGTAAGTGCATTTTCTTTTTTCTCGCTTTGTGTAGCTTATAAATTTCAGGAGAATCTGATACGCACAATGGTGCAAATCGAGAACACATATTTCGAGCTGGGAAACTCGAGCAGTCGCAATTGTCTGATCATCTGCGATCGCGGCGTCATGGATGCCAGTGCCTGTAAGTTGAAACCCCCATTCATTAAATAAATAAACGATAACTCAAATGTGCTTCGCTTTGCAGATATATCAAAGGACAAATGGGAGAAAATGATGGCGGGCAATAAATGGAATCCCGTGGAGATGCGCGATAATCGCTATAATCAAATCTTGCATCTGGTATCTGCCGCAAATGGAGCCGAGGATTTCTACTCAACGGAGGTGAGTGTTTTAAATGCGCTTTATTTACTCGATTTACCTCTTTCTTTGCCACAAAAAACAACTCACAATTTAAAACTCAAGAAAAGAAAGCGCCATTATCAGGTACCCAAGAAAAGCACTGGCTATATAGTTTATATTGCTAAAAGCTTTTTAGTTGTGTGCTAAGCGCATTGTTTATGTCTCAACGACACTAGCTTAAAATGATTAATTCAGCAAAAAACTGATAAAAAGTCACTGATTGTAGTCAGTTGAATTTAAATCTGGTTTAATTACACTTTAGTGTAACCTCATTTAATGTTTTTAAGTTTGAGTCGCTTTAGGCAAGTGTCATTGAGTTTTTAGTCTTTGAATTAGTTGTAAAGCTGTTAAGAGATCGATATGCTAATCTTCGCTTTTTATTATATTTTAGGATCATGCCTGTCGCTCCGAAGGCGTTGAACTGGCCCGAGAGTTAGACTACAAATCAGCAGCCGCCTGGGTGGGACATCCCTACTTTGATGTGATTGACAACTCGACGAACTTTGAGACCAAAATGAATCGCATGATCGAAAGCGTGTGCCAAAAACTGGGCATTGACATTGGCGATCGTTTGCAAGCCACGTCACGCAAGCTCAAATATTTGAGTAAGTCCCAAAGCTGAACGTTTTTTCCCATTTCAACTGATAACTATAATTTACATTTAATTTTTGTAGTTGCTATGCTGCCGCCTGATAGCGAGTTTCCGCCGTTCGCAGACTTTGATGTGGTCCATCATTATCTGCAGTCAGCCGGTCCTAAAGTGCAGGCGCGTCTGCGCAAACGTGGCCAAAAGAATCACTGGAGCTACATACACACCCAGCGTCGTCCCAATGTGCATGGCCAAAACCGCATCGAGGTGAAGACCCAACTGACGCATCGTGATTATATGAACCTGCTGGCACAGCGCGATGATGCGCATTTTACCATCTTTAAGAAGCGACGTTGCTTCCTTATCAATAATCAATATTTCCAGCTGGATATCTACAGGGAGCCGGGTCATCCACGGTATGTCTGGTGTATAGATTGCATCTAATTGCAATTTTTATTATAATATCTGTTTGCTGTTGCAGTTGCAAGGGTCTTGTGCTGTTAGAGACATACTCCTCACTAACTGGAGAGGCGTTAAAGAACTGCATGCCCAAGTTCTTGAACATTGTTAAGGAGGTCACTGGTGATCCGGACTATTCCATGTACAATCTGTCACTTAAAGAGGACTGGAGCACCACCAAGAAATACTGCCGCCCAGCAACGCATGGTAAGCAGCAACAACAACCGCCACAACAACAGCAACCACAGCAACAGCATCAACAGTCGCAACATCCACCATTGGAGAAGCAGTATAAGCCCTACTATGAGAACAGTGACTAAAGGCAGCTACTTTGGTCATTCATAATCATAATGCTTTTGCTCCTGGTGCTGGCACTATTAAAGCCAAAGATTGTTTAGTCTAGTAATCGCTTACCATATTCGCTGTAAATATTTATATACCCTTCAATTCTAAATACGCTTCTTTTACATGTGTCCACATATTCGCTCGCTTTAACCATACACATAATATTGGCCTTAGATTTCAAACCGCCCTGATCGTTATCTTTTTCTTTTCTCTTGATTTTCTTAACTTGTAGCAAGGGGAGCAACAAACGGAGTTACGAGTACGCCATTGGTGCTCAATGGGCTGTAGATTTTTGTCAGAATCTCGAATATCTTAACACGCATATTACTAAACAAAAACAAAAAAGTAACAATAAATTCAAAACACGACAGTTACACACACAAACTGCAACTAAATGACCTGGTTAACTAATTTAAGTGATTAACAGCAGCATAAAGATCTTGATGTTGTATAATTATTAAATCTAATTACTAATTAGTTAAGATGAAACACTGATCGTGTACTTATTTTAATTATTTGTATCCCACAATTGTTAATTATTTGCGTACTTAAACACCATGTAACTGAAGCTATGAGTCCTAGTTTAATTTTATGGCAAAATAATATAACGATCGAGTGTACTTAATTTTTTTATCCCTGATTTGTTGTTATGTTTGCTCGTGTTAATTTGTAAGCCATAATTATGTACAACCGTAAATCCGCGGTAATGTGTGAAATTCTTTTGTTTATAAGATGGAAATTTGTGGGTTTTTTTTTTTTGTAAAAAGAAAAAGAACCGTTGAAGCGCATGCGTGCTAATTTTAAAAGTAATTTTTAGCTAATTGTAATGAAACACAAAAACAATACAAAAATGAACCTTGAGGCAAAAAAAAAATAAATCAGCTAAGGACAAGACCACCAAAACATCATTTGTTGTTTATCTATTCGTTTTTCTTTATCTATAATTTAGTAAAAGCATTATAAATTAATAGCCATTGGCGAAATACAAACTTTGGGGCATACAAAATTCAATTTTAAATACAAAATTTGAGTTTGGTTGAGTTGTGTTGTTGCGACTAGAGCAAATGGAGCTGTGGTCCATCTTTACTTATCCTTGTTGATGCGCTTGATGAGGCCATCCACAGCGCGATTAATGCGCAACAACAGCATATAGCCCACAATGAGAGCCGGCAGGCCAACAAACGTGGCCAATGCCTCGTAGATAAAACGAGGTGCAAAGATTTTCCAGACCATCAAATGTCGACAGTGTATTGTGCATGCCAGCATGGCGCAAAATATCTGCAGGAGAAGAAATAAGGACAAGTGAGATTGAATTCATGAATCAGTTTGTAGGTAGAACTCACCTTGATGCCCTGCAGCATAAGGAACTGTGTGGCCAGCTTGAAATTAGCGCCCAGGAACACATCCTCATACTCGTACAAAGCCAATTCGCCACGTGTCATATCAAAGCCAACTGCTTCATTGGCAATATCATTGAGAGCTGTAGATGCATCCGCTTTGTTGTTGCTCCGACTATTGCTGCTGCTGCGTATCAGATTGGGAAAGAGCGCAAACAAGGAGAAGGTTTCCGTGCTAAGCAGCGCATACATGCAGTAGAAGAATATGGGACCACAGAAGGTATTGAGGATAACCAAAGCACCGGAAATGAGATGAGATTGTCCCAATGCGCTGGAACGACCCACAAAGGCGGCACGCCAATCAATCTGCGACAGCGTTGTTTGATGTGACGTGGCAAAGAAGCAAAAGTGAGCCAACAGGAACCAGCTGACCACAGCGCTAAACGTTGGCTGCACACAGCTCTCTGTAAGATTAAGAAATAAATAAATTAATAAATAAAGCAGCTGTAAAGCTCAACAGTTAGTTACTCACCAAAGCTGCTGGCCGTGCGATAGCGCAGAATGCCGTGAACACTCAGAATGATGGCACCTATCACCACACAGATTATCAGTCCAATGCTGGCACGCGGCTCGAGCAGCACAACCATCAGCATGGCCAGAAAAATGCCAAAGGATATGATAATCGAGGAGTAGACAGTCGCGAGTCCATAGACAACAGGAATCTCATGGCGTCGCTCGGCGTCGTCACCTTCGTACATGCGTTTCATTTTTCTAAATATTTCCGGTACAATGCTGTCACGTCCATTGACACTGATGGTATTGGGATTTCTTGGAGGCAGCACAAATGTCATTAGAGGAGCCCAGGAGACGACAATAATTTGTAGCACCAAGAGGCCGTAGATGACCAGAGCCATGGCATCGATGTGTGTACGCTGTATGTTCTTAATGGCGCTATTGGCGAGCAGTATATGACCTCCAGCACAAATGGACGCCACAGTTGGTCCATAGCGAGCCAGCAAGACATTGGGCGAGTTGCCAGTCAAATTGCCGCAGGAACGCAAATATAAACGTGTTAGTGTTGTATACAATACAATAATGACTACCGCTAGAATGTAGGTCTTGCCCATGGACGGTCTTTTCACAGAAAATCCCGATGAACTGTTGTTGAAGTCCGCACAATTGCCCTGCTCCTCGCGGCAACGGAACAGCGTATAAGCGAAACGTATGCAGCAGATGGCCAAGACGCTGGCCAAGATTAGACGCAGTGCAGTCGAGCGCCAAAACTGCGACCATTTGAATTTGCTCTTAAAGTCCAGACGCGCGCTCAGCTGCAACAGTTCATAGACCAGCAATAAAATGACTGCAACCAGCAGATATGACAGTATCTTAGCCTCCTGTATGACAAAACTGTTGGAGAAGAACACAGCCATGGTGGCAAAAAGCAGCAGACGTGTTGGCATATGGCTAAAACGCTTCACATTGGCCCAATTGTTGGCAATGCTGCTCCAATGCTTCAATGTATAGAAGGCCAACAGCACAGTGCTGAGCAGACTGGTGAAGAAAATAACGCCATGTTCCTCCGTCTTAAAGGAAAAGTTCTTGTAGTAACGATAACCAAAGACGCCGGCAGCAATATTCATCAGATATACATAAAACACTTCCTTCTGCTTGAATATCTTTGCATAGTCGCTGGCATTTGAGTTGTTAATCAGCAGAAAGGCAAAGAAGATAGGCAGAAAGCTAAATAACAAGCCCTGTGACATTTGTGTGGGTTCAAACTTAACCCAAATCTCCCGGCAGACGTTGAGTATGTCACGTAAATGAATGTTTAGATCGCGTACGAACGACTTGTAGGCTGCCTCATTGTAAATGGTTTTAACGCGATGTGTGAGCAGTATGAATTCCGTTTCCAGCGTATCCATTTGTTCCACATTAAAGGTGCGTTTGTTCTCCAGCGCATAATTGAAGAAGTAGCGATAGATTTGCTGGGCATTTTGCCAGCCGTGAAGCAGCAATGTTTGAAATTTACTCAAATGCGGCACAGCAATAGCGGGCACAATATTAAAGTTGACCAGTCCCAGATTTGAATAGGGTATGGGAACGCCGAGTATGGTCGCTAAAGTGGGCACCAGATCAATCTGCAAGACATGAGACGATAAGAGAGCTTATCAGCATGATGTGACGTGAGCAGATAATAAGAAAAAATAAACGTTGTCTTATCATATTTTACCTGCTGCAGCATTTCGCTATCTGATCCCGAATCGCTGCTGGTGAAGAACTTGTGCTGCTTGGAGTAGGCAAACAAAAGAGCATTGGTTTCGTCATCAGTGTCGCCGCCATGATCGCCAGTTGCTGTCATGCCATGATCACCCATTATCAGCAGCGTCGTCTCGTTATCCATGCCGGCCACAACAGAGCTGAGATTAATTAAATCATTGATTAGCTGACATTTTTATATGAAATTGTGAGTTTATACCTTATGATATCATTCATTTCGTTTAGTTTTCGCGCCATTTCCTCGTGTATGGGTCCGTGCTTGTGTCCGCAGTGATCCACGCCCAGAAAGTGCGCTATTAACACCTGCCAATCCTCGCTAGCCAGTTCCTTGGGAAAATGCTGCATTATTTGATTGTCCACGGTGTCCAAGTCGAAGATATCAAAGCTGGGATACGAATAGGCGCGCTTAAAACGTCGTGGATATAAATCAGTCCATGTGCTGTCACCCAGGAATACCAAAGGCAGATCACTCTTCACCATTTGATCAATTATGTTGTCCTCATTAATCTCGGGCGAGGCAAAGTTGGAGCCAATATCAATGAAAGTGGGCAGACTGCCGGTGGTGAGACCCTTTAAACGTTGCAACGTTGTGGTCGGCGGATCCGCCTTGAAGCGCATCAGCCGTGCATTGTCCGGCGTTTGCTGTAGCAGCTGATGTAGAACTGTCAGTTTATTCTCATAAGGCAACGGTTCGGTGGTGTTCTCTTTGTACAGTCCAAATTCGTATTTCAATGCATCGATAACGAGTATAATGACTTTGGATTTTTGTGGAAGACATAGATTTGATGACGACGATGCATTCACATCCTTAAAGATCTCATTCACAACCTCCGGCGTAAGATAATACTCCTAAGAAATAGTGTTGTCAAATCTCTATCTTCTCTATACTCTTTAAACAACTTACATCATTGGGATTTAGGGACAAACGGCGGCAGCTGCTTGTCTCCGTCTTGGAGACGCGTGCCAGGAGAAATCCTCGGGAGAACAATAGCACGCCGCTGCATATCAAGTAGGCCAGCCAAATGAGCACGAATAAGTATGTGAAATTCATGTTGGCGACCGCTCTTACACTAATTAGACTATATTACTTAATTGCACTTCACTGTGGAGCTACTAATTGTCTTGTCAAGTGCTCGGCATTACGATCCGTACTTATTTTCATTTAGAGTTCGTCATTTTTTATACGGGTTTTCATGAACGTCGCTAAAAAGAGTAATGCACGGCGTTGCCAGATGTCTCACATAGCAGCTGTTGACATTTTATGCAGCCCTTGTTTGAATATAGAGTTGCCAGATAGTCTTACTCATAAGATATCTATGTTGGGCGCAACAATTCAAATACAATTTTACTATTGGGCACAAAAATGTCGTATTTATTTAAAGATCCCATAATACACATATAGCAAATCTTAAATCAAGTGTTGTTGTTGCATCGCTTTAGCTGTGTGTTTGTATATGCTTTCAATTTTTTACATTGTGAAGCTGATTTTCTTCTTATATTTAACAATGCAATTTATTCATATTATTAGCATTCAAGCTCCTTCTTTTCATTGAACAACTTTAAAATAATTTGGAATTTCTTGTGTCAGTAACGCCATTTAATCACGCGACCCAAAGCCTATAGAAAAAGATGAAAATATAAAAATATATAATATACAATTATTTTCATTCAAGTTAAAGCTTACTACAGGGCAAAATATTTTTAGTTAGGAATGAATATCGCTCATATATGCGTGTGTGTGTTTTTGCGTAAATACGTTATCAATACAAAGTTGATTACCATTTGCTCATCTTTCAATTCATTGCTCGAACATTAAACATTAGACTTATTTAAATGAATTAAGTTCACTTTATATTTGAATTAGTGTAACACACACGTTTAACTTTCTTATTAATTGCCAACAAAGCGCGCAAACAGACATATGTTCAATTTGAGATACAAACATTAAGTAGTATTATAATAATAATAATAATAATATAACACACATATGTATATAAATAATTAAATTCCGTTCTTGGTGTTAGTAATTAAATTGTTATTTTGTGTTTGTGTGTGTGTGTAAGGTGTAAGTGTAATTTTTTCTTATTTTTGATTAATTTACGCGTGCTGCTTTTGTGTGTATGAATGTGTGTGTGTGTGTGTGTGTGTCTCATAATTATTTACGATTTCACACGCATTTTATTTAGTTAGAGAGTCTGTGGGTGAGTTGAGTCCCGATGATGTGTTGTTCTCATCTAGAGCGTCTGGGAAACTGGTAACCGAACCCGAACGGGATGCCACCTTCGTCTACAATAGAATAGAATAGAAAACCGAACAGTTTTGTAGCAGACAAGACAATAACATTTTGATTTAAGTAATAATATCAAGCACTAAAAATACATGCAATTACCAAATAATATATATGTTTGTTAATAGAGCAAATTACTAGCCAAAATGGTAATCTAATTTATTACGTGTGCCTAAACGGTTATATCTCAGAAATTTATGTTATAAAATGATGTGTTAATTGTAGTTATTTTAGTATTTGTAAGTAAATAATAGAGATACGAGAAAGTGAGTGTGATTATGAGAATGAGTGCAGAAAATTTAAATTGAGATTGAGAGATATATAATAAAATAGTAGTTACCGCATGAGATTGGCACATAAAATTGTTCTGTTCATAGCTTACTTTAACGTTCTCGTAGGCAGAGCCAACCGAAGCTTCAATAGAACGCATCGATTCGGAATTTTTCATTTGTGAGAATTTCGACGTAATGCCGCTAGTAATGCTGCCAAACACCGATGCAGTTTTCTCACCCGTCGACTTAAGCACCGATTCGGTGCGTTGGAATCTGTAAAAGATACAATAAATTAATATATATAAATATAAATTTTTAATAACAATTGTTAGATAAAAACGACAAATGCAGTTGGTGAAGAGACACACAAAAGAGTGTTAATTTTAAGAGTGGACAGCGTTGAGTTAGTTAGTTTGTTAGCCAGTTCTTAACACGGTTACTTACATTGGTGCCTCATGCACGGCTTTACTTAAGTTGCCCACGCTCTGTTCCACCGATTGGTAACTAAATGAATACATAATTTAAGCCATAATTAAAGCAAACAATAAAATATAACAAAATAAAAAATAACAAAGTTAAAATCGAATTTCAATGAGCTTCTGATGTGGCACATAATGCTGATTAAAACTAGTTGAAAAGGCTATAGTCGAGATCCCGACCATAGAATACCCGTTACTAATTTCAACTTTGATCTCTCATAGCTTCATCAAAAACTAACCGATTTTCAAGCGGAATGTCATTTTGATCATGATTTGGCCTCTAAATTGATTCTGCATTTAAATTTTTAACATTCAGAAAATTTGATCAAAATCGAAAAAATATCAAATTTTTCATACTGACCCCTTGACATTTTTTCAAAAACTTTGATCTCTCATAACTTCATCAAAAATTTACCGATTTTCAAGCGGAATGTCATTTTGATCTTGATTTGGCCTCTAAATTGATTCTGCATTTAAATTTTTAACATCCAGAAAATTTGATCAAAATCGAAAAAATATCAAATTTTCCATACTGACCCCTTGACATTTTTTCAAAAACTTTGATCTCTCATAACTTCATCAAAAACTAACCGATTTTCAAGCGGAATGTCATTTTGATCATGATTTGGCCTCTTAATTCATTCTGCATTTAAATTTTGTTGATTTAGAAAATTTAATTATTTTTGACGAAGATTCGACTTCTATGGTGAGGGTCTATATCGATGATATGATGGTGATCAAGAATATATATATACTTTATAGGTTCAGAGATGCCTCCTTCTCCCTGTTACATACATTTCAACGAACCCAATATACTCTTTTACTCATATCTTAAGTAACGGGTATAATGAGTCGATGCAAAAGACGGAAAACTTACACATGACTCTCCTTGAGGTTCTTGACACCCTGATTAACATCATCGGTGAGTTCTTTCCAAACGGTAATGCCCAACTTGCGCCTCAGATCGGAAGCATGACGCGTCTTGGAGGCCAGCACCGTGCGCAACGTGTTGATTTCCTCATCAACACGTGCCAGCTCCTAAAAACATTTCATATTATATTATTAATATAAATAAGATATGTTAAAACTTGCCTGGGTCCATTCGGCGCGTCGCTGTTCCTTCTCCTCCAGCGTGAGTGCTGCATATTCAGCTGCAATTTCAGCAGATGCCACTGAGGCTGCTGGAGAAGCGGGCTCCGACAAGTTGGCGCTGTTATCTGTGCATAAATAATAATGATAACATTAGATAATCTATAAGAAATCAATATATATATATCAATTAACTACGTTATAAACTCAACAACTGGCGCAATTTTAAGTTGTTTGCTTTGATTTTTATGTACCTCCGTGGAAGACAACTTCCTCAAAGACTTTTTCATAGGCTGAGTGTATCGAATTTCGTTTCGTTTGTTTGTTTGTATATAAAATGTATAAAGACTTAAATATGTAGTTGTCATTGTTCAATAGTCTCAGCACAAATAATACTCACAAACTGTTGTAGCACAGTGTTGTTGCAGAGTGTAAGCAAAAGTGAAATAGAGAGAGAGATTTAAAAAAATGTTGATTAGTCACGTGTGTTCTGAATTTGGAAACCATTTAACCATAAATAAGATTAATTTAGTGTAGAGCTAAGAAATACAATAAAAGAGGGACTTATTCCGGTTTTGTCAATTTCAACAAAATTCGCTCAACTGTTAACGTAACCCAATTTATAACTTGACTAATAAGCAGATTCTCAGCAGTTTTACCTTTGGCAGCATGACCAATGGTCAGAAACCTTTTGTAGTTATCACTATTCGATATTTTGGCCAGATAGGGTTTTGAGAAATCTATAAACGTGACCTTAACATCGCGCATTGTTCGTTTTGTAAAGAACTTTAGACGGAAACGTTTTGCCATCGACGGCGATGGAGTCTGATTGGACAATTTGGTAGCAATGAATTCAGTTTCAACGGCCTGCAGTTCAAGCGTATTGGCATAATCCGAATCAACATCATAGAAAATCTCGTCCAGCGTCAGATTACGCAGATATAATTCCGTTTCATTGGACCAATCCAATTCGTTGGAGTTGGTTGGAGTATGATCATCCAGTTCATCGAGCGATGGCGTTGTGGTGATGTCATCGATGCGGGGCAAATAGGAATCCTCAATGAACTCTAAGCTAACAGGCTCCGATTCGCTGCTCATACTGCGACTCTTTGTTCCCTCTCTGTGGTTTATCTCATGTTCAAAAGCAGCGGCAGCAACAACGAGCACTTTCTAATTGGAACGTGGCCCTCCTCACATTTCAAACGGCGCTTCAGGCAAAGGCAATTGGTTTTCTGTGTGGAGTTCTTTTCTTCTTCAGCTTCTCTAATTCCTACAGATTCATGTTGGAAAGCGTTTTCTTTTATGCTGTCCATACAAATGCGTGACTGTAACTGCGACGCTGACTGGGACTGCGACGTCGACTGCTGCTGCCTCGTTTCGCTTCCGCGCACTTCTACAACCAAACTTTGACTGAGCTCCAACATCCAATTGGTATTTCTAGCTCTGCTCGCTCAGTAACTGTAACTCAACAAGTTGGCTTTTGTCAGCGCAACAGACTAGCCAAACTAAGAGAGAAAACTTTGAGAGAGACAGAGAGAGAGAGCGCGCGGTCAACTTAACAAAAGAGCAACAACAACAATAACAACTGACAACCAGTGTCTTATTGGACTGTCTAGGTTTGAGTTTTCTTGCCAATTTGCAGAATTGCATGATCAACAAGTGGAAAGAGGAAGAGCAGCTAAAACACTGGAGAATAAGCACTGTCAATTACTGATACAAATGCACAAATATTTTAGACGGACATAAACAGGAAACGAAATGTAATTAAATTTTGTTTATTAAATTAAAAATAAAAGTTATAGATAAAATGGGAGGCGGAACTGTCCGTTCATTCATTTATAGTATACAGTTGTTGTAAATGTACACAAAGAACGCAAAAGATTCACAAAATGCTTGCCACGTCGTCAGAGCTTTGGATATTCAGCGTTATACACATGTCAATGGTAAATTATATTGTTTACAGTGTGCGAAACGTATTTGTGGCATTTTGAAATAACTCCCACGAGTTCAATGCATTGCAGGGAAAGGCAAAAACAAACTACAGACGGCAAGCATGACTCATGCTAATTCAAAGGCAACCAACTAGACTGAAAGGGACTATTTCAAATGACTTGTTCAGCTAGACTTTTTCCAATTGGCAAACACTGCCGAAATGCCATTTTGATTTTCGGTCAAACAAGTCGCCGACTAATTAGCGCCCTGCGACTCGAACAAAAGCTGTTCCAATAAGAGAGCCCGGGATTAGACCGAGCACGCTGTCTCACTGCCTTCACTGGCAAGCGGCAAAAAGTTGTAATCCCACACAGATGATAACTACTGCATAATATACACAATTAGAGTACACTTACGATCCTCCATCGCTGGTCTGTTGTTATCTCTGACTTCTTATTGTTACTTGCTTTGCACAATTTCAATTGCAACGCACTTGTGTTTTAATTTTTGTTGTTGAGAGCAGAAAAAGCAGAGCCAATGTTGCCAACTTTTAAAAAGGAATGATTGTTGAAGCTTGACTCGATCTGGTTTGATTTTTTGTACTTGAAATATAAGTACATTTCCGAAAATTTGCACCAATAGCTTGAACGTCTGGCAGCCTTTCTATTCAATAAAAGTACCAAATTTGTTGATAAATGGACTAAACATTTGAATAGATGAATGACTAAAATTACCAGTTTAATGTATTTATTTATGTTAAAATGATAATTATTAAGCACTTGCATGTGAGCAATTTCCGTTAATGCGATAAATTGACTGCACACGTTAACATCAGAGAGTTACCCAACATTGAGAAAAATTTCTGATAAATCGATATCGATAAGCGCCGATGTTGTGTTGTCGATTAGTTATTTTACTCGATATTTGTGCGCGCAGATTCAAAAACACGTTTAACTTTAAAAATTTTTTGTATTTCAAAAGAAATAAAAATACACATTTCGTATCTGAATAGCCTGTTTGAAAAAAATGTCGTAAGTGAAAAATGTTGCTTTTCAGCATTCTAATCGCATCGTCCACGTTTACATTTGATTTTCGTCCGTTAATATAGGAAAATATATACATTTATATTCATTGTATTGTATTTACTACGTTTCTTAGAATTACTAATGCAGTTGGTTGTAAATATGTATATTTAAAAAATTTACAATATCAGGTCTGTATTTCTTGGTGTTTTCTTTTTTTTTTCATTTGACGAAAGAATTACTGCATAAAATAAAAGCCAACATAATAATTAAAGAAATAAAAACCAAAGACGAGGTCTCAAATGATATAATTTGTTTACATTTTTTATTGGTTTTATTTTGTTTTTTTGTTTTGTGTTTGTTTTATATTGAATGGTAAGTAAAAAATTTTAATATATTTTTTTTAATCTTTCATACTTTGTGTTTCAACTTCAAATAGTAGACAGGGCACTGAGCGCACCCTTTTGGTTGTAAAGCGTCCCAGACACCGTGTATAGATTTAAAGTTGTTAAGTGGAAAATATATATAAGTCGAAACAATTTAATATAAATCAAGAAGATTGCACAAAATAAAAATGTTTGAATTCATTTTGAAATGTGAATGGGGTGTGTGTGGGGTATAAAGCTGGTTGGTTGTTTTGGAGCAGGAGCAGGCGTGCGTTAAATAATATAAGTATATATATATATATATCTATATATGATTGTATAATTTCAAGTACATGTCTGAATGTATTTCAATCAATTGCTGTTATCTTTCAATTCAATTATGTGTTTGCTAACTTCTCTATACAATTACAAACGTTTTTACAATATATTCAAACGTTTAAACATGCACTTTCCCAACGTAGGCAAAAATAAACTAATAACTCGGGAGGTAGTATAATAATGTGTAACTCAAGAAAGAAACATATTATAACCAATAGAGTGGTAAAAAATCAAGGGAAAAGCAGCAATAGCAATAGTAAATATTTAACATTTTATGCTTAAAATTATTTCGTTCTTGACCATAATTTGTTTTCTCGTTATTTTTGTTTTTCATTAAATATCATTTTCAATCAATTAAAGTTGTTGTAACCATTTTTTTTAACAAAACATTTGTTGAACTTTCTGCTTAATTTAAGTAGCTTGAACTAATTAGAATATTATGCGTTGAAATGAAAATATATGGTTATAAAAAGAAATTGGCATTTAAGTCATTTTTTTGCGGGGGCGAACCAACAACAAATTGGCAGGAGCAGGAGGGGAAAAATGGGGAGCAGAACTTGGCGCTACATAAAGAGTTTATATAAATGCAATTTCATGTGTCTGTGTCTGTGTGTGTGTTTGTGTGTGAGGATCAGATCAGAGTTTCTCTGTATCAAATTATACAAAAATAGTTTCACATTTGTTGTCGTTAGTTTTGGTTTTTTTTTTTTTGAATTATGTATATATCATTGTGTTAAACCTGCACAAATTGCATTGTAGAAAAGCTCCTAGGAGTGAAGGATAGAGAGAGGAGAGACAGAGAGAGTGAGACTGAGAGAGAGAGAGAGACAACCTGTACCATATTTTGACACTAGTTTTTTATCGACTTTTAAGTCCGCCCAAGCAAGCACGCCTGCTGCTGCTGTTCAATGCCCGCCCGCCCGTCCGCCCGTTCCGATTCCCGAATCCCCGTCGCATTACGCATTTGCTGCTCTGATTGGACTAATTGCGTTTAGTTCTTCGGTCCCCACACGGAGGTGATGGGCGTGGCAGCAACTGGACCACCGCCAGCGGCAAACAGTGGGAAATCTTCTTGCGATTGAGTATTGGGCGCAGTTAGATTCTTAGCCTGTTGCTTCTTCTCCCACGGTGCATCCTTGATGATGAAACCATTCTCGTTGGTGTTGTTACCACCACTACCACCACCACCAGCACCAGAGCCGGAGCCGGAACTGGCGGTGAGAAAAGCGCCAACCGTTTGTGGCTGCGGCGATGGCATAGGCAAATTCTCCAAATAATCGCGTTCATAATCCTCGGCCATGCTCAATAGCATTTCCTTGGCATTCTCCACATCCTCCTCCTTGCCAATGATAGTCACAGCATTGGCATTGTTTTGAGCTTCTTCCGCAGATGGGAACTTGATGTCCACCTATGCAACATAAAAGTAAACTTATTAAGCAATTTCAATCATGAAGAGATCAAACGGATTTCTCACCTTATAATCGTCAAGAATCTTGCGAATTGTGCGTCCACGATGTCCAATGATGTGCGAGTGGATGCGTGTATCAATCTCGATGACTTCGCGATGCAGTGTCTGCAATTCACCCACGATCTCTAAGATGGCATCGCGTGCAGTCTCCGCCTTGGCTTGGTAGCCGGTAATGGAAATGATGCGCTGATTGGGATCATCACGTTTGGGCAACGAGATGTTCACATCGTAGTCGGCACGCAGCTTGTTAATGACAGCGCCCTGGCGACCAATGAGCTTGGAGTGATACTCTGGATCGACCTCAATCTGGAGTACAAATGAGCGCAGCTCACGATCAGCACGATCTGCCTCATAGTCCTCAATCATCTTCTCCAGCGCCTCCTTGGCCTCGGCAACACGTGCCGCTGTGCCCGAGACCTTAATGATGTCCGACTTGAGGTCGCTGGGCGGCAGTTCGACGTGCACATCGTGCGTGGACATGAACTGACGCACATTGGCGCCACGTGGTCCAATGATGGTGCGATGCAGATCGAAAGGAACATTCAGCTCTTCCTCGATGGGGATTAGATCGATCAGCGCCTGCTTGGCCGCATTGCATTTCTCAATGCGTCCCGTGATGCGAATGACATCACACTGACGCACTGGCTCCGCAGTAGATTCAGCATCGCCGCCGCCTTCAACGCTAGCGTTGTCACCATCACCGTTGACACCATTGGTGAGTGTCTCGACGGGTTCGGTGGCATCACGATCGGGGAATTTGATTTGCACATCAAACTCAGAGGTCACCTGCTGCACCTTGAAACCGCGTGGACCCATAATGGTGCGATGCTGCCGCTGTGGTATGATCACCTCAATGGTGGTCTGCGCCTCCAGATCGGCAACAGTTTCCTCAATACGCTGCTTGGCCGCCTCGATACACTCCTTGGCACCCTTGATGGTCACCTTGTCGGAGTTGGTGCCGGGACGCGGGAAAGAAATCATCACGCCGCCGCACTCCTCCGAGATGCGATGCAAAATGGTGCCACGCTTGGCCACAAAGTGCTTGTGGTGCTTGGGATCAACGGTGACTTCACCCTCGGTGACCTCGTCACACTCCTTGATGATTGCCTCCAGCTGCTCTTTGGCCTTGTTCACGCTCTCCTCCTTGCCAATAATGATGATGGCCTCCTTGTCACTATCCTCGTTCGAGGGGAAGATAATGCGTGCGCCCGTCGCATCGCGAATCTTCCGTATGGAGGCACCATTCTTGCCAATGAGGAATTTGTGATGCTGCTGCTTGGCGCGCACCTCAACGCTGAACGACGCCTGCTGCCGCTCATTGGCCAGCTCCAGCAACTGAGCCTTGGCCTTCTCCACATCATCCTTGGGACCGCGAATGGTGACCTGACATATAAGAGAGAAGTTGTTAATATTCATCATTTAAATTACTGTTTTTGATTGCCTTACCTTATCGCTCTTGGAATCGCTGTTGGGGAACTTGATAGTAACTCCGCCGCACTCCTCCATGATGGATGAGATGAGTTTGCCGCCGGTGCCAATGATAGAGTTGTAGTATTTGGGTGAAATTTGCACCTCTTCGGTAACAATGTCGGAGAGTTCATTCTGTATCTTTTGGATGCGCTCCTTGGCCTCCAGAACGTTCTCCTTTTTGCCAGTGATGACAATCACCTCGTTGGTATCACCCTCGGCGGGAAGATCGATTTTCGTTTGGGTCTCGTCGCGTATCTTTTTAATGTTGGCACCGCCTTTGCCGATGACAAACTTGTGGAATTGCTTGAATATTGGCACTTCGATAATGTGCGATGACTCCTGGATTTCCTTGACAAGCTTAAGTAGGTCCTTATGGCACTTGTCGACATCCTCCTTGGGGCCGCGCAGCTTAACAATGTCGGTATTCTCCTGTGGCGTGGGTATCGTGATCGTAACCTGACGATAACGATCCTTCACCTCACGTATCTTCTCGCCCTTGGCACCAATGATGGAACGATGCAGGCGACGATCAATGATCACATCCTTTGACTTTTCATTTTCCAGTTTATCGATTTTCTCTTGTAACTCAAGCTGCGCCTGACGCACTCCCTCCTTGGGTCCCTCAATGCGTATATTGTTCTGTCCCTCACGCTCCTCAATGTTGATGTTCACCTTCAGCTCATCCTTGAGGCGATTCACATTAGCGCCCGCCTTGCCAATAATATGCTTGTAGTACGATGGATTCACAGTCATCACCTCGTACGTGAAGTTGTCCTCATAGTTGCGAATGATATCATTCAAATAGGAGACAGCACGGTCGACATTCTCTGGGTCACCCTCCAGCTTAATCTTGTTCTCCAAACAGTTGACATTCACATTGGGGCAGTCCTCCTCCAGCTGCTTCATGTTGGCACCCTTGCGACCGATCACATACTTGTGTATCCAATGCGGCGCATTGATCTCCACCGATTTCACCGAATTGGCCTTCTGGTAGACAACGGTTAGGGCATTGCCCAGTGCTACCTGTGGACCACGCAGCGTTATTGTCTCGGAGGTGGAATCATTGGGTGGCATCTCAACGGAGACACCGGTAAGCTGCAGGATCTCAGCAATGGTGGAGCCCTTGGGGCCGATGACATAGCGATGTTGTGGCTTGGCCACCTCAACGCTCACCGTGGAGCATTTCTTCTCCATGTCCTTGTAGATGGCCTCAACCTTTGCCTTGGCTGCGGCAACGGCATCCTTTTCGCCCGAGATGATAATCTCATCCTTTTGCACCTGTTGCGGTGGCACATTGATCTTGGCGCCCGTCTCCTCCTGCAGCTTATTCAGATTCTCCCCATAGGGACCCACAATGAACGGATGATAGATCTTGGGCACGGCCGTGCGATCCGATGACTTCTTGAACTGCTCGGCGGACAATTGACGAATCTCCTGCTCGGCACGCTCAATGCCCTCCTTGGTGCCAGCAATGGTGATCACATCGCTCTCATCGTTCTGATGCGGTATATTGATGCGGGTCGAGGTCAGACGCTCCAGTTCACGCAATCTTTCGCCACGCTTGCCCAGAATGACGCGATAATGCTCACGTGGCACATTCACCTGACGGCTGGCCTGCGTGGAGAAGCTCATGAGGATCTTGCGACGGGCATCGAGCAACTCGCTCTGCTTGCCCTTGATCAGAAACGTAAGCGATTGATTCTTGCCGCTGACAATCTCAATCTGAGCGCCCGTCTCCTTCGTGATCTGCTGGCAAATGCGCTTCGATTCGCCCTCACCAAACTTCTCCGACTCCGTGGACTTGCGCTCCTCCATGGGCACATGCAGTACCTACAATAAAATGAGAGTTATATGAATCAATCTGTCAGGAGAATCACTTGCTCTCTCTTTCTCTTTCTCTCTCTCTCTCTCTTTACTCACCTGAGTCTTCTGCGAGCTGGTCACACGTGCAATTGCCGGTCCAGCGTTGCCTCCCAGCCCAGCATTGGCGTTATTCGTCGGCAGAGCCGGGAATAGATCGTCGTAGCTAAATGCGGGCGTGGCATTGCCGGTGCCGGTGCTACTGGTGGGCGTGGCCACCGGAGTGGGCGACGATGGCTGCTCGTTGGACGACACCAGCTCCTGGCCATTGTTGAGGGCGTTTGGTTGTTGCTCAATGTTAGTTGCTATAACAAGAGATTAACATATATATTATTTTAGATTATGATAGGAAGATTTCTTAACGCTGTCTTACCGTTAGATTCCTCCATCACTGCTGCTTGCATTACTTAAAAAAAGAGAAGAGTCCTTTTTCGTTCCAAGTCGTTACAGTAACACTGCCAATAGAAATATTAAATCAAAAATTAGTTAAATTCAGCTAAAAAAAAGGTGTACTTAAGATTTAAAACAAACTAAAAAGTGGCCAAATCTTTTATACATAGAAGTAAAGCAATCTAATCAGCAGATACTTTCTGGAAATAACTAATATCTCTTAGACTTTATTCCTAACACTGTTTTTATAAATTTTTAAATGCAATACTTACTAATTTAAAGCTTATTCGAATAAAATTATAAGTACTACTACTACAAAAAAATTTCAAAATATTTTCTTTGTTCTAATTGTTATTTTTCTTAAATAATATCAAGTATCTATAAGATACTTGTTTCATTGAAGTCAATACCTTTTCTAAAGCTCTAATATTATATTAATTAGTTATTAGTGTTATGAACAAGATCAAATATAAAATTTACGATCACAATCATATTCCTGACCTAGTAATCTTATATTCAGTTCAAATACAATTTGTTTACGAGGCATTTTTTTTTATAAGGAAAAGAGAAAATTGTAACGGTTTCAAGTGACAAACAAATTTGTTCTTTAAACAAATGTTATTTAACAACATTGAAGTGAGTATTTGTACGTGGTCTGAGCACAAATCTTCATCTATTTAATGGGAATGTAGCACAGCAACAAAAATAAACCCTAGATAAACGAGTAATACTGAAACACAGGCATTAGAACATGAACAAAAAAAAAAAGAAAATCGACTTATGTCTTGATAAGAAGAGCGACCCGCATGTCGCTGACGCGTTAATAATGATAACAGCAGAGAGCTATTGTGTATTGTGGGACTCTATTTTGTGCACAGCTGATAAAGTCAACAAAATGTTAGTTTTAACTCTGGCTACACAGGCGATACAATACGTTAAATGGCCACGTAATGTCGACTATGCCAAAATATTAGTGAGTACATATATAGAAAGAAATATATGTGTATATATATATTTGTACATACACATATGTTGACTTCATGAGAAGGAATGTTTTCAGCTTTGGTGATAAGTGGACAGCTTTCGTCTATGGCTGGGTATATGTGTGTGTGTGTTTGTGTGTTGAGCACACGGCCACGCTGGCAAATTTTCAAAGCAACAGCAAACGTTGATAGCTATCGACTTGGCTGATAAGAGCTGCTCAATCGGCCAAGATATAGTTGTAAGTACATTATAACCGTACTAAACAAATACACAGATACATTTGTATCTACATTATATAAAATGGCAGAGAAACTATAAAAAGAGAGTCCGGTTTAGAGCAGTGAAAGGTTACGGGGAAAAGCCAGCCACAATCTTGGAGAGATCGAGAGTAGCAGCATTCTTTTAGCCAGTATTTCATCAGCAAAAGAATACCGTTAAAAACCATGCACTTGCTCCAAGCTGTTTCTGTTCGTCTGTATGGGTGTTGTACATATGTATGAGTGTGTATCTGTGTGTATCTTGTGGTTTTCTAAATCAGCGCCCAACAAGTTTTTTAGCCTACATTTTCTTCATCTTTGGCCAAAAGCAGCCACAAGAACAACACAACACAACAACAAAAGAGACGTTGCCACTATCGCCATTGACTTTATGTACCCACAAAATGAACGAAAAAAAGTCAAACGATCTATGGGCAAAGCGAAGTTTTAAACACCCTACATAACTAACTAACTATTGAAATCTAACTTAGATTGTAAAATTACTTTAAAGTGGTTTAGCATTAAATCTCTGGTATTTGGAACGTAATTAGTTACACTTTTGACGAAAAACTGGTTCTATAAATATGCTTTCTCAAATTAATTGGTATAATTATACAAAAAATTATAATAAAAAAAAAAAACACATATTTCAGATTTATTTTTTTTTCTATTTATCATGGTTTTTTTTTTGACTAACTGTATATGCCACATTCCTAAGCGTGACAAACTGCATGATTATGTTGCTGTACTTCAAGCGCAGTGTATAAAAATGTGTCAAAAGAAGAAACACGCCAAGTGTGAGCGAGAGAGAAATAGATAGAGAGCGAGAGAGTCTAGGCTTGATGAAGTGCTCTGTGCGCCAGCGGAGAAGAATCGGGGGAGCTATAAAAACCGGATGATAGCCGGCAACTACATAAAACGATCGACAAGTGTGTGTGTGTGTGTGTGTATACGTGTGTACATTTGTGCTGGTATTTGTAACGTGCTCTGCGCTGCATGCGCACTTCTTTATTTTTTTTGTATATTGGTGGCTTGGCACCTTTCAAAGCAGCAAAAAGACACAGGTAAAAATACGAAAACACGAAAAAAATATAAACATACATACGTACATATGTATGTAAATGTTTATATGCATATGCATGCACTGACTGCCTTGCAGCGACGTTGACGTCGACGTCGTCGCTGACGCCGAGAGACAGACAAAGTTCAGCTTAAACAATTTCTATGCACAATTTGCATATAGAAATTTTTGGTAAGGTGACAAGACAAAAATGTTAATTGAAAAGCAAAGTGTTGTTGTTTAACGGAGTTATAAAAATAAAACTAAATGCAAACGAATGAAAAGTGTAAGCAACAAAAAAGTCTTGACGTAGTCAGTTTTTTTTTTAAATTAAATGTAAATTATGCAAATGTAAACATTTTATCGACAGGTTGTTCAACTTACTGTACTGTAAAATCCAAAAAATCCGGCCTAAATTTGTCCTTTAACAAAATCCAGTTTGATCAACTTGGCGTGTCTCCTGCTGCAATGTAAAAAATGTAAATTAATTAATTAATTACAGTTACAATTTGTTGTAATTTATGTTAAGTGAATTATTGCAACATGTTCAAAACAGGCAAACATGGCAATAAAGATGCCACAGCAATTTGACTGAAAAAACATGTTTTCGTGTTGCCGCCCCAAATGCGCTACAATGAATGCAATTGGTTGAGCATATGGCAAGTGATAGAAAGAATGCCGGAGACAATGTTATTATCACTGTTATGAGCAGAGAGTGACTTAAGAGAGGAGCGAGCTGAGAGCAAAGAGAGAGAGAGAGTGAGGGAGAGAGTGCTGCCCCCGCAGGCTTGCGGCGACCTTTCTTTATGCATAAACATGCGGGCCATTTATTGGACAATTATTATTGTTGTTGTTGTTGCTTACTGCAGTTGAGCGCACACACAAAAGTAGAGCATAAACTATGTGTAGGCGGAAGCCCAGTGTGTGTATGAGCGAAAGAGCAAGGCTGAGATTGAGTCTGACTAAATGAGCTGTGGAAGAGTGATGCTCTCTATTATTTTTTTTGGTAGCTAACGGTTGAAGCTGCTTGGCAAAAATGTTGGCATTTTAATTAGATGAAATGTATTTTGAGTACGAATACGAAAAGTTCAAAAACGTATGGCCCATGCTCACTCAAACACACACACACACACAAATACAAAGGCACGCGCGCACTAACACCAACACATCCGTTACCACCACCATCAACGACGGCACTGCTGCCGCCGACTAAATGTACATATGTTTGTTCCCGCTGCTGTTATTCGGACACATACATGTGTACACATGTGCATGTGTGCATAGTTTATTGGTGTGTGCGTGGACGACGACGTCGTCGTAGTCTCCGCCGTTGCCGTTGTTGTTGTTGCCGCTACAGCGGGCAACGAAATATGGCTCTGACTTTTGTGTCTTTCTCTGTGTGCGTGCGTGCGAGTGAGTGAGTGAGCCCGTGCCCTGCATATGTGTGAAGAAGACGAAGACGGCAGCGGCAGCGGTTGGGTTGATAATACTATTGAAAAAACACGTTGTTTTTTTCTATTTCAACCGATTTTGTATTCAACAATATGCTCTTTTCAAAAATAAGGCGCTCATTGCACTCGAACATAAGTGTTTGCCTTCAATTTGGTTGAATGCAAGGCAAGAAGTTTCCACGTTGCGGCAGCCGCGGCCTCAATTTTCTCTTAGGTCGCCGCCGCCTATTTGTAAATTTATGCACTCTTTTTTTGAACTTTGGCAATTTCAATTGCTCGTTTAAGCGCGCACAGTTTGTCTCAGCATTTAAATGTTTTTGAATAAATCGGTTTGATTAAATTTAGGATCAAACTTTCTACTTAGAACTGCAATACGCACACGAAACGGATATCAACTCCAAGTAAAGTGAATAATGAAACTGAGTGAACGTGGCAAAATGAATGAATGAGCAACTAAGGGTTGCCCATCCGCTAAAAGTTACCGATCTGGTTTGATTTGTTGTACCTAAAAAAATAGGTACATTTATAAAAATATGTATTCCTAATCTTTGTACCCATTTTCTCATTTTTTTATTAAACCTTATTTCTAAATTTAAATTTTCTTTAAATTTATTAATTTTTTATTGAGTTTTTTGCGTTTTTAAATTTGAATTTTTATCAGTGATGGGCAACTCCTTAAGCCGAGACGGCAACGCTGCTGGTACAAGAAATGCAGTGCTGCCAGAAGATTTTTTATGTGTGGGTGTTGTTGAGTATCGAGCCAATCGATAACATAGTGGCAACGCTCGGCCGTCGGTTTTGTCATCTCTAGCGCCATTCACAACAAAGACACAAAGCGAGTGGTTTTCTTCTTATTTTGCACGGAAAATACCCGTTCTCTGGCATTTCCGAAAGTAGATTCTATTTTTAGAATAATCCAACAACAATAATTAAAACGGCAAACACGATATGCCGAAGCTAAAGAGTTTGCTGCCCAACATATTTGGCGGCCACAAAGAGACTGACAACAATAACACAAACATGAATACGGATACAGATATAATAGATACAGTGGGACGATTGGAAACAGATGCATTGCCCGTCAGCGATTCTCAAGATAACAATAGCGGTGCATTGTCGCTGCCATCCAATACACCAACTGCATCAGCGGATTTAACTGAATCAGTGCTACGCGAACTCTCCGATCCCAATTACAATTCCATGGATGTGGTGCAATCCGCACAGATTCCTGGATCTGCTCTGGTAAATAGCAACAGCAACAGCAGCATTGGCAACAACAATACGATGAATACCATGAATGTGCATAGTGCACAGCAACAGGTTGTCATGAACTTCTCGAATGCCAGCAACTTACACTTTGGCTCTGTGTATAATTTCAATAAGAACTTGAGCGCCAACAGCTCCCGCAAGAGCAGCACAAGCACACAGGATGAAGGAGCAGCAGCAGCATTGACTATGTCACCGGATGGAAAGCGTCAGTTGCCACGCAAAACCGTTAGCATTGTGACCATGATGCAGTCACAGGATGAGCCAGATGTTCGTCTGCTGGACACAGTGGCCACACATCTGGGTGAGGGCTGGAAACAGGTAATGCGTCAGCTGGGTCATTCCGAAGGTCAGATAGAGCAGGCGATTATCGATCACCAGATGCATGGCAATATCAAAGAGGTAAGCAATGAAATGATCTGGTTACTTAGATGAATCAGCTAATTAATTATCATTTTTGTTTTCTAGGTGATCTACCAATTGTTGTTGCAATGGCTGCGTGGCGCTGATGATGGTGTCGCCACTGTTGGCCGGCTGACCACATTGCTTTGGGAAACACAGCATCGTGAGTGTGTGCAGCGCATGAAACTGGTTTGGAAGGCGCTCGAGAAGCGCAAGACATCCAGTTAGCTGCAAGGGCATTAATTAATTCAATTGCTGTGCTTCCCCCTCCCACCAAACAGGGCATTTTTGAACGTCGATTCATTCGACGATGCGAACCAGATATGCAAAATGTTATGTTAGTCTCTTTCACCTTTTGTAGATTAGTTAAGTCTAATCTAACGCATGTCGCCGTTGAAATGCTTTTAACGTTAGTTTGCGATCTCAGCAAACAAAACATTTGTGCAATAACTTTTGTTAACCTTTATTTTCTGACGAACACCGAATGGCATTGTGTCTATAATGTCTAATAATGTACGTATAACCTTCGAATAAGTGCCTAGAAGTTTATCCTCAAACAACTTAGTTTGTAAATTGTGATATTTAAGTCGAACACTAAAGCTACATTGTTGCGCAAAATGCATTTTTTGAAGTAAAACACAATAAATATCTGTATACGTTTATAAATGACGATTTATTATGTAAGCGATAATATATTGTAATTCTTCCCCACAGCAACAATTGTAAAATCAAACGATTTTTGTAATCTTTGCACTCAACATGTCAATTAACATTTGCGCCCCATTGCCGTTGTTCGACTGATAATCCGGCAATTTCTCCATGCGTTCCATCCAGGCACTTAGCTTCGGATATTTTTGCGGTTCAATGGCTGCCAAACCGACCAAACTGGACACCGAGGAGACAACACTGAAGTCCGCTATGGTCATGTTGCTGCCACACAAATAGGTTTGGTTGCCCAGGAATGCCTCGAGAAAGTTGTACACATCGTAGACAGCATCGATTTTAGAACGTGGCACTTCAGTCTCATTATATTGAAGCACCGGATAGGCAATGTTACGTACGCAGCCGTGAAATAAAACACCCGACTCAAAGTGTAAACGTTGATCGACAACAGCACGCTTGTGATAATCCTTCGGATACAGTTTATCATTCTTGCCATATTTACGCACCAGATACGATATTATTGCATGCGAATCCCAAATGCATTTGCCATCATCCTCCAGCATTGGCACCGTATGCTGTGGATTCTTCAACGTATACTCCTTTGACATCTGTTCACGGGCCAGCAGATTGACCAGCTTGTACTCATACTGTAACCCCAAAGCAGCCAATGTCATCTTGCAAGCTCGCACAGGAGGACTTGCTTCCACTCCATATAGCACTAATTTTCCCATTTCAGAATTTTCCGGACTTGTTGTGGCTCAGACTGCTAGTATTAAACTAAACCCACTTGTTCCAACTCACGATCGTGTTATATGCTTTTACATTATTAGACCCTTTATTTTAAAAGTACGAAGGGTATATTAAGTTTGTTAAATCAAAAAACATTTGTATAATAAACATCAAGATCTTCTTATCTCAGGAATCAGAATTTAGAAATATGATTAAAGTTATGGAAAAAATCCATTAATTTAGTAGACAGCTTTAGATATTTAACTATTTGTAATTTTATTTTAAATTTTAAAGCAATATTTATGTTTTTTTTTTTTGTATTCGGTGGTTAAAGAATAGGTGCAGAGTCTCTTAAAGCCTAGTTCCATTTTCTATAGACTTCTCAATTTATTTACTATAATTTCATTACATTACGTATTGTATTCGATTATAGAGCACTTGTTGTCTTCAAAATCTTGCAGCTGTCAATCTAACAAATAAATGAAAATAGTTTCGTTTTGATAGTACAAGTACAATCAATTCTATTTTCAAGTATACGAGTGTATATTATAAGCAACTAGTTTCGTAACTTATGGTATTTAGGGCGGTCGAATAAATTCTAGGAAAACCTTTTTATTAGGTGTCGCTGCTTTGAATCTGTTCGTGCAGCTTATCGCGCTGATAAAAACACAATCAGGTTGATCAAAGTGTTTGAACTGTGATAACGTTCATAATTGTGGGTAAGGTAAGTGTGTTTATAATAGAAGCACGTGAAGCGCGACCTCCTAACAACAGTTCCGATAAACAAAATTAATATATATTGTTTAAATGTATGCATTAGTATGTATTTATGAAATTAAATGTAGACACATTTTTGCTTATCGATGAAGTATACTGCTAAATCAAGTGCCTTTCATGTAACTAAGACAGATTATATGAAATTTTTATTAGCAAGTTTATACGGCAGCTTTTCAACACTGATTAAAGCGATTTAATGTCAGAATATTGGACCCCGGTCCATCACAATGCTATTACTAAACCTTCAACCAATAATAATAATAATACATACTTATAAATACCAATTGATTTGATTGGGTCTTTTGTGGTTTTGGATAAAGGGGATTTTGTTCTTTTTATAACATTACAGAGTTGTGTTAACATTAACATATTATTTACATTAACAGTTTACAGAATGGACGTAAGGTATTCATAGCAGAACCTTCTATTATTACACCGTGTCAGCGTCGACCGATTGCTGCTATTGAGTTTTAAGAGAGTAATTATCTTTGTGCTTAATTTAGTCATTATCAAAGCTTTTCCAGCTGCTGTTTACAAATTATATGTAGACAACTAAAGCCGGCACAATAGCTTTTTTTTCAATAAAATTTTGAAAGCAGTCATTTGTTAAAAAAATATGATACTTTAATATGCTACTAATAAGTTTAGGGAATATTTAATTCAAGCTGTTACAGTAAATGGTATACTTTTAATTTTAGCTATATACTGTTGAGCACCAATGGAATTTTCCGAGTAGTAGGGAAGTTCTTCCATTCGCTTTATCCAAGCACTCAGTTTCACATACTTCAAGGTATCAATCTCGACGTAGGCTACCATTGAACTGATCGATGCAATGAGACTAAAGTCGGCAATGGTTAAATGATCTCCAGCAACGTAATCGTGATCTTTAAGAAAGGCTTCCATAAAGTTGTAGGCCTCTTTAAAAGCATCAATACGTTCTTTTGGCACTTCTTTCACTCCCATAGCTAGAATCAGTCTGGTGATGGCTACCAGAGCGTTGGCAAATACTACGCTGGACTCAAAGTGCAGACGTTGATCGACAACAGCACGTTTTAGTAGATCCTTGGGATATAAAGAATCGTCCTTTCCATATTTGCTTACCAAATAGCAAATAATTGCATGTGAGTCCCAAATGCAAGCTTCTCCATCCTCCAGCATTGGAATAGTATGTTGCGGATTTTTTTTCAAGTACGTTTCTGACATTTGCTCCTTGTTCATAAGGTCCACGACAACAAAGTCATAGGGTAATTGGAGTGCAGCCAGTGTCAGTTTGACAGCGCGTACTGGAGCACTTGGATCGAATCCGTAGAGCGTTAATTTTTTCATGACGTCGGATTATTACTGAATGACCAGAAGAGCAACTGCCCGCCATTTATATGATACAGTTAGAGAGAGTCAAGAGAGTGTTGACGAGCGTTAGTCTTGCCATGACCGAAGTTCGTTACTGACTGACCAAAACAGATCAGCGGCCCGCCTTTTATAGCATGCAGCTTGCGAGAGCATCGCACACAGTCAGAGAGAGAGAGAGAGAGAGAGAGAGAGGGAGTCTGGAAAGAAATTGAGAGCGGATTACAGAGAGCGCAACTCTAATGAGCTTTTTTGCTACTGACTGACCAGAACAGATCAGCGTCTCGCCTTTTATAGCATACAGCTTGCGAGAGCATCGCATACAGTCAGAGAGAGAGAGAGAGAGTCTAGAGAATGAATGTATTTAAGAGAAAGAAAATGACACCGGCTTACTGTGAGCGCAACTCTAATGAGCTTTTAAAAAGCATACTTGAGCTAAAAAGTTTTAAGAGAGTAATTGTCTTTGAGCCTAATTTAGTCATTATCATAGCTTCAGTCAGCTAACGTTTAATTTTAGCTATATACTGTTGAGTTCAATTCACTATCTAATAAACTTGCCAAGCAGACTCTTTTATTTAGCGATGTTAACGACAAAGCAAACTAACACACTTGCACATACTGTTTAATTTTTAATATAAATAATTGATTGCTTTTATTAGCAATTAGCTCGTTTAAAGCTCATTAGAGTTGCACTCTCAGTAATCCGCTCTAAATTTCTTTCTCTTGACTATTACACTCACTTTCTCTCTCTCTCTCGCTCTCTCTCCCTCTCTGACTGTGTGCGATGCTCTCGCAAGCTGCATGCTATAAAAGGCGAGCCGCTGATCTGTTCTGGTCAGTCAGTAGCAAACTTCGGTCATGGCAAGACTAACGCTTTACGGTTTCGATCCCAGTCCTCCAGTGCGCGCGGTCAAACTGACGCTGGCTGCGCTGCAGTTACCGTATGACTTTGTTGTTGTGAATCTTCTGAATAAGGAGCAGATGTCAGAAACGTTTATAAAGAAGAATCCGCAACACACAATTCCAATGCTGGAGGATGGAGATGCTTGCATTTGGGACTCACATGCAATAATTTGCTATTTGGTAAGCAAATACGGAAAGGATGATTCTCTGTATCCCAAGGATCTACTTAAACGTGCTGTCATCGATCAACGTCTGCACTTTGAGTCTGGTGTAGTGTTTGCCAATGCTCTGCGTGCCATTACTAAGATGGTTCTTTTTATGGGAGTGAAAGAAGTGCCAAAGGAACGCATTGATGCATTTATCGAGGTCTATAACTTTATGGAAGCCTTCCTGAAGGATCACGATTACGTTGCTGGAGATCATTTAACAATTGCAGACTTCAGCCTTATCTCAACGATCAGCTCATCAGTGGCCTTTGTGGATATTGATTCCTCCAAATGGAAAAAACTAAGTGCATGGATTAAACGAATGGAAGAGCTTCCCTACTACTCGGAAAATTCCATTGGAGCTCAGCAGTATATAGCTAAAATTAAAAGTTTATCATTTACTGTGGCAGCTTAAATTCAATGTTGTTTAAACTTATTAGTAGTATAATAAAAAGCACAAAAATTAACAGTTGACTCTCTATTATTTTAACAAGTGGTAGCTTTCAGAAGTGTTAAAAAAAATAAAAAGCTTCTGTGCCGACTTTATCTGTCTACATACAATTTGTATATAGCAGCTGACTGAAGCTATGATAATTGCAATTGATCGACGCTGTCCTGGTGCAATAATATAAGGTTCTGCTATGTTCGTTAGAAGTACGTTCCATAAACTGTTAATATAAATATTATGTTTATTTTAAAACAATGCTTATATTTATAAACCTATCCACAACTCTTAACAAATTAATAAACAGCACAAAATCCACGTGTATTAATATTTTGATTTATATTAACCTCTACATATAATTCATTTTTTTTTTTTTTTTTTTAAGAAATTGGCTTAAGTATGCTTTTTAAAAATTAAACAGTATGTGCAAGTGTTTTAGTTTGCTTTGTCGCTAACATCGCTCAATTTAAGAGTCTGCTTGACAAGTTTATTAGATAATGAATTGAGTTGCTTATCTACTCTCTGCATTTACCGTACTCTTTAAAAAGCAGTGAGCTTTTACGGTTGCTGGCTCTCAAAGATTTGTTTATGTTTTGTGAAAAGAGAGAAATTATAATCGTAATATTTTCAGCACTTTACAAGCAAATAAATATATATTTTTATCACAAATTAATAATATATAGAAACAAAAAGACTTATTTATGTAATTGGTATGCTTAAACAAATTTTAATTAGATTCAATTGTAAAGTTCTTTGATCTAAGCAAAGTTTCCAGTTGTGCAGCTCCAGCTCCATTGGCCTCGTCATAGTAGGGCAACTTCTTGAGTCTTTCCAGCCAGTCGACAATCTTTGGATACTTGTTTGGATGCGGCTCGAGGAAAATTTTAAGACTGCACATTGTGGTGACACAGCTAAAGTCGGCTATAGTCAGCTCTGATCCTGCAATATAATCGTTATCGCCCAGAAAAGTCTCCACTAAATCGTAGACTTCAACAACCGCATCGATCTTGGGCTTTCCAATGTTAGTAACTCCCGCAAAGATTAGGGGCTTTGTAATGCCCATCAGAGTCCCAGTGAACATTGTACTTGAATCATAATGCAGGCGTTGATCCACAATGCCACGTCGGTAGAAATCCTTGGGATATAGTGAGTCGTCCTTTCCATATTTGCTGGCCAAATAGCAAATAATTGCATGTGAGTCCGAAATACACTTTCCATCATCCTCCAGCAATGGAATTGTGTGTTGCGGATTCTTCTTCAAATATTCCTCGGATAATTGTTCCTTTTTCAAGGGATTTACGATAACATATTCAAAGGGCACTTCAAGGGCAGCCAGTGTCAGTTTGACGGCTCGACATGGCGGACTGGCATCGAAGCCGTAAAGCGTTAATTTTCCCATGACGTTATTCAGTTATGACTGCTGCTGACCAACTGACTAAGCAACTTTCGTACCTATTTATATCGTGCTTTTTAAGAGAGAGAGAACCGAAAAGCTAAAGAGCTTCAAGCGTTTCAAGAGAGTGAAGCCAGTCATGAGAGCTTAGAAAGTGCTAGAAGAGTAAAGTTCAGCTATTAATAATTTGTTTGTTTTTCTCGCATTGATATCAATTTATATTTTCGGCAAGTAACGATGACAGGCAAAAAAAATGAACATAGTGTAGTTCAGGTGTGATAACGTGCAACACATAATACCATATCTATGTAGAACTGAACATTTCTAGGTCGATTAAGTTATCATGAATAATAATTATAATTGATAATTATTAACAGAATTATGTACATTAGGGCGGTTCAGTGGTTTTTTTTTGCTCAAAAGTCGTCTACTAATGTAAGTATAGAAAATTGGATATTAGATGACTTAGAAGCGAAAAATTATGAAATTTTCTAGACGATAAAAATTTGAATGCAGAATCAATTTAGAGACCAAATCATGAACAAAATGACATTCCGCTTGAAAATCCGTCAATTTTTGATGAAGTTATGACAGATCAAAGTTTTTGAAAAAATGTAAAGGGGTCAGTATAGAAGATTTGATATTTTTTCGATTTTGATCAAATTTTCTAGATGATAAAAATTTGAATGCAGAATCAATTTAGAGACCAAATCATGAACAAAATGACATTCCGCTTGAAAATCCGTCAATTTTTGATGAAGTTATGAGAGATCAAAGTTTTTGAAAAAATGTTAAGGGGTCAGTATAGAAAATTTGATATTTTTTCGATTTTGATCAAATTTTCTAGATGATAAAAATTTGAATGCAGAATCAATTTAAAGACTAAATCATGAACAAAATGACTTTCCGCTTGAAAATCGGTTAATTTTTGATGAAGTTATGAGAGATCAAAGTTTTTGAAAAAATGTAAAGGGGTCAGTATAGAAAATTTGATATTTTTTCGATTTTGATCAAATTTTCTAGATGATAAAAATTTGAATGCAGAATCAATTTAGAGACCAAATCATGAAGAAAATGATATTCCGCTTGAAAATTGGACGAGTTTTGAAAAAGTTATGAGAGATCAAAGTTATTGAAAAATTGTCAAGGGATGTTAGATGGCTTAGAATCGAAAAATATCAAATTTTCTAGATGATAAAAATTTAAATGCAGCATCAATTTAACCGCCACCCAATTTTTTTTTCACCCAAATATATTGACCTGCCCTAATGCCACATATGTATTTCATCGATAAGAAGAGTGTTCGCCGTTCGAGTTTTTTAACAGAACTTTTCAAAGAAGTATATTACACATAATTTCACAAAATTAGTCTTTTATTTAAGGATTATCTTAAGCTTCAATAGTGATACCCATAGATTTAATCATGCCAATAAATTGCTGAGCACCAACGGAATTCTCCGAATAATAAGGCAGTTTTTCCAGTCGCTTGATCCAAGCAGTGAGTTTCACATATTTGGCAGCATCGATTTCCAAAAAGACAGGCAGAGAGGTAATTGATGTGACGAGACTGAAGTCGGCAACTGTCAAGTGATCGCCAGCAACGTAGTCATGATCCTTAAGGAAAGCCTCCACAAAGTCATAGGCCTCAGCAATGGCCTGAATGCGCTCCTTGGGCACCACTTTAACGCCACGGATAAGAAGGGCAGCGGTAATACTCCTTAGAGCATTGGTAAACACGACACCAGACTCAAAGTGCATACGTTGATCGACAACGGCGCGTTTCAGCAGATCCTTGGGATATAGTGAGTCGTCCTTGCCATATTTGCTAACCAAATAGCAAATGATGGCATGGGAATCCCAAATGCAGGCATCATCATCCTCCAGCATGGGCACAGTATGTTGTACATTCTTCTTCAGATAGGCCTCTGATAAATGCTCCTTTTCCATTAGATTAACCACCACAAAGTCGTAGGGCAAACCCAGAGCTGCCAGTGTCAATTTGACAGCGCGTACTGGAGGACTAGGATCGATACCGTATAGTGTTATTTTGCCCATGTTGTCTGCTTAGAATGTGAACTGAAACTGACTGTCTAAGCAGTCAGCTACGGATCTTATATACCGTGTTTCTCCAAAGAGAAACTTTAGATTTAAGAGCATGAGATAAGCAGTTATGTATGTGCTTTAGGTTCACTTAAAAAGTACATTTCTAGAGAATAAAAATTTGGTAATGTAAGCCTTGATAATTACTTTAGAGCTTTTTATACTCTCTAATCATTGTTATAAAAAATACGCTATGTACAAATAGTATAAGAATTAGAGTGGGTCAATTTGTATGGAGTAAAAAAAATGCACAACGCGGTAATGAAAATCGTAAACTACGATGAGTTCTTTCTAGAATTGTCTAAAAACCATTCATTATAATTCGGCCTCTATAAAGGTTTTTTTTTATTATTTATTTTTTGAGGTTAGTTCCACCTAAAAAACAATTACTCATATAAAAACACAAATAACTTAACAAAAAGTGGAAGCTCGATATTGATTTTAGACCCATGGTTTCTTGGGCAATTCTTCTTAGAATTCATCGTAGATTACAATTTTCATAGCCGCTTTATCGCGAAAAAAAATTGACCCACCCTAATAAGTATACCTCAAAAAAAACCTTACTTACTGACCAAAAATTTTTAAACATAAAAAAATAAATCTGTATGTATATTTTTGAGTGGTTTCTGTATGAATAATTTTTCTATAAGCCTTAGACCTGGTTACAGGGTATTTTACACGTGCTAGCATGCATGAGAATTATTCTGAAACTTTTGAATGCATACGATCTATACAGTTTCTCTTATGTTTTCATATCTTTTCTCTTTATTTATTTTGTTATTTATAATGTTATATTATGCTTCCACAGTAAAATTGGTATTCTTAACTAGAGCTATAAATTCTTCAGCACCTTTGGAATTTTCCGCGTAGTAAGGCAGCTTTTCCAGTCGCTTAATCCAAGCACTCAGTTTCACATACTTCGATGCATCAATCTCAACGTAGGCTACTATTGAACTTATAGATGCAATGAGACTGAAGTCGGCAATAGTTAAATGATCTCCAGCAATATAATCGTGATGCTTCAGGAAGGACTCCATAAAGTTATAGACCTCGACAATAGCCTCAATGCGTTCCTTGGGCAGTACTTTGGAGTTAAAAACGCATTTGTTGGCTCTTCCTATTGCATCGCCATAAACTACGCCGGACTCAAAGTATAAACGCTGATCAACAATGGCACGCTGCAGCGGATCCTTGGGATATAGAGAATCGTCCTTTCCATATTTGCTCACCAAATAGCTCATAATGGCATGTGAGTCCCAAATACAAACATCTCCATCCTCAAGCATTGGAACAGTGTGTTGTGGATTCTTTTTCATGTAAGTTTCGGATAGTTGTTCCTTCTTAATGACATTCACCTCGACAAAGTCATAGGGTAACTGGAGTGCTGCTAGTGCCAATTTGACTGGACGCACTGGAGGACTGGGATCGAAACCGTAAAGCGTAAGTTTACCCATGTTTCTAGTTTGTATTTTGTATGAGAACTGATGGCAACTACAGACAGTAAAGGCATTATATATCTGTTTGTTTAAAAGAGTAATGAAATCTCTGAGAGAGACAATAATTGTTGAGCGTATCAGATGAGTAGAGAGATAGCTATTTTAAGAGCACTTTTATTTGAACGTCGAAAACTTGATTCTTTAACAATATTCGGTTTATTTTTGAGAACTTGGAACCAGGGCTGCCCATAATTTGTACCGATTATTAGGGATCCATTTGTTATAAAAAAATTTAATAATTTCCATGAAATAATTTTTGATCATTTAAACCGATCTTCGGGTTTTCTTAGTTTTATTTTAAAAACAATTTTTTATTGAAAATTGTAGAATAATATGCATTACGTTTAAGCAGTATATGTAAGTGAAATAAAAGCAATTTTTTTATTTAAAATTTATGATTAATATGCATTAAGTTTAAGCAGTATATGTAAGTGTATGTTTGGGGGTTTTTATTTTTTATAGTTCGTGCTGTCGCTCTTCAAATATCTGTTAGCTTCGTTCAAAAGAGAGAGAGAAAGCTTAACATGATTGTTAGATTGTGAAGTCTGTTTGCTATCTGCTCTCTTTATACACCTCTCTCTTTTAATTAGAAAGCTTCTGGTTGCTTATTGTGCTTAATTATTTGTTGTGCTGTGTCGCCGTGACAACGTAATATATTTAAGATTCACAAAACAAAATAATTGATATGTATTTCACCATAAATTTGTAAAAAATCGAGTTGATAATCAGGTGTGTTCCAGAAATCTCTTAAGATTTTGTAGAGAAATGTTTTGAAAAACAACCGCTCGAAATGTTGTTGTTCTTAAAATGTTAGAGATTTAATATTTTCGTTTATATGTTTTTTTTTTTTGCATTTTTATTGAATTTTTAGATATATTTCAATTTAATTTAATAAAAATTTAATTTTCTCCAATCTCTAAAATTTTTTTTTATAAATTTGAAAGCAATGGTTTCTTTTTTTCAGGAATACCAACAATTGCTTTTGGGTTGCTTTAGTTATTAACTTTGTAGAACACACCGACATATAAATGTTTTTTAGTTTGATTCAATTGTAAAATTTTTTGATTTTATGAGAGATTCAAATATTTTTGCTCCAACTCCATTGGCCTTCTCATAGTAGGGTAATTCCTTAATTCGTTCCATCCAGGCGACAATCTTTGGATACTTGCTTGGATCCGGCTCAAGGAAAACCTTCAAACTGCACATTGTGGTGACACAGCTAAAGTCAGCTATAGTCAGCTCTGATCCTGCAATATAATCGTTATCTCCTAGAAAAGTCTCCACTAAATCGTAGACCTCCGAAACAGCATCGATTTTAGACTGCTCAATGACCGTAGCGCCCAAGAAGAGTAAAGGTCGGGTTAAAGCTCTCATAGTTCCCACAAACATCGAACCGGAATCATAATGCAGTCGCTGATCCACAATTGCACGTTCATATAAATCCTTGGGATATAGTGCATCCGTTGTGGCATATTTACCCACCAGATACGGCATTATGGCATGCGAATCCCAGATGCAAACCTCGTCATCCTCCAGCAAAGGCACCGTATGCTGCGGATTCTTCTCCAGATAATCGGGCAACATATGTTCACCGGCCAGCAAATTGACTATAACAAAGTCGAAGGGTAATTCCAGTGCCTGAAGTGTCAGTAAACAGGCTCGAGTTGGCGGACTGGCCTCCAAGCCATAAAGTGTTAGTTTGCCCATGTTTTTATTGCTGATTTAGAACTGTAACTGAAGACGATTTCAAGCAGAAAGGACCTTATATAGCCCAGAAATATATGACAGGCATGGGAAACTTGGCCTGCATAAAGGTACACGTAAGTCTAAGCTTAAGAACGCAATTAATCGACCGTTATTATTTCTACGCCTCTATTATAAACTAATAGTAAGGGTATAAAGGATATACCAGACTAAAATGTGAAAGAATGAAAGAAAGTAATGAAAGAGAGAAAGAGAAAATAGATCAAAAATCTTTTCTTAAAATCAGGGACAGCAAATAATTATTATAAGCAAATGAATATTTTTTTTTTTTATTTTCAATTGAAAAAATCATTTACTTCTAGTAACTGTAAAAAAACGTGAAATATACCAAAGTTTTTCAAGAGTAATCTATGCTAATCTATTTTACCATGATCCTAAGATTTATAATTTTTTTTATTTTACTCAAGAAATAATAATTTTTCTATGAGTTTTTTTTTTCCTCAAAAATAATGATTATTTCTGAGTTTTATTTTTTACTTTAAAAGTAATCTTAAGTAAAATAATAAGACACATAGAATAATGATTATTTCTTGAGTTGTATATTAAATCTTATAAGGATTACAGTCCCTGCTTAAAATGAGCAAACGAAATAGGTCAACCTTCTGCAAAAGCCATAAACAGCGTATATTAGGGGTGTTCCTGAAATATAAATCCACTGAAATCAATCTAAAAATTTTTGACATAAAATCCGCTGAGTGTTTTCGTTTTGCTTATTTTAAATATAATGAAATTATGCTTAAAGCCCAGACACAAAAGGTTGACTGGCTGCTTAATGCAGTTACAGGGTATAACAATTCTAAGTGCTTAGCTATTGTATTGAAATTAATTATGCATTGAGCACACGCAAAGTGAAAAACTTTTATTGCGCGTCTTGTAAATCGATTAGAAAACTGTCTAAAATATGCATAAGTTGCGTCTTGGCCACGTTAACGACATGCAGTAGAACTGCTAACGGTAAAGATATATTATATAGTACTCATACACATGACACATGCCCGAAGCTCTATGTAAATGTTGACTTAGTCATAGTTTAGATACGCTAAGTTTACCGATAGCTACATTACTTATCTGTAGCATTAATAAACAATCAAGCAAAAACTTAAACTTGCAGCATTATGACGTCTTTGTTTTCTTATAATATAATGGTACTAGTATCTAATCTTATCTAATCTTAGAAATTAAAACAGTTGACTGTGCTAGTTAAAAGAGTGCCAGTTCCAAATTGTACGTCTTACATTAAAGCAGAAGCTACATAATCCGCAGTTAAATAAGAATTTAAATTCGAGTAAGAATTGTTAGAGATCCTTGAGAATGGTGCTTGTACTATATGGAACGGAAGTAAGTTCGCCATGTCGCGCTGTTTTATTGACTCTCAAAGCTCTGGAACTGGAGCATGAGTTTCGGGAAATAGATCTGACGGCGGGAGATCAGTTGAAACCCGATTATGTGAGCAAGAATCCGTTGCATACGGTGCCCATGTTACAGGATGGAGTTGATTACATTTGTGACTCGCATGCAATAATGGGTTATCTGGTGCAGAAGTATGCCAAGAATGATGAACTATATCCCCGGGAACCTTTACAACGTGCCATTGTCGATCAGCGTCTGCATTTTGAGTCAAGTGTACTCTCGATTCGTTACAAGGAACTGAAGCGTCTACTCTTCAAGGAGAATGTTACGGAGTTGCCCGTTGAGCGGTTCTATGAGATGCACGCTTTACTGGAACTCTTTTTGGCTGATCATCAGTATATGGCTGGAGAACAGTTGACCATTGCCGACTTCAGCATTGTCACCAGCGTGAGCACAGCTCATTTAAGTTTTGCCCCCGTGGATGCCACAAAATATCCCAATTTGAGTGCCTGGTTGTCTCGTATCTCCTTGTTGCCATATTACGAGCAGGTCAATTTAACCGGAGCTCGTCGCATGGCGGAAATGATGCGTTCCAAGTTGCCCAAACAGTTCGACAAGCTCTGGCAGAAGGCTTTTGAGGATATCAAAAGCGGTGCGGGCAAAATGTAAAGTAATGAACCCAATTATCCCTGGTTTTTTGAATTTCAATAAAGCTCATGTACGAGTATTTTTGCCTGTCTGGCTCGAAGCAACCCAACTCCTAACCTAATCACTTTAAAATTTTATTTCAACTGCTCGACTCTGAAATACCTCACTAAGTATTGTTATCAAATAAAATATCTGCAATTTCAACTAAAATTGGAATTAAATCTAAGTGTAATTTTAAAAAGAAATTTTTCTAAAGTTTAAAAAGTTGTTAAATATCAATAATCGTTTTATTTATCTACTTATCGGTTATCGATAGGTTTCAAAGTTTTTTAAATTATACCTAAACATTTAAATCCAATATTTTTCTTTGTGTTTTGTGTTACATTAATGCTTAGCCTATTTTAGAATTATTATATTTTATTTTTACCTCTTTTCTATATTTTACTTTTTTCAAATCTAGTTTATTTTAACAGTCGATTACTGGCAACACTGTTTCTGAACTTAATTTATTTAAAGAGATCGATATAATGTAATGTATCGATATTGACATACTGATATCGATACATTCAACTATTGCACTTGGTTGCTTAGAAACTTATCGATACTTATATCTAAGGCGGTTATTTTGAAAATTAATTTCTAAACTACATAGTCTAATTTTTCTTGATTTTAAGCGAATCACAAAATGTGAATACTCCACTTAAAGCAGCTGTGTTGGGTATGATTATGTTTGAAAAACTTTAAAACTTTTTGCGCTCATTAAAATTAAAAAAATTTTCTTGCTCGGTTTGGTGGGGGTTGGAAAAAAAGTAATAAGAGAAGCAGCAAGAAATGAAAAGCGCAAAGTTTTTGCTGCCGTGTCGTGCATGCGAAAGTTGTTAAATCATAATTAATTTATGACGCCGTCAGGCAGCAGCAGCAGAGACTTGGAGTTGGAGTTGGAGTTGTTGGCGTCAAGAGTTTTTTGAAGCTGGCAGGACGGACGCGTCGTGTAAAACACTCTCTTAAAATGGCAAAGAACTTTGTCTAAATACCTGCTTGCCTTCTCGTTTTGCAACCCTCAAATCTAGCTGCGACCTCATGCCACACTTTCCCCCTCTCTCCAAAAAAAAAAGAGTCTCCCTGCTGCCGCTTTTATGCGCCTCATTGCAGAAGAAGAAGCAGAAGCAGCAACAGAAGCAGCAACAGAAGCAGCAACGGCAAACTAATTGGTTTAATTTCAACTTTTACTTTGGATGTCGACGCTGTCGTCTCGCTTTTCATCCTCACTTCCCTGCCACGCCCACCGACCACCACCCAACGCCCATTTGAAGTCCAGGTTTATGCTTGCTTTAATACCACTTTATTTTTGTTTTTGTTGCATTTCTCTTTTTGCCGTTTTGTGCTGTCTCTTCATTCGTTTGCTTTTTGCAGTGTATCAATTTATTGTAGCATACTTTTAGGCGTCCCTTGAAATTATTTTTTGCTTTGAGCAGCTTTTGCAAAAAGTCCCTGAAAAGCAGCTTAACAACGGACTTTAGCAAAACTGTACACTATTCAGATTTTGCAAAAAGTAAAAGGAGAGTAGGAATAATAAAAGAAGAATTGTAGCCATAAAGTAGTCAACAAGTTTAAGTTTTATTTAAATGCCAAGAAAATGGGCGAAAATTGTGTTTTACTTTTAGTGTTTGCGACAAGTTGTATAAACTTAGAGCTTCCAGAATAATTTCTTATAAGATTACTTGACTTTTATAGTTAAGTTAAGTTTTATAGTCAAAGAAGAAACAATTTTTCATATCTCCAAAAATTGATAAATGTGCATAGAATTAAAAAAATGTTTTAAATTTACTTTTAAAAAAGCAAATTAGTTCAAGTTTAATTTTAATTAAAAAAAAACAAATGAAAAAATATACAAAACGAATGCTTTCAGCTAGTTTAAGTTATAACGAATAATAAAAGAAATTTTCCATACCATAATAATTTACAAAAGCAATGAGTGAAAAAACAATTTAATAATATAATATTTCAATTAATATTAAAATTTTGCTGAACGTATGGACCCAAAAAGAATACAAATAATTTCATTATACATATAAATCTTTTTAAAACTACTATTTAAATAGCCGGAAGATCAATAGACTCTGTAAAGATTTGTGTTTAAAATTTCTAAGCTAAAAATATATAAAATATAGCAATAGACCTTAGCTTATAATTTACAAAGTTTCTCTTTAAAACTTTAATTTCTATTGCCATTAATTTTAAGTATCATTTGCTGAATTTCAATACATTAGAAAGATTTTTAGTTTCTTTTTAAAGCAGCATAAATCATTAGTGTCCTTAAAGATTTCTTTTATTATTTAAAAACTCCTTTCATATTCATTGATTTTTCTTTATTTCAGAATAATATTCCGTTTACAACTTGTATTTAATGCTTCGCAGAATTGGATACTTTTCGCCCGCGCATTGCCCACGAAAATCATCTAGGGACAGATCATGGAAGGTCACACCACCCAAGCCACGAGACTGGGCAAAGCTGGCCTTAATGGCGGCAGTTGTGGGATCCTCATATCCCACCCAGATACCAGGTTCTTTATTATCGCCAGCAGCTCGATAGGCATAGACGCCATAACGTTTCGTAGGATCGCCCACTTTGCGCAGATGATCGTTGCCCGTATCCTTGCCTTCACCGAGATGTTGCTGCAAAAGATCACAGATTTCCGGCCAGCTCAATAGACCGGGCATATCCGACTGTTTTCCGGCCGGAGCAACGCCCTCCGTACATGGTATGGGTGGAAAACCTGTGATGCCGGAATCGCGAGTCATTTGCCAGGCAAGTCCATAGCTGGTGATGCCAATGTGCAGCTGTTTAGCATTGGCCGTATTATTCAACCAATACTCCACCTGATGCTGCACATTGTGTGTTTCATCCCGATCATACATGGCATATAGAGGAGCGGGCAGATCCGCCTGCTTGGGATCCCGTTGAGGTGTCTGGAAGTCATACGTGCCCAGATTCACAAAGTCCACATAGCTCATCACACTGGGAATGTCGATAAAAACTGCAAAGGAAAGAAAGATTAGCTTATACACTGTTAAAAAAAATGTACTTAAAAACAATGAGTTGAGAACACAAAAATTTTCACAAACAGAAATCACATCTTAATTTTCAAATAAAACCAAAATTTTAATCTTAAAATAAATATTAATATTAGTTTCTACACTATTAAAAAAATACAATATACATAAATAAACAAGAAGTGAATTTTTAAAATGTTAAAACTTTCTACTTTTTGGGGTATTCAAAATGTACTATATAGCTTTTTAACATGTACAATGAGAATTAACATACACTGATAACAAAAATGTTCTAAAATCAAGATTTTGGTCTGAAAACTATAAGATTTGTTCTTAAAAATGCGTCGAAAACATAAAAATAACAATAAGAAAATACAGTTTGGCTTTAAGGACATTTTGAAATAACCTCCACGTTCTTATTAATAGAAAAATAAATGTTCTTTAAATAAAAGTGAATAAATAGAACATAAGAAATTTTTAAAATTCATAAATTATTTTTGTCTTATTTTAATATGTATTACTGTTTATTTTTGACCTAGTAAAATGCAGTTACAGGTCGAATTTGGCAAAACGCAGCCTTATCTACCGATGAAATTGTCATAACTTTGCTGTCCCAAAATTTCAAACTTGTATCTTGAGCCCTTTGGCCTGTACGATAATATATGGATGAGTAAATGAATGAGTGTACTAAACAAAGAATTTTATATATTATGTATAGATTAAGATCCCAAAATTTTTTAGAAAAATATTTGTAGTATTAGTAATGTTGTTTTAAGATGGTATTTTGTTAAGAACAAAATATATAAGATGAATGTTCTTGATTTTAGAAGTTGGTCTTTTTTTTTAGTGATGAAATCAGTTTGTTTTTATACCCTGAGCCCATCGAAAATGGGCAAAAAAGGGTATAATGTGTTTGGGAAAAAATAGTGTTGCCTACTTATGTGGGCAAAAATAGTGTTGCCTACTTATATGGACAAAAAGTATATTGTCTACTTATATAGACAAAAATAGGAACAAGTGGTCGAAAATCAACCTCAGAGTACAGAACCTGGGCTCTGGGTATCCTACTGTCGAGCGTGCTCGACTGTAACCGCCCACTTGTTTGGTCACTTACGCTGTGCATCCACGTGTGGCAACATGCTGAGAGTTAGCTGCTTGCCACTCCGTTGCAATTCCACTCTCAGTTCCCTGACCAGTGTTGCAAACTGTGTTTTGTGCTCCTCGGCCTTGTTGTCTATGGAGGAGCTGCTAAACAAGCCTTTGAACGAGGTCCAGGCACGCTTAAGAGCTCCCTGCTGTGGTTTAGGTCGCAGTTTGGGAAATTGCCAGGCCAAATCCAAGCCATCGAAACCATATTTCAACAACTCTGCACTCACGCTCGCCTTGAAGTTATTTCGGTTCTCAGGCTCTTCCAACAGACTCAGATATTTACTGCTATCCGGCACGCCTTTAGCATCAAGATCCTGATCGCCGCCCACGGAGAGAAGTACACGGATATGGGGATACTTTTGACGTAGTGCCGTTACGTGATTATAATGCTGACGATTATATGTTATATCTGGATTTAGACTTTTGATTTTAAAGCTCTCCGCATCGATGCCTGCGTATCCATAGATTAAATAGTTGCAGAAGTTTAAAGCTGGTTCCAGTTCGGCCAGTGAAAGTTGAGCTGGACCTGTTTAGAAAAACAAATAAAGACAGTGAATATATAGAGATACTACAAATCTCTCAACCCAAAATCAATGGTTGGGGTTCCTGAAAACAGTGAAGCATTGCTTTCAAATGTCAAAAAAATTGTTGAGAGATTTCACAAAATGAAATAATGATTGAATCAAACTAAATTAATTTTTAAAGTGAAAGTACATAAAATACATTTTGTATAATTTTGTGAATTTTATAAAATATTTCTCAGCCTAAAAATGTTGTTAAAACTGGAAGAAATGTCGATTTTTTTGACTTCGAAAATATGTTCGAAAAAACTAAATCTCTGACATCTGAGGAACACCGACATTTCAAACGGTTGTTTTCAAAAGCAATTCTTTTTAAAAACTCTAGACATTCCAGAAACCAACCTGATAACCTTCTTATTTGCCAATGACCTCCTCACTTGATATAGATTAGAAAAGACGTGACGTCTCCTTTTTTCTTACCTTCTCTAACGAAACTTCTGGCATCGTAAAAGCAGACCAGCTTACCAACCTCAGCCTGGCTCACCTGGCACCAACCCAGGCAGAGAAGTGCCCCAAGAAATACCCAACTACGGGGCATTATGTTTATGCGACTCTTGAACGTGTTGTTTGCCTTCAGTCTCAACTGAAAACTGGCACAGAAATCACAGCTTAAGTTGCTCGAACTGATAGCGCTCAGCAGATTGAAATGCAAAAGCCATAAGCCAAAGCTGGGCATTGAAATTCAAAACAATCTTAGCGATAAGGTGAACTAATAAATGTTTCACTGATAGAGAATCTCTATAAAATATATTTGTATTTTGTGCATAGGAAAAGATTGCAGAGCAATAGCAAAAATATCAGAGATTGGTATTAAATTCAAAACAATCTTTTTATTAGATTTGTTTTGTTTGAGTTGTGGAGAACAACATTAAATAATATTTTAAAAATAATAATATGCTAATTATTTTCCTAAACTCCAAATAATTTACTCAACATAAATAAAACAATAAATAATTTAAAAAACAAAAGAGAAGAATTAAGAGCTTTAAAATTTCATAGCTTAGCTTAGAATTATTTCTTTTTTATAATATAACATACATAGAATGTTGTTCTTTTAAATACTTTTAAAGAGGCTAAAGTCTAGCATGTAAACTCATTATTGACCACATTTATAAGATTTTTTAAGCAAGCATGTACCTGGATTTTAGTTTTAATAATTAAAATTTGAATTAAATATACTCTGATAATTCTTATTTTCATAGTCCACCTACTTTGAAATATTATATACTATTTTCCCCGTCGTTAAGAAGACTTATTTTCAAGCTTTATAAATAAGATTTTACTTTAAAATTACACATAATAAATAGCGTAATTATTTTTTATCTTTCTCTTTCTACCTAGTTCTCAGCTAATGATGAAATTGAATTACAGTTCTCAGTTCCCAGCAAGAAATGAAATTGAATTACATTTCTATTACGTTTTTAGCAGAAAGAGGAAAAATTACATTTACTTAGCTTTATTTATCTTTTTGGATAACTTAGAGACTGGGCTGATTAACAGCATTTCAATTAGAATGTGTGATTAAAACATCACGCTTTAGTTGTGCTTGCCTTATATAAATTCTCACTCTATCTATTACATTTCTTTTGCTTTTCTTACTATTTTGCTAACCATCCAACACAAATCCTCCAAAAAATATATATGAGAATAAAAAGACATTTGGTTGGAGTGAGAAATGTATTTCAGCGTATTATAGCTGGGTTCAGCTTGGAGTAGGTTTTTGCGATTGCTTTACCAACATAAATATACACACACAGACACTCACACATACATACACTGAAAAAAAAGATCAACTTCTAAAATCAAACTCATAATATAAGAATAAAAATCTTAAATTGTTAGGAAAGTTTAAAATAGGTACTATATTGTACAAAAAAAAATGGGCCTTGTGGCGCTTTGGATAGAGAGTCTATAAAGCAGTAGGCAGCGGTACAAAATCTCACTCGATACAAAATTAATAAGTACGTTTATTTAATTTGCTAAGAACAGAATAAAATCTAAATAAATCAAAACTTAGTCTTATTAAAAATGTTATTAAAATCAAAATGTGATCTCTTTATTTAAGAATTTTATGTTTTCGACGCATTTTTAAGAACCAAAAATCTTAGTTCTGAGACATTTTAGAACATCTTTTTTTATCAGTGTAGAGAAATACACATGTTAGTATTTTCATATAGCTGCCATTAGTTGTTGTCGCTTTGCCAACGGCATTTTGCCATAGTCTCTTGCTTATGTCACTTAGCCGCAGTCCTTTCCCTCCCTTCTCTCCTCTTCTCTCCCCTCTTCTTCTCTTTCTTTCCGCCGCAATTCCCAGCAGACAATAATGTTTTTGTGCTCGCAAAGCTTAAATACATTAAAGCATTCGTTGTTGGCAAATGATGAGCTGTTGTTGTTGTTGTTGCTGTTGTTCTTGTTGTTGTTGTTCTCTGACGATGGCACTTAGCCAAGGATGAGGGTCCTTCTAACGCTTCTAACGCTTTCACTTTTGCACAGTTGATTAGCAATTTTGCTCACGTGGCGCTATTTGTTGGCTTCGTCATTGTGTGGTAAAAGGGGGAATAAATGTGTTGACTTTTGTTTGGATTCCGCAAATTTATTGTGCAAAAAAAATAAAAGGGAAATTTGCATGCTGCATAGATTTGTGCTCTGTTTAAAGCATTCATTCAGTGAACTCCTTTCAGCTTGTCTTGCCACAAGTGGCATCTCAGAGGCGCTTAAGCAAATCCTTTTAGTAATTACTTTTTGCCCCCAAGCGACTGTTACAACAGCCAGCTGCCGTTTTTTTCGTTCTTAGCCTTAATAGATTCGTCCCCTGGGCAGATGTAACCTAGAGAAGAAGTCAAGTCATGAGAAAAGCCAGTTAAATTCCAAGCACCAACGACTTTGTAATATGTTCATTTAGCTGTCTGCCTTTTTTAATGTTCCAGTTTTAATATTTTGCATAGATATCACGCATACGCCGCGTTGTTTTATAAACGGTTTTTCATGCGCGCCTAAAAGATGCAACAAAAATTTTACGCTTCCGTTTTGGCACCGGAAAATGTACATAAAACCCATGAATTTTATGAAAAGTCAGCACAAAAACCACACAAGCTATAAAACTAACCACAAAAAATAAAACAGAACACACACAGTAGCAACAACAACCAAGTGAGAAATCAACAAAAATATTTTAAATATGTCTATGCACAGTCGCTTAAGCAAACAGCTTTTTCCCACTCCTTTTTAGGAGTACACACACACACACACACACACACACACTCACACACTCCACAGGTTGACAATAAAAACGCTGCTCGTAATAATAAACTAATAGTGCCCCAGCTGCCAAGAAATAGTTGCCCTGCCTTTTTGTATTCAACTCCAACTACTGACAACAGAACACCAGTTTATATGTCAAGGTATATATACATATATATATATACACGTATACCTACAATCTGTATGTGTGAGTTATGTGTAGGCCAAGTTGTGTCTATAAAGTGTAAATTCATACATACTTGGCGGGTATTTAAGGTCTATAGACAATACTTTGAGTACGTGAACATAAATATTTAATTTTAATTTCAGTATTTACTGAACTCAAACTTAGCATAAACAGTGCCACTTTAGCATAACATTAAACTTAAGTAAAATAATGTTTTATTTTCCTTGAGAATAATACCGAAACAGTTACCGAAACCATTACCAGAAACTAACCGTTTAATATTTAGTACCGAACTGAACTGATCAACTTAAAACTGTCATAACTTAATCAAATATTAACCAATTTTCAAGCGGAATGTCATTTTAATCATCATTTGACCTCTAAATTGATTCTGCATTTCAATTTTTATCATCTAAAAAATTTAATAATTTTTCTATTCTAAGCCTAGCTTTCAATTTTCCATTTCTCAAAACTTCATCAAAAATTAACCGATTTTCAAGCGGAATGTCATTTTAATCATTATTTGACCTCTAAATTGATTCTGCATTTAAATTTTTATCATCTAGAAAATTTAATCAAAATCGAAAAAATATCAAATTTTCTATACTTACCCCTTGACATTTTTTCGAAAGCTTTGATATCTCATAACTTCATCAAAAATTAACCGATTTTCAAGCGGAATATCATTTTTTTCATGATTTGGTCTCTAAATTCATTCTGCATTTAAATTTTTATCATCTAGAAAATTTGATCAAAATCGAAAAATTATCAAATTTTCTATACTTACCCCTTGACATTTTTTCAAAAACTTTGATCTCTCATAACTTTATCAAAAATTAACAAATTTTCAAGCGGAATGTCATTTTGTTCATGATTTGGTCTTTAAATTGATTCTGCATTTAAATTTTGAACATTTCGAAAATTTGATATATATTCGATTTTATGTCCAATTTTCTATACTTACCCCTTGACATTTTTTCAAAAACTTTGATCTCTCATAACTTCATCAAAAATTAACCGATTTTCAAGCGGATTGTCATTTTGGTCATGATTTGACCTCTAAATTTATTCTGCATTCACATATTTTTTTAAATTCGTTAAAAATATTTTATCAGTTTGTTTCTGAGTATTTTAATTTCGACTTTTATCTATTAAACTCTATATAACTCATACAGAATAAAAGAAAAATTGTTGTGTGCAGAGTCATGGCATATTTTCACACCAGCTTGAGTAAATAGGCCCACATTCCCCAGTGTTTGATGGCTAATGGTCTTTTCCCAGTCCTTCAATCTGAGAATTCTGCTCAAAGTGTGCTGTATAAGACTTAAATTAAGCTGACCTCCCAGCCGATTGGGTGATTAACTTTTTGGGGAGACATCTGCCGGTTGGCAGAGGCAACATATTGTCAAAGTGATGGAAGAGGAAGAGGGGACGTTGGCTTGTTTGGCGTAATTAAATTGTTAACGCACACGTGTCGACTAGGCGTTTTTGGGTTGGCTTTTTGCGTATTTATGCATGTGCATGGGTTCATTTAATCGTAATGCCTTTTTACGTTGACAAATGTGGCAGCGGCAACGGCAACGGCAACGGCTAATCCACCCAAAAGCCCAAAAGCAATCGGTATGAGGGGAGAGTGGAGAGAGGAGAGAGGAGAGTGGAGAGAGGAGGGAACTCCACAGCTGTAAGCCATGACAGCAACTCCCCAAACTCAATTGGCAGTTCACTTTGCATGGCTTACACCCTTAGCTGGTGTTTTTAATGCTTCATTGGCTTAATTGCCAGCCCACAGTTGCACACACACACACACACATACACTCACACTCACACACTCATACACTCACACAGATACACAACTTTTCCACAACGAAAATGAATTCAACCACAAACACGTTCATTTACCTTTCATATATGTAGATACAAAATTTACACACACAGTCCTTTAACATTCAGAACTTTAAATTTGTGCTTTAATAACGAAAATTCTATTAAAATATTTGTATATTAAATATTTTGTTAATTTTCAATGACAGTAAATTTATTCATTATTTTTTTAACGTCGAATAAAATCCACTTACTATATTTAGAACTTAAAGTGTAATTAGACAACTAAATAATAAAAATAGGCGGTTACAGTCGAGCACGCTCGACAGTAGGAAACCCGGCCCGTCCTCCCATTGGTGATTTCGCATTTCTCGGCGCTTTTGTGGGGACCTCTACTATTTTGGGGGAGGTTTTCCCCCCCTTTTTTTTTCTGTGGTTTCTTCCAAAAAAAAAAAATTCCCCCCCCCCCCCCCTCGGGCATTTTATATTTACCCTTTCCCATTTGTGGGCGGGCAATACCCCCCCCAGCTTTTCTTTTTGTCGATCCACAACAAACAAAAACTTCCCCTTATAAACTTCTTTTCGGTCGCCCTCCGGAGCCAGTATGATATCGCCAATAATGGTGGCAGATGCATACACCCCCCTGTCTCTCTCTCGGTCTCACCCCAAAAAACAAAACTTTCTACCTCCTCGTCCGCCCGCGCCCGCACCGGAAGCCCCCCCCCCAAAAAAAAAAACCAACTGCCCCATGCCCCACCCCCACACCTGTGGGCGGGGGCCGCAAAGGCCCCCCCCCCACCGGCTCGAGATATATATCGGGCCGCCCCCCCCCCCCGCCCACCTACACCCTCCCCTTCGTGCCAGATAAATATTAACAAACAGTAAAATTTAAATGTATACAATTTAAAAAAAAATAACAGAAATAATTTAAAAACAATTTTTATTAAAAAATCTAAAAACTCCCCTTATTTTAGTCGACGTTAAAAAAATTATATATACACAATTTTTGTAAAAAAAGTCATAAGCAGAAGTATTTGAAAACAATTTTTATTAAAAATTCTAAATACTCCCTCTATGACCTTTTAATAAAAATTGTTTTTAAATACTCTCCTTTATGGCTTTTTTACAAAAACCGTTTTTAACTTAATCGTAATCTTGTCGGAGATTTAGAAAAAAAATTAATTTTCTTACTACAAAATCAAATTAGAGACCAAATAATTATTCAAAATATATTTCTCATATTTGCTATCACAAATATCTTGATAAAAAAAAAATTAAATTTTCTAACTCCTTGTTCTCAATTGGTATGCATCTGTTATCACGCAACAATTAAGATTTAATCTATAAACTATTACTTAGTGCGCAATTGAAAACCTCATTTCTCAATCCAATTTAATATATGATTAAACGTCATTACATTGACAGGTTGTGCTATATAAGCCGCTTCTAGTCGAAGCTCTGTATTCAGTTTCAAATAGCAAGTCGCATTTCAAGCTTATTAACAATATGAAGTGGCTAACACTCGCTTTTGTCGTCAGTTTGTTGGCACTGGCAAGTGGTAAGCAAAGGGAAAATAAGGGAGGAAATTAAAAAAAAAAAATTGTATTCATGTTAATATTTATAATATATTGCATTTATTTACAGCTAATCCGCTGCAACCAGGAAATGTAATTATCAATGGGGATTGTAAACATTGCAACGTGCGAGGCGATTAATTAATTCTAGTGTTAAATTAAACAAGTAAATTGTATTTATGTAAATAAAATGATATGCAGAATAACAAGACAAAAATGATGTAATAAATTTTGTTTTAAAAAAAAATGCATTATTAGGTTTCCATTGAGTAATGATTTTATTTTTTCATACTTGGTCACATTTGGAATTTATTTCTCGACTGTTGACTGTTTATTAATCAGTTTGTCAGTAATAATTATAACAACTCGACATTCAACATTTTGCCTGACAAATTTACACTTTATTGACCAAAAATATAGTATAATATACTTAATGTTTTTGGATTATTCTTATCATCTCTTATCATTATCAGCTTTTAGCCTCCATGAACATTACATTTGCGACAATCGCCATTGATGACCACATCTGGTTTCAAGGGGGAAGCTGCGTGAAAAGAGAGTAGAAAATATTATCAATTAGTCAAATTACTGTTATCAGCATATAGAATGCCGTTACTTACCACTGGCCAAAGCCAACAGACCCAGCACAAATATAATTGAAAAGAGCTTCATATTTCTGTAGTTCAGTTAACAACGTTTGCAGTTCAACTAATGCAATTGCAAACGCTTATTGCGCTTTTATACTCGTAGCAAGAACAGCAAAGGTGTTTTTTCCCAGAAGTATTAAAAATCTTGTTACAATATTACAATAATAGTTTAGCATTTAGAGAGATTGGAAATGCCCATGCAAATGAGAATTTCCCATTAAAAACATACGATTGCTCGTGTTGATTTTGTTTAGAAAACTTCACAGTAGACACTGGCTATGTTGACTTTGTTTTAAATTCATTCATTACCTTATTAAATCTTTCATAATAAAATTCTGTTAAGCTGTAACCAGTTCTTACAACGTATATATAAATACTATATAACTACAATAAGGAATCGCTGCTCTGTTGCATCTTTGTAACGTCATGCAATGATAACAGTAGACAACAAAATTTAACTTTTATTCTTCGGTTTTTAAGGTACGCTCAAATTTCACATAATTATTTGAAAATGTTAAACACGATTTTAAAAATATGTACATTTTCTAAAGACTAATCTATAAGTGCTAAAGCTCATCTTTTGAAAAAATCTAACACAAAGTCGATATTATAAAAAATAAAATTAAATAAAAAAGTTGTGAGTTTTGTCTACTGCATAGTGTTATTTTTGCCTCCAATATATAATTTACTTGTTTGCGATGTTAGCGAGAATATATAAGAAGACTGCACCATGTCTTAAAAAATTATAGATTTCGTAAAATGTACTTATTAACATAAGGCTTACATAAATTTTGGATATTTAAAGCAACACATTAAAATTGTAAAAATAATGTATTTATTTCGATGCTTTTCAGATATTTATGAATAATTTAAATGTCAAAATAAGAATGCAATAAAATAAGCACAATAGAAAGTAAAAGAATCAATGTCTCTTTTAAATATTGGTTAAAACGTATACTTAATATCTCAAAGAGTAATTTACAAATGTTGATATATTGTGAGACAAAAAGTGAAGTTGCTTAAAAATCGAAACAAAATGTGTAATAACGTTAAAAATTATATATATAAAAAATTAATATACACAACTTGTGCTTCATGAATGATTATCAGACTTTATTTATATAATGTTAATTTTATTATAATTAATATTTTCAGTTTTACGTAAACATAATTACAAATTGTTCATTTAAATTTAGTGAGCGACATTATGTAGTAGGAAACTCATTGTAGAATAAAGAAGTCCAAAGATCACAGCGCCAGTTGTCAAAGTCTGAGTAACAGCAGCCGATATCGGTTCCACCGGTGGAATCTGACCAATAGGACGTCCATCGGGTCCTATGCAGTCCTTACACTCTCCATTGATAATAACCTTGCCAGGAACAGCTGTGAAATTTAAATGAAATTATTGCGGGAATCGCTTGTATATTAAATTACTAATTACCGCAAACCACAGCCAAAAGGCAGCCAATGACCAACAGCCTCAATGCGATCGATTTCATATTCAGTTCGGTACTAAATGCAATCTGAAATTGCATTGACAGAGGCTGTGCACTTTTATACTGAACAATGCGTAAATAAAGAGTGATTGAAAAAATAAGTCATCTATATAAATGATTGTATATTTGTATATTAGGGTGCATCGATTTTTTCGGGAAAAAAAATGGTAACCCACATTTCTGTAATATCCACTCAATTCTGAGATGTTTTCACCAAGTAATTATAATTCTAAAATCGATACCTAGTTCCTGTTTTTTGAGCTGCAACATTTTTTGGGTTTTCAAAAATAGAACTGATTTTAGAATTATAGTTTACTGGTGAAAACATCCTAGAATTGACTGTAGACTACGAATTTGGGTTACCATTTTAAAATTTTTTTTTGGTTCATACAAATCGATGCACCCTAATGTATTGTATATTATTTCATTACAGCTTATAATTCGATTTTGCACTAAAAAACAAATTCGAGTTTCATCCTGGCGATAATTATGATTTCTGAGTACATGAATAAATATCTAAATAAACTAGCTACTCCTTTCTACGTATAATAAATAAATATTTTCGCAAATATAGGGAATTTAATTCAAGACTCTTAATATTTATTAAAATTTTTGTTCAAAAATGAATTTTGAATAACTACTACTATTTGACATTTGAAAAGTACTTAACTATTGTATGCGAGTATTTAACTGTTTCGGTTAAAGATTCAGCTTCGATCTTATATATACACTATTGTTTTAAGTGTCGTTCAGACTATCTGTTATTCCAGATACACATATTCAACAGCTCGAAATTTTTTACGTGATCAGTCAGTCATTGTTATTGTTACATCAATTCAATTCTTAGTCTCAACAGCAGCTTATAAATTGGAATTTCACAAGTCAATAGGTTATCAATCCTTCTCTGATAACAAGTAATGCACTGGGGTAATACGATTCTATAAGGCTTGATAATACAAATAGGGAAATGCCCAACAGAGATAAAGCATATGAAGGCTTTATTATGAATAAATACATTTGTTATGTAAAGTAAACTAATTACATTATATTTTTTAAGTGTATGCATTTATATGTATATATCATTTTATGAGTCTGAATTTAATTTGTTAAATATTATGATTAAGATTTGCGACTAACTAAACTAAACTTAGCCCTGACCTAGTGCACAATATCAATTTTCTATAGTAATTGGCAATCATTTGTATCAATAACCGAGAACTACGATAAAATTTCAAAGCAAAAATATCAATTTACAAAATATATAAATAGATTATAAGAATATAATATATGTATGTATATTATAATTGCTTTTTGAGTGTCAAATTTGATTTTTTAAAAACAATCTACGTTTAAGTTAATATTTTTTTGAGAAATAGCTAGAAATATAAAGCTGATGAGTTAAATATTATTATTTCACAGAAGTCGATTTCTATGCTTTCCATATCTTATATGTAGGTTAATTGTACTTAAGTTCCAGCTGATCACATTGTAGACTACACGTATTTTTCTGAGCTACAATCTGATCAAACAGGTTTCTAAGTTCAGCTTTGTTTACATGCTTATGAATAAATTGTTAATCTGGGCATTTCCATTATATTTGCATAGTATAGTTGACATAGACTTATTCTCAATTAAAATCAGGTAAATTGAGTCTCTTCCAGGCAGTATATAAATCAACGTTACAACGAGCACAGCGACAAGTTCAGTTTAGAAAATGCGGAGTTTAACATTGTTAACTGTTTTGGTTTTGGCCATGCTGGCAGTTTACGTTAATGGTTAGTACTTTCTTCTGCTACCACTCTCTCTCTCTTCCTTTCTCTTTCTATATTTTGCTTATATGTATCTTTATCTCTCTTTCAGCTGGCAAGGTGGTAATTAACGGTGTCTGCGTGGACTGCAATACACGTAAACCTATTCGAGGACAGCACTACACTTAAACCTTCTACCAGTCATTCAACCAGTGATAAGGATCAACGATGACTCAAGCAAAGATAGCGAACAACAGATCGATGCTTATGCTGGTCGCTATATACGACAATTGGGTCGTCAAGTGATCTACACCAATGACGGTCCTGGTAATGGCGGCTTCTCAGGTGGACGAGTTACTACAATTGATGGCAATCGTTATCCTGGCACAGTGGTACGCAATGATGATTGCGTGGGTTGCAACATTCGTGGATAGATGTCTTCAAAAATCGGAGAATTCTTGACATTTAAATATAGGCTAATAAATTGTTTTTATTTTTATTATAAATTTGTTAATTTGACTCAGAGATCAGAAAATTGTTGACTCTAAATATTGGTTAATAAATTGTTTTTATTTTCATTATAAATTTGTTAGTCAACTCAGAGATCTAAATATTGATTTTCATTATACATTTGTTAGTTTACTCAGAGATCAGAAAATTGTTGACATCTAAATATAGGCTAATAAATTGTTTTCATTTTCATTATAAATTTGTTAGTTTACTGAGAGATCTAAAAATTGGTTAATAAATTGTTTTTATTTTCAATTTTAATTTTATATAGTTTACTCAGAGATCAGAAAATTGTGGATTCAAAATATAGGCTAATAAATTGTTTTTATTTTCATTATAAATTTGTTAGTTTAACTCAGAAATCAGAAAATTGTTGACATTTAAATACTAGGCTAGTAAATTGTTTTTATTTTCTTTATAAATTTGTTAGTCAACTCAGAGATCTAAATATTGAGTAATAAATTGTTTCTTTTATTTTTCATTATTAAATTGACTGCGTGCGCAAATTAAGTGAAAAGATGCATCAAAGGTCAAACGTTTTTTTTTTTTGGACATTTTAATTAGGGATGTTAAAATGTTTTTCCCAATATTTAAAATTTTTTTTTTTAATTTATTATTTTTTAATTTTAAATTTTTTAATTGTCTTGTCTGGAATTACCCGAAAGAGATTGATAACTCAAGTAGGTCAACTGCCATGACATGGTATTTTATTACTGATAAGAAGCTGGTAAGATTTGCATAAAAGGCCGCAATTTTAGTAGATTTTCAATATATTAACAATGAAGTCGTCACTGTGTGCACTCTTCACAATTCTCATAGCTGCTACAGCGACAGCGGGTAAGAATTTCTACTTTAAAATGTTCTACTTAAGAAATAAGTAAACAATATTTTGACTTCTTTTCTGCGTAGATCACAACATAATTATCAATGGAGAATGTGTGAACTGTGTGACAAGACGTCCTGCCGTATATAGAAGACCTCAACAAGGATATGACGATGCTAGATCTCAACAAGAATATGATCCTACCAGACCTCAACAAGGATATGATAATGCTACACCTAAACAAGGATATATTTATACCAGACTTGAACAAAGATATGACAATGATAGATCCCAACAAGAATATGATAATCCCAGAGTTCAACAAGGATATGTCAGTCCCTACAACTATGGACGTCAACCAGGATATGTCAATAACGATGCACAGAACAGACCTGCACTAGGCAGTAATATTGGAAATAACAGGCCTTCATCCGACCAATATAGCTATGGCAATACCTATCATACCAATCCACAAGTCGGAGATCAACACGGCTATAGCAACAACAACCTGAACACACAAGGAAAACCCTATGAAAATGTACCAAACGCTGCTCAACCAAACTATAGAAATACCCACACCAATCCACAAGTCGAAGATCAACGCAGCTATAGCAACAGTTCTCCCAATACACAAAGTAGAACTCGAAAAATCAATATTGATATCGCTGGCAATAATCTGAATGTAGCATCCACGAATCCACAAGGTAGAACTCAACAAATCTATGTCAATATCCCTAGCAAAAATCCCAATAATCAAGCCTCTGATACAAGATCGTATTCAGTGCCTAACGGCTTTTCTGGTTATTTGCCAGATGGAACTTATGTGCAATACGGAAATTGCACTAACTGCCGTTTTGAATTAAACTAGAATGCTTAAAAAACATTGTACACTGGTAGAAAATATGTACTAAAATCAAAGGTTTTAAAAATTAATAAAATTAATAATTTTTTTTCTTAAAATTTATAATCTTCTTTTTTTTTGTAATTTTGGTATATATACATTTTATTTGCTGTCTGGGTAAATTTAAAAATAATATTATTTTAATTTGTTACGAGTGGGTTGAATGTTCTTGATTTTAGAAGTTGGTATTTTTTTCAGTGTACATAAATAGGCAAAATAAAAAATTTGTAAAATGTGAAAACTTTCTACTTTTCTGGGTTATTTAAAATGTATCAAATTTTTTAGAACATACGATGAGAATGAACATACTTGGGAAACACAGTCTTGCCATATAATAAAATTTATATACATATTCTTCTTAACAGCGATAAGAATGAGTTCATTGAATACGGAGAATATATATTTGGGAAACATTGTCTTTTCAGAGAATCGCACAGTATTATTGTATTAATAGGTACAGTTCATCTGCGGGCAAGTCCCAAATCAGAGACCTATTTCTATGTAACTGATAACGATGCCCTAATCTATTTAAACTTATAAATGCATTTTTAGCACTACCAATGATTCATCAAAAGTATCTTATACAATTTGAGATTATATTCAAAAATAAACCTTAATTCAAATACATACACTGATAAAAAAAAATGTTCTAAAATCAAGATTTTTGATTTCTTTCGATTTAATTCTGTTTTATTTTAGTTAAAGTAATTTATAAATGTTGTTTTTTAATTTGTTACGAGTGGGATTAGAACCGCCGCCCACTGCTCTTCACAACTTAAGCCACTTTTTCGATAAGAAATAGTACCTATTTACACTTTCCTAAAAATTTAAGATTTTTATTCTTATATTAAGATTTTTAAGATTAATAATTTTAGTTTTAGTAATTTAGTCTGAAAATAATATTATTTTAGGAACAAAATATTTAAGAGTAATGTTTTTGATTCTAGACAGTTATTCTTTTTTTCAGTGTAGCTATAAAATATTGATTTTTTGTGTTTAATTAACATTGATATGATTAAAATTAGTGCTGACTAATTTGTTTGTTTTATTTCGAAACTAGATCAGATGTTCGTTTGATCTTTCTGAGAATTGTATTTTTTATATTGGTGAGCATTTGTTATCATCTCAAAAAAGCTATTTTCGTGAAATAAAATAAAAATCAATGTTACGTCAACTGTATGCTGTGGTTTTCAAAAACCTAGATTAATTGAACAATGGGAAAAATTGTGGTTCCATAGAATCTTAAACTATTAATAAACATATTCTTATATATTTGTTAAATTCAAGATAATTTTGGTCCATGATAAGAGCATGCTTCAACCTATTTAAGCTTCCGTGCTCGATGGCCAAGTTATTCAGTTGATCAGCACATTTAAATCAAAAATGAAGTGGTTCTCATTGTTTGTATTGCTAATTGCACTGATGAATGCTGTTTATGGTACACCAATTTCTGTGTCTTTCGGCATCAGTAAGTATACATATAATCTTGAAATCTTGAAAATATATAAATAAACTTTAACCATTTTGTATGTTTATTACAGATAGTGTAACTTTTATTGTGCCACCTGATAAAAGTACCAGCTTTTGGATTCGTGTAATGGGTGCTTAAGTAAGTATACATATAATCTTGAAGTCTTGAGAATAAATAAATGAACTTAAACGTTTTTGTATGTTAATTACAGTTAAAATTAATGATTTTTTTATTAAAATCAATAATTTTATAAACCCCAAATGCCAGATAATATAGGACTCTTTATGGAATTGTGTGCTGAATGCAGTATAGAACATAATGAACTCGGCTATACTAAAGTAACCAAGTACTTCTAGTCTACGATTTCTAAAATTAATTGTAGCTAATATTAAATATAGTATTAAACTTTATTAACGCCAAATAATAAATGACAATTAGTCATTTAAGTTAGTTCTTAAATCAGAAGATAAATATCTACATGTATATCAATGTATAGTTAAGTAAAAAAAAAAAACATATACAAATATAGATTGTGGATTGACTATGAAAATATAAGATCTAATATTAATGTCTTATCTATTACTTCTAAGTAAGTAGAATTTATCAAAAGCCAGAGGCAATACAATAAAAACAGAGAATAGAACAAATCGAATTGTAATTGGGGAATCCAGTAGTATTGAAATATTGGTTTCTTTAAATCTAAAACAAGTAGCGAAGAAATTAATAAAATAAAGAAATTTCAAACTCAAAACACAAAATTTCAAAATAGGTATATACTTTCAATTGTTATAATTTAATTTAATAATTATTAAATACACATTTTTCTAACAATTCAAATGAGATTTTAGTATACATAATGAAATTGCAATCTGGCTTTTTTAGTTACTATCTATTAAATCTTGTTTACAGCATCAGATTCATTTAAAGGCTGCCAGTTGATGATAATCAATAATTATTTATTTGTTTTTTTTTTATAAAATTATGTACTTACTTTCATTACATTATATGTGCAATAGACTCAATCTTAACTAAAATCAATCTTTCGGTAACAGTCTAATATTAACATTACAACGCGAACAGTGTGAAATTGCAGCTTCAGAAAATGCGGTGTACATTTATTTCAACGTTCTTGATCTTGGCCATGTTGAGTGTCTGCATTAATGGTTAGTATTTCAGAGTCAGTGATAAGACTTCGTCTCTCTAAATCTCTATCTTTTCCAGCTGGCAGAGTGATCATCAATGGTGTCTGTATGAACTGCAATAGACCTAATCTGGACAGATCAACGACACATGTGCCAACAACTCGACATGGCTATGGTGGACGATCTTATGGTAGCCAGACTACGGTCCAGCCCAGACAAACATATAGACAACCTGCTCGAAATGATGATGATTGGAGCATGGATGGCTGGAATCTCTACCAGACCGCAGATGGACGACAGCAAATATCCGGTGGACAAGGATACAGATGGTAAAGGATAGAAATAAAAGCAGTTCTACGCCAAGAAATAATAATCAAAATACAGACACATCTTGAAAACTAAACAAGTGTAGGCTAATAAAGTGTTTCACTCTGTTTAAATTGTTGTTGACTTAATATTGATATGGGTTAAACCGGTTTCGCTAGCATTTTCAGGTTGACAGTATGATGAGTATTAGGTGGCATGTCATTGGAAACTGTTGCTGATAAGACACAACTGGCTGTTTATATAATCAAAATATTATTGCCAACAATGTGATAGAGAATCTACACTGTCTTTACTTTTTGCAATAGTTATGGGCTTAAAAAAATTAAAACTAAAATAAATATTGCTGTGACTGAGAACACTGCTGAAAGAGTATGACTACTTGATTTCTGTTATTTCTGTTAAGGGGTTAGTATACAAATTATGAGTAATAGATGGCTTATACTCGAAAATTATAAAATTTTTTAAGTGTACCAAATTTAAATGAAGAATCAATTTGGGGTCCAAATCATGAAGATAATGATATTCCGCATGAAAATCGGTTGAGTTTTAACAAAGTTATGAGAGAGCAAAGTTTTTGAAAAAATGTTAAGGGGAAAATTGGAAAATTGGATCTTAGATGGCTTAGAATCGAAAATATATGAAATTTTCTAGATGATAAAAATTTGAATGCAGAACCAATTTGGGGGCTAAATCATGAAGATAATGATATTCCGCTTGAAAATCGGTTGAGTTTTGAAAAAGTTATGAGAGATCAAATTTTTTGAAAAAATGTTAAGGGGTTAGTATGGAAAATTGGATCTTAGATGGCTTAGAATCGAAAATATATGAAATTTTCTAGACGATAAACATTTGAATGCAGAATCAATTTGGGGGCCAAATCATGAAGATAATGACATTCCGTTTAAAAATCGGTTGAGTTTTAAAAAAGTTATGAAAGATCAAAGTTTTTGAAAAAATGTCAAGGGGTTAGTATGGAAAATTGGATCTTAGATGGCTTAGAATCGAAAATATATGAAATTTTCTAGATGATAAAAATTTGAATGCAGAATCAATTTGGGGGCCAAATCATGAAGATAATGACATTCTGATTAAAAATCGGTTGAGTTTTAAAAAAGTTATGAAAGATCAAAGTTTTTGAAAAAATGTCAAGGGGTTAGTATGGAAAATTGGATCTTAGATGGCTTAGAATCGAAAATATATGAAATTTTCTAGATGATAAAAATTTGAATGCAGAATCAATTTGGGGGCCAAATCATAAAGATAATGATATTCCACATGAAAATCGGTTGAGTTTTAACAAAGTTATGAGGGATCAAAGTTTTTGAAAAATTTTATTAAAAATATGGCTTACTTCGAAAAATGTTAAATTTTATAGGTGAACATAATTAAAATGTAGAATTGAAGTCGCATTTAATTAGTAATAAATAATGTACGTTTAAAGTAAAGTACTACATAGTTCCATTAATTTATTCTATAAACTGACTAACTGAAAAGCAATGTAAAACGCGTCACACACAAACCCAAGTTGACTTGTTTGTGATAATAAAATCGGTGGGATTCACTTCTAAACTGGTGGGCAAATCCCCATAGTAGTTTCTGTTGTCAGCATTATAACCTGGCTGGCCTTTGGCTATATTGCCATTACAAGTTGAGCTATAAAAAGTGCTGAACAGTTTGTAAACTTATTCAGTAGTTATTCAGTTAACATGAAGTGGTTGTCGTTGTCTCTTTTGCTGCTGCTGGCATTGCTGGCAATTATGGAAGCTGCACCAGCTGGTAATTAAATTAAATGAGAATTTTCAATATTAGTATGCTATATTAACTTAAATAAATGCAGGTCAAATACGCATACGTTCGTCTTCTACGACACGAGTTCGTGTGAGAAATGGAAATATCAAATGGAATGGTGATTGTCATAATTGTGACATACGCACCACCAAAAACACCGCTCAAGTGACCAGCACTAGACGCAAGGAGACTGTTCGACGATTCTAGTTGTATATTTGTTGCAAAATAATTCTAAATATATAGTTGTAATATTTATTAATGCCAAAAATTGTGTGTTCGTTTTATTTCATAATTTTGACATTGTTATAAATCACTCAAGCTTGCCACATAATTGCCGTGGGGCACAAGGCACAGCATTTTATGGTTCATTGCTAAAATATTTTACGGTGCGTGCATAAAAATTGCCATCATATTTGAGCTGCGGTACACTGATAAAAAAATGTTCTTAAATCAAGATTTTGGTCTCAAAACTGAGATTTTTGGTCTAAAAATGCGTCGAGAACATAAAATTCTTAAATTAAGAGAACAAATCTTGATTTTAGGAATATTTTATTTAAGACAAAGTTCTTATTTTTAGAATAAATGTTTTTAAAATAAAAATCAAAAAAATGAAAGAAAAAAAATTTATTTTGTATATTTATTATTTTTTTTTTGTTATTTTGATATATTTACATTTTATTTTGTTTTAGTAATTTTAGGATTCGAACCGCCGAAATAATACATATTAACACTCTTCTAATAATGTAAGATTTTTATTCTTATATTAAGATTTTAAGATTTTTCAGATTAGTAGCTTGGTCTTAAAATAATCCTATTTTAAGAAAAAAATATTTAAGGTGAAAGTTCTTGATTTTAGAAGTTGCTCTTTTTTCCAGTGTTGTGCAACCCTTTTGCCAACGCTCTTACACGTGTTTCTTCTCTACAAATTTTTATGTCGTTTCCGTTGTCCTCAGCCATAAAAGCCGTCATTTCCTTTAGCAGCTTTTCTTCTTTTGCTTGGCACGTTTTCCTTTTTTATTGCCAAAAGAAAAGAAAAAAAAAACCAAACGAAACCGCTGTGCGCCTGTAAATGACTCCCCAGGCACCTTTATATTGACTCGTAAAATTGCGACATTTAGAGCAACCCTCGCTGAGCAGCCACAACAACAACAACCCTCGCCTCGACACCCTCTTGATCCACCCGCACTTCCGGCCATTTGTCTTTTGTGTTGTTGCCTGCTTTTCGGCACGGCGACGAATTTCTTAGCGTTTTAAATTTGATTTTTATTTCCCTGTCAGTTGTAGCCAGCCACGATTTTTATGGTCGAACCGACCGTCAACTTTTGTGAATTCTAATTTATTTGTATACCCTAGCTAGAGAATATTTGGATTTAGGCAGGTTTTTCGAGTGGAAGTTTCAAGCTGTGTTTCTAGGTGAACGTTATAGGACTTTACCAGAATTGTTTATAGTTTCGGCAGGTAAAGCTAAGGAGAAGGAGAAGAAATAGTGCTGCCTACTTATGTGGGCAAAAATAGTGTTGCCTACTTATAGGGGCAAAAATAATGTTGCCTACTTATATGGGCAAAATTTGTGTTGCCTACTTATTTGGGCAAAAAAGTGTTGCCTACTTATATGGGCAAAAAAATAATGTTGCCTATTTATGTGGGCAAAAATAGTGTTGCCTACTTACATAGGCAAAATTAGTGTTGCCTACTTATATGGGCAAAAAAGTGTTGCCTACTTATATGGGCAAAAAGTGTTACCCACTTATGTGGGCAAAAATAGTGTTGCCTACTTTTAAGCGTAAGCTATAAATGCATTTTTATACATTGAGCCCATTGAATGGGCAAAAAAGGGTAAAATGTGTTTGGCAGAATGTATGTAACAGGCAGAAGGGGGCGTGGCAGTGTTCAATCGCTATAAGAATAAGAATGAATGAATCAGCTATCACTGTTAACTTTTTCAGTCAGTTTCCCACTTGACATCATTCCCTTTTATACATTTTGTTTTGTTTGAATTCGCCGAAACTTTATTAATTTGAAATATATACGAGTTGAGTTGAGAGAGACATAAAGGACCTGGCGATATGATTTATTGGACTTTTGAAGAGTACTCAAGCGCTCAACTTAATGGCAAACGTAAACGCGTTTATAATTAATTTCATTTTACTTAACATTGCGCATACGCCACGTTGCACGTTGGTCTTAAAATGAACCCTTGATTCTTTTTCGTTCTCCTCTTTTATTTCATTCATTTCAATCTCATTATTTTTGCACTCATCCTTTTCATTCGTTTGTCTTCTTGCCAGTGAAAGTGGCCAGCAATTTATTTTGCGTTTTTTTTATTTTCCGTAACTGAATTTCAACCCCTTGGTCATTTTTTGTTGTTGATTCTCTTTCAGTACAATTCCTCTAGATGCACAATCGACAGAATGAAAGCGTCTATCAAGCGTATGATATAAATTAATAAATAAATGATGGCATTTTATTGCTGCATATCCAAAAGCAAAATCGCCTTTTTTACACTTTCAACATCCAATTGAAAACGAACAATATATTCATTCTCGTACATTTTTTAAAGCAACATAAAAAATTAAACTATACATACATTATTTAATTTACTTTCTACAGTCTATGACAGCATTAATATATGCACTGAAATAGTATAAAAATGACATCTACAATGCATATGAAAATGTATTTTTAATAGCTTTGTTGTAATTGACTTAAATTTATGAATAATTCCATGTTGTGTCTGGCATTTGATTTATGCATTTACTAAATTTAGTATTACATACTTCTAAAAGCAACGTGTCTGTCATTTACACCTATTGCATATAATTAATTATTTGAAAAACACATATTTAAAATTATTTTCCAGCTTAAACTGGATGCATCAAAATCGAGTCTTGGTCGAAAATGATTAAATTTTTTAAATGTACAAAGTTTAAATGCAGAATGAATTAAGAGTTCAAATCATGATCAAAATGACATTCCAATTGAAAATCGGATTATTTTTGATGAAGTTATGCGAGGTCAACGATTTTAAAAAAATGTCAAGGGGTAAGTATAGAAAATTTGATATTTTTTCGATTTTGATCAAATTTTCTGGAAAAAAAAAATTAAAAGGAGAAACAATTTAGGAGCCGAAACAAGGACAAAAAGACATTCCGGTGGAAAACCGGCAATTTTTGGGGGAGGTAGGGGGGACAAAGTTTTTAAAAAAAAGGGGGGGGGGGGGGATAAAAAATTTTTTTTTTTTTCGTTTTTGTAAAATTTTTTTGGGGGGAAAAAAATTAAAGAGGAGCAAATAGGGGACAAAAACAAAAAAAAAAAACAATCCCCCTGGAAAACCCGCCCTTTTTTGTGGGGTGGTGGGAGGATATAATTTTTTGGAAAAAAAAAAGGGGGGGGGTGAGAAAAAATAATTTTTTTTTGTTTTTTTAATTATTTTTTAGATAAAAAATAAAATGCAGAATGAAAATGAAGCCACAGCATGAAAAAAAAACAATCCCCTGAAGACATCAATTTTTATTGATGAAGGAAGGAGAAAAGGTTTTAAAAAAAAAAAGGGGGAAGGGAGGAAATTTCGATATTTTTTCGATTTTGATCAAATTTTCTAGATGATAAAAATTTGAATGCAGATTCAATTAAGAGTTCAAATCATAATCTAAAATGACATTCCGCTTAAAAATCGGTTGAGTTTTGATAAAGTTATGAGAGATGGAAGTTAAAAACGATTCGGTTTTCAGTTCTTGAAAAAGAATTTACTTTGGCAAAATTATTCCCTGACTTGTATTTTTGAACTTATTACTGTGAAAATCGCAATAAATGTCGAGTCGAATAACACTTTAACTGCCAAAAGTTAAAGCAATTCAAGGCAATCAATCAAATATAGTTGAACGCTTTAATGTGTTTCTAAAAGCACAGACTGTGTTTTATAGTGTTTTATTATGTACTTGAACTGTACTCATATTCAATGAAGCCCAGCTTCACTTCAAATGCCAGACATACAGAAATCCCTCTTTTTTTTATGCCCCTGTCGAGGACGAGACCGAGGACAGGTTGATAGGTTGTTTTACTGCGGGTAGACAGAGGAATTAAGGTAGGAGAAGCCTGTGGCAATCGGAAATCTAGCTTCAATGGCAATTCAACCCCGCCCACTGGGAAGGTGCAGAGTATGCGGCTTACCTGTGGACTGATTTCATTTTCGTAATTACCTCAACGATGGCCAGGACTCGGCCTCTTGGCCAATGCCACACAGCTGCTGCTCCTGTTGATGGTCAGGTCTGCCGATGTCTGCAGGTGTCTGCAGGTGCCTGAGTTGTGGCTTAACGAGTTGATTAAATGCAGTAATTGATGGAATTGCGTATGAGCTTTAAAGGTGTAAATCGCTGACATTGGAGAGGGGGAAATAAACATGTCATTGTCCTTAGATGACTGCACTTGGGGAATTTGGGTATATATAGACAATCGACGATCGTTCTCGTTTGGACAGTGGGCATCAATCAAATAAGCACACGAAATGCACACGTTTCATTTATAAATATTTGCGGCAAGGGTCGCACGACTTCACAAAAGGCATCAAATGACGAGGAACAGATAAAGTGAGAGGGAGAGAGGGGAAAAGAGGAAATAGAGGGAGAAAGAGGCAGAAAGAGCGACGAGTTCATTTTGAGGGCTACACTGAAAAAAAGACCAACTTCTAAAATCAAGAACATTCTTCTTAAAAACTTTTATTCTTAAAATAGGATAATTTAAGGACTAAAAAAAACTATAAATATATAAATAATAATTTTTTTTGTATAAAAAAATTAAAAAAAAAATTAAAAGCTTAAAAAAAAATATTTATTTTTTATTTTTTTATTTAAAAATTTAAAAAAATAAATATAATTTAAATTTAAAAATAAATTTTTTTTTTATTTTTTTATATAAAAATTAAAAAAAAAATTATAAATTTAAAAAATAAATATATAAAAAAATAAAAAAAAATTATAAATTTAAAAAAAAATTATTTTTTTATTTTTTTTAAATTTAATTTTAAGAACATTTACTCTTAAAATAATAAGAACATGTTCTAATTTAAAATGTACTTAAAATCAAGATGTGTTCGCTTAGTTTAGGAATTTTATGTTACCGACGCATTTTTTAGACCAAAAATCTTAGGTCTGAGGGCAAAATCTTGATTTTAGAACATTTTTTTGATCAGTGTACAGCCAAAAGGCAGAAATAAAAAATGATTTAAAATTTGAAAGGATTATGGGACGAGCAGCAACGAAGCGCGTTAATGTTGATGCCGCCGCGGGCAAAGAGCGGCCAACAACACAAAAGAAGGCACAGAGTTGGAAGGTGGAAGGTGAAGGGAGGAAGAGCAGAAGGGGAAAGCGGGGCTTTGGGACAGACATGAGATCCGGCTGGATTGCCTGCCTCACAGCCTGCCTGCCTGCTTGGTTGCTTGGTGTCGCTGTCAGTCAAACAAAACTGTGCAAAAATCAACGAGGCAACTCGAAACAAAACCCAAACTGAAAGCTTATGCCACGCAGCAACACTATACTACGTGAGTGTGAAGGGGAGTGAATGGCACAGGAGAGAGGGGAACAAAGTGTAGAGGGGAAAGAGGACAACGTTGTTGATGGTCAACAATATAATTTGAACAGGAATGAAAAATAAACGCGGCAAAACTGGGCGGGCAATGGAATCTGCAGGTTCTGTTTTCTGCCGTCTGTGTGTGTGTATGTGTGTGTGTGTGTGTGTGTGTGTGTGTGTGTGTGTGTGTGTGTGTGTTTGTTTTTGTACCCTTGCTTAAAAAATAAGTAAAAGAGTATATTGTGCTCGTTAGAATGTATGTAACAGGAAGAAGGAGGCGTGGTAGAGCCCATAAAGTATATATATTCTTGATCAGCATGAACAGTCGAGTCGATATAGGCATGTCCGTCGTCCATCCGTGTGAGTGTCTAGATCTCAGAGACTATAAGAGATAGAGCAATCAAATTTAACACACAGACTTAAATTTAAAGCCACGCCTCCTTCGCCATCCGCAATTAATTCGGTTTTTTTGGCAATTTACATTATCTATTAATATTATCTATTAGCTCACTTAACCGCAGCTAGATCGGAGAAGTTTTACGGCAGTAATAGCTAACCAAAGTAATTAATTTACAATGCAATAAAAGCACCCAAAAGTATGCTATAGTTTTCATTACATCATTTTCTATAAAGTAGTTTTATATATGTTAAAATAAGTAACGGGTATTCTATGGGTGGGACCTCGATTATAGCCTCTTCGACTTGTTTCCACGACACACATACACAAAAACTAACTGAATAAAAAATAACGTACAACTTTTGTATAAATCACATCAAATATGTGAACAAAGTGTTTCCTCAGTTGTCGCCGTCGTTATGAGACGAAAACGGCAACTGAATCAGTTTGTACCAGAAATCAGTTGGTATTACGGTAATATTTTTCAACAACAGTGGTGCAAATTACATTAATCTAGATATTTATACAAATCATTAAACTTAAATAAATCTTCAATTCTGGCTACTGTAATAATTGTTTTTTTATATTGTCCTTTTAATCAAGTTAAAAACTAATAATTATTGAAAATTTCTTAAGGAATAATTTTTATATAAACGTTTGTTTATTAGCTTAAATTTTGTTCTCCCTATTTTTGTTGTATTATATAAAGTTTTACCAAAGAACGAAAATCAAAATATTATTGTAAACTAATAAACTTATAATAGTACATTTTTTTTAATTTTTACTTTTTTTTCTGTAGATAACCCTTCTGTTGATTTTTACAAGTTCGACAGCCTTCGGCATTTGATTGAGGCCATCTTCACATATAAGTATTTTGAATAAGAAATTAACTTAAGTGTTTTTTGATCTGTTAATTTTTGTAGCAGATTTGGATTTTTGATTTTTAGTCTTACTTGGGTGGTTGTTGCGTTCGCTATGTGGTTTTTTATGAGACACTTCTTTGGATTGTTGTTGAGTTCTTTGATAATTGAAGCTTGTGACTCGTGTTTTCTCGTTGATTATCTGTTCTCTGGAGAGCTCTGGACAACCTTATATTTTAATTGTTTTTTTTTATATTGTCCTTTTAATCAAGTTGAAAACTAATAATTATTGAAAATTTCTTAATGAAATATTTTTATATAAATGCTCATTTATTAGCTTAAATTTTGTTCTCCCTATTTTTGTTGTATTATATAAAGTTTTATCAAAGAACGAAAATCAAAATATTAATGTAAACTAATAAACTTATAATAGTACATTTTTTTTAATTTTTACAAGTATTTATAATAACTGTAGAATAACCCTTCTGTTGATTTATTACACAGTTACGACAGCCTTCCGGCATATATAGATTGAGGCCATCCTTCACATAATAAAGTCCAAAACCTGTTTACGACATAAAAGAAAAACTCTGTATAAATTTTTGTATACTAGATTAATGCAGAATTATTTCAGAAATGTAGATAATATATATATGTTATGGTCTTACAGTTAGGATGGTATGTTGCAGCATTCACAGCAATCATCAGTGCGATTATTAATATACACAATGAGAACCACTTCATTCTTATTGGAAATATGTTGATAAACTGAGTTACTTTGAAAAGAATTCGAAAGTTTAAATAGATTGAAACATCGTGTTTTCCAGTACAGTTGATTATACTGTTATCAGTTACATGGAAGAAGCTCATGGACAAACCTATATATGTTTATTTATACTGTGTGATTTCCTGACATGAAAAGATTTTCCAAGTATATTTATTGATAATCGGTATTTTTCCAATACAAATAATTTATTTGAAGTACTTTTATTTTATATCGTTTAATTTATTTATGCTTTAGAATATGACAATTTGTTTTTTTAATTATATTGTTAGCTAAAATACTGTTTGATATAACTTATAACTAATTATATAAACGAAATTTCAATGTCTCGGCATTTTAACTTTTATATAGCCATCGTATTGTGTAATTTCGCAGTTACGACAATGGTCCATTTCAAGATCATCAAAATCATTCACAATAAAAGTTATATGACCTGTAATAGACATAAAAGTATAATAATACAGCGAACTGTTAAAAATATATATAAAAAAACTTACACCTAGTTAGTATCACTTTAACTGGAGCAGCAGTTACAACACTCGTCAATGTGATTAGCAATAAACACAATGAGAACCACTTCATTCTGATTGAGGTATATTGATTAACTGAATACCTCTTAAAGGATTTCGTCAGCTTAAATAGTTAGAAGCATCGATTCTTTCGCTGCATTTGAAGATACTCTTATCAGTTACATGGAAGATGCTCTTAAGTCTGGGACTTGCCCGCAAATGAACTGATGCATCTCAACAATACAAATACGCATATTAATTCTTTGTTTTCCAAGTATATGTATTTACTGATAATCGGTCATTTTCCCAGCATTCAACTTAATCATCTTTATTACAGATGCTACAAGTTACTAAAAATTCCAAAGAATATGGATTTTTACCTATTGATAACGTGGCATGAATATGTTTCTCAAAAATATGCCAATTATAGATATTTTGACATTACTATCACCCAAATTTCAAACTGCCATAACTTTATCAAACCTTAACCGATTTACATGCGGAATATCAATTTTTTCATTATTTGTCCTATGTTTTTACTCTGCATCAAAATTGGAAAATTGATTTTTTCTTCCAACACTGCCTACTGCCCTAACGGCAGTAATGACCGTTTAAAGTTGCTGAAAAAATTAAAGCCCCTAAAAGTATGCAACGGCTAAAATAATTGCTTCGAAAAATTATATTTATAATAATTATTTTCATTTAAGTATATTAGGTAAATAATTAAAATTTAATAATTATTTTCGCTTCGGGTTTTAAAGCATCGTGAACTGGATTATGAACCCAACCCCTGAAATTATTTACCCTGCGAACCCGAACCTGAAACAAACCACTTTCCATTAATAAAATTTTTGTGGTTTGCAGCCTTAAAAATAATACAGAGTTTTAATTATGTTCGAACATTATTTTTAATTATTTGAAATGAATTATAAATCAAATTTCTGAAATGTTATTTAAAATGAAAACTATTTCAAATATCATAATTTTAATAAAAGATTATTTGAAATTAATAATAAATCAAATTTCTGAAATGTTATTTGAAATGAAAACTATTCCAAATATCATAATAAAATAAATGTAAAAGTAGACCCAAAATGCCCACTGTGCAGCGTCTTCCTGACAATTACAAATACTTGATGTATATTTCGTTCAGTCGTGCTGTTTGAAACTGTCCAATTTGTGCAGTAAGATGAATGCTCTATATACATATATATATATATATATATATCTGTATATATTTTATGTAAGTATAAAACTGTGTGCTGGAGATTTGCCGTTGTGTCTGTGACTGTGGAACAGCTGCCAAAACTCAATTTATTATTGGACGCCGCAGGGCCACTGGTCGACATGACTTTCCCCCTTGGAAAATCCCCCAGTTTGACAACCCTCTTTTAACAGATTTCTATAGCTTTTGGTTTTGGTTTTCGCCTTGTGGTTATTTGTTTTTTCTTTTTTCTTTTGGGCACCCCCCTTGTCCAATTTTGGCTTCATGCTGACTGTTGAAAATTGAAAATCATAATCGCATCAACTTTGGCAGCAGCAGCATCAACTTTTCTGAGCCGTGTGGCAAAAGTTTGTGTCTTGGTCGAGTGCCTCAAAGTAGGCAAAGAAATAATGCTGTAGACGTTTTGAAGAGCTAGTAGAGATAATTTTCAGTAGATTAGTTACGTTACAAAGACAGAGATCGGTATAACCATATGTGTATGTGATAAAAAGAATTTGTATGAGAGTCATCTTTTTTTGAATACAAGTATAATAATTATTTTTTTATCTTTTTTTTGTATGTAAATCATCACATGCAATCGTTTATTAAAATGGTATTTTAATTATGTTATGTATTAATAAATTTTCAAGTTTATTTTTGTACGATAACGTTTTCAACTTGACTGTTTTAATATACGTACTTCTTAATATAATACACGTTACGCTATTAATAAAAATAATTATCATTCTCGCAGTCTTTGTTCAATACTCAAGAGAATTTAATGATAAGCCGTACTTTTTTTATATAAAGATGTGTACCAAAAACGTATACCTAAGATAGACCTTTATACTATATGTATTCATGTAATTGCAATGCTATTTAAAACTTTGTCATTTGAGGTTGATTCTCAGTGCGATTTTGCGACTTCTTTTGCAATGTACAGAATAATTATATTAATCTTGACACTGAGTCTGTCCTTAGCTGATGAGAATGGTAAAGTTGCGAATTTTTCAAATACATAATATAAATTTTTAAATCTAAAATATAATTGCTGTGAATATGAATATAAAGTGTTGCAAGGAATTCAAGAACTGACCTCACAGGATTGTGGCAGATTTGATGATGATTTAAGGCTCTCAACTGGAGAAGTTGAATTAATGTCAAGGCCCTGGTTGGCTCTGCTTAAATTTCGAAATAGATATGACTACGATGAATTCTCATGTGGCGGTACTCTTATAAACAAACGTAAGTAAATAATACAATTATAGTGGATAAATAACATATTTTTCATAAAATATTTGTATATACCTATAGGATATATACTAACCGCAGCTAATTGCTTTGAGGACCAAGAATTGTAAGTATATAAAATATGATGAAAAATTTTATATATAAAATTAATTTATACTGCCAAAGGTTATCAGTGCGTTTGGGAGAACATAACATTACTTCGGAAAGAGATTGCTCTTTCAAAATGGGACGAGAAATATGCGCACCGCCAGTTGAGAATTTTGAGTTTGATCGGGTTTATCTACACGAACAGTACTCAGATTTATCTTTTCACAATGATATTGCACTGGTGAAGCTCAAAAACGACGTGGAATTCAAAGGTTAGATCAATGCTAATTTATTTAATTTTTAAAAATATATCAATATATTATATTATATCAATTTATATTTAAAAATTATATTATTTTATTTTTTCAGCACATATAAAGCCAATTTGTTTGCCGGTAAACGAGACTCTTCAGCAAAATGTGGAAACAATGTCGAAATTCCGTATAACTGGCTGGGGAAGACCGGAATTGGCATTCACGCCTCACGTTCCCGTAGAATCAGTTCTTAACAGTATGAGTCGTGAAAAGTGCCAAGAATCCTATGCAAAGGATATATTGGACACTCATATATGCGCTGCTCACCGCGTGGATACCTGTAATGGTGATCCAGGTGGTCCATTGACCTCAGTGGATACATTTAATGGAACACAACGCTTCGTACAATTTGGAATTCATAGTACTGGATCATGGAAATGCGGTGCTGGCGATCCAGGTGTCTATACTAATGTTGGTAGCTACATTCCCTGGATTGCCAATATTATAGCCAGAAAATAGATTGACTCCATCTATTAATTTTCATGCAAGCTTATCCTAAGAAATAGTCCGAGAAATCCTAAATTCATGCAACTTTATATAAATCTTCAAATACGCCTGTTCATTTCTTAAAAAATTCTTTTCAATTTACAAGTTTCTTAAAACATAATGATGTAAACCGTTTCTGTTAATTTCAATTACAAAAAAAAATATTTTAAAAATATAAAAACTTTGCGTTTGTAATAAAAAACAATTGGGTAAGGCTATTTTCAAGATCACGTTACTTATTTTATTCTTTATAAAAGTACTGTTAAGAAATTACTAACTTATAAAATGTTTGAGAAAACATTTATTTTATATTGAACAAACTCAATTTTAGAAAAAGTAAAAAAAGCTCAGGTGTCTAAAAACTAATAATTGGCATAAAAGTTGTTGCCACTTTCTATAAAGGTAAAAATTTTAAAGTTTATTTCTGATCGTATATTCGATATTTTTATCGCATAAACTATCGGATAAAAATATCGGATAAAACTATCAGATGAAACTATCGGATAAAAATATCGGATGAAACTATCGTATAAAATTATCGGATAAAACTATCGAATAAAATTATCGGATAGAGAAATCGGAAAAGCAATCGAAAAAACAAATTTCCAAAGTTTTCTATTTATTTTTAATTTTCAAAAAAATTATTTTCAATGCTAATTTAAATGGGTTCCATTGGCATTACTTAACCAAAAATGTACAATTTATTGTCAATTATATAATATCATGAAATTTCATAAGCACTATTTTGTTTTATTGCTAATAAAAAAGCAATGATAATGCTTATGGACACAACTCTGATATTTGATCAACTTTGCAGAATGAAAAAATAAAAATGCTAAGCAGCTGAGAGCTTTAATGCTGCAATTTTCAGGCCAAAAGCAGCACACTCCATTGTTCTACCAAAGTCCGAATATGTATTATTCTCATTGGCGCAAAACCACAAAATATAGTAAGTACTTGTACGAATTGGAGTTTGAGTATGCTGAGAAACCGCAGCCAGTAGATATTTATACAGTGTGCATGTGGCAAGTTCGCATAGAACAATGCATGCAACATCAACAGAAACGGGCAAGTAAAAGAAAAAAGTTTTTTATTTTTTTTGGTTTTCTTTTTTTTTTTTGACGTTAACTAGTTGGACTGCCTGTCGGCCTTTAAAGTTGCCAAGTTATTTGCCAGCAATCAGAATCAGTGCAGGCCAACAACTTGCCACAAGCTGCCAGTTGCACATATATTAAGTGGCTCGTCTCCATCTATGCGTAGGTTGCACTCACTGGAAATCTGAAAATCTGGATTGGCTGCTTTTGGCTCGAATTAGCGTTGGCAACATGATGTGGCAAGTTGTGTGTGCCTCTTGCTGCGGTTTCAGCTGCGTAATTGTTGATTTTATGCGTAGAGCTGCAACCATTAAGTCCTCTGCAACATGCGGCTACCGTTGTCAGCGTGAAATGCGTCAAATTACCGCATGGCTGAGTGGAAACACAACCAAGGCCAAGACCAAGACCACGACTAAGACCAAGACCAAGAACGCAACACGGACAGCAATTAAGTGCAACCAGAAACAGTTTCAGCATCCAAACCAAAGCCAACTGATGCATCCCTGTCCAACATCACTAATGAATGTCAATGTCAAGTGTCGCTGCAATTGAAATTGCAATTCCTTACCAATTGACTTTAACAATAATGATATAATGCACCAACTATAATCTTCTTTTCTCCCAGAAATATACAGAAAAAGCATTTACCGAATGTTGAATTCGAACATTCAACTTAATAAGCTGTAGTAATATTGTATTTAACATATCATAGAATTTAATCAAGTTATGCAACACTGATAACTTAATTAATTCTGCATTTAAATTTTTTAACATCTAAAAAAATTTGATATTTCTTAAATTCTAAGTGATCCGATTTTCCATACATACCCCTTAACATTTTTTCAAAAACTTTGATCTCTCATAACTTCATCAAAAATGAACCGATTTTCAAGCGGAATATCATTTTGTTTATGATTTGGTCTCTAAATTGATTCTGCATTTAAATTTTTAACATTTTGAAAATTTGATATATTTTCGATTCCAAGCCAATTTTTCATACTTACCACTTAACATTTTTTCAAAAACTTTGATCTCTCATAACTTCATCAAAAATGAACCGATTTTCAAGCGGAATGTCATTTTGTTCATAATTTGGTCTTTAAATTGATTCTGCATTTAAATTTTTAACATTTTGAAAATTTGATATATTTTCGATTTTAAGCCAATTTTTCATACTTACCCCTTGACATTTTTTCAAAAACTTTGATCTCTCATAACTTCATCAAAAATGAACCGATTTTCAAGCGGAATGTCATTTTGTTCATAATTTGGTCTTTAAATTGATTCTGCATTTAAATTTTCTAACATTTTGAAAATTTGATATATTTTCGATTTTAAGCCAATTTTTCATACTTACCCCTTAACATTTTTTCAAAAACTTTGATCTCTCATAACTTCATCAAAAATTATCCGATTTTTAAGCGAAATGTCATTTTGTTCATGATTTGGTCTTTAAATGGATTCTGCATTTAAATTTGTAACATTTAGAAAATTTGATAATTTTTTGATTGTAAGCCATACTCTACTAAAACTGCAGTTAAGTAAATTTCTTTACCTGAAAATATTCGACTAAAGTATCTTAAAGTGTCGAAGCATTGAAAAGCTTTAACAATTTCACCTTACATTTAATTTTGAAAAGCTCCTAAAAGTATGCTATACAAATAGCTGCAATATGAAATTTTAATAAAATCTTATGTAAAGATTCTTACAAATAACTGGCAGTTTAATAATGGAGATATAATAAAACAAAAAATGTCATAAAGTGTGGATTGAAGTAATTAAATAAAGTAGAAAATATGTTGAGAATTGTGTGAAAGCGTGCACAAATGATGAAATTAATTTTGAATAATTAGCAGCTGGGCGGGACAAAACAAAACCTGTGAACTGAACTCTTAATATAATGAACGACCCTTTGCATGGATAAATGCCACAAACAACAACAAAAACAATAACAACGACAACGAGAACGAGAATAACGACAACAAACAAAAAAGGAGGCGAGGGAACAACGCGAAGCGGCGACATCATAATAAAATTAACATTAAAGTGGCAAGGCAAAAGGGATCATAAAAATGAAATCAACGTATTAACTACATGGCAGACAGCATAGCGCACACACACAGATACACACACACACCAACACACACATAGTCATACTCATAACAAGCTCACGCCATATCCTCATCCAGCAGCTGGGCAGATAAAACGCAACGAAATAAAATCAATTCAAATAAAAGCATAAATACGACCACAGGAAATGAAAATGACGATGACTCCGTTATTCCTCTCTCTCTCTCACGCACTCTGCTCTTCCGCTCTTTTGCCCTGTCAGCTCTCCTCTCTCAGCACGCACATACACATGCATATATACAGCGCCCAAAGGCAGCGTCCCCTTAGGTTTGGGCCCCAAGCTGACTGTAACTGTTGTGTGGTGTGTATGAAGTGTGGGGAGCTGCGAAGGTGGGGTGGTGAGAAGGTGGGTAAACATGTAAGCGCGCATTTTACGGCACAAGCATTTTCGCTTAATAAAATGTTAAGTGGGGGAGAAAAAAGGGCGGCAGACAAAAAGCGACAGCGCCACTGTAAAGTTGAATTGACATAGGAAGAGAGGAGAGGAGAGAGAGAGAGAGAGAGAGGGAGTTTGGGTGTAGCAAAGGACTTGCAGAGCAGGGCGACAGACTGACAAAGCGACTAACTGACAGGCAAACAGACAGAGAGACGGACAAACAGACAGACGGACAGAAAGACAGATAGATAGAAAGACAGCCAGTGAAGCAGTGGGGCAGGCAGAGTCGTAAAATTATATTTACAACACAAACAAAGCTGTCGACAAGGCAGCAACGGCAGCAGCAACAGCAGCGCCAGCAGCAGCAACAACAACAACGCACAGTGGGACCTCATGCTGAAAAGTGCAGCAAAAATAAATTTTTTAAAGAGAAGAATTCGATTTAATTTATTTATTTATTTATTTGCTTGAGATCGACAAAGACAATCGCAAGAGAGTAAATATAAATAAATTAAGCTTAAATATAATAATAAAAAAAATAAAAAAGAAAAGTTAACAATTAAATAACCATATATTTAAATTTAATTGAAAATTGAAAAGATAAAATAAATGTAAGCTAAAGTTAATTTGCAATTAATTTGATCGATACTTAAACTAGTGTTAAATTTTAACATATTTAATTAATTACTTGAATATATTCAATAAGCGAAATAGATTTTTCAAAATTATTGCGAAGCAAAATGGGAAAAACTTCCACTGTGCGACGACGACGACAAGAAGAACGAAGCTGAGCACAATGATAAGCATGAAGCGGATGAGACAGACACACAAACACACTCACACAAACAGACACACACACACACACACGAACAGACATATAGAGGCAGAGAGACAAACTCTCACACAGTGTTCGTGTCGCAAAAAACTTGAAGCGACTGCAAAAAGGGCGCCGTGTGCTTTGTTGAACGTCAGGCGAGAGATGAGACCGAGCCACCGAGCAATTTCCCGCACTCAAAAAATAACAATGGCGCGTTGAAAATATCCGCTTCCGTTCTGAAAGCTACCAAAAGCAGCAACAACAAAGAAGAAAAAAATAAAATGAAGACAAAATAAGCGAGTGAGCCAGTAAGTGAGTGAGTGGGTGAGTGAGTGGGTGAGTGAGTGAGTGAGTGAGTCAGTCACACAGTGTGTAAGTGAGAGTGAGAGAGAGAGAGCGAGTGAGACGCAGCTGCGACTTTAACTGTTGTTCGCCGTTGCCTGCTTTTGGGGATGCGCTGAGCAGAGCAAAACGTCAGAACGTGGCGACGGCAACGTCACACTCCAAAAAATTTAATTCAATTTGAGCACAATGAAATCATATTTTGCAACAAAATGTACAAAATTCAGTTTTATTCGGGGCCATGGGAGCTGACAACTTGAAAATGCTTTTTCAACGTTCGTCTGTCTCTATACAAATATACAAATACATATATATATTTGTATTTGTATGTACATTTGTATCTGTAGAGATACGTATCTATAACTACGACAGTTGGCAATTTCATTTCTATTAGCTTTAGCTGGACGCTCAAAATGTGCTGCAGGTATGAGCTGAAAGCAGCCAAAAAGAAAGAGAGCGAGAATGAGTGAAAGGGGGAGGGGTAAAGAGGAGTGAGTGAGGGTGAGTGAAGAGGGGAGGTGTGAAGGGGAGGACAATATGTTGGCATAAATATTTATACGCTTGAAGCAACGCGGCGTCACACAAACACGAAAGCAGTCGACAAGTTAAAGCACAAATATGCAAAGCGCTTACTACGTATGTGTGTGTGTGTGTGCGTGACTTTGGTTTATTTGTATACATGTGTATGTACACATATGACCATTTAAATAGATATACAAATTAATTATTTTGTATTCTAAATTAAAATTTATTTAAAAGTAATAGAGTATTAAGTAAAAATGTTTTCAATTTATTTTAAATGCTTTAAATATTATGTCTAATTATTTTAATCTAACTTCTTTTTTAATATTTTAAGTTATAATTTAAATTTGTTTATCAGCTTTAAAATTCAATCGTTCATTTTTTACCTTTCCTAATTTTTTGTTTTTATTTTAGTTTCATTTTATTTTATTATTTTACTTTTTGTGGACGTGAAATAAATAAATACAAAATAAACGAATAAAGAAAAATATCATAACTAACGTTTTAAACGTTTTTCTTAGAAAAATATCATAACTTACATTTTGAACGTTTTTTTCTAGAAAACGATAAGAAGACAAAATTCCAAGAATTTAAAAAATAATTGCATACTTATTTAAATGTCCACATGTGTATGTGTGTGTGTGTGTGTGTGTGTATGTGTATGTGTGTAATGCAAGTGCTTGAAAATCACATTATGCCCGCTAGCAAAGCATTGCCACCAAGTAGACAGTCAAGGATTCACACACACACACACACACTTAACAACTTTGACTGACAGACTGACTGTCCATTTGTCGTTGTTGTATTTACAAATGACAACTTGGACTTGTCATAAGTGCGCTGTTGTTGTTGTAAATGTTGTTGTTGTTGCTGTTGTTACTTTAGATTTAGCTTTAGCGCCTTTTCCCAGCTTTTGGCTCGTTTATTATTCATGCCGTGTGCTCCTTTACACCATTACAAGGACCTTGTGGCTGAGGCTGCGCTCTGTTTAAATGGCGCATAAAATATTAATAGCTTCATTAGCATTCGCACAAATTTCACAAATTTAACGCACATAATTACATAATATTCAAGGGGCAGCTAACTTTCAAGAGGGGTTGACAGAGGGAAGAGGGGTAAAGGGGGTGGGGGTGTGGATAACCAAACGCAACGATATGCAGCATTATCAAGCGACAAAGCGGCTTTTGTATGAATTATATACAATTACAAAACTGGACGCACACACACACACACTAACACACACTCATACATATACACATAAAGCTGCAGGAGCCTTTTTTGGCCAAATTGAGGTCCCTTTTGCAAAGCACTGAGCCGTAAACTGTTGTAGGGGGAGGGGAAGGGGATTGGACTGTGACAGCAACCATTTTGTTGCCTATGAGCTCTCGGATTTGAAATATTGCCAGCACTGAGAATATCTGCTGGTTCTTGTTTTTTTTTTCCTTTTTTTTGGCGTTGTGTGTGCGCAATATAATGAAAAATATTTGAACTTTTGCAAAAAGCGCACAAGGATATCAATTCCCAAAGCATACAAAAAATACACAACTATATAGGGACACACGTACAAGCGTTTATATGTACACTAAGAAAAAAAATCTAGATTTTACGTACATAAATCGGAAATGTTTAAGAAAAAATTATGTCAAAAATCTTAAAATGGGCATTTTTTAGGATACTTTAAATACGTTCTGCAACAGATTAAAAGATAGTTTAAGTACAAAAAAATCTTGAAGTAATGCTAAAATTTCTAGTACACAAAATTCTCTTATTTTAGTTTATTTCCATTAATTATTTTTTTAAGTGTAAAAAAATCGTATTCTAGTATAGTACATATCTTCTAATTTAAGAATTTTAACTCAGCAATCTTAAAATTCAAAAAACAGGAAGGCAAGTACGAAGGTACCTAATTTTAGCAAGGCATATTTTTTTGAGTGTATTCATGCGTTTGTTTGTGTGTGTGCGTAGTCAAATCCAACTAGAATCAGAATCACAGCAATAAAATTGAAAGAGCGTGCACGAATGCCAATAGAAACAACAAGCAGCAAAGACACTCACAAGGGAGTCAAAGAGACAGATGAGCTGGGACAGCGGCAAAGAGAAAGAGCCAGAGTGAGTAAGAGAGTGAGAGAGTGAGAGAGGGGATTGAAGTAGGGAAGCTATTCGGTATATTAGGTTGAAGCACAAACAAGTTTGCTTTTTGCGTTCTTTTTTTTATTTTGCCAAAATGGGGCATAAAAGCAAAAAGGATCGAACTCTTCTCGAGAATGCAAAGCAAGAGGCAAACAGACAGACAAACGTTTATTTGCCTTTTTGCTTCAATGGCAGCAAAGGCAACTTTCCAATACGAATCTCAAATGAGTAACAACAACAACAACGACAACGACAACATCAACGTTAGAGCATGATGACTGATTCGTGTTAAGTAAGTTCAATCCCAAATAATACCTATAGAATGTGTCATCCAATATGTACTAAGCTCAAAAGCACGTGTCCTTTAGCGGCACAGAGAAAGGAAAACAAAATATTACAGTCAAAGTTACACAAAGGTCAAACGGAACATTATGGCTTTATTTTGCGCCTAATAAATCTCATTATGTCATTATGTGCTCGAACGCAACAACAACAACAGCAAACCATAAACAACAAGACGCAGAGGTAACAACAACAACAACGACAACAACTAAAAAGTAGCCGACGCTTCCAAGTTGACGTCGACGTCGCAGTCGCCGTCGCCGTCGCTGTCGGAACGGCAACAACCAAACGGCATGCCAATCAGTAATCAATCCGCACGCACATTGACAACGAGGACGTCGCTAATGCCGTCCCCCTCCCACTCCCCCCTCATGATTCAACATACAAGCAAAAACAATTTGCAAAGGCATAAAATAAAATTTGGTGCTGGTATCGACTATGAAATACCCTGCAATCAGTTAGCTCGAGAGTTGTCAACTAGTATAGATTAAGTTCAATTTCTTATACCATTTCATAACTCTTGTTGGTTAGTATTTGTGAATATCAATGAATATTAATATTTCTGATTGGATTGACAAACCTATTGTTGGCTTATTACATACTCCAACATAATGTTGGCAATAAGAAACTCTTAACAGGAGTGTAGCAGCAATGCTGCCAAGTGAGACCACACGACGTCACTGTAAACAAAATGAAAAGAGATAAACATAGAGCGGCACTGCGCAACATGGCGTCAGCAGCAGCAGCAACACTGACGGTGAGCGTGAGCGAGAACGAGAGCGCTCAGAGAGCGAGCGCACAGCAAAAACGCCGCCATTAAAGAAATTCCTCTCAGAGAGCGCAACGTGTATGTGCATGGGAATGCGTTGGTGTGCGGCATGCGTGTGCAAACGCCGCAGGGTTGTCAGCTTATATACAAAATAAACAAGTAAACAATTAAAATAAATAAAAGATTATACAAAAAAGCATATATAATATATTTAATGAAAAAGAAAAAATGTCAATTATTTTATGTGAGAGTTTTCAAAACTGTGTTGCCTAAACAGTGGCTTGTTTACTTGATTAAAGTGTGTGGCAACCCTAGACTGTGCGCCGCTGTGTTGCCAGCGAGAGCCGCTCAATTTATGCGCTTTTTGTACGCGTTGCTCCTTCGTGGCGGACAGTACGGATGAAACGCTGTCGACGCAAACTAAGCGAACAAATTCTATGAAAAATAACAAAAAATAAAAATAAAATAAAACATTCAACATTATTAGCATAAATTGTGTGCTAAACCAAAAGATTTCCTTGAGCAATTATCCAAAAAAGGTATTAAATCATATTATATGCCTTAATAGTTTATGCAAATAATTAAGTGCTCATGTTGTGTGTATATTTTTGTGTGTGCGTGCATTAAATTATTCAAGCAACAACAACAGCAAAAAGTGTTGAAAAAAAAATAAGAAAAATCGTCTTGCTCTTCTCTTCACCGCCTCGCGCTCTCCCGCTCTCGCTCGTCTGTGTATATACGTCGCGCCGCGTCTTCTGCGCTGTGTGTGTGTGCGTGTGTATGAGTGTTTTAAGCAATTAACCAGCAGCAGTGTAGAAATGCCAAAAACGCATTAAAAATTATTACTCGTTGGCTGTCTGTCATTCACAAGAAATAGCAACAACAGCAGCAACAACAATACACAAGTGCTATTTGCCGCCGCTACTCATAAAACAAATTACCCACTTGGGCTTGACTGTTATGCGTGCGTGCGAGTGCGAGTGAGTGAGTGTATATGTATGTACGTGCTGTATGTGTGAAAAGAGCAGCGTAATCATCATCATCATCAGCAGTCGCTGTCATACAAGCATAGCTCCAACATATGTACTACTATGCACCAATACTCATGTGAACAACAACAACAAAAAAGTAGTGAGCACTCGCCGCAATAGTAGTAAAACGGCCAAAAAGGCAGTGGCAATATGTTGCCACCAACAACAACAACAGCAGCAACAACAACAACAGCGTCGACAACCACAGCAGCCGTATAATACCGGAATAAAATTTCTATACAGCGCGGTCGTCGTCTTCTCTCGTGCGGTGTAGTTCATATGTATGTGTGCGTATCACACTCGCGCTCTCTCACTCTCTTCTCTCGCGCTCTCTTTGAGCTACACTGCATTGAGCGACAGTTTTTTTTTTCGGCTATAACAACAATGTTGTGGAGCAGCAGCGACGCAGCGACGACGACGTTGGCGTTAAGGCAAATGTTTGTATGTTTGTGAATGCGACATACATGCACACATATTTATGAGCATAAATATGTGTGTGTGTGTATCTGTGTGTGAGGTTTTTTATGTTTCGCACAAACATTGCGGTAAAAGAACGCCGACAAACGTTCGTCGCTGGTTGTCGCTTAGTCGCTCTCACTAATTGTGACGTCTGACGCGCGTGCGTCGGTTCGGTTCGTCGGTCTGTCTGTCGGTCGGTCGGTCACTTCGTCGGTCATTTTGTTGTACAACTAAAACTCCCCGTGCATTTTTTACTTTAAGCTCTGCTCATTGCATTTGTATGTGTGTGTGTGTGTGCTCCAAACTCTCACACACACATACACACATCTGCCGCGCGTTCTCTCGCTCGCTCTCACACAAAGTGCCGTTTTTGTTGTATTTGTAGCTGAATCAAAAAAGAAAACAACTAACAGCATAAAAAGTTCATGCAGTGAAAAAAAAACAACCAAGAAAAATTTGCTAGCAGCATATTTGTCAAAAAAGAAAAAGTAATAACAGCTAAAGAAAAAGAAAAAAGTGTTTGTCGTGGCACTCTCTATACACCCTTCTCGCTCTTGCGCTTACATAAATGGAAAATAATAATTCTTGAGATTGGAAACAACAACAACAACAAGCAGGCAAAAAGGAAAGCTCTGCCTACAACAACAGCGACAACAACTCAAATTTGTGGATTTACGTTTCCTGTGTCGTCGGCGTTTCTTTTGTGGATTATTACTACCTACAAATCGCTGCTCACTTGCGGGCTGCGCTCTCACTCACTCTTTGGCTCTCTGTCGCACGGCAGTGCAAGGGTCGTTGCGTGAGCAGGCCAGCAGGCAACGAAATCCTCGTTCGCACCGTGCTGCTCCCCCCCACACACTTACTCACTCAATCCAACTAACTCACTCAACCCAACAACACTCCACTCCACACCACTCCACTCATTCTTCCCTTACAATAAAATCAGCAATAGCAACAACAACAACGGCTGCATGCTGTCGTCTATGAAGCTGGAACGAGCATATCAACAGCAGAAATTGCGATTATTTTGGATTTATAAAAAGGCAAGTAAGCAAACCTAACCAAACACTTTGTACAAACACACATACATACAAACATATGCATAAATTGTACATGTGTATATTTGTTTAATGTGGCATGCTATAAATCCTCTCTTTCACCCCTTCCCCTCAACCTTATGTTTGTGATGTTCATGCTGCTGTCCATTGGTGAGCCAACTTTGTCTGTGTGTGTGCAAGCGAGATAGTTGGCGCTGAAGCTGGAGTGAGTGTGCGAGACGGAGGGAGGAAGGTAGGGGGAATAATTGATTTCCAGTTTGATTAATTGCCGCTTGCTGCTGTTTCGTTTTTTTCTCTCTCTCGTTTCGGTTTTTTGCCTCAAGTTAATGCCAATTAAGGTGTTTCAATTTAAGCCGATTTGTAATTAAATGGGTTTTGTTTGCTGACCCGTCTCCCCCTCCAACTCTCCCCGAGACATGATTAGAAATTGACAGGCGGCTGCGCAGCAATTTGGTAGCAAAAATATGTAGAAAACATGCAAAAAACATGCCAACAAAAGTTGCCAATTTCTGATTTAAATTGACGTTTTGCTGTTTTGATTATAATGATTATTATTGTACGCATTAAATAACGTGGGAAGTAGATTTAAAATACCAAATGAATTATGTGTATTTTATTGCTGTCTCTTTTACTTTGTGCTCTGGCGGTGACAGGCAAATGACGGCTCATTGAGTTTTTATTATTACGAATTTAAAGTGCACACACTCACACACACAAACAATAAGAGAAATTCCCATAAAAGGGGCGTCGTCAGCAGCAGAGGCAGAGGCAGCGACAGCGGCAAACAAAAGGGACGAACAGAGAAAATACATGCATAAATACAAATGAAAAAGGAATCACGCTGCCTAATGAAGCCTGCGGCGCGCAGTCAGCGCAGCGTCGGCCATGTTGAGAACGAACGACAGACCGAACGTCCGACCGACCGAAAGACGAACGATAAACAAACAGTGTAGTAAGAGCGAGAGAGAGGCGGGGAGGGAGGGGTTGAGACCAAAGCACACGTAGCTTGCTCCCCTTTGGGCGCTCTCTCGTTCTCGCTCTCTCTCGCTCTCGTTCTTGCTCGCTCTCATTGAATTGGCCCCTTTATGCGCTGCGTGTGTTTGTTTTTGTTGCTTTGATAAGTTTTTGCCTGGGCGTGTTTTGCATTTAGTTCAAATTATGAAATTTTTAGTAAGAATATGCACGTATTAGTATGTGTGTGAGTGTGTATAGCAGGTGTGGTCTGTGTATGATAAAGATATTTAATTTGTTAACGACACAAGTACATATTATTTATGTACATATTTATTGTCAACTTTGAATTATTATAAATATGCAGGAAGTTGTATTTGCAGGCTATTGAAATGTATCTGACAGATACGCCGCTGTTTGTTGTATGTATTTGCTATTAAGTAAACGAACAGTGCGTTAAACGCTTTGTAAATATGCATAATGAAACAGAACAACTAAAAGCAAAAACATTAGACATACACAGATACAGATACAGATGCTGATAGAGAGATACGGATTGAGATACAGATACAGATACAATAATAACAACAGCCAGCGCACTATTAAGCGTCTATTAGACGCGCTCTTGGTCATAACATTAAAAATGCTTTACACAAATGGGCAACAACATTCAGGCAACTGAGCAACCGCAACGCTAAAAGCAACAAACAACAACAGCAACAATGTTGTGATGATGAAGAAGAAGTGGAAGGAGCAGGAGGAGGAGAAGAAGGGAGGGAGGAAGGTAGGGAGCTTCCAGTGGCGCACACAATCGTGACGCCAACTTAGTTACGGTCATTAGCACCAGCAGCGCCGCCAGCGACAGGCTAAAGCAGCGAACCGCCTCTGCCTCTGTCCCGTATGCATGTATTACACACTCACACACACAGATACACACACTCAGATACATTTACACACACAAACTAACACACATAATAATTTGTCACACTGTCGGAGTCACTGGCGACGCTGGTAAAAGTTGCCAGCAACAAAAACAACAACTAAAACACTAACAGCAGCAGTCAAGACTTGTACAAGATACACACACACACACACATTTACACACACACAGATACATATACTTGTTAACTGACTTTAGTTGGCGCGTTGGGATCTTTTGCCTTTTCTGCAAAGTGTAATTGCCTTTGTTGCTGTTGCTGTAGTTGTTGCTATTGCTGTCGCTGTTGTCGTTGTTGTTATTGTTGTTGTTGGTATTTGCCACCGTTCTGCGCTTCAGACGATAACAATTTCAACGCTACAAATGTGTCAATTGCCTGACAAAACATTCCATGTACTTACATAGTATGTAAGTATGTAATACATACATACACATTCATATGAATATATTCATACATATATGTAATTATACTTAGTTAGTGACTCTTGCTGCCTAATCATTTGTTTGATGAGCTCTTTTTATTTTAATTAACAGCCTAACCACCTGAAAATGTTAATGCGAGTGTAATGTAATGTGCGAATGTTAAATATCATTTCGTTCGTATTGTGGGTGACAACATGAGACAATTTTTTGTTAGCAATATTAATGATATAACAGATATATGATGTTTTTTTCTTGAAAATAAATTGAATTAATGGTTGAAATTTTGAGTAGTTATTTAACATAGAACTATTAAATTAGTTCAAAGTTTTTATTTTAATGGAAGTAAAGTTTACTTCTCAACAAAGTTCTTAACATAATAGATTATTTTGGAGAACGTTAAGATTTATTGATCGTATCAATTATGTTACTTAACATAACATAAATTCTTAATAACAGTACGAAATATATGAACATTATTTCTGTTAATAACAGCACTCCAGAAATGTAAACCAAAAACTGTTAAAACCGTTTACCATCGATGGAAATTGAACTGCTTTTAATTGAAGCAAGTGGCACTCGAAATATTGCTCCCGTGTCGTATTCATAATAAACCAGTCACAGACATTATGCCCATTGCAGTCACTTAGTTGGCCATTTGTCAGGGCCCCGCCTCGGCGACACGATTAAAGCAAATTGATTTGTTCAATTCTCATAAATGTCTGACAGTGACAAACGTTCGTTGCGCCCCATTCAAACGCCCATGCAAATGAGCTGCGTTGAGAATTCTCAACGTTTTTCAGCAATTTCAATTGTGCAAAATTGAATGCGATAAATAAAGCATAAGAAAAAATAAACTGAAACTGCGACAGTTGAGAATTGCTCCAATATTAATAACTACGTGTTATGATTAAAATAATAAACAAGCTCTGGGGATATCTACATTCAACTAGCTGCCTATAAAGCACATATTTTAATTTAATCAATAACAGTTTAAACGTTGACAAGCCATCATAATTTTGCTTTTCTACAAAACAATAAATAATAGTAAGAAGCAAAACAATATAAATTTTATAGCAAAAAATTTGCGCTGAGATTTGTTCAACATTTCATAATAATAAACGAATGTTAAAGGCCGTTTTCGGTGGGGAATGCGATGGGGGAACTTGAATCGCGGCGGGTTTAGTAAAAACAAACAGTCCGCAATCAACAAGAGCGTCATTAAAAAAGCAAATTTCTGAACACGCTAAACACATGTACACAAAAGCAACAACAATAATCATAAGGAGAAAAAAATAAAACACAACAACACTACACAACACAACACCAGAGGCACGAAAGCGTTCAACGTTCACTAGATAATGTGGGCCAAGCAGCAGCAACAACAACAACAATAAAAGCTACAACAACAAAACTTAATTCCCAACGACAAGAGACAGCGACGGAGACGAGGCAAAAGCGGAGGCAAATTGATTGTGATGATGTTTTGTTTTGTTTTTCTTTTTTGATTTTTTTTTAAATATATGCGAAAATTGACTTTGTGCTTGTGGCGAGTATCTTTGAGATACACAAGCCACAACCAGGGCCATCACACAGCGAATGACGACGCTACACACAGACGGACGATGTAAATTGACTGCTTTGATAATTAATTTATGCTGCTCAGATACAGATACAAATATAGATACAGCTATAGATACAGATAAATTTGCATATTTGAAGTGCGTGTGGGCGCTTAACAAAAACACTACACAAATAATTTAAAAAGAAAACAAATTAAATAAATTCGACAAAAAAAAATAAAAAGCTCAATAAAAACCGCAACTCGTATCATTTTAAACAAGTTTAATTTGATGTAAATTTGTACACGGTCGCGCGACATTTTCAACACCGATAACTCAATTTAACTGTCTGCCTGAAGTTATCGCTGATGGAGAAAGCAAGGGGAAGGGGAACAGCAGTTGATAGCCACTAATTCATTATTGAGGCATAAAATGTTCATAAATAAAAACAATTAATTATAACGTGTAAATATTGCAAATATCACAAAACCGATAAACGTAATTAATATTTATTTTTTTTTTTTTTTCGTACATGTCTGACAGCAACAAATTAAAATGAAATGCAAACAATTGCTGATAAGCAATCAAATAAAAAACCACAACAACGCCAACAAAATTAGAGAGAACTTTGCAGTGCCGATGTTTTAATACTCTAACAAACAAACACCATTTTCAAGTTTCTAGTGTAACAATATTTGTTAAAAATAAATAAAATTTATCTTTTATAGATATTTTTAAATATTTTAAATTAAATTTTAAAACCCCTAATAGAGTCATTACTGTAGTCAGTTTACTGCTTCAAAACTACATCAAAAGTAATGTAGTCTCAGGCAGAGTATTAATCAGATAAATTGATTTATTATGAAAATCCCAAACAATTTGCTCATTGTGCGGAATGTTAAATGCAAATAATTTATAATTACAAATAAATAAATTGCAATAATTTATGCTGTAAACATAATTAAATCATTCAATTTGTCAAACATAAATTAAATCGCGAAAATGAAGCTACCTATAAATAAATAAGCTTATCTTTTTGGAAAGTATTAAAAACAAGTCAACGCATAATCTAATTACGCTCATTTTAATCAGAATTATATTTCATAAAAAATAATAAAAATGTATATTTGAATAGCAAACAGTTTATGCAAAGTTATTTAAAGAGCCTTCAAGTATATTTATTCAAGTTTGGAATTCGCAATAATCTCATTGCTAATTGTTGAGATGAAGATCACTTTGGGGATGAATGTTGTATACACTACAAGATAATTCGCATTTCTGGATAAATGCCAAAATGTGAGTTGTTAACATACATAGGCATAGACATAGACTGTTGTATTTAAGCTTTTGTATCTCTATCCATCTGTATCTAAATTGTGATCGCTACACGCGCCGTCATTTGAGGCCAGAAATAGCAGCTGGCAAACGCCATGCGCAAAATTTATTTTAGCAACGTAATCTAAATAAAAAAAAGATGAAACCGAAAAAAAATATACATTTGTGGAAGCAAATGTTACGATTAGCATATTTGATGCTTAGATGCTCTGTTAACAGTGTTAAATGATGCTGTTCAAGTGATTTACTTGCAATTTCCTTATCCATAACACACATATAATGATAATTAACAGCTGCTTAACATAACATGCAAATAGACCTTGCTGTTAACAAGCGAATGCTAATAAAAGCACATAACAGTTGTTTAAAATTTCATGTGTGAATTAAATATATATATTTCACTATTTATCAGTTTGATTTTTTTTATAAAACAAAAGAGATTGTTTACAAGTTATCTGCCCTGTTGTTAAATTTGCTTTATTAAGTCGGTTCCATTAAAAGCGATAGTTTTGGTTTTAACATAGTTTCCTTTTTGTTTGGGGCGCCATTGTAAATAAAAAATAATAATTAATTGAGGGGCCATTTGCCGAACCCAAACGATTGATTTTCCAGTGATATTTTGTTGAGTTTTTTTCGCCATAATGTACAGAAACACACACAGAGAGATACATAAATAAACAAGAGCCATAAAAATGTATCCAATAGATGGAATATGACGGTGGCTTTTTCGTGTATCTCATAAAATTCACACTGTTTGTTTATTTAGCCAGCGGCTTTTGTGGTTGTGCTCTTTTGTTATTGCATATATTTATTTTGTTGTCGCTGTTTGTTATTGATGTTGTTGTTGTAGCGTCATTAACTGACAAACGGCGCTGTCTGTTTTTTTTTTCTCTTCTTATTCTTCTTATTTTTTTTGGTTGGTCGCTGTCTGGGCGTGGAGCAGCTGTGGAGTTTTAAGTGATTGGAGTTGAGATTGAAGACGTAGACGGAGAGAGAGAGACGTAGTACATCAAGCAAAGCGTGCTTTTCAAATCAAGCAGCAAGTCTGTATTCCTCTCCTTTTTTTTTTGCTGTGTCTGCGGCTTCTCCAAATACCAAGCTAAGCATATTTTTTTTCTTCTTTTATTTTTCCTCGTTGCTGCAACACAATGAGATCGCCTGCTGTGCACCGCCTGCTACTGAGTAAAGCTGAGGCTTTTACGGCTTTTGCTGCGCTTGATTCTCGCATATTTATTTTTGATATCTTTTATGATTCTTTATTTGGCGGCTTAGCTACCCAGCCACGCAAATGAAACTCGCCAGAAATGTAAATATTAACCAGAGAATAACATGAAATGGACTGACTTTGAAATGCCCTATAACGGGCAGTTATGATGGAGCTTACATACATATTATAATGCCAACTGATATGGGATTGAATTAAAGATCTTTGATTCATGCAAGTCATAATCTATTTGCCTATGTCTCAATTCCAGTCGATTAGAGACAACGAATTAAGCAAGCTACAAAATGTACAATTATCAGATTAAATGGAGCTTGAAAGCTTCTATAAGCTGACTGATCATGGAATAAACTATTATCAGTCTTAATTCGCAAATGTCAGCGTGACAAGGGGCTTTGGCAAGTTTATATACCCTTTGGTCGTAGATTATAAGTATTTCTTTGCCTTTGTTAAGCTTCTGCGGCACTTAAGCATAAGCTTTATGGCCATAAAAAGATTATGCCATATTATTTTATATTTTAGCTGTATTTATGTATTTTTCTATGAATTTTTTCAAGTGTCTCTCAATATATTTTTTTATTATTGCGACAACTTTTTGCAATTATTAGAGAAGTATTTGTAATTATTTAATTTATATGCATTGGCATACTGCAATTTTCTTAAATTGCCAATTGTTTGAAATTATTTGCATGATTATCATTATTATAATCATTAGCTTATATGATTATTATTATTTATTGTTATTGTTATGTGCATTTTCGTGATAATTGACTACGTGTACGAATAGATTATACACTACTATAGATGTGTGTATGTTTTATTATTTTTCTGTATTTATTTATTTGTTGTTTGCAAATTGCTTAATATGAACGAATATTCAACACAATTCTGCGGTTTCTCGTTGCATTAACATAATTTCCATAATTTATGGTACCCAATTTCGAGACACAACAACAACAATAAGTGTGTGGGCTACTCAAATTAGTTGCATTTAAATATTGTGTTGCATTCCCCCTACCAACTTCTTAGCCTTGTTTATTCGCTCTTCAAGCCATGATGATTCATGTGAATAGCTTTAGTTTAAAGCACAGTAGTAAGACGATATATGGCTCTTGAATATAATGATTTAGTAAACTGCAAGCTTAAGGGATTTACATGATTCATGAGTATTCATTTTAAGTTGAATGCAGTCAATTTGATTTTGTTTGCTTCACTGAGTTCAGAGCTCAAATGAATGTTGATTGATTCAAGTTATTTGACTTGCGACATGGCGATAAGAGAACTTATTGAACCACTCTCGTTGGGCACTTGGCTGGGAAAACGGGCTTGGAATTCCATAGTTAAGTCCGAGTCCGCATGGCAACTCTATTGACAACGCATGGCGTGATTATTTATGGCAGCAGTTTGATTTCATTTCACTTCCCCCTCTCTTTTATACCTCTCTCTCTCTGTCCCTCTCTTCAACGCTTGCTTAATCCGTGTGCGAGTCAGTGCTGTTAATTTAGATATTTTATAGCTAATGCTGGCTATTTTCAAAGTTTAATTGCTAAAAAATATTGAAAATTTATATTTGCCTGAAATTTGGTTATTTAAAATATATATTTAGCTCTGCTATTTTTATATAAAAAAAAGAGGATAAAGCTAAAAAATTATAGCAAAGCATTTGACGAAATATTCAAATTAATGGAAGTTTTATAATAGATATAAAATATGTTGCTACAAAAAGTAGTTTTTTCTAAGTTATTTTTATTGTAAATTCAGCTATTTCTATTATTTTTATGGGTTTTTTTTTGCTTATAAAAAGTTGGCAACCCTGTTGCGTTTAAGTTGCCGAGATTAATGAGCCGCATATAAATCATGACAAAGTTGTTAAAAGAAAATTTGAATGAAGCGTAAATAAAATGCAGGCAACAAAAACCGTTGCATATATTTGAAGCACAACAACAAAAGCAACAACAGCAAATATTTACACGCCTCGCTGAATGTGATGCACAGGGGGAGGGAGGGTGGGTGGGTTGGCAGGCAGGCAGGCAGGGTGCGGGGTGGTGGTGATGAGTGTGGGGGAATGTAAAAGTCAATTTCACACTTGATTGCTGGCCGTAAATCAATAAAAGCTAAAGCGTTGGCGTCGACGTCGACGTTGACGCAGATGCAGATGCCGAAGCAGTCGCTGTCTAATTAAGCGCATCTAAGATGCGGCAGCAGAGACGCCTGGGCGGCTACTGAAAAGCACTCAAGCACACACAAACATACACAAAGATACACAGTCTCACATAGATACTAAGTTACAGATACATTCAGGCAGATACAACGGCATGTGCAATAAATCGCGTGCCATTTTAACACTTTGACGTGCACAATTGAAAATTGCGAAACGGCTTTTGTCGATGTTGTTGTTGCTGCTGCTGTTGTTGTTGTTTTGCTTGTTGCGCTTTGTGCAGCCGCAGCCGCAGGCGTTGCAGTCGACGTCGCCGTCGCAGTCGCCGTCGCCGCTTTGGCTGTCTCAATTGGCGCGCCAAGCAAATTAGCTAAGCTTTAAAGAGAGTGAGAACCAAAAACAACACTTGAGGCAACGTCGACGTCGACGTCGCGACGTCTCATCGCTTGGCTGGGCAAACAAGAAGCAGCAACAGCAACAAGGCAATATACACACATATATATATATAAAAACACACACACACACACATACAATGCCAAAAAGGCTGTGAAAACAGACACCTCGTGTTCCTTTGTTGCCCCTCCCCCTTCTCCTCAGCCCATTTGCTCTTTGTTATTGTTGTTGTGGCAACTTTTTGTTTTGTTTTTACCTGCAGTTTTTGTTTGCCAATTGCAACGCTATTTTGTTGTTTCTTTTAACTCGTTTTTATTTTTTTTTCTTACGTTTTTTTTTGCTTGTTTTAAAGTCAAGTATTTATATTGTATTTACACAGCACTGTATAGCAATGAAAATAAAATGAGAAAAATTTACGACCCACACAAATATAAGTTGTGTAAATATTTTGTGATTATATTTTTGCGCTTACTTTTTTTATTATGAGTGCGCCCAGTGCAAACAACATTGAAACAAGATTTACCAAGCGCAAACAATTATACGGTGCAGATTTAAAAAATGTGTTGATTGAAAGATTAGCGCACTAAGAAAATATTTCAACTTGTGAGCAAAATCAAATAAACTTAAACAAATTGAGTTATCGCAAAATATTATTTGGTTATTTATTAATACTCGACTAAAATCAGTCGTCAATAAAAAAAATATATTTAGATAGTAAAATAATACTAAAAATTATATTAGGAATTAACAATTAAAAATTATATATGGTAGCCAGTCAATTTATAACTTTGCTTAGAGCAGAATAGAATTAGACTCAAAAAAAGAGTCAAAATACACTCAAAGAAAAGAGGTAAGATTTTAAGCTCTCATTAAGTTGTCAAAGATGGCTGCATTTTGTGAAAAAGAAGAGAGATTTCGAGCTCATTAAGTGCAGCCTGTCAAAGTACAATAGTTTAGAGCTCAAAGGAGAACAAAATTGCACTTAAAATGAAATAAAAGAGAGTAAGCTCATTAAGTGCCTTATGGTAAAGATGGCAATAGACTTTTGAGCATAATAAAAAAAAAGAGAGAGAGGGAGAGGAGAGAGAGAGAGGGAGAGCGAGAGAGGGAGAGAGGGAGAGCTAGAGAGTTCAAAGCTGCGCTTAACTAAAGCTGCTCAATAAATAAAGAGCAAGTTACGTTAACATTGATCTTCATTGACGCAAATACTCGAAAATACTTATGCAAATTGAGTGCATTTGTAATTATAGACACTGAAAAAAGTGCTTACTTTGAATAGTCTCATATTTGAGCTTCATTAGGTAAGCACTTAAAATCAGCAACTGTTTAACTAACTGTAAAAAAAATTAACAACAAAAAAAAACAAATAAACTAGTTAATTATAGTAAAGCAGTCGGCAAATTTTTACTGTAATTATTTGCTATAACAAATTTGTCGTGCACAAGCCGCAAAAACTTGTAATATAAAGAGACGAAGCGGGCGAAGAAGAAGGGAAAGAAGCAGAAAATGGCAACAAAAATAAAAACAAAATCAATAAAAATGTCGCGCTAATAAATTTAGTTGAAGCGGAAAAAAGTTGCAGTCCGAAACGGGAATTGGAACAAGGGGTGTTAAAGGGGTGTAAATGGAGTGAGGGGAGGTGGGAAAGGGTAGGGGGAAACACGCAAATGCTTAACTGGTTGACTTGCCTGTAAACGGAGATTAAATTAATAAAAATAATGACAACTGAACTGATTGCGAGTCGCGGTGTTAATTTTACACACACTTCCCTCGCCCCTTCCCCCTACCCCCTTTTCTACATTCTTCACTTTTTTGTCTCCATCTAACGTTGCACTGTCACAGTGGACCAAGTCGTAAAATTTTTGGATAATAGAAATTTTGGGGCATGAAAATGCTTTCGCCATTAGACTTTTACCTCCTGAATAAATATTACGTATCCGCAATGTGGTCTTATCTGAGTAGTCAGGATAGGAGTAGTAAAATTCATTCTAAATTTTACTTATATATTTTGCTTACAATATTCGAATTAATGCCAAATGTTTTGCGATTTGTTCCACTGTACAATGTTTGCCTTCTGTTCGCAGCTGGGAAATTTGTTGCTGCGTGTACAACTTGCAACTTGTTTCACAGCGGGCACGCAGCGTGTGTCTCTCTCTCATGAATTATGGACCAGTTGGCTCAAGACTCGGTCTCAGACTCGCACTCTGTTGGCCTCTTTGCCACTCTTGGCATGCCACTTCCTCCCTCTTCCTCTCCTCGACGCCCCTTGCACTTAACCGAATTAGTTTCAATTGCAATTTTTCAAATGCCTTGCAACAAGGTTCCAAATACGCCGCGTCTCTTGACTAAAATATATCTATGTGCCGCCTTAGTAGTAGTTGTTGTTGTTGTTTCTGTTGTTGCTGCTGCAACATCATTATGCAGTTGGCTTATAGACACGGCCACTTAGCCGACAACAGCGAGAACAGCATTTAAATCTAGAGATGATCGCGTGTTTAAAAAAAGCTGCACTTGAAAGTGCCGCTAAATTGATAGTTCTGTTAATCAAATCTCATCAAATCGAATCGAATCAAATCAGAGTTCAAGTTCAGTTCAAAGGCCTCAAATCTTGATAATCTAAACTAATGACATGCTTTTTGTTAGATTTCTTAGAAATCGCACGGTTGGGAAATTCTGTTTGTTCAGAGTTCACTCAATGATTGATTTCACACGCAAATACTTAGTAAATAATGATTATTATTATCAGAAAATCAATAACAAGGAATGCACATTCAATTAAAATATACCATAATGATTACAATAAAATCTTTTAAATTTACAAAGTCTTGAAATGTGTAAAAATTGTGGAGAGATTTGACATTTTTTCAAAAACTTTGATCTCTCATAACTTTATCAAAAATTACCCGATTTTCAAGCGGAATATCATTTTGTTCATGATTTGGTCGCCAAATTGATTCTGCATTTAAATTTTTATCATCTGGAAAATTTGATCAAAATCGAAAAAATATCAAATTTTCTATACTTACCCCTTGACATTTTTTCAAAAACTTTGGTCTCTCACAACTTCATCAAAAATTAACCGATTTTCAAACGGAATGTCATTTTGTTCATGATTTGGTCGCCAAATTGATTCTGCATTTAAATTTTTATCATCTGGAAAATTTGATCAATATCGAAAAAATATCAAATTTTCTATACTTACCCCTTGACATTTTTTCAAAAACTTTGATCTCTCATAACTTCATCAAAAATTACCCGATTTTCAAGCGGAATATTATTTTGTTCATGATTTAGTCTCATTTTCATCGTTTACAATCGTTTGTCGTAAGTCACGCTGTCATCTATAGCTTTTTGTTGTCATTATGTATCTTGTATCTTGTAGTTTGGCATTTATAGGTTGATTTCAAACTCAAATCTTAAATCGTCACAGCTCGACTGTCAACGCAATTTGTTGTAAATTTACTTATGTATCTGCACAGTTGCCCTCCCCTCTGCTACCCTACTTAACCCTCCTCTTTCCACTGCTACTGTGTGCTGTCATGCAATTAATCACACACACACACACACACAACACACTTCATGCACATTTACACGTCGTTTACTCACCAAAATAAAAAATATTCGACAAATGCATGAAAATAATTTATTGTCTCCCCTCTCTCTTTCTCTCTCGCGCTCTCTCTTGACACCCCCCTTCCGTTCAGTTATCATTGTGGCATTTATAATGCATTTTTAATGGTGCTGAAAATGTTTCCGCTTCGATTTGCTTTGCAGCTTTGCAGCCAGCGGCTTAATTAAAGCAAACAGCTTATCTAGGGACGAGAGAGAGAGTGAGTGTGGAGGGGGAAGTGTCAGGGGGAGGGAAGGGGGTAGGTGTGTCCACTAGGCAGGCGTTTGAAGTGTGGCATAAATTATTTTACAAACTCTGCATATCTCCACACATTTTTATGTGAATACAGCAACATATACACATGTAATATACATATAATATACACACATGTGTAGTTGTGATGAGCTTTATAAAGTTTTATACTAGCGCTGTCGCTGCCACCGTCGCTGCTTCTGTCGCTGCCTCTGCCACCGTCTCTGCTGCTGTGTGCTTAATGCCTTTTTACGGCATTTTAAAACTTTGCTCACTTGCATTTGCTTTTGCGCTAAGCCGCAGCTTACGAGAGACCGGATAACCAGCCACTGGAGTTAAGCAATGCCATCGCCATCTCACTCACTCTCTCGCTCTCGCGCTCGTTGCGCCAGAGAGAGATGGACAAAGGAGTAGCATGGATACAAGTCGACAGGTCGACAGTTGCTTCGTTGCTTTTGCTTTTGAGCTTGCCACAGCGACAGCGACAGCCAAAGGGGCCCTAATCGCTGCTGTTGCTGTTGTTGTTGCTGCTGTTACTACAGCTACAACAAGAACAACAACTGCATGCGCTCCCTCTTCCTCCCTCTCTCTCACTCTCTCTGCAAGACTCTCTTAACCCTCTACTGCTGAGAGTGCCATATATGGCTTTTCATTTTTAACCAAATTTATTTTATTTAAAATGCTACTTAAGCGAATTCGATTTTTATCGGCCATTAAAATTACACTATTTTCTAATGGTTAAAAATTTAAAAATAATTCTAATGTGGCTATATTTTGTGTTTTTAGTGATGTGAATTTTTTAGAAAGTTAATTTTGATGAACTTGATGAGCAACGAAATTTTGAATAAAGTTTTCACAAAAAAAAAACAATTTTTTTGGTTGAAAATTTATATTTTTCCAAAATAAAATAAAGTTTTCTTTTATAAAAACGTATAATTTGACTGTGATTAAGCCATAATATGTATTATTTTATGCAAAAACTGTTAAGGCCAAATTCCACTTTTTTCCTAAACTATTTCCAAACAAAAGAAAAATTTACTCAAATATTTCTTAATTTGTCCCAAACAAACCAAATGTTTTTCCTTAATGGTTCTATGGGCATGCAGTAGAGGGTTAAAGCTCTTTGCGCTTCTCTTGCTTGCTGCTGTCTTCTGTAGTAATAATAATAAAAAAAAAAAATACAAAAACTTTGCTCTTGTCTCTTTTCTCTTCTCTCCTCCTTGCGCTTGCATGCAATCCCACTTTTTGTTTAATATTAATTTTTTTCTTTTCTCTTTTTGCTTTTATTTTAGTTTTTATTTTGCTGCTGCTGCTATTCATGCCACGTTCTCTTGCTATGGGAACAGCAGCAACAAATTCTTTAGCTCGTTCTTGTTCTTTGTCCTCTGTCTGTCTGTCTGTCGTCTGTCTTCTGCGAGTTGAGTTGAGTTTCTTTTTCAATTCAACTTCCCTCTGTGCATGACGAACAACTCACTGAAAAAAAAAAGAAATCATGTCGTTTTGAAAATTGTTTGTGCTTGTTCATGCGAAATAGCTGCTGTTTTTCTTGTTGTTTTACTTTGTTGTTGTTGCCTTAAATCCTGGCTCAATTTCAAGCACATTTTCTTTTATTATTTGATTTTGGAAAATGGTCGCATTTTTGCGCTGTTAACTTTTCACGTCATAACTCTTCTGTTTCTCAAACACACACTTTTATAAATACGCATATATTTTATGATGCGCCTTTATAATTTTTAAATGCGTTTAATAAAGCGCTCAATCTGCGAATGTAAGAAACAACAACAACAACTGAGCGCCGGATGCCGTCGCAGAGATGAAGAGGAAGAAGTAGAAGAAAAAAAGGTGAAGTGGTATTAAATTTCATATGCGTCGTTACTCTTTGCTGCTCTCTTATACTCCCCTTCTTTTGCCCATCATTAACTACGTGTGAGTATGTGTGAGTGTGTATGAGTGTGTATGTGTGTTTGGTGCTGTGAAGAGAGGGTCAAAAGAACACTTAAGCCTGAAATTGGCAGCTATTCGCTTGGCTCTTTGCCTTCTTTTTGTTGCTGTTGCTGTTGTTGTTTGGCTCTTGGATCGTTTGGGTCTTGGGTCTTGGGTATCTTGGCCTGCTTGGCCCTGCTTCGTCTGTCGTTCTGTCTGTCTGTCTTCGTTTCATTTTATTTTATTTCTTTTCTTTTTTTTTGTGTGTATTTTTTTCATCTGTTTCCCCTGCTTCTGCACCTACAGCACTCTTCATTCGACGGCATCTACTTATGTCGACTTGTTATTGTTCGACATAATGGCAAAATATTGTATTGCCAACATTTTTGTGCTGCTTGGCTTGGCTTGGTCTTGGTCTGTCTTGGCCTGGTCGGGTCTGGTCTGGTCTGCTCTGCTCTTGCCCTGGTCTCTTGTGGTGTGGCCCTTCGTCTTCGTTTTCGTTTACGTGCTCTTCTTTCTTGCCTTCGTCGCAAAGTTGCGAAGCTCACTTGACAAATGAGCTTTGGATCTGCTTGAAGCTGTTCCACACACACACACTCACACATGGCTATATAAAAGCCATAGCAATAGCTGTTTAACTTCCCCCTACCCCCCGCTCAACAACAAGCCAAAACACAATGGCAATAAAGTGCGTTAACTTTTTGGCAGACAATAGATTTTATTTCTGGCACGGCGCATGGCACAATCCGAAATGGCCCTATCCATGTGGAATGGAGTGTGCGTGTGAATGTGCGTCTGTGTGGAATGGAATTGTTTTTATTATTGTGCGTGGTTTTTTCTTTTGTATTTTGCCTCGGGCAACTTTTGCGACTGAGCAACTGAAACTGAAGCAACTGCGTGGGTGTTGCGGCTTACAACCGATCAATTTACAGTAAATTAAGATTTAGTATATACACTTAGGCAAGAAAGTGGTTGGACATAAAAAAAACTCACATATTTGTTTTTTATTTTTTCTTTTTAAAAATAGTTACATTAAATGCATTTTATTATTCTTATTTTTTACACTTATAGTAAGCAGCATAATTAAATACGAATTAAATTAAATGTAAAAAACAATATTTCAGTTTTTTATAACACTTTCACTATTAAATAATAACCAAAATAATTTTTAGAATCAAAATTGAAGTTTATTTTTGACAATTTTTTTACTAAGCTTATTTCATAATTTTAAAAGTTTAAAAGCAATAATAAAAATTGCTTAGAGTAAACAAAAATAATGTTTAATTTCAAAATTAAAATCGATACGTTTTCTCTGCCACAAAGCATAGTTTTTCACGTAACAATTTTGCTGTAGCATAAGCTGGAATTAAATTGCCCTTTGCTTTGATTTTCCATTACATAGCTCAACATCCTGTCGCTTCCCTGTGGAATCCTAGCAAAAACACACACAGGCAATATATTTTCCAAACGTGTGTGTGTTTGTGAGTGTGAGTGTGTGTGGCAATACACTCAAAAACATTCGCATAGTTCACCACAATCAGTTTTATGTGCGACACGGACGCGCCCTATTCCTTGTTTGCCTGTTTGCCTTGCTTGCCCCCTGTTGTTTCTACTTTTACCCCCTCTTTCTCCCCTCTCTCTCACTCTTCTCTCCCTTGTTTGCAGTTCCAACTTCACATCCAATCTCGTTGCCGTTGCCATTGTTGCTGTTGTTGTCTTGCCTGGCACGTTGCCCTACTCCACGCCAGCTTTTGTCTGTCCAGCACAGACACACACACACACATATATACACACACTCTCTCACACACATACTCACTCACACACATGTGCATATATCTATGCTTAAGCTGTTGCCGGCGCTTTGTCCAAACCACACAACTGACTGCCTGCCATTCTGTCTGCCTGTCTCTCTGTCTGTCTGTCTCTCTGTCCTTTTTCCCCCACTTCACTCTCTTCACCTCTCTCTTTGGCTCTTTTTACTCCTCCCTTTCGCTGCATTTTGCAACTTGCATTGCTGATCATTTTACACACTTAGCGAAGCATACGTATGTTGTTGTTGTTGTTGTCGTTGTTGTTGTAGACTCTTAATATGCTTTTAGATATGCATCAGCTAAAGCTCCCTTTCTCTCTCTCGCTCGCTCTTCCCTGCTCTGCTCTGCTCTGTGCTTGTAACTGAAGACGTTGCCAGCGTCGCCGTCGTCGTCGTCGTCACCCCTTTTGGCATCGCATCCATTGAACTGAAGTCTCTGCTGCCGTCGCCGTCGCTGTCTGCGTCTCTGTCCATCACTGACTGCCTTTTGCCAGCTTGTATATTTGTGCATTGAACTGGAAACGCGCAGAGCCCCCAAGCACACGAACAGAGCTGTGGCAGTGGCAGTGGCAGCAGCAGAGGCAGAGGTTGGGGCAGTGGCAGAGACAGAGACGGAGACAGAGGCAGAGGCAGAGGCAGTCAGCCCAACAGCACACAATTTGCATGCCAAACAGCATATAAAATATCGAAGCACAACAGAGCTGCACATTGATACGAGTATCTGCAAAAGTAGACAAATTTTAAAATATTTAAATGAAAATCTTTAAAAATTAGGAGAAAGTTTTTTTTAGAAAACCTTCAATAAAAATGATAAACGAGGTCTATAAAAATTCAAGTAGACAGTCATTTAAAAGGGAAACAAAGTAGGTAAATATGATCCAATATATAAAATAATTTGTGAAAAATAAATATTTTAAATATTTAAAATATGTGAGGTAGATATGAGTATATTTAAATAAATTTATAAGCTTAAGTCAACACCTTTAAGATTTATAGCTTTTGTTACAATTTTTATAAGCAACAGATTTACTTTAATAATTGTATTCTTTACTTTCATATTTTCCGATTGCTTTGCTCCACTGTGCAACGTCCCCAGCACCATTCTTCATGCGTAAATCGCTTACCATTGCTCTGTCTTTGGATTTTCATTTACTTGAAGCATATATATTTATTTGCACTGCTTTGCCCCCGCTCTTAGATTCCCTCTTCCCGCCTCCCCTTTCCGACCCAATGTCGCTCTCTACGCACTTGAATACCTACGGAAATTGTTGGCATTTTATTTATTCATGTTCAGCTCTTATTCAATATACAAAATATGCATATGTGCCTCAAGTATCTTTGTATCTGTATCTGTAGCTGTATCTGTATCTGTATCTGTATCTGTATCTATAGCTGTAGTTGTAGCTGTATCTGGCAGTTGAATGCCACTTGAGGCTTGAATTGAGCAGGCTATTATTCAGTTGCTCCTTCTACTTCTTTTTCTTCATCTATTGCCACAACTTGAGCTGTATTTTTTTCAGCAATTGACTTTCTTTGGATTTAAGCAGCTGTCGCATTTTCACACATTGTTAAAAAAAAAATTAATGTGTAAATCAATTAATTTTCATGCTGCTTAACTTTGTCCTCATGTTGTTTTCTTTTTTTTTTTTTTCTGTTTGTGCCTCATTGGAACGCAGTGAGTGGAAATGTCCTGCGTCCTTTTTGCGCTGCAAAACGCACTCAATCAAATGAAAATTAGCATTTAATATGCTCCGACTGTGGCTGAGTCCAATACTGTCCCTTGGGTATTTCCACCAGCCAGGAGTAGGAGAATGATGAGAAGCAGCAGGAGGAGGAGGGGAAGTGGAAAACCTCCCCAAGGGATATAAAATCCTACTGCTTGACTCGTCAGCAACATCAACAACAACAAGCGGAACCCTCCCTTGTGGCATTTCCGTGTTTAGTGCTCTTCCCCTCTTGTCCTTTCTTTTGGTTTCCTGTTTGTTCAGCAACTTTAACGCAAATAATTTTGTATTCCTTTGCCTTGCTCGCAAATTGATGGCAATCCTCGTCGTCAACCCTCCAGAAAGCATGCAACCCCCGAACAAAAGGTGTCAGCTACGTAATTATACGTGCCACATCCTCATTTCTGATGCCAAGTTTTCCCTCTTTCCTCTCATTCCACTCATTCTCCCATTCCAATTCCCTTTCCCATGCCTCTGCCTTTGTCGCCTTTGCCTTTTGTATTTGCTCGTGTTTATTTATTAAGCATATTTGTTACTTTATCCGTTCCGTCTCTCCGACTCTCATCCCGCCCTGTTTCCACCCTCCTCCCTCTCGGCTTTCCGCTTTTACTTTTGCAGCTGCGCACATTTGGCTTGGACAAAATGTAGATTATTTAGTAACAAATTCCTGTGGCATCCTTTTCTTATTACTGCTGTTTATGACAATTAACTGTAATTAATCCTAGCCACATTAATCAACAATTTTCTCGCCCCAAATGTCGACGCACCTTCAAAATGTTGATTACTTGAGTGGATTTGCTGTTGTGTTGTGTTCTATGTTGTTGTTATCATTTCAGCCTGAACAGGCGCAAAAAGAAGAGGCACTCAAGTAATTAAGTAAGCAGCATATTAATGAACTTGAAGGAACTTGTCTGTCTTCTCAAATTGACCATAGAAAAGTAGACTAAGAATAGAATGAATATGTGGATTAAATCTAGCAGAAAATATATGCTAAATAATATATAATTCGAAAGTGTTTGAGTTTATATTAATTAAAAGAAAACAATTAGCTTTAATGTGCCATCAAAGCTCTATTTTTCACATTAATCTATATACATAAAGTTGTTTGTCCAACTGACTGAACATTGTACAGGCTAAACGGCTCAAGATACATATTTAAAATTTTAACACAACACAGATAGGACAAATTCATATTTTGTTAAAATTTATAACAAGCTTACAAAACGAAAAATCTTTTTCAAGCTTATAATAACTGCGAGCTTTCATGTGCTTTCAAAGTTGTTAAACTTTTTCCTATAATATTAAAAGCATTTCATGCTTATCTCAGCAAGTCTACAAATCTATGAATATTCTGCAAGAAAAATAAGAGCCTGATTGCCGTAGCCAAACATTTGACTAGCAAAGTAATGAATAGCTTTGTGTATAAGCTCTGCAGAAGGATTATTGCAGTTGCTGCAAGTGAATAACAACAAAAAAAAAGAGCCGCAAAAAGTGGCAGCTTCTCCTTCGTATGCGGACACATTCTGTGCAATTACAAAAGCACCGCATAAAAAAAAAAGAGAAACGAGGGAAAAACGGAGACAGACAAAGGGAAGGGAAGATAGCCAGGTTCATGAGGAGGCGAGAAGAGGCGGGGAGAAAGCCGAGACTGGAGACTGGCAAACGCAATCAGTGAGCCTTCGCTTTTGGAGTGGGCAGAAATATGAAAAAGAGTTGAAATAAATTAACAGAACTGGCAACAAGAGACTTGACTGCGTTTTTCTTGCTTTTTTTTCTCATTGTCTGAATTTGAATTTTGAGCCTGCAAAAAGATATATGTATAAAAAAAAAAGAGAAACTGAGTAGCAAAACGTAGCGACTGCTCTGACAAAATGTTTGCAGGACATGTCGTCAGTTAGTCAGTCATTTCGTCAGTCTGCCAGTTTGTCGAGTCGAGTTAGTTTGCCAGTTTCTACCGAAAAAAACAGAAGAAAACAAAAACAGACAGAGAGAGAGGAAAACTCAGCCAAACAATGGCATAAAAAATACATGAAAAGCATACATTACACGCTCGAAATCCCCTGGGGTTATACTGAAACATACACACAGATACTCACACTCACACACACATGGAAACAATAACGAAGCGCACACAAAACGTTGAGGCAAACTCATCGTTTGTGGCCTTTGGATAAAAGGGAGCAACCGGGAAACAGGGAACAGGGAAGCAGAAGGCCTCTTCAGGCCTTTTCAGTCCCGACCATTTCGGGACCCATGACGTTGATAATATTGTTGTTCACATGTCGAGTTTTATTGTGTTGGGGAAAACGTGGAACGATGCAGAGAGTCGAGTCTCCCTGACTGACGGCCTGACTGGCTGCCCCTTTGGAGTTTGTGGCATGTGCAGCATTTATACCCTCAAAGTGCTTAAGTGACTGCAAAGGGTATGCTGCTTTTACTGATTACACATTATAAAATGTTACATTTTAAATAGTTGTTTACAAAAATTAATTCATATTCAGTTTAAAAAACTTAAATCAATTAATTACAAAAATAATAATATTTTAAAAAGTACTAAAAACTATAGAATAATCAAGTAATTCATATCAATCATTCAAATCGCTTAATTAAACCTAATATTGATAATGAAAAGCTGGGTATAATTTTAAATATCTTTGTATTTCTAAATCCCATAAAAAACCTCTACACGAGGTAAAAGTCTATTGACAAAAGCAGTTTCTAGCCCCAAAATTTCTGATATTCAATTTTGTAACGAACAAAATTTAGTTTTCTTTGTATTTCTAAACAACAATTAATAACTAAGAATTATAGGTTAAAATACCTAAAGAAACATAAAAAATAAAACAGAGATAGGTATAGAAAAAGAGTTAGAGTTAATTGTTGAAATATGTAAGCAGTAGTGATTCAAGCTACCTGCTGTTGTGTAACTTCAAGGGTATTAATTAGTACTAGCATTGCCTTCACTCCAACTGCATTTGTGCTTTGGGCCTGGCCAGTTGCCGCCTCATTTTGCGGCTGATTGCCTTAGCCTGGTTGTCGGACCAATTGGCAGCTACCTGTGAGCTGTGGCATCGACAACGGGCATCAGCATCGGCATTACCTCTCTCTGTAATTTACAGCATATTGCTGGGTAGAGGAGTAAGGAATTTGAGATCTCTACATGGCAGGGACTTTAATTGAAAGTGGTTGGGAGTTGTCGGAACTACTTAATGCGCTCTTTGGTCACTGAGGCTGGTCGAAACGCCTCTTGGCGTTATATATATATTTATATATATGCTTGTTGGCAAAAGACAAACAAAAGCCGCGCTAATGCCACGCGTCGCATGTGGCATTTGTGCTAAGTTTACAATTTCTTGTTGTTGTTGTTGTTACAAATCTGTTGAGATATGGCAACCACAAAACCTAAGCCTTAAACCCTTCAGAGTACAGCTGCCCCTTTTTTTTTTTTGCCGAAGGGCTCAATCAAAAGCGTGTGCTGAGCATATCCCAAGGGGCAAAGTCAAATTTGAGCAACCCAACAACATTCAAACATTCAAACATTTATTCGCATTCCCATTCGTATTCCTATTCGCATTCATTACTTATGCACGCAGTCAGACTGGCAATCAACCCTTAGTTGAGCCCTTAGCTACCCTTAAGATATATTTTTGTTACTCTGTTTTTTTGCTATTTCCCTTCTATATTCCCCTCTCTCTGGCTCAACGTTAATCGTTATTTTGGCACTTTTTGCGTTCGGCGCTCAGCGTAATCGCTTTCAAGCTGGAAAAAAAAATAAGAAGAGAAAGGAAAAAAGAAGATATATGCGTGTATTTTAAGGGCAACGGGTCCAGAGCACATTTTCAAATTATCCTCAATGAAATTATGAAAGCAAAAAGGGTCGCTTTAGGGCAAGAGCGGAGAGAAGGGGCAGGCACAAGATGCTAAGAGAAGGGAAACTGTAAGAGAAAAGGGGACACGACAAACCGCTTGAGTCAAATATTTTTGATGAGGGTCATAATTATAATGAAACAGGTCTTGCATGCTGAGCAGAAGAGAGAGAGAGAGAGGGAGTTAGAGAGAGACAAGGCAAGTCTCGTTCCCTGTTTTGTTCCCCTCTCCGCTCGCTGTTCGCTGTTTTGTTGCCTCCTCAACACTTTTTGAAGCCGAGGGTCGAGGCACACACACATAATGCATGATTCATGCCGCACGGTTCGAACCCCACTTGGCTCACTGGTTTTTACCCTCGTTTTACTCCGCTTGCTTTTTGCTTCTGTTACTTTTAGGTTGCCTCTACTCACTGCAAATGGCGTTAAATTTTTTTCTTTTAAAAAGGAAAAAAAGGGGACTCAATGCTCGCCCTTTTGCACGCTCTTTCGTTGTCGGTTGTTACAGAGGGTGACATTCGGTCATAATTAAAATAAATTTAAACGATTGCCTCGCTTTGATTATGTTGTAGTCGAAGTCGGGGCCCAAAAAAACTGCAGCACAAGTATCATCGTCATTGTTGTTGTGGTTGTTGTTGTTGTTACCGCTGCTGCTGCGCACTTGTCAAATTGAAAAGTAATGCCACTTTGTCACTATATTGGGTTTTGCCCTGCAGGGCAATTATCACCCGTATCTGCCCCCTTATTTCCACTCCCTTCTCCTCCTCTCGGCATCTTTGCCTTTTACGCTGAACGCGCTTAGCTTTCAAGTGTGGCAAAGTGCGAGTTGCAATCAAGTTGTTTATGACGACCAACGATTGAGGAACTGAGGCTAACCAATCTACAGTTGTGGTCTTGGGTCTTGCGGTCGCTTGTTGTAGGGTCTCTTTTTTCAATATACCCTTGCAGAGGGTATTTTAATATTGACTAGAAATGTGTAATGCCTTAAATGAGGAGTGTTGGACCCTAAAAAGCTTATATATTTTTGATCAAGGCGACCAGCTAAGTAGATATAGCGATGTTCGTTCGTTTCTTTGCAAATATGACTCTCAGTGCTCAAGCTATGTTCAAGATACTTGGAATAGATTTATCTTTTTACTGTACACAGCATATAAGAAGAAATAAGCCCGATCGGATATTTATAACGTATAGTTGACATTAAAATAATCGGTTGAAACTAACCTTTGATATAGAAAACTTTGCTGTTTTCAAAATATTTTAACCAATCTCACCTATTGTGTATTTAGTATCTATATATATAAATCTCTTTGTAGTTATTTTATAAATTGTTATCAAACTTGTTTAAAATCAGACTACTATATCATAAAGATGTGTTGAAAATCACCCTTTGCTATTGAAAACATTTTGTTTCTTAAGATGTCTTAACTAATTTTACAGAAGTATTTTATATTTTTTTTTTAAACTTGAAAAAATTTGGTATAAATAGGACTATTTTCACGTATATATCTTCTAAAAAGTCGGACTACTTAGGTATATTATGTATAAAGCGAAGGAACAAAGCAAGGGTATTAATTTTTCGGAAAGCCAGAAACAACCTTCCCATTTTTTTTTTATAAATATTATTGGCTTGCCGCAATCACGACAAGCGCTGCCTGGAGCTCTCAACCTCAACCTCGAACGCCAACTCGAAACTGGTAACTCGAAGCTCTCACCGCCATTAACACGCAGGCTGAAAGACAGTCGCAGTCTGAGTCCCAGTTTCAGTCGTAGTCCCAATCATATAGGGTCAGAGCAGAGGGAAAAAGTGAGATACGGCCTACCCTCTATACATATATGCCTCAAGTATTCTCTTATTCCCTTGTTGTCTCGGACGCCGCGTCGACTACTTTAATAACAAAGTAAATATTGTTCATTAGTAAATATTTACACGCTCGTCGCATGTTTGCTCATATTAAATACGTTTTGAGGAGAGGCAAAACCTTAAGCAACAACTTGGCTCTTGGGGTATCTGAGTTTTCATTTCGTTTCGTTTATTTTTGTTTTTGTATTTTTTTTCCACTGGATACCGGCCTACACTCTCTGCATGTTATTTATTTATTTATGTTTTATTTATTTATGCGCATTCGCCTAGTGCTATCTGAAAATGTGCGTGTTGAGCTATTAAACATTTATCGATAATTTTTTACAGCTGTCCAAAAAGCGGCGCAAGGGCGACTGACTGACTGACAAACTCGCTGAGTGTTGAATGCCGCTTGTCTATTCCATAATTCATGAGACATTCCAAATGAAAGCATTTAGAACACGCACAAAACTCACATATTCACAAAGAGAGTTAATGGAGCAGCTACGCCTTAATTTGTAGTCTCCCCGAAATGATATGCATAGTCATGAGTTGCATTTTCATCGAAAAAGTGAAGTCATATTATTAATGATGCGGTTTCTATAACAATATTGACAGTATTACTTATAGTAGCATATCAGAAGTCTATGCAAATTAAGAGATAATCATAAGTTTTATGGGTGTCACTAAATGATAGATCTAAATTAATATGTACTTTCATATATGAATATCAAATAGCAGGTTAATCTTATCTATAATACTAATAATTGCGTTGTTCACTCTTGGGTTTAGTCTGTCTCGTGAGAGAATATTTAATTTAATCCCACTCTGTTTGTGCTTTGTTAAAGCGATTCTATCAAATCTTTTCTGTCTGTTTTAGTCATATTTACTGCAGTTTTATTTCTAAATCTCTTCTACATAGGCTAGTTCTCTCAAAATCTTTCGGTTTTCTTTTGTGAGTCATTCGTAAACGTTTGCTTAACAAACTAGATGATGTCATAATTTATATTCGCTCTAGTTTCAGCTCTCTAAGACTTATCTTACTAGAGATCTTTATCAATTAAAATTTCTCAGTTCCCTTTTATGCGTCATTCGTAAACGTTTGCTTGCTACTCCATATATACATTTGAATTCATTTCTTACAGTGCCTTGAGTCAATTTAAACTTCAATTTCTCGCTTTTTCACTTCTCTTATATTCGTCATTCGTAAACGTTGTTCAAGCAAATCGTTGATTAATTTTTCCACAGTTGCTAAACTCTTTTTTAGACCATGTCGTGAGTCAATAAATTGATTTGAACTCTTTAAAACGCCCATCTGGCTACTGGGCAATAAACCTCATAAAGCACGCCGGATGTGTAAGTTGTTAGCTTTAATATTATGGTGTATTTTTCTTGTTATTGTTGTTGTTTAAACATTCCCAAAACTGAAGCGTGTCACTTGTCAACTAATTGCCATTAGGCGCCGCTAAATAATTCATACATAGCACAAACAACAATCAAATTGAAACTGCATAACTGGGCGCCAACCATTTGTTGTAATGTGTGTGTGTGTGTTTTTGTATGTTTCTGTGCATTAGTGTCATAATTTATTTCCATGTTGCACTTTTTGAAGTTTGTGCACGCTGTTTATGGCGCTGCAACATGCAAACCGAACCAAATTATGGCCAAATGCAATGCGGTCGCAACGACGACGACGGTCAGTTAAAAAACCCAAACCTCAACCACGGCAAAAGCAACGGCAAAGGCACAGCAATAGCAACAACAACAACAGCAACAACTCAAACCGCAAACGATGCCGACCAAACGTAACCACACGTCGCGTTCTCTCTCCCTCTCCCTCTCCACTCCTCTCTCTTTCCCTCTCGTTGTAGCCACTGTCCGCGAGTTCGCGCGGTTCGTCCCTCCCTCTCTCTCTCTCTGGCAGTTCTCCCCCTCGCACTTTAGCCTTGCCATGTTAAATGCAACCGAAGCAACGAAGCGTGCAAATCATGTTAGTAGCACCCTCCTCCCCTTGCCCGACTGCCCGCCAGCTTTGACTGCCAGCTGTCCCGAACCCCGTGTAGCACACACACACACACAAAGACACACACACACTGCACGCTTTGCAATGCAAACGACCGCAGGGGTCCGATCCACAATCCACAAAATCTCCTCCTTCCACATACAGTCACACAGGCCATAAAAGGTCGCCCTCTCAGTGCTGCCAATTGAGTGAGTGAGTGAATGGATGGAAGGGAGTTTCAATGACCAAGGGAGAGGGTGCCAAATCAACTGGAAGGGGGGCAGGAAGTGCAGTGGGAGGGAAGGAGAGCTAAATGCCTGCTACTGCTGCCAATTGCTTCGTGGTGGAAGTTGAAGTTTGGACATGGCGCACAATGTCCACAACATCCACATCCACATCGCATTTGCCAAATTGCCTATGCCAATGCGGGTATTTGGTTTTCAGTTGGGGGTTTTGGCTAACGGACAACATAAGCTGGTTAACTGACAGTCCAGAACAGCCTGCTCTCTCTCCTCTTACATATTTGATTATAACTAAAGTTCAACCCCATTACGCCCACGTTCATAATGTCAGAAATCTTGTCGATTGCTGAAAGATGAGAATAAAGTGAAGTGTTATTATTGAATGCAATGGCGTGAAATAATAATAATAATATTAATCATGCCCATCGATAGAAAAACGTGTGAAGCATGCCACTTAAATTAGCTACAGCTAACAATGTCTATATATTTTGAATATGCTTATAGTTATCTCTCATATTTTATAAAAACAAAATTATCCTTCGGGTAAACTTTGAACCCGAATTTAAACCTCTTGTTAAATTTGTCTCAGCTATGTTGTGTGCAAAGTTCAACCTCCTAGCTCATACGGTTCGGGCTTTATAATGAACAGTGAGTCAGTCAGGACAAAGAGTTGACTCTATTAATAACTAAAATTTGCGTCATTTAAATTTTCTTACTCTAACTTTACAAAAACTTGTAAACTTTACTTAATTTTATCATACCACCTTTTAATATTTACCTTAGTCACTTGACAAGGTGTGAAAATAAACAATTCCATTTGAGATTTTTGAGTAAATTTATTGCATTTGAATGGGTTGAAGTGTGTTTTGTTTTCGAACGTTGGACAATTAATTGAAACACTCAATAGAATCGTTGAATCGATTTATTCAATTGCTTTAACAATTTGTTAATGACAACATTGCCACATTGCCACATTTTGAGCCAATTCCAATTGTTGTTGCCCCCTTGTCAACTGTGTTACGCTTGGAGAAGCGTGGAGAAGTGATTGCGACTCCCTGTCTTTCTCTCTCTCTCTCTCTCTCTCTCTGCCTCTCTCTATATGTACTTGCCTCTGGATGTGGCTGTTAACCCAAATCTATCAATTACTTGATGAAGGAAGGGGGAAAGCAAAGGCAGCGAAGCGTGCGACATGGCGCCAATTTTTGTGGCCATTGATAGCGGACTTGAAGAGTCGACAGAGAGAGAGAGAGACAGAGAGAGTGGGAGAGAGAGACAGAGAAACGCTTTTGACATGCGTATTATTAAGCATTTAATGCGCTCAACTGTGAAATAACAAAACCAACAACAACGACAACAACTAAAGGCAGCCACAAAAAGACCGCTAATAAACAATAAACTCACTCAACACAATTGAGAAGACGCTGGAAGACCAGCAAAAAGTAAACGACCATACAAAATTCACACAAACAAAGCGAATCAACAAAATACAAATAAATTTTCGATGGCAGAAACTGAAAGGCCTGAAAAGCCTAAGAAATAAATAACGAACTTTGAATACTCTTTATTTAAAAAGCAGCTAATAATGTTTAAGCTTTTTATTAGCATAAGTTAAGCAAAGAAATGAAATTAATTAAAGAATTATTTCCGGTTATTTTAATACATTTTTGAGCCTAAAATATTTCCTATTTAAATTCGAAATATCGTCATCTTTTATACCACAAACTTTTGATTCGTACACTATAGCAAATGGCCTTTGTAAGAGTATATTAAAATTGATATGCATACATAATGCAGCATTATATTTGACTGGGAAAATTTGTCATTTATAATAAAAGCGTGGCTAATATCAATAATAAATGACTGAGCATCCACAATGGGCTAACAGATACAAATACAGATACACAATATCACATAAGGAAAGAGATAGTGAAAACGCCCAAACAACAACAACAACAACATATGACTAGCTGTCTAACTCTGTATGCTCTCTCAGCCAATTTAATGGCCATAATTTTGCTGTGCGTGTTGTTGTTGTTGTTGGTTGTTGTAGTTGGTTGTGCCGTGTTGTCTGCGACACAAAATCAAATTTAGTGACATGAAAGCACGTCAAAATGAAACGAATGACATGCGAACAAGTTAACAAGCGCACAGATACAAACACGCACACACACAGATACACACTTATGGCAATTGACATGTGTGTGTATTGGTGTGTGGGGGTCGAGACATAGCAAAAACAGATCGCCTTGTATCTGTATCTGTATCTGTACCGAAGACCACCCGCAAAGGCAAAAGTGCGCTGAACGACTGACAGATAAAAACAGACGGACAGACAGACAAACAAACAACCAAACAGACGGACAGACAAACAGACAGACAGACGGAATGAGAAGCCCAGCACACTGTGAAACCGAGTCAGATTCAGAATCAGAATCAGAGACAGAGTCAGCGTCATAAACAGAGAGTCAGACGTGCGGTTCATTTAAAAACCGCAACAAAAAAAGATACTTTTGTTGTTGCTGCTATTATTATTTCATTTTCGTTTTGGTTTTGTTTGGGAATCGAGTTCAGTGCGCTTCAAAGCGCATTTTGTAACCCAATAAGTTGTTTGGAATTTGATGACAGTGTCACAAATTGTAAATGTATCTTAAGAAAACTTTAAAAGGATTTCGCAGATATGACAAAGTTAATAAATAAAAAATGGAAACCATGTGAAACTATTGAAATAACTTAAAAAAGGGTTATTTAATAAAAATAGCATCATTAAACTGTTAGTAAAAGCCTACAATGTTAACTTAACAGCAAAGTTTACATATTTAAATGTTGTTAACAGTCTGTTAAATAAATAACATTAACAGCTGTTAATTATTAGTAACATCACAGATTTATTCAAATTGCATACGTATTAATGTTATCTATTTAGATACAAATCTACAAATATCATTCTTTGAAATTAAGCACATATCTACTTCACTTTTAGCATACTATTAAAATACCAAAAATTCCAAAATAAATTAAGCAAGTTCACAATGTCATCAAATCTACAAAAATCATTAAGAGATAAGCAAAGGAATAACAGCTACTGGTTTTCATTTTGAGTTCCACGAATATGACTATATATAATCTACATATACAAATATGTATCTTAACTGCGATATTTATGTTAAATAAAAGCTCATTGGTTAATAGCAAACATTGCTTAGTTAATTTATGTAAATGAAAAATAAATTCGCCATAAATTCAGGCAGTTTTTTTTATTTTTATCGCAAATACTTTTATAATTATATGCATAATTAATGAGACAACAAGAGCGAGAGTCGAGTGCATAAATCAGAGAGCTTATAGAGAGAACTAGAAATCGATTTGAAATCAAAACAAAAACCACAATTACAAACGTTTTCCCCCCGTCTTCTTTAGGTGAGTGAACTGTGGGCAAATCGTTTGTGATTGTGTCATTTTGTGGTTCGGCCAGTTAAATAATGGTATAACATTGTGTGTGGTTGGCAAAGTCAACTTTGGCAAATATTCTTTTTTTTTCTATATATATATATTTTTTGTTGCAAATCTCGTGATAATTTATTAACACCCCGTGAACAACTGAAACTGAAACTGAGAAACTGTGACTGAAACTCAAGTCCAAACTACAATTTGCATATGCAAATTGATTTTGCTACACGGAATCAACTCGTTGCATGTTTTTTTTATATTTATTTACTATATAAATTGTGGGTTCTGCTCAAGTGGCGCCCGCCTGCTTCCTAGCATCAACTCAATTAATTATTTAAATTGCAGCAAATAAAAGAGCATTTAATCAATAAACGAGCCGAGCTGTTCACATTCTCGTTGTTTTTAGACTATTTAATGACAGCTCTTTTGGCGCACCTCGCCATCAAAAATTGTGTGTATGTTGCATAAATTAATGAGACGACTGTCCTGAGTGTCGAGTGTCTCGAGGCCGCAAAAGCTGCAAATGTCTCTATATTAAGTATACGCCCCAAGTATCCGCACAGGTTGTCAAATGTGCGACAGCTTTCCCTCCTCCCGTCGAATGCTGCTGGGCAATGGCCAAAAAATAAAATAATAATAGGGGAACTGCGAAAAGTCGACAAACTATTTGCCAACTGGTGGAACGACTTTTTGGCTATAGTACGATTGCCTGCCAGCCTGGCTGCCTGGCTGGCTGTGCAACATTTCAAGTGCCTGGTTGGGGCTATAATTAAATTGTTCAAGTGCTGGCAACACTTTTGGCACTTGGCGTTGCTCAATTTAGCAACAGCAGCCCGCAAAATGCTGCGGCAACAACAGCAACAACAAAACAACAATTGAACAACGCCCACAATTATTGTCAGCCGCAATTTGCATTTGTGCCGCATAATTTGCAACGGCATTTCCAAATTATTGTTGTTGTTATTCCATAGTTGGTATTGGCCATCTGCCAAATCAGGTCTAAACAACAACAATTGATAAAGCTAAATACTTGTGTAAAATGTTTATGGTATGTTGCTTGGGGCGTGTCCAAGTGCAATTAAACAAATGGCTTTATTTGTAGCGCTCGACACATAACAGTACTGCAGTAATATTCAAATATGTACTCATATTATTCACAGCAGGGCAGACAACTCTTTTGGGGCCACGTTTATTAACCCTTTGAACTCATTTCAAGCGACTCATCAATTCAATTTTTTTTTTTTTTTTTTTAAACACAAAAGACCCAAGCGAGCTACGTACTTGCCTCGCGGCAACATCGCCGTTGAGCTGAGCAGGCGGAGCAGAGTAAAAAACATAACGAAAAAGAAGAGGAGAAAAAAAAGAATGGCAAAACGATGAAATCTCTTTGTAGCCAGCGCTTACAGTTACCCTGTAAACCAAAGTATTGTAGAATGGAATTTAAAAGGGTGTCTATTAGTGTAGGTTGGACAGCAGGTCGAATTTTTTACTTTATAAAAAATAAAAAATAAGACTGAAATATCAAACTAAATAAATAAATAAAAATTGAGATAACAGTGAAATTGACATTTTTTCAAAAACTTTGATCTCTCATAACTTTGTCAAAAATTAACCGATTTTCAAGCGGAATGTCATTTTGATCATGGTTTGGTCTCTAAATTGATTCTGCATTTAAATTTTTTCATCTAGAAAATTTGATCAAAATCGAAAAAATATGAAATTTTCCATACTTACCCCTTAACATTTTTTCAAAAACTTTGATCTCTCATAACTTCATCAGAAATTAAACGATTTTCAAGCGGAATGTCATTTTGTTCATGATTTGGTCTCTTTATTCATTCTGCATTCAAAGATGTTTAAATTCTTTATGTACATTTATTTGGTTTACAGAGCATCTGCTAGTCGTTATTGTTATAACTTGAGCTGTGGGCAAGGCTCTCTCAGTGCCTGAGTTGGACCTTTCTGTTGTGCAACTTTGAGAAGAAGAGGCGGAGATGGCGTTGAGGACAACTCAAATGGGCGGCAGTTGAAACATTTTTCATTTGGCTGCCACTCGTCGAGAGTGTGGGCGTCGAAGGGCGGGGAACAGCAAAGGAGAGGGTGAAAGAGGCCACAGGCACGGCATAAAACGTAGAGAAGAAAAAAAAAGCAACGGCAACTTTTCTCATTGTATTTTAGTTGAGAGCTGTGCTCTGGGTTTTTTCTTTCGGCTGTTGCTCAACTTTTTTATATTTAATTTTTTCGTTGTTGTTGTGTTTTTATTTTATTTCCGGTCATTAAAAGTCAATCTCGAGAGCTTCATAATGACATTGTCGCCGTTGCCGGCACTGTGGGCCGAGAGGCTAATTGAAGCTACTTGAGGCGCCCTCAAGCCAACAACGAATCGACTCAATTAATCAGCTCGTCGAGTGAATTAAGTTATTTCAGTTCCAGTTTTAATTCCAGTTGCAGTTCCAGTTTAAGTACAGCTTCCAGTTGCCAGTTAAACAGAGCTCTGTTCCTTCTCTAACTGATTTGCAATTGCGTAAATTGATGGGCGTGGCAACATAACTTTTCTTCATGCTGCACAAATCATCACTCAGATGACTTGCAGTTATGTTGTTGCTGTTTTGATGGATGGCCAGAAAGGCACAGTTAAGTGACTGCGACCAAGTGTTCACTTGTGCATTTAGAAAGTTGTTGCTGCTGCCAACAACAAAGACTTGACCCAACCACAAGCAAAACTGCGGCCCTCAAGTACCCAGCAATTCAACTGAACTTTCAACTGCCTGCCACACACACAATATAGTACCTACAACCATTTGTGGCACTATCAAAATTGATGTCAAAACAACTCAAATGTCAACTTGAAAATGTTGTTTTTATTACTTCGTTAACTGATGCATAAATTTCGATGCTCAGGCATCATGAATATTTCATAGCTCTTCAGATTATACAGTTTATAATCTTGACAGCAGCAAGCAGCAGCAATGTAGTTAAGTTTTTTCTGTGTAATTGTTTAATAAGACTTAATCTTATGATCATCATCATGATGATGATAATAATCTGTGTTTTTTTTTTACGGCTTTGTAGTTGTTTTTATTTATCTTTCCACGCTGTTCTCTAAAATCTTTTGCATGGAATTTGCTGGGAAAACTTGAGAATTTTCTAAAGAATTTATAATTGCAAATAAGTGGTTGAAAGAACAGCAGCTTTAAAATACTAAAAATAAATAAATGCTTTTAATATTAAGGCTTATCCAAGAATAAATTATTATCATTATAATAAGATATAGTTTAATTCACAAACTTAGTAATATAAAATAAATAAAAGATATTCAGATTGGGATACAAACTTATTAGATTAATAATTGTATTTTCTGATATTAAAGATAGCAATTTTTTTCTACATTTTTTAATATTATTCTTAAAATTTTCCACAAAAATTGAAAGCTTTTTTGCTTAACAGCTTAACTTTAATAACATATGACTAATTTTAAGTCAAGAGTGAATAACTACAGGTTTACGTTAAATCAATCAAATAATTCAATTCAATCCAATAAGTAGATTTTTTTTCAGCAGGTATTCAGCTTGTGCTGATGGGCGATTAAATGGATAAACTTGTAGCAAGGAGACGACAACATTGCCGCAGTTTGTTGCCATGTGACAGATGTGGCAATTGTGTTGCCATTCAATTGGTTGTTGTGCCTGTACACCACCCTGTTTCTGCCCCTCTCTCACTCTCGCTGTCACCCTGTTGTTGTTTGCTTCCATTCAATTGTCATTGCGAATGTCAATAAATTATTTATGCGTCACATTAATTGCCTCTGTGGCAGCGGCAACTTTGGCCACAATGTGTTGTGTATGCATGTAATTGTGTGTGTGTGTGTATGTATCTGTGTGTGTTTGTTCGTTTATTTATGCCAAATGGCAGTAAATTGAATTTCAATGTTTGCTGTATATACAAAACTTCGCATTTATTAAACACGCGCCTGATTTATTATTTATTTTAATTATGTCTTGATTTCAACTAATTTCTCTCTCTTTCTCTGTCTCTCTCTTTTACAGGTGAGTGCACAATTATCAGATGTTCGTCAATTGCGTAATTTAAGTAAGTTGCTCCTTCTGTTTACCTGCCTTTTTCATCGCTGTGCAAATTTGTTTAATTAAAAAACTTTTGCAATTAAAATAAAATTTTATTAGTGCTGAACTGCAGTTTTGAAGGCCAGCTAATATGCATAATTTGTAGTTGCAACTTTTGAACAACTCTAGAGGGTGATAAAAAGGGATGGAAACAGAGAAAAAATTTAACTATCACTGTAAAAAATTAGCATATTCATATTTCCTATTTTTCTTTTCTCAACTCAATTTAAATCAACTAAAAAGTTTATTTTACGCATGAAAAATCTCAAATTTTAATTTAGTTGAGCATACGGGGTATCTCTCAGTGCATCAAATTCAGCACTGAGTGGTTTTTGTTTTGTTTGAACCACAAACAACACATTTATATGCGCAACACATTTTTGTTATGCTTTTTTTGTGCTCTGAATTAATGAAACATTTCCGAGAGTGCCGACAAACGAAATTCCCCAACCTTCTCTTCTCCCTGATATGCTCATATTCCCATACCAAAAACCAAAAATTCCCATTGAAAATTGTGCGTTAGAAGCAGAGAATTTTCCCGGACAAAACGTAAAAGTTTTCGGATAAACCGCACACACGGATACGGATTCAGATACAGATACAGATACACGTTAACCGCAAATTCTGTGCTCTGGTTGAAATAAACCGACAGCAGAAACAACAACAACAACAATAACAAATTCAACAACAAGAACAAAAACAAATAAGTTCCTGTTTGCCTGTGGGCGACTATTCACATTTCAACGTGGATAGAAATTCTCATAAAATTATATTTCATATTTTGGCATTTTCGATTTCCATGGAATTTTCTTCTTTTTTTTTGCTCTGTGTGTTGATAACAAAATAAATTTAATTTCTACCATATTTGTTGTTGTTTTGTAATCCCCAAACACATAAATGAATTCTGATAAAATTTCAATAAATGCATTTGCATAAATATTTGAAGTATGATTTAAGGTTTCGATTTTATGCAATAAAATTGGAATTTATCTCATGAATTTTCAAACAGTTGAAGTCGCAGTTGAAACTTAAGCTGAGTATAACAACGACAACATGTCAACAACATTCATATACTCGTTATAAAAACAACAATAATATACAAAAAAATAAATATATATAAATATATATCTGGTTGCCTAGAAGTGCTCGTAATTATGACTCAATTGGTCAGAAAACATATTCGCGGCAATATTCGAATGGCTTGGCAAATATTTGTTTACCTGTTCCGAGTCAAGTACAAATTGTTAAAAGGCAACACACACACACAACAACACACATAAATCACAGCGAGTAATATAATTCGAAATCAACACTCAAGCCGACTCAAGTGCTGTTGATACCCTACACATATGTGTGGCATATTAACTAAGTCATTAGCTTTGCAATGGTCTCTATTTTATTTAATGGATTTTTTATATAGATTTTAGAATTTAAATAACAAAAGGAAGAAAAATAAAGTTAATGTTTGTTTTTAATTCATTGTATTGTTATTAAAATTGATTTTTAAATATTATATTCATTATGGTCACTTAAATTTTAATGCTTTGAAGCACAAATGCAAATTGAATGTCAAAATTTTGCCCAAAAATATATCTAGAGTATAAATGCATTTTATGCTATCCATTTTATTTTTTGCTTATTTTCTATCTAACTTATTCTGCTCTTGGCATAAACAAATAGCGCACGCACCGAAGTTTTGACACCATTTGCATTTATTTTGGAGCCAGTGTCTTCATCGTCGTTGTCGCAATAAAAAAAGATAGCATAAAAATGAAAATAAACTGAATGCGAATTTCATTACATTTTTTTTTTTGCCTTTGCCTTTGCCTTTGCCCATTCATCCAAAAATGTAACAGCCAACCTCCCCTTCAACCCCCCCGCATTTCCGCCCCCTGCTGACGACGAAGCCAACGGGCACGTTCTGTTGTTGTTGTTGTTGGATTTTTGCTCATTTTTGTGTTTTGCATGCGCGCTGGTCATAAAATTTATGACATTTCGCACATTTGGCATACAAAAATGAAATACACGCCAAAATAAGCAAATGGAAGGCAAAACCAACAAACACAGACAGATACAGATACATTCGTATATAGATACAGATACATTCGTATACAGATACAGATACATACGCACACAGATACACACGCATACGCACATAAAGCTGTCAGAATTACGTGTGAAAACTGTGGGCAACGAGAAGAGCAAAATGTAAAAAAAAATAAACCAGCAAAAAAACATAAATAAATAAATAAATAAATCCAGAAAGCAAGTAATTTCAATGAACATTTTCAAGCCGCAGGCGATTTAAAAATATACTTTATTCCATCTCACTCTCTCTGCTTTATAATGCTAACTCGCTCTAGCTTAAATTTAATAAACAAACAAGTTAATTTGTTTCACTTCCAACACACAATATAAACACAAAAAAATTAATGAAAGCCACAAAATTATTTGATTGCACACCCCATAAATGATGCGCACACTTGAGAACGAATCGATCGATTTAGTTTTCCGAAAAAAATAAAAACCACAAAACTCTCACAATTTATAGCCCACACAATCCACACATCGTTTCCCACCATCCACAAAACACAGTTCAGCATCTAGTATTGAGTATAATTAACGGCACCCAAAGGCGGCGGCGAACATGTGTCAAATCGTATTACGTCGAGAACTCAAAATGAAAATGCTTTAAGAGTTCTTAAAATATAACAATTTGGTATGTTATTGCACAGCGAGAGCGACTTATGAGATATCCTGTAATGTTTTCACTGCAACTTTAAGTAGTAAGACTTTAAAATGCGTTCATAAAAATATAGACAATTTAAATGATTTTATCTGGAAACCCCGATATTTATTAAAAAAAAAGCACCCATAAAAATGATACCTGTAATGATCTTATATGATTAATTGGATTTTTCATTAAATTTTCCACATTTCATTTTAAGGAACAAGACTTCGAGTTTTCTTCATTAAAATATAGACAATTTGAATGATTTTATCTAGAAAACCCCATTTTATATATATAAATAGCTAAAATGATCTTATATGATTAATTTGATTTTTCATTCCATTTTCCACATTTCCCTAGCTATAGCTCAAATCCCAGCTGCTTCTTTAGAATATCTGAAAAAAATTTCTATTAAAAAGCCATCATATCTATATGCTAGCAAATCTATATATAAAAACAACACACACAGACAAACACCTTTATGTGTGTGTGTGCTCTTAAATGACAGCGCTGACATGTTCAACGCGTCGTATGCTTAATGTAATTTTTAAACTGAATAAATAATAAAAGCAGGCGGCGCTTTGCCAATGAATTTTGATTTTCAAGCGAAACATGAAATTTATCATGAACACACACACAAAAACTGTAAACATATAGATATAGACAAATATATTTGTGGATATAACGTATGTGCATATATATAGCTCGATGAGTTATGGCGCTCGAGGCCGCAATTTGAAATAAAATTTCCGAAATGCATTTCCAGACAGAGAATATTAAAGATTTTACTTTAAATATGACTGAATTTGTATATATAAATTTATGCAATAACAAATGCTTATACAAATAGGGTATTAGCTATTCGTTTTGCTTGTCTTTAGCTTAATTTTTTATTATTATTTATTTGATTGTTGTATTTGTTTTTACGCTATTTGTTTTTTTTGGCTTGTCTAATAAAATTAAATTTTATTGCTGCAAAATGCGGCAAGAAATTCAAATTGTTGCTGCTACAAATTGACGCAGTCTCTGACCACTTTGGGTAGCAAAGCTCTGAAGCATCTTTCACAAAGTATTTGCCTTCTCCTCTTTGCCTTTTTTTAAATTTATTTAAATTTAAATTTGTTTGCTTGTTGAGCTGACCATTTTATTTATAGACTTAGTGTATTTGTGTAGTTAAATGTTGTCAGTGCATATTTTTGGGATCTTTTGTTTTGTGGGCTTGTTGTGAGCTTAATTAACTGCCAAAATAAAAGAAAACAAAACACAAAGGGAGGGAAAACAACTTGCTTAAAATATTCAACTCGAAAGGCAAATAAATTAAAATCACATGAAAATTTGTTATGTGTTTGTCGCGTTTTGTTTCTTGGCGAATTCCGCGCATTTTCCACTCTGCCACATTTGCATACCACACTTGACATTTGTGTCGCCTGCCCACCCAACGCCTCCCCCTTGTCTCTCAGCATTTTATGTGGGCGTGGCACAATCCCAAAGTTGTTTGCTTTAACGAAAAGAAAAAAAAGGAACCACAAAAATAAAACAGAAATATAAGCAAAGCAAGCTGGCTGAAGAAGAAAAAGTTGCTACCAACTTGTGTAGTTTGGTGTGGCAGGATTGTAGGGGGAAGGGAAGGGGAGTGCGTCATGGCAGCCATCAACTGTGGCACAAACATGCGGCACATCCACAAAACTTTGACTGTCAAGTCACAAGCCCAACATTTATCACTGCCAAACAATTTGTTTGCTTTTTATGCTACGCAGCAAAGTGTGTGTTAATACGAATACACACACACAACACACACACACCCCCAAGAAGTTAAAGCCGCAGTTAATAGAAAACTAAGTTTAGTTAGCTGACCTTTCTTTGACATTTCTTTAACTTAACTATATCTTGTGGTTATTGTGGTTATACAATAGGAAAATAAGAAAAAGTGCAGAAATTTTACTATAAAAAAAAAAAACATTTTTAGTCTTTAATGTTAACTTATTGAAATAATAATAATAATAGATTACAATAATAACAATAGCTTATATAATAATCAGACTATTTAAGTAGCAGGTAATAAATTAAATTTTTTAATGCAACTCAATGTCTAAAAGGAAACTAATAAAATTTAAAACCAAGGTTTTATCTTCATAAAAATAATTGCAATGCGCAGAAAACAAAGTTGTTAAGTACTCGTAAGCTACGAGACACTTTAAAAAGGTCGGAAATGTCTTCTGCTTTTGCAATTACAAGTGTGCTATACCCTATATTAAACTCATTTTATACAATGGGTATATACATATAAATATGCTGCCAAAAATCAAGCTTAATAAAACCATTAAAAGTATGAATTTAAGTTGTAGTGACTGTCAACAAAAAAGAGTTTGAGTTTGCAGCTGTTAACGCTCAGTTTGTCTAACATTATACTCTCTTTAAAAATACCTTATGCTGCAGGGTATAAATGAAAGAAGTAGAAGAAGTGCGCACTTTGGCTGCTGTTTTTCATTTCCCGCAGCTTTTTTCTCTCTTACACAGCAAAACTTTTCCCTTGAGTTCACTTAACTACTTCCTTCTGCCTGGCAACACAAAACTGAAGCACACTTCAATTCAATTTCGAACCCATTTTTGTTGTTGTTGTTGTTGTTAGCGTCAAATACTTTAGCCTCGTAAGCCTTTCGTTTCGGGGTGGCCAAAATCACAGAGAACTACTTCAAAACAGTAAAAGAAAATTGCCAGCCAAAGTTTGCCAAGTTTTTTGCCATTCTCCACAGTTGCAAGCTTTTTATCGCTGGGGTTTTTGTTTTTTCTATTTATTTTTTGTGTGGGTTGCTGGTGGCAGTGGCAGCAACAGCAGCAGCAACAGCAGCAGCAACAGCAGCCTCCTCTAAGTTGCCACTTGAGTGTTGCAGTCGCAGTTTTGCCTTTGAGCTTGGCCCAAAAGTTATCCAAATGTTGGCACTCAGCCCAGGCGACAGTAACATTGTTGACTGTCTGCATTTGTCGCAGTATAGCAGCAACAGCAGCAGCTACAACAACAGCAACAACAACAATTGCAAACAGTTTCTGGATACGCCCACGCGCCACATGACATGCGACAACGACAACAGCAACAACATCTCTTTCTTTTTTTGGGCTGCTGCTGCTTAATTTGATTTTCACAACTTGGCAACGACGAACATAGTTATTGTGGCTGTTGTTGCTGTTGTTCTTGTTGCTGCTGCTGCTGATTTGCATATATTTTAACGTGTCGGAGTTGCAGACAAAAGTTTCTCTGTGGGCGTCAACTGATTGGAAGACGCAGGGCCAAAAGTAAAAGGCAAATGTTGCTGCCAGCGACAGCAGCAACAACAACAATACTAACAACGACAACAATCCTTCATTACAGTCGAAGAAGTAAAGCTGTATTTGCAACAAGCTCTTGTCTTGCCACTGCCACAAATAGCAGTCAAAAGTATTTGCTATGCATAGCACAGCATATATCCCTTTAGCACATAGATACAGTAAATACCACACATAGATACACACACATACTTCCTCTTCGCACTTGGAGCGACTTCAGCACCTCGAGGTATAAGGCAAAAGTCTCTGCATCAAACTTTCCTAAACATCCATCCACCTGAAATAATCTGAAAATCCCTTTGACACATGTCTACTCTCCAAACTCTTTCTCTCTCTCACTCTCTCGCTCTCCATGTTATGCTGTTTCTCTCTCACACACATGCTGGTGCTTTTGCTCATTTAATTATTCAGCATAGTTTTGTGCTTTTAATTAACAAAATGCAGTGCAGAAATGCGTAAAACTTTGTTCAAAAAGCCACAGTAAACTTAGAATATACAAATGAGAATGTGTTTTGGAATGTATTCAAGTTGTGGCATTCACATTCCTCAAATAAAATATTATTGCTCAAAGTTTTTGAGAAAAATTTATAATGGGAAACAGCATAAAATTTAAACTACATATTTATTCCATACATTTTACTGTAAAAGTTTCTTTTGATGTATTGTTAAACTTTGCACTACAGTTGCTGTTACTTTTAATGCTAGTGTGAAGTTAACAGTAGCTGTTAAATAAGTAAGAATGTTATTTGTTGCTGTTACTGTTGATTAGCAGAGTTTGACATTAATGTTAATGGTACTTTTACTGTTAACAGTCGTATATTCTGTGTTATTCCTAATTAACATTGCTGTTAATGGTACTTTAATAGTTCCCAGGCCCCGCTCCGAGGCCCCGCTCCCAGTCCCTCTCACAGACAATCTCCCAGGCCCTTTCCCAGTACCTCTCCCAGGCCCCTCTCCCAGGTCCCTCTCCCAGGCCCCGCTCCCAGTCCCTCTCCCAGACCCTCTCCCAGTCACTGTTATAGCTCCTGCTAATAAATGTTACTTCAATTTCTACATATCCCTATGTTTACTGTTAATGCCATTAAGTCTGTTATGTTACCCTTTAAAATTACTGTAATTCCATACTGCTACCGTTAATCAACACTGCTTAGTCCGAAGCAATTTGTGTTTATTATTTATCATAAAGGGTCAGCGCTATATTTGTTGTTGATTGTCGACTATTGCCTTATTATCAGGCAGTCTAACATGACAGACTACACCACAAATAAGCTATTATTTCATGTATGTATATGTGTGTGTATCGGGGTAATAAGTTGAAAATACTTTCAGTTAATTGGAGCTAAACATGCAATGTCATTTTGCTACAAAATGTTGGCTCCTGCTGTTGACGTTGTTGTTCCATAAATTATTGAAAGACCACAAAAGGGAAATGGAAATGTTTTCAAAGCACATGGGTTAATTTGTTTAGTCAAACGCATTTGGGAATTTGTCAGCAGTAAAAATCAACATTGGTGTGCTCTTTGTGTGTGGGATAAAGTTGAAAAAAGTTAATAAAGTCTTACAGCATAGAGACGGAAATGTTGGAAAATGTGGTTTGCATACAGCATTGATATTTGATGTTTACTGCGATTAAAGTTAGAATAAGAGAAATATAAAAGTTAATAGGAAACAACTATAGAAATAAAATTCAATAGCAAATTAATTGTTTGTTAAACTTGAAACTTTAGGTATTGTATTTTAATCAGAGAACGAAATCATTAAAAGTTTTATTTTTAAAAATTAAATAGATATGTTGATACTTGATGATTTTTAAAAATAAATAAAAATTCTTAAAAAATTAAAATTTTTAAATCATTGAGAAAATGCAAAGATTTCATAGAAACTATTATTATGTTGTTTTTCTTTTTCTTATATCTTTCTTAAAATAGCCTAAATAATTATTATTTGTAATCTCTGATTTAAATTTCATTTAACATTTTTTGCTTAATAGTTAAGATTAAGTTTAAGATTTTTTTTAATTTGATGAGAAAATATAAAAGACCTGTAAATTTAACGATTAAAGATAGTTTCTTTCGTCATACTTGTTACTCATTTTATTGTTTAGTTGGTCTATGTTGAAGACGCTCTTTAAAGTCTGTGCAAATGATTAAAGTGCGAGGCACGTGTGTTTGATTCAACGACTTGTCTATGTGCGATTCTGTCTAGTTACTTGCATATGCGAGGCACGAATGACTGCCGCCTGATGCCTGCTGCTTGCCACCTTCTCTCCCCTTCCTCCCTCTCCCTTCTCCATCCCCTGTTGCCTGTTTTGAGGGTGGGTGCGATCTTCGTCGTCGTTGTTGTTGTCGTCGTCAGTGGCACTCGTCACGTTTCATTTGTGTCGCCACGCGTGCGTTTATTTAACCACTTTAACCTGAACATGCACACAATGTGAAATTGTTGTTTTTGCTGCTGCTGTTGCTGTTGTTGTTATTCTTGTTGCTGTTGTTCCTGCTTTGGGGTTGTCGCCAGGCTAAGGGCGTCACAACGTCTGGCCCTCGCCCATGCCCAATGCCCATTATATTACACTTAAACTTCATTATGTCTTGCCTTCAAGTTGTTTTGCCCCGTTGTTGATTCATAAAAATTTAATTTCTTTGGCAGTCTTTCGACCACAGACACGTTTTGACCCCCTCCTAATCCTCCTACACTCTCCTTTGTTGCTGTTGCACGTACATTTGATTTGGCGGAACTCCCCGCCCGAATGACTTTATTAAAATTGACATTTAATTTATGCACTGTGCATAATTTAAGCACAAAATTTCCATCAACTCAGGCGACAAGCTTTTAAAGTTCGTTACGTTTTTATTTTTATTTTTTATACTTGCTTTTTTTTTTGCTTAAAAATTCGCTGGAAAAGGAAGAGAGAAATATGTATGTATATGTTTGAGCCAGGACGACGTGGTTGCATAAATTCTGACAATGTTGAAACACACACAAACACACACACACACATATACACAGCGAAACAAAAGAGTTTGGAACATGCCACGCAAAGGTTTTCCTGTGGCAAAAAACAATAAACAGAGCAAAGCAAACGCCCAGCAAATAGAGCAGGGTGACAACAATACCAAGGCGTAGGAGGAAGAGGGAGAAGGGATGGAGAGAGAAGGGGTTTCACTTTTGTTGTTGTTGCTGCGACACTGCGACAAAATCAACGTACGTCAGTGGTAAAAGGGTGGGCGTGTGTGTATATGTGGTGTGTGTGTATGTATGTGTGTGTGTGGTGTGTGTACGCCACAGGAAGCGCCACATAAGCTGGCAGGATATTTTATATAAGGCACAGACAGCGGCAACGACACAGCACACACAGTAGCTATAGGAAAGGTATAAAGGGTCATAGGGAGAGAGAGAGAGAGAGAGAGCGAGAGAGAGACAGGGAGAGAGAGAGAGAAGGGCAACCATTGTAAATTCCAGCTGGCATTGCACGATACATTCACGTTCACGTTCCTTGCTCCTTCCTTGTCTCCTCGCCTCCTTCTCAACCGGATATGCCATGCAGGGAACTGAGCGCGCATAAAAATATGGCCCTGGGTCGATCTCGGGCCACGTTCTCTGTTCTTTGGGCATTCTGGCAGTACGACAGAATGGCAGGATATGCTCTGTGCTGCGGTTGGTCTGCCCTGGGCGAGAGCCTGGACATGATTCAGTCCTACAGACTGCACAGTGCAACCAACACCAGCAACTGTACAACTGTTTTTTGACATTTTTTCAAAAACTTTGATCTCCCGTAACTTCATCAAAAATTTACCGATTTTCCAGCGGAATGTCGTTTTGATCATGATTTTGCCTCTAAATTAATTCTGCATTCAAATTTTAAACATCTAGAAAATTTGGTATATTTTCGATTTTTATCAAATTTTCTATACTTACCCCTTAACATTTTTTCAAAAACTTTGACCTCTCATAACTTCATCAAAAATTTACCGATTTTGAAGCGGATTGTCATTTTGATCATGATTCGGCCTCTAAATTCATTCTGCATTCAAATTTTAAACATCTAGAAAATTTGGTATAATTTCGACTTTTATCAAATTTTCCATACTTACCCCTTAACATTTTTTCAAAAACTTTGATCTCTCATAACTTCATCAAAAATTTACCGATTTTCAAGCGGATTGTCATTTTGATCATGATTCGGCCTCTAAATTCATTCTGCATTCAAATTTTAAACATCTAGAAAATTTGGTATAATTTCGATTTTTATCAAATTTTCTATACTTACCCCTTAACATTTTTTCAAAAACTTTGATCTCTCATAACTTCATCAAAAATCAACCGATTTTCAAGCGGAATGACATTTTATTCATGGTTTGGCCTCTAAATTCACTCTGCATTTAAATTTTGAACATCTAGAAAATTTGGTATAATTTCGATTTTTATCAAATTTTCTATACTTACCCCTTAACATATTTTCAAAAACTTTGATCTCTCATAACTTCATAAAAAATTAACTGATTTTCAAGCGGAATGTCATTTTGTTCATGATATGGCCTTTAAATTCATTCTGCATTTAAATTTTCATCATCTAGAAAATTTAATATTTTTCATATTTATAATATTTTTTTTACAAGTTTGTCCCACTGTGCAGCACTCATACGCTTCGTTGGTATTTCTTTCCTTCCAGCTGCCTTCCGGCTTCCTGTGCTAAGCTCTTGCCACCTACACACACATACAAACACACACACACAGAGCTCACACAACGCAAGTCATACACGTCGTATACGTAATGCCTGATAAAATGCGAAATGCGCGAATAAAACCAGCTTTCAGTTTGTTCGTTTATTTGTTTGTTTGCTTATTTGCTTATTTGTGTGTGTGTGCCTCCTTTTTGGCTGACAAGTCAAGCGGCAAATCAGCTTTAATATGACGCTGTTAGCTGCTTGTTTCGCTGCCACAATTTGTCCTTATTTCTGCCTCGATTCCTTCAGTTTATGCTTTAATTATGTATGTGCATATTGCAAATTAACAATCACATTTTTTAATTCAATTTGCCAAGAACATAAACCGGAAATTGTTTATTTAAATTTAAATGAATGCTTCTTGCTGTTGCGACCTAATTGTTTCTGTTTCTGTTTCCCTTCCTTTTGCTCCCTTTACTGATTTGCCTCGTGTTCCTTTTTAGGTTTTGTCCTTTTTGCCAACTCAATTACTTTGCTTGGTTTTTTTTATGTTTTCTGTGTGTTGTTTGCTGTTGTTATTGTTTATCTATTATAGACATTCTCTGTGTTTTCCTCTCTTTTCGTCTCTCTTTTGTTGTAATTTTAATTAGTGCGCCTTTTATGTTTTTGCTGCTAATGACGACGACGACCCATTTCAATTTCTTTCATTTGCTGTAGCTAATAATCATGATGATCATAATGATGATGATGATGATAATGATAATGATGAGGGCGTTAAGGTTGCAGCCCTCTTTTGTCCCAGCCCGGTTAATTACAGAGCTGAGCTAACTGAAATTAATACAACATTTTTCTCACTCTGCTTTTTCCCTTCGTTCCAAGCTCTTCAAGTTCCTTCAACTGTAACCTGCCACACCAATTGGCAGCTTGTTGTCTTGTGTTGAGTTTTTGTAGTAATTATTATAAATATTAAATTTGCTTTTTCTTTTGTTTTGTTTTTGGTATATTATTTTTCTGTTGGCTCGTTTAGCAGTCCAGTCTCAAATCGTTGCCCTGCCGCACGCGATTTTAATGACACGGCACTTAAAAATATTTAATCGAGTAAACTGCATTGCATTGGTCACTGTATGGTTTGGATTTAAAGCCCTTTTTCCCTCTCTTCTCCTCTCTACACGCCACTTTAGTCTGCGCTCTCTCTCTCTCTCTCTGTCTCTCTCTTTCTCTCTTTTTTGTTGTGCGTTTTTTATTTGTGTTTGCATTGATTATTGTTTTCATGCATATTTCATTTATGCTGCTGTTGCTGTTACGTTAATTGCATGCAATGCAAACATTCTCTACATGCATAAATACGCGCTAATACCCTCTAATACAATAGTCTATCGGTTAGATTTCTTTGCTATAAATATTGAGAAGATAAAATGATTCATTTGATTTTCATAAAAATTTATATTGCAACTATAAATAAATGGTATTATTGAAAATAAGAGTTATTAGAAAATGTTTATACATATTAATTAAAATAATATTCTTAATTTGGAAACTCTTTAATTTTAATATCTCGAATTTGGAAATGTATAAATACAAATCTATTTCTTATTTTACTAATCATATTTGTTATGTTCTCTAATTTTTAATAACAACAATTTGTATTGATAAAATAATATTTTTTTGATCAGGAATAATGATTATTTCTAGAGTTTTATAATAAAACTAATAATGATTACAGTTCTTGTTACATATGTTAATTGACAGCGTTCTAATTAACATTTTTCTGTTATGTTAAGCTAACATAACATGATTTTTTTTTGGGATTTAAGAGAGTTGCTTTCTCTCCTAGGGTATACTTGAAGTTGAGTAGCCTCCTTGGTGTTCTCTACTGCAAGTTTTCAACCAGGGTTATAGTTGTTGTCGCTGTCGTGGTTGTTGTTGCTGTTAGTGTTGTTGCTGTTGCCCGTAACAGGACATGCGGCCAGACAGAGGCGGCAACTTTGGCACGCAATGGAAAGCCGCAGGAGGCGGTCAGCGGAATGAATAAACATACACTCTTATACACATATGTACGCATACAGGGTATGTATGTATACCCTGTGTGTGTGCGTGTGTAATGGGCGTGTTCCGGTTGCCGCAAAGCCCACAATTTAGAGGTGAGGCGAAATGACCAACCGACAGGCCAGTCAATTTGTTGTTGTTGTTGCTGTTGTTGCAACTCAACGCTTAAAATGGATTTCAAACATGAATACAATGAACGTCCATTGTTTGACAACAACACGGCAACAACAACAACAACTATTGCAACTTTATTGAAAACAAAACAAAACAGCAAAAATTACTTTTTATTATTGCTGCAGTTTTGTTGCTGTTGTTGTTGTTGTTGTATTTAGCTGGTTGCCGTTGCATTTCATGCCCCACGAAGCATGAAACAGCTCGCGAAATGTGCAACAACAAAAACAACAAAATGCAAAGCACAAATTAATGAAATAAATGAAAGCGAACAAACAACATTCATAAATTTCAATTGCACATTTTCTTTGAAATGAAAACCCCACCTCCCAAATTTCTTTAATTGTTTATTGAAATACTTGACATTAATTAACAGCAAATAAATAAAATGCGGTTTGCTACATAAATTATGATATACAATAAAAAAAAATAAGATGAGCAACAAAGATTTAAAACGCTAGCAATATGATTTATAAATTTATAAAAATACAATTAAATTTTAGTATAAGATGTGTATCTTTAGAATTATTTCAAGACAAGCTTTTTCATTTATTGTAGTAATCAATGCAAGTCGAAAAGTAATCAACACTGTTAATCGATTCTGACAGCAGAAACACCGGCAAAAGAAATGAAAATTTGCCACATTTTCTGAAAATGTATGCCATAAATTATGGCCAAGTGGCTGCTGTTAGAGAAATGGAAGTACATTAGTTTTACAAAATGCCAGAAAATTATTGGCACTTCATCATAGCGCATTAATAATAATGATCATCATCATCATCATTTGCTAATTTCAGCCAGGCGCAAAAATGTGTCGAAAATATTTGGCAAGCTACAAATTTTGTACGTTGAATTCACGCCAAACGGATATAAATCTTACATCAAGAATTCTTACCAAGAATTGGCAGTGAACCAACAGAAGGCAGAAGCCAACGCCCACAGTTATTCAGAGAGAGATAGGAGAGAGGGAGTGGGAAAGAGAGAGAGAGAGTGAGAGGGAGAAAGTTATACTCACTTACCATTGCATATTTAAGGCAACTTGGTTAAACTGGTCAATATGTGACAAGCCAAAAGTGCCTAGAAATAGGACTTTATCGATAATTATCGAATTTATAGGAGTAGGAAATTTTTTAGTCTTTATCGATAATTATCGAATCTATTGATAATTTTTAAGTAAGTGTAATTTAGCTTAATTTATGGTTTGTATTTTTGATAAGCAAAATTTAATTAAAACAACCAATTAAGTCGACTGATTGTTATCGAATCGATATTAATTGTTGTGCTAATAAATTAGTTTTCATAATCTTTGCAGCATTTAAATATTTTCAATAAAAACTATCGGAACACTGCTCTCGAGTAAATCGATTAAAAATCAACTGCTTAAATTGATCAGATAAAAATGTATCAATAAAATGACCTGTCATATTTATATTTATTAAAATACCTACAACATGTTAAAAGCTGTTGAATTGTAATAAAATTCACCGATTGTCGTAAACTCTTTAACTAAATGCTTTATGACTGGTGTTTATAATCCTCCCACTATCCAACACAGCTCAAATATAGCGTATGTCCAATTAAAATTGCTGCGGATTTCGCTTTTTCTCTCTTTCAGATTTTCATTTATTTGTTTGTTTCCAATTTAACGTGTGTTGCGTTTTTTTTGCGCCTCGACGATTTTCTTTATGCAAATGGAAACTGCGAAACTTCTTTGATCTTTTTTCTGTAGCTGTTGATTAAACAACTTTTTATACACACACACACACACATTGGATATTCGAAATATGCATGTGAATGAATATTGCGTTACCAATTTAAACAAATATAATGGAAAATCGCATTTAAAATGTTGAACGGAAGCACTCGTAAATTTTGCCTGTCACTAATTTTATTGCTTGTACACAAAATAAATTTATAAAATTTCAAATGTTGCATTCATAAATTAATATATTTGTGTATAGTTCATAAATAAATCATGGGGAATATAAAAAAAATAATTGTAGAGAAAAAACGTAATTTTTAATTGCCGGAAAATGACAAAAATTAAAAAAAATAGTTATTTATGGTTCTGATGCAAATCAGGAACAGTAGAAGTGATAAAAAATATAGTAAATTTTTGTTAAATATTTTTTCTAAATATAAATAAAAATATTCTTGTAAGTGCAAAGTTAGTTACATAAATTAATGTAAATTTTTGAATATATATATTTAAAAAGTACAAAGTTAAATATATAAATTTATGTGAATTAATCTTAATTTTTAAATGTATAAATTAATGTAAATTTGTATAAAGCTTAGCAACTGATTAAAGTGCATAGAGCGAACTGTTTGTGTTATGAGATTGATAAGAGGCTTAACAGCTGTCATTTTCCTCACACCTCAGGCAGATTGATAAGGAGGTGGGGCAGTTGGTAATTCCCCTCTCCTTCCACCTTTCAACTCTCTCACTCGCTTCGCGCAATTAAATTAACTCGCACCCAGTGAAACTGTCTTGTTGTGCTTATTCATTTGCCAAGCTAATTTGCTTAATCGAGCTAATCAATGTTGTTGTTGCTGTATCTGCTGTGTGTGTAAAGGGGTTGGAAGGGGTTAACGGTGTGTATGTGTGTGTGTGTGTGTGTAGAAGACAGGCAAAGGTGTGAGCTGTCTGTCGTAATGTCTTTCTGTTTGTCTGTCTGTCAGTTGCTGTTGTTGGGCATTATAATAACAGCATTGGCTTATTGAGTATATACAATTGAGCTCTTTGCGCTGTGAGCCAAGCAGCTGTTGGCCTACCCTAACACACAGGTACTACAAAGACAGGTAAAAACACACAGACACACACAGAGGGACAAATGGACAGACAGACTGTCGGACAGTCAGACAGAGACTCTGCCCTCGTCGCGTAGTCGTAAAATGCAAATTGCATGCAATCAACGCGTTTTTCGTTTAATTATTATGAGAATTTTTCGCTGGCACGGAACGTGCCAAGTGCCCAGGCCAACAACAACAACAACAACTACAACAACAATGAGAATAGCATATGTGCAGGTTGTAGTTGTTGTACGTGTTGTCGTTGTTGTTGTGTGTATTATATTGGCCTTTGTCTGCGTTTGTTGTCTGTTTCCCCCTGAGGCTGCCATTTTCAATTAAATTACCCCAGCATTTTGGCGTAAATTGCCAGCTCACACACACAGCTACAGATCTATAGATAGTGGGCAGTGTGAAATAAATTCCATAGCTAATTAATTTGCATTATTTATGATGTTACAAATGCAAACACACACAACAAGAGCAACTAAGTAGTTGAACAGTTAACCGAGAGCTTATATTAAGTAGTAGCTAAGTTTTTAGTCAGGCTTTTGGGTGGCCCCCAACTTAATTAGCATACAAAGCACACTCATACACACACACACAAAAACACACTCAATGCTCTTTGTGTATATGTTTTAATATGCCACGTGTTGTGCATGAATAAAAACAATTTGCTTTGAATTTATTTTGCAATTAATTTAAATTTAGCAGCCATTCATTCGTTCACTCACTCACTCACTCACTCATTCATTCAGTCGGTCGGTCAGTCAGTCATTCAGTCAGCCAATTCATTCATTTAGTTGACAGTTTCAACATTTTATTGCGCTAAATATTTATTTATTTTTGGTTAAAGCCAAAGACATTGAACTCATTGTGGGCGGCGGCTTTTATTATTCAAAAAAATATTAAAATCGGCAAGAAAACAAGCAAAAAAATAAAACAATTTCGCTGAGCAAAACGATTTCTAAAAATGGGAGCAATAAACAGCTAAGCATTATTTATATACCATATACCCTGTTTATAGCTTATAATAAAATCGTGCATAAAAGAGGTATTATGATTTAAAAGTGCTTGAATGTTAATATATTTGAAATATAACAAATATTTCTTTACTTCTATTTAAGCCGATAGTACATAAATAATGTCAATTAATGGAAAATTGGATGATAGATGGCTTAGAATCGAAAATATATAAAATTTTCTAGACGATAAAAATTTGAATGCAGAATCAATTTAGAGGCTAAATCATGAACAAAATGACATTCCGCTTGAAAATCGGTTCAGATTTGACAAAGTTATGATATTTTATAATATAACAATATATAATATATTCCAAATAAATTACATATTTCATATTCTTATTAAAATTATCAAATAGTTGAGGGAATACCGCCAATGTTAAGATGCTCATTGATTTTGCAGGCTCAGTTAATTCTATTGCAATTTTAATTACAAGAAGTCCTGAGGCAAATGTGTTGTTTCTATGGCCACCAATAATGATGGCAAATTGAAATTAGCAAATTTGCTTGGCACATTAAATGTGTTGTGATATAATTGAATTATTAAACGAGAATGCCGACAGAGTGACAGAGTGGGAGGGAGAAACAAAGGGTGAAAGCTATACACATATACATACATATAGAAGGACACACAGGAACAAAGGACTTAATGGAATTGCGTGCTCGATTTGGCCAAGAGACAGGTGGGCAGTTGGTCAGTTGGTTGTGAAGTTGAGCCTGAAGGTAAATGTTCAACTCGTTGGAAATTGCATAATGCAATTTAACAGAGACGTAGAGAGATCGGATAAATGCAAGAAAGAGAGAGAGAAAGAGAGAGAGATAGGGAGAGTTAGGAAGAGCTTTCAGGTAAAAGCTGCACATTCACATTCTCAATTTGCCAACCACAACTGACAGTCAGACAATCAGCAAATATTCATTGTATGTGGGTGTGTGTGTGTGTGTGTGTGTGTATATATGGTGTGTGGGTGGGTGTGGTGTGTGGTAAGGTTGTGGGTGGGTGTGGTTGTGGCTAAAGGATTTACGAGCCATTCACAGCAGTCGCTTCAGCAGCAGCAACAAACAATGAAAATGGCAAAATGCAAATGTTGCTGTTGTTGTTGTTGTTGTAGCCTGAATTTGTTGTTGTTGCTGGTTGGCAGTTGGCAGCAAACTGCTTATGTATGCAGATCCATTGGGTCAAGTTAAATAAACGCAATAATAAAATTGTAGCATCGCCGCAAGGATCAGGAAAAGTTGATTTGCAAGCGCTGGACAAGGACTCCCTTAGTCCTTAGTCCTTGTGCAAACACACATATATATATATATATATTATAGCCACATTTCTCTCTATGAATATAACCACACACATTGTATGGCAACTGAGTGTAAGTTTGTGTGTGTATATTTCATACAATGTTCACACACACATTTATTCAACTGAAACTGAAATACTGAAAATGCATTCAACTCTTTGGACAATTTCCTTTGAATTTATTGTTACTGTAATTGGGCAAACGAATTGAAAAGGCAATACACACACACATGACATTTTAATTAAACGAAGAATATGTGGCGTAATACTTATGATATAGGAAAACTTGCCAGAATACATTTTAAATAGAGAAGACCCTTTTAAAAAACGAACAAACAATTGATTAACATAAAATTGCATAAAAAAAAATGAATTGCAATGCAAAAATAAAAATGAAACAAATATTATAAATAACAAATTTAAAAAATAATATCTAAAGTAATCAAATTTGTTTGCTTTATAAAATATTAATAAAATCGACGGCATTGTGTATTTTGAATTATGATGATTAATTTTATTACAAGAAAATGTTTTAAAAAATTTGAATCTATTATCTGTTTAAATTAAGAGCCAAACCAAAAAAGTATTCTCCGTTTAAATTTGTTTTATTTTGATAATTTTAAATAAATCCTCACAAGAAAAATTGCTTACAAAATTTGAGGTTATTTCTATTTTCAATTTAAATTTGTTTGATATTGACAATTTGGATAGCTTAAATTTCAATAAAATTCATTTTTTGTATGTCTCTCTGAGTTAAACAAATGAACAGCTTGTTCAGGTCACTTTGCGGTCTAAACACATGCCTCTTAATAGAGCAAACAGCAGTTTGAATATCGTAGTACTCCCACCATAATCGCAGCACCCCCTCAACCCGTACCACTGAACCACCGAGCAACCGAACCACTCCGGCAGCTGGTGTCATCCCTTTTGTGTGGAGTCCGTTGTGTCTCGTTATTGTCATTAGCATTATATGAGAGAGGTATGCATGAACAATGCTGGGTAATTATTGTTTTGGTGTCCCCTTCATGACCCCCACGGTCATGCAACACTGCTTGTGGCAGGTAGGTTGAAGTCAGGGGGTAGGGGCAGGAGGAGGGAAAGGCAGGCAGATTGCGTGACTCGCGCACATTTGTTTTGTTTGCGGAAAGTAATTGCAAAAGTTGTTTCAATTTTCCAAGACGCTCAGCGCGCTTAAAAGGGAGTAGGAAAAAGGGGAGGTATACAGAGAAGCGAAAGGAGTTTTGGCGAAAATCGCTTGCTACACAGAAAAAAATATTAATTCTAAAAATTTAGTTTAAAAAAATTTAGAAAACTTGATTTTAGCTTGAATTTTTTTAAATATGCATTCAGGATATAATTTTTAAATTAAAATAGTGCGCAGATAAAATGGCTACGATATTAAAAAATTGACATTAATAAATTCAAAGAAAACTAAATTATTTGATCTAACTGAAAAAAAATATTACAGAACCTCAAAAATAAAATATAGTTGAGAAAAATCGAGCTTGATTTAAGTATTTCATACTTGGTTTATGAGAATCCGAGATTACCGTACTTCTGACACCGCATTGGATTAATTTGAGTCCAGAATCCCAAGGTTTTTTTTCTGTGTATACGTTGTGGTTTTGCATGAGAGAAAGAAAAAGAAGTAGAAAAAGAAAGAGAAGAAGACGGAGAAGAGTCACATAATTGACAGTGACTTAATGCTTAAACTTTTTGGTCACAGCCAACAGCAGCTATGCAACCAACCAGTAAACCATCCAAAAGCAACCACCCACAAGGGGCAGATGCTATAAAGGGGGCAGGGGAGGCAGGAGGCAAGGGGCGTGGCAGCCACAGCAACAGCATCAAAAACGCATTTCGCTTTCGGCGATTTTGTTGGGCCAAAAGTTTAGCCAAGTTGCTAACAAAAACATAAAAAGCAGCAACGAATGGGGAAGCAAGAGAGGCAGCAAAAAGGGGTTGATAGTTGAAGGGGTTGACGAGTGAAAGAAAGAGAAAGAAGAGTGGAACGAGGTGGGGAGAGGTAATGTTGAAAAGAGGAGCATTTGCCGTCATTTTTTTGTGCTAGTTTCTTTTGCTGCTTTTGTTAAAATTACAAATTTTCCGACAATTTTTTTCAACGTTTTTCTTAAAATGTTTTGCTCAGTTCTCTTTCTGTGTGTGTGTTGCATTTTTATGCAGCACATCCGGCGCAAAAAGCGCATGAAATGCAGAAAAAAATAGTACAACTGTTTGTTTTTTTCTCTTTTGCTGCTGGTTTGTTTTATTATTATCATTTTCGGGGCGAGGAGAACCGAAACAGAAGCAAAAAAAAACAAACACACACAGCAAAAGTTGAAGAAGAAAAAGCAGCAGAACAACAAGTCAGACAGTCTGCCAACACGTCCGACACGTCTGTCTTGCTGTCTTTTTGTCTTTCTGCCAGTTGGTTAGTTTGCCAAAGTGCCAGTTGGTCAGTTAGATAGCCCATGTTGCATGTTTGACCATTCTAAAGGGTGATTCAAGGCATGAAAATGACAGAAAAAATTGCCAGCTTACAATAACTGAAGTGGAATCTTAACATAAATATATTTTGAAGTTAAATAACTCACTTTACATACTGTTAACAGATGTTAGTAGTAAAGAAAAACTGTTAGTAACAGCGTGATGATTATACTTTAATAACATAATGTTAAACTCAGGCATCTTATCTTTACATTAAGTCAACAGAATATTTTACACTAACAGCTAAAATTTATATTAACAGAGTAGTTAAGATTATGTTAGTGACAAACATAAAACTGTGTGTAACAGCGCGTTAATTTTAACATTATCAAAATGTCTATCATTAAATGTAACAGCGCCTTTGATGTAGTTTATTTTATGTTAGTTCCTTTACTGCTCTGTTATGGCTCTATTTTTTATTTCCGCATAGTGAATCACCCTATGCAAATTTAAAGGGGTTTTAGGTTAGTTTTTGCAGTTTGTTTTACGTTTTGTGCTTGTTCCGCCTTCAACCAAAAAAAAAACGAAGGAAAGAATAGAAAAGAGAGAAGGGTTAAAAGAAAAACTGGCAAACAGTAAAATGCACAAAAAGCACAGAATGTTAAATGTTTTATGTCAGTTTTGTGCGTTGGGCGTGGGCGTGGTTCTTGGTTCTTGGTCATTCCCTCGAGCTGCTGCCCTCTTAAAAAGTTTACATTTTAAAGTGCATTAAATTGAAGCAGTTGCTAAGCGAATTTAATGCAACATTTATTTGCTTTCATTTAAATGTGCGTCACATTTATTTGTTCACTTGACGGATATTAAATTGCCAACGAATTGTAAACAATTCATTTGGCAAAGCATTATATCTAAATAAATAAGCACACATCTACAATTATAAAATTTTATATATGCAACATGCCAATTAGAATTCATTAATAATAATCATTGTTTCTCTGTCTCTCTCATTGCAGGTTCGTATTTAATTGAATCATTGAATCTGTCCCTTGTTGAATTGTAAGTAAATGAGATTATATTTTGTCATCTGCATATCAATTTAAATCACAATCAATATAAAACCCAAACGCTTCGTTGCACAAATTATGACAAACAAAATTCTGATAGATACATCTGTAACTGAGCTTATGTATTATTTAATTGCAAACTGACAGTTTGCTAAATTTTGTGGCTTATTCAACGCATTTTGCGAGAATTAAACAAAACAACAACACATTTCAATTTAATTAAAGTTAGCTTACAGAATGTTTGATAACGAATGTGCTTACAGACATGTAAAATGTGGGAAATTAATTTTAAAAGTATAGAAAATACTCTTAACTTTTAAAGTCTTAAGGTTATAACAAAATTTATTTTTAAATAAAATGAACATCTTTGAAAAAAGTAATTAAATATTTAGGGAAACAATGTAAATATTTTAAATTATATTTTTCACTTTCGATAATTGTGTACCAATTTTTGTTTAATTCTCATAATAAAATGAAGCAAAAAGTGAAGAAATATATCAGAAAACAGCAATGCAAAATGCACCTAAATATATTTTTCTGTTGTATTTAATTTATATTTTAGAGCTCAACATTTGACTGTGAATTTTACATAGATTTCCCTTTTGTTCAAGCTAAATAAGACATAATATAGCCAATTTTTAGCTGTAGTTGAGGCAGCTGCTCAATTGCTAGGGACTTGGCATTTTTTTTTTGTATACAATCTACAGTCAATTACTTTCCCATTCTCAATGCCATTTAAATTAACAAAGTAACGAACTTTCACCCGAACAACAACAAGCAAAATTACAGCAACAACAAATGGCAGCAAAGCATTTGGCAAATTGAAATCAAATCGATATCGAATCAAATTGAAATCTCACCACAGGCCACAAAAGCATTCGATAGACGACGACGACGACGACCGCAAACAAATGCCAATAAAAAACGTGGCCAAAGATTGTGTGTCTAGGAGTTTGTTTGGCGCTGCCCCAGAAAACTGTCCATTTCCCCCATTTTCCCCCCTCATTTTCCCCTTTAGCTCTAAGCAAACGGCATCTAAGCGATACATAATAACCAAAAAGAGACAGAGAGAGAGAGAAAGAAAGAGACTGAAGACTGTGCCAAGATAAAATATGATTGAATGCATTTGCCTGGCGCTGTCTGCTGCTGCTTTTTCCCCCCGCTTTTCCCCCTTTTGACAGTCACAGTTTCCGCCTGCCTCTTCCCCTCTTCACTCCCCTCACCCCCTTCAAGTTGCTGCTGCTGTTGTCTGATTAACATAAATCGTGCTGCTGCTGCCGTTGCTGCTGCTGTTGCCTCCTTCTATATCTTATTTCGATTTTTGCACAGCATTTATTATTGTTGTTTTTGTTTTTTTTTTTTTTTCGAGTTTATGCAAAAAGCAACAGCGCAAAAAATTGAATTGAAATGAACAAAACAGCGCAGCAAAAACAAAAAAAACTGAAAGGCAAAAAAGCAAGAAAAAGAAATATATAAAGTACTGAAACTGAAATAAAATGCAAACGAAGCTGGCAGCAGCAGCAGCAGCAACTGAGAGCAGCAGGGCGCAGGAAACATTAAGCCAATGGAGAGAGACGGGCGATAAGAGAGAGAGACAGAAGACAGACAGAGAGACAGACAATTGGACAGTGAGGCAGTCAGCCAGGAGCAACACATCAGCACCGCCTGCTGACTTTTATGTGCAATCGTCTTAACTGGCAACTCTGATGTTGCTGCTGTGTTGTTGCTTGTGTTGTTGCTGCTGTTGCTGATGAGCATGAGAATGATGTTGCTATCGCTGTAGTCTGTAGTAGTCTGTTCTCTGGCCCCATCGGCACTGTGTTGACCAGCTTTATTGTTGGCTCGCTTAAAATTCCAAACAGCAAATTGCAACTGCCAACAATTTCGAGGCTATCAGTGGCACAGCATCAACTCGACGCTGCTGGTGGCTGTTGCTGCTGTTGTTGCTGCTGTTGCTGTTGTAGTTGCTGCTGTTGTTGTTGCTGTTGTTGCTGTTGCTGTTGTTGCTGCTTTTGTTGTTGCTGTTGTTGTTGCTGCTGTTGTTGCTGTTGTTGCTGTTGCTGCTGCTGTTGTTGCTGCTGTTGCTGTTGCTGCTCCTGGTGGCTGCCTCCTTTGCTGCTGCTGCTGCTGCTGTCAGTAATTTTATGCAAGATGCTATCGCCCAGCACACCTCAACACGATGTGCAGAGAGACGTGAGGAAGAAGAGCCAAGGGGAAGAGGAAGAGTAAGAGCCAAGAGCTGAAGCAGGAGAAATGCATGTAAGCCATTTAACTTGGTATGACAAACAGCTTCGACTGCGACTTTGACTTTGGCTTGAGCAACTCGTTGTCTCTTTTGAATGGAGTGGAATGGAATGGAAATGAATTGAAATTCAATGTCCAAAAGTATCAGAGACTTCTTTTTCTGCTGCTTCTTGGCAAATTCCTGTAGTCCTATGGATAAATTTCGTTGCTAACGATGCTCGATGGACTGTGAGCTGAATAGATTCCAAATAAACCTAAGAGTGGTATATTAAAATCAATTCAAGCTCTAAGCTATTATTTCTATTAATTGAAAATAAGTACTAAGACCTAAATTAAAATAAACGATAACTTTGGCCTCTATTTTGAATTTTTCAGTTCGAATTTTTCAAAAACGCCGCCTTATTTCCTAATGATTAGAATTAATCGTTAAATAAGTAAATGTTACTTCTTTAACAAAAATTTAAGCAAAATTTATAAATTTCAACATTTTATGCTGCACATATAAAAATTAATCCTTAAACAAAATGCATTAAAATGTATTGTAAAAGCTCTTGCAAACTTTTAAAAACATTAAGTGCTGCATAAAATTTCTACAAAGAGATTAGCAGGCAAAAGTTTACTACATTTTATTACTGGAAAATACCAACAGTTATTTTTAATAAAAAATAAACCTTTAACTTGTATTACAACAACTACACTTTAATCCATTATAATAAAAAGCTTTTGCGCATCTCTGAGACAACATTGTCATCCCTAAGCTGCATGTTGTTGCTGCTGTTGTTGTTGCCTCTTTTGTCTGCCTCGCAGCAACACAAGACGTGTTTAGCTTGTTGTTAAGGTTGTTGTTGTTGTTGCAGTTGTTGCCATTGTATATCTCTGATGCCTTTCAAGTGCCAATTGTGCGACTTGTGGCCCAAACCTTTTTCTCTTTTTATTTTTTTTTTGTCGATTCTCGCGTTGCTGTTGCTGCCGTTTAGACAAACTGAATGCTTATTTAATTTAAGGTGGGAATTTCAATGTGATGTGCATGCAATTTATGCAAATTAAGTTGATAATAAATACTCGTAGTTGCCACACACACACTCACACACACACACCAATAGTTGCCCTTTGTGTTGTTGCTGTTGTGCCTGTTGTTGCTATTCAAGTGTTAATTATTGTCGGCAGCTTCAAACAGCGATGAGAGCACATTTTTTGCGCTTTTTGTTGCTGCCCGTTTATGAAAGTATTTTATATATTAAATAATTGCATGACGCGATGACAGCAGCAACAACAGTAACAACAGTAACAACAGCAACAACAACATTGTCGAGGCACTGTGTCAAGTTTAATCAAAATAATACAACAACATCAGTGAATGCCACAATAATAGCAACAACAACAACAACTGAGTCCCAGTGTAATTCACGATTTCCTGCTATAATTGAAAATATATTTCAACGAGCAAACTGGGCACAAGAACAAGTTGCTGCTGCCGTGCAACAGCAATAGCAAAAGTAGCAGCAACAGCAGAAACAGCAGCAACGTCAGGCAGTTGCATTAATTATTCATGAGTTGTCGCGCATTGGCCAGCAGCAACAGTGACAGGCAGCAGCCACCACAGCAGCAAGAGCAGCAACAACAACAACACCAACAGCAGCAGCAGCAACAGCAGCAACAACTTGCCAACTGGCAACATAATTATTCATGCGAGCTTATCGCTCGTAAGGTAGGCAACACCATTTTAACCACAAGCGGATTATAATTATCAGTAGTTGCCATCAGACACACACACACAGCAGCAGCAATGGCAACATGTTGCTGACTGTAGCAGCAGCAACAACAGCAGCAATTGCAATGCTTCAGTGCTTAGTCCACGAAGATGATAATGATGATGATGACGATGATTATAATGGCAAAGGCGCAACAACAAATATAATTACACGACAACAACAACAACAGCAACTACAACAACAGCAACAGCAGCAACTACAACAACAACTGAGAGACAGACAGCTGCTTTAATTGATGTTGATGGCTATCAGCAACATTTCGTTGTAGCTGTTGTTGCTGCCGTTGTTGTTGTTGCTGTTGTCGTTGTAGCTGTTGTTGTAGTTGTTGTTGTTGTTGCTGCTGCTTTGGCTCGCATGTTGCTGGCACCACAATTAGAATTCTTTTCTTCAACGCTGCCGCTGCTTTCGATTTGCTTATTTCTAGTTTTTTTTTGGCTTGTAACCTCAAACAAAATGTTGCATGTCAAAGTCGCGTTAAACTGTTGCAAATTATGGATTACAAGAAAAAATGTTGCTACTTAAATAATAACTAAATCGAAAGCGAAACAAACACAAAACGTTGTCAAGATCGGTTGTTACGCCCAACTCAATCCCACCCATCAATCCAAAAATCCAACAAACTGAGGCGACTTGACACGCCCAACGCTTTGATTGCATGCAACATTGCAACGTTAACTGCGTCCCCAAAAAAAGGAAAGAAATCGGCGTGCAATGAGAAGCCAAAATTGCAGTTGACTAGCATGAAACAAGCTAAGAAATGTTGCATATATATTTAAAAAAAATTAAATATATTTATCAACAATGATTTTGTTTGGTTTTTAGGGAACTCAATTTTTAATTAGAATAAATTAAAACTGAGAGAAATTACCTGGATTAATGAAAAAATTACTGATATAAAATTATAAGCAATCATTTTAACTCTTTTTATGTAAATAATAAATAAATAAATTACAAATAATAAGAACTATTAAGACTCATTAACTTGATTAATTAATAGCCAAAATACCATTTTTAAAATATGTATTAACTTCTGTATTATTTTCAACAAATCTACACTCTTAATCAAGCCAAATAGTGTGTTTAGGTTACACTAAAACGGTCGAGTTTTATTCAATTGACTTGGCTCAAAGTAAACGGCAAATTAAATCTGAAAACTTTGCTCTACTTTGCGTTCAATAATTTTTCGTGAAAACCGAAACGGCATAAAATGTACATATGTACATAATAAATCTCTGTTAAGGCAATTTTATTGCTACTTTTGTGCATACTGTATTTTATGTGCATTTGTATCTGTATTTGTATTTTGTATCTGTATCTGTTTTGTATTTGTATCTGTATATTTTGCGAGCCATTTGAGTTTTATAGCTACCGCTGCAAGAGCAGTTAATTGAAATGGAAACAAGTTGTTGTTGTAGTTGATGTTGTTGCCACTGCTGCTGGCCAATTGCTTAGTAGTTGACAGTTGTTGCTGTTGCTGCTGTTGTTGCTGCTTTTATAGCACATGCTCATATTGCTGGCCACGGTTTATGGCCCGCTGCATTTGTGTTGGCTCACTCACGGTTTAAGCCAAACGCAAATCGCATGTATTTATACGTATTTGGCAACATGTTTAACTTTATTTAATATGTTTAGCACGTGCAGTACTCTTGGCCCATTGGGTTTTTATTGTTAACTTGCAAATACGTTGACTTGTGCTGTCAGCAAGCCATGCAATTAATTAGTTACGGCTAAAACACAAACAGAACATATAAACATACTTACAGTTGGTCAAGAAAGTCTTTTGACAAAATAAAAAAATTTTAAATAACTATTTTAAAAAATTAATATATTACAATATATGGGGATTTTCTTTCTTTCTTTCTTGACTATGTGTATGTAAAAATAAAACAAAATAAAAATAAATAAATGCAATTATTTCATTTTATTAAAATGACAAAAGTCAACGCTGACAGGCAAACAAATAAATCATTGTTGCTGTCGCCTATGTTGCTCTCTCTCTCTCTCTTTTGTCTCTATAGCTTCTGTGCTACAATTTGCACAGTTTAAGCTTTTAAATTTTAATTAACATTTGAATTGTGCGGCCCTCGAGGCCAACAAAAACAACCAAAGTGAAAATGCGCCAAGCTCTACACTCTTCGCTCTTCAACTCCACGCTCTTTACACACACTCCACTTTCAAAACCGTTGCTCTCCCGCGCTGCACTTGCTTGGATAAAGAGTGAGGCGGAGAGCAGGAGCAGCAGCCATGTTTGTTTATGGCGCTCACAGCGCGTTCAAGTGAGACAGCAAATGTTGCTTGCTGCTGTTTTTGGCCTCTGCGACTGCGCTGCGCATGCAGAAAAAGAAGAAGAAGAAGTATACAAAGGCAACAACAACAACAATGAGTAGTGGAGTAGTTTTTATTTAGATGTAGTTGTTGTTGCTGCTGCCTTTTGCTTTGAGGCCTTGCCTTGCCTCTGAAATGTTTAAACGATTAAGTCGAATTTTAATTTAGCCGCAAAACATAACACGATTTCACACACACACACACTTATACACTCATAGACACACAGCAGTTAGTAGCCTCTGGGCGCGGGACTAAACTAACAGAAATGTAAAGCAGGCAATAAAGTGGCAACATGCTGACTTTGCCATAACTAACCGAAACAGTTGGGGGCGTCTCTCCCTCTCTCCTTCTCACTCTTTACCCGCTTCACCCACTCTCCCGCTCTTCGGTCGCCACCGTTTCTCTACCTCTCTTCACCCACTCTCCCGCTCTTCGTTCGCACTCTTTGCTGTCTTTGCTGCGCCTAAGTGGATGAATGAATAAACGAGCGTCGTTTGGGCCAACTGGGCAATGAATTGGCTTTTGGGGCCCGGTTTATTCGACTTGGGCTTTTGCTTTTGCCCTGGCGTTGTTGGTTGAGGCTCATTAATGTTTAAAGTGTTTTATGATATGCATAATTGCTTGTACAGATAATAAAGTTTTGCTGCTCGAGCAAACTTGACTTTCCTCCCCTTTACAACACTCGCTGAAGTAGAAGAAGAAGAAGAAGAGAAGTCTACTCGCTCTCAGTGTCCATTCACTTAATTAAAATGCAAATGAAAATTCTTCAAATTACTGGAAATGAAAGCCAAAAACAAATGTGTGCATTCTTGAGGGTCCATAAATGGGTGTAAAGGGGGCAGCGAGCTGAAGCGAGATAGAGGCTGGACATGATTATGACATGTTTGCTTGCCATTCCTCTCTCTCCCCCACACGAACAGGCGGCATCGCTGCTTCTCTTTGCTGTACTTGTTGTTGTTGCCTCCATTGTCTTTGTTGTTGTAGCGCCGCTGTTTGGGAAACTGCTACCGAGTTTACGACGCGTGAACGGCAACTCATCCGCACAAAAGAGGCGACAAAATACACGAGGGAGAACGGACGACGACGACGACGACGACGGACAAGAGCCGAGCCTTAACTTGAGGGGAGCCAGCACTCACACACACACATACCTACACATATATGTAAACGCTCTCACAGGGGAGCTACATTGATCTTGCTCTTCTTGCTTCTCTTCTCTTCTCTTTACCTCTGCTCGCTACCTTTTTTTTATTGTATTGTAGCCAGGCATATTTCCAGTGAATTTTGCGATGATATCTTTGAATGTTAACATTCACAAAAGCGTAAAGATTGTTGCCCCTGCTGCTTTTCTCCCCTCACGCACACACACATATATACATATATAGATACATAGATACATACATATGCACATATATTGAACCTTTTTATGAGCACTTTTAGTGTCGGACTCTTGAGTCTGTTGTTCTCGGGTCTTTGGACCCTTTTTTCGGCATCCATGTGTCGCCTGTATCTGTGTGTATGTGTCTGTGTGTGTGCTAAGTGAAATTCTTTTGTGTCGACAAGCGAAAATAAAATTCACACAGTGCGAAACGTGTCCAATATAAAAGCGAGATACAAAATAAGAAGAGCAAAATAAAAAAAAATCCCAGTCGCAAAGATACAATGGAAACAAGCTGGAACTGGAACCTACTCACTCACTCTCTTGTCTCCTCTCCCCTCTCATTCTCTACCTGAGCCAATCTGTGTGTGAGCGGTCATTGAAAAAAGGTGCAAAGGCAGCAGCAGCGATAACAACAACAGCAACAACAACAGCAAAGCATTAAGTGAGTGAGTGAGAACAGCAACAACAACAACAGCAAATATATACAGAATACACTCAATGACAAGCTGCTCGGCAATTTGACATAATTTATACGTCAAATTACTGCAAATTGATGCTAAATGGCTTCAAATTGAATTGACGGGCGCATAGGAGCGACAGAGACAGCGACAGCTGGCGAAAAAGCAACAAAGCAAAAGAAAAAAAATACAACAGCAACAACAAATTCGACAGTGTAGCGCCCTCTGGCGAGGCGAGGCGACAACAACAACAACTACAGTAACAACAACAACAACAGCAATCATCACGTCGGCGTTTTGTGCACTCAAACGAAAACATTTTCAGTTTTCTGTGGGGCGTCATTGTTGTAGTTGTTGTTGTTGTTGTTGTTGTTACCACTCCATAGCTATATAGGAAGTTGAAAGCAGAGAGCGTGGAATGGGGAGAGGGAAAGAGAGGGGAGAGCACACCTTACGCCTCACTTCACCAAACTTGACTGAATTCCACTCAACTCAACTCGACTCAGCTCAACTGAGCTGCTTAACTGCCTGACTTTGACTGCTTTGCAGATTTCGTAGCAGGCGAAAAAAAAGGAGAAAACCAGAAGAGCGCAACTTATCTTGACAGCCGACAGAGTTGCTGCACCTCAGCACTTTGTAATGATGATTGCCCCCAACGGCAACAACAACTGAACAACTGCAATTACAACAACAACAACTGAACAACTGCAATTGCAACACATGAACTTCAGTTGTCAATCTGTGCGAAACAAAGGAAAAATCTCTACAAATTTGATGTAACTAAATATACCTAAAGATCAAACTGTGTTTTTTGTTCATTGTTTACTAGATCTTACTTTGTATACATGTTACTTAAAAAATTAGTTAAAGGGTATATTGTATTCGTTGAAAAGTACACTCAAGAAAATGTCAAGATTTCAGTTTGGTTTAAATCGGATTATTAAAAACTAAAAGTTAACAGAAAGAAGTACTTAAACTGAAAAGCTACTTAAATTACTTTAATTTATTATAGTAAGAAAGTTTTTTTTTAGCTAAAAATAAGATTTAACAGAACTGACAATATTTTCCCTATACTATATGTTTGTTTGTTTAAATTTATTTGACTGTTTATTTTCTTTTGACCAGTACTAAAACTTTAAATTTTTTTCTACTATCTTTGCAGGTTGGTATTTGTGGCACTTAAATCAGAAGAAGGAAGAGAAACGAAGAGTCAATTGTCTGTTTCCCCAGTGGAGACACTCGACACCGCCTTTCACACCTCTCACAGTCTCTTACACACACCCACACACACACCCACTCGAGGTAAAAGGAAAATCAATTTTCAGCGTTAAAAAAAAATACAAAAGTAAGGGAGAGAAATAAAAGAAAGAAGAAAGAAAGCAATGAAATGTGCCAGGCCATAAAATGCAACTGTCAACGAAAACTTTGTTGTTGAACAATTTGTTGTTGTTGCTGTTGCAGTTGCAACAACATGAAAATTGCTTGCAGCAGCGTTGGCAAAATATTGAATTCAATTTAAAGCGCAAAAGGCGTTCATAAATCTTTACAATGTGAAGAGGAGAAAGGCTGAAAGCAACTGGGCAACAACAACAGCAACAGGGTCCAAAGTGAAAGAGTCGAAAAGAGCAGCAAAACTCTTTTTAGCCAGATTATGGGTATGGCTATGTTGGGTTGGCTCATTGCCTTGATTACGGTCAAGGAGCAGCTAACGAAAAATCGTTAAAGCAAAAGAGGCAAAAAATAAATTAAAATGCAATTAAGCGCGAATTTTCAAAAGCTAGTAGCAGTTGGGGCTTAAACTGCTTGCGAATTAGAAGAGAAAATTGTAATTTTAGGGTCTCTCTTTTGTGTTGCCATATATATAATTCAAAAGTAAATTAACTATTTCAGCGACTTAATTGAAAATTAATTGCTAGTGGCAAGTGTGGCAAATCCTCCCACAACATACACACACACAGGCACAGTCGAGTTCATAAATTTATGGGCGCCCCATCATAAATTAGCGTAGCAAAATTTGCGTGTCGCCAGTGCCAGAAAAAACTTGTCGCAGTTTGATTGCTTGTTGCCCCAAAAGGAGGAAGGGGGGCAATGCTATGCAAATCTTGACTAGTAGCTGCCACAGCGGCAACAAAATGAACGTTGCCAGTTTGTCCAAGTTGCCCCATGTGCCCCTTGTGCCTCTCGTGTCTGTCTTCAACTCGCAAATTGTTCAACTTCATCAGAGAAGGCAACTGAATGTATTATATGTATATCTATCTTACTGTGTGTGTTTGTATGTGTGTGTGTGGCAAGTCTGTTGCCTGCCAACGTCTGTGCAACATATAACTGCCCCGCACTTGGTCTGTCGGTCTGTTGCCTCAGCCTGTGCCTCGTCTGGCTTTTATGCCCTTTTTGCAACATAAAACCAAAAGTATGCTGCAGCCAAAAGGCCCCGAGGATACAAACCAAGCACTTCAACCGAACAGAACGAGTGGCATGATGGGGGCCACAATGGGGCAAGGGAGGGGCAGAAGAGGGACAGTAGAGGGGGCAGAAATTGTGTAGAACTGAATGGTACAAGTAAAAACACTTTAGGCATTGCCAACTTCAAAATACCCAGCGAATGGAATCTGCAAAGAATTCATGACTAACAACATGCGAATCTTGATTTTGACTTTTTTTATTTGCTTAGATATTAAGAAAATGAATTAAAGATACATATAAGAACCCAGATATGGCTGAATTATTAGATTTAAGCTCGAAAAGAAACTTATTTTTTAATGTCAATTAAAATAATTTCGAACTAAAATTTTAAAATTAAAAAAAAATCAATAATAATATAATTAAAATGTTACACTCTTACAGCTGTTTAACAGAGTGTAGGCATGTTAAAAAAATATGCTTACTGTTAACAGTTTTCAGTTTCTGTTAATTTCTCTTTTTACACTTTTACAGCTGTTTAACAGAGTGTAGGCATGTTTAAAAGATATTCATACTGTTAACAGTTTTCAGTTTCTGTTAATTTTCCTTTTCTAATTTACAATTAATATACCTCTTTAATAAAGTTTATTTTTAAAGGGCATGCAAATTGCAAACTTTCAGATTCAAAATGCTCTGCATTATTTGCTGCTGTTGTAGTTGTTGTTTTTGTTGTTTATGGAGCAAGTTTGCCGTCGTTTATTGCTAGAGATAATACAAACTTGCATCAGCAAATAAAACAAACTTGGAATTCAGTTGAAAATGCATAGAATTAAGAAGCCAAGAAGAGAATATTTAACTATACTATTTGCTACTCGTATTAGCCAGAGTTGTAGAGAATCTCAGCTGCAGAACTACTGGGCTATAGATTCCATCGATTATTTATTAAATGAACTTCAATAATAAAATTTCTGCGAGGTAAGAGTCTAGTGACGAAAGTCTTTCCATGTCTCAAAATTTCTGATATACAATTTTGTGATGAGCAATATTAAATTTTATATATAAATTTAAAACAAAATACATAAATTAAAAAATTTGCATTTAAAGCTGGTTCAAAGTTAAACTGTATAACAATTTGCATTATTAGATATATTTAAGTTTCCACACAAAGTCACACGGACGGACTTTTTGGGGCGTAACCAAAGTTGTTGAGACTACGGCAAAAATTGTGTTAATTGCTGTCAAGTGACAATTAAGCGATCTTTTAAACAACTGCACTGCAAATGCTGCAGGTAAAAATGACTTGATTGCAATGATTATGCCTCCGCACTTGATTAATTGACGCCCCGACAGCAGCAACAACAACAACAAACTAAGTTGAAGTTGTTGAAGCTGACGCTTGATTGACTCAACGTGGCCCAAACCTTTTGCAGCTAAAAGTTAACAAGTTTTTGCCGTTCCACTTGACTGCAACAGCAACAATAGCAGCAACAACAACTGGCAACGAATGAAGACGCAAACGGAGACGCAATCCAATAGACACAGAGAGATGCAGAGACTCGGAGACTCAGAGACCAGAGAGCATGACTCTTGGGCCAACTTCTCAGTCAAGCATGCCAAATGCGGCGCATAGTTTTATTTTAGCTAGCTGCTGTTATTGTTGTTGTTGTTGCTGTGGTTGTTGTTGCTGTTGTTGCTGTGGCTGAGACTGAAGCCTTTATCTAGTTGAGTCCATCTAGGCGCTGTCCGTCCACAGTTGTCCGAATTGGACAAACGACGAAGCGTTGCGTTCATATCAGCCATGTCTATCTGTGACTCGCTCTACCTCTCTCCCTCTCCCTCTCCCTCTGCCCCTCTCCCTCTCTCACTCTCTTGCTATGCTCGTATATTTGTCCATTGAAGCATGCAATTGATTGCTGCAACAACAACAGCTACAACAATTACAGCAACAACTGCAGCAAGTACACTGCTAAAAAAAAAATGTTCTACAATCAAGATTTTGTTCACAAGACTAAGAATTTTGATCTAAAAAATGTGTGGAGAACAAAAAATTCTTAGATTAAAGGATTACAATTTGGTTTTAAAAGTATTTCAAAATAGACCAAGTTTTGATTTTTAGAAAAAATGTTTTTAATATAAAAATTTTAAAATTAAAAAAAAATTAAAAATGATTTTTATACATACAATTTTTTTAAACATTTTTTTCTGGCTTGGTAATTTTATAAATGTTGTTTTATTTGTGACAAGTGGAATTCGAACCGGCGCCTACTGGTTCACAATTTGATACCTTCCCAACAATTTAAGATTTTTATTCTTTTATTAAGAACTTTGATTTTATAGCTAAATAATTTTAGTATTAGAAAAATGGTCTTAAAATGTTCTTATTTTAAAAATTTAAATTTAAGAATTTTTTAGATAAATGTTCTTGATTTTAGAAGTTGTTCATTTTTTTTGCAGTGTACAACAACTTCCATCTCTGGCTTCGAATTTGTGTTTGAGTCTGTTGCCTGCTGCGCTTTAATTGCCTTTTCATTGCAGCCCGTCGGCCGTTTGGACATTGCTTGGCCAAAATGACGGCATCAGAATCCAATGCCTTTCCCCTCTTCTCCTCCTCCCTCTGCTCCCTCTTCTTCTGCTTCTCCTCAGTCCACTGTCATCTCTGTTGCTTCGCCAGACCGACTGTGTGTAATTTGTGGTTGTTGTTCTTCAGTTAATGCATTACATGAATTTTAACAAGCTTTGCAGTCTCTACTGCCTGTTCTGGCTATAACAACACCACGCCCCCTTTTGGCCGCCCCATCATCCTGTTGCCTCTGTTGCCTCTGTTGTTGTTGTTGTTGTTTATTATAGCCGCATTGCATTTCGTCGCATATGTGTATGCAGAAAGTTTACTTTAAAATTGATATAATTTGCAAATGCAGAGCGTTCATAATTTGCATGAATTTACACGCTATACGGAGAGTGCAATTTTGATTTATAACGTGATGTTCCCATTTTCATGCCGAACTGTATGAAAATGTTAAATTAGAAACAAATTCAGCAAGAAGCTGCATTTTACTTTACTTGAGAGTGATATGACTCTGCATTTTATTTTTAGTCATAGATTTGCCTATTTTAAATATTAATAATAATATTTAAATATGTTATTTCATTTAATTTTTAGTCATAGATTTGCCTATTTTAAATATTAGTAATAATATTTAAATATGTTTTTTTTAAGATCAAAGAGACATAACTAAAATAATTCATTTTAAAGCTAAGTTGGCAATTTTTTTCCCTTTATCAACACTATTCTATACTTTAATTCAATAAAAGCTGAAATGTATATTTATAAATTTTGTATTGATGACTAAAAAAACCGGGCATAAATTGTTGATTGATACATAATACAATTGTATTATTAACTAACTTAAATGCTGCTTTTTAAAAATTTATTCTATCTTCTCCAACACTGTCACAGTAGTTTAACGTTTAACAACACTGCCTCGTTTCGCATTTCTCGCAAACTGTAAAGCTGCCCCTCAATTTGTGGCTCGTTTAACAAGTTTCTTTTATATATTTGACACATGCCAACACGTTTGCATTTGACTGCGCTCTACACCTTTCCTCTCCCTCTTCCCCACCTTTTCCCCTCTCCTTACTTGCCACCTTTCGTTGCGGTGTTAGCCAAACTAATTGGCTGCGTTTTTGGTTAATTAGCGCAACTCGAGCTGCTTCGTTACTGTTGCCGTTGCAAATGAATTCTATCGCACACGCGCTTTGATTGCCACTCAATGTGGCAGCTTAAAACTTTGGCAACCGGCAAACGACAACCAACAACTGAAAATTGGCAACTTGCAAACGTGCAACAGCGGCAACTATTTTGTCTGCATTAAAACGCTGTAATTATTTTATGCCAGATAACAATTTGATATTGTCAGCTCTATAAAATGTTCGTGTTTGCTGTTAACTTGGCCAAAACCGGAGGCAGGGCAGTGGAATGGGTCGAGCAACGGCACATGCGTGTATGCAAATTGGCAAACGTATCTAAGCCACGTTTGGTTGGACACAGTGCAGATAATAATAACGAGCCAGCTGTGTGCAACTTGGTATCTCAATAAAGTGACCATGGAGGCGTAAAGTGGCAATTATACAATTGAGCAACGACTGCGAATTCAAGAGAACTTGGAGAAAGCTATTAAATGCTAAAATCTAGATTAATAGGAGCATGGAGAATTAATAGAAAAATATGACAGTGATGACAAAAATATGAAATTTTCTAAGTAATTAAAGTTTCGATGCAGAATCAATTTAGAGACCAAATAATGAACAAAATGATTTTCCGCTTGAAAATCGGTTAATTTTTGATAAAGTTATGAAATATCAAAGTTTTTGAAAAAATGTCAAGGGGTCAGTATAGAAAAATTGATAAAAATCGAAAATGTATCAAATTTTTTAGATGATAAAAATTTAAATGCAGAATGAATTTAGAGGCAAAATCAAGAGCAAAATGACATTCCGCTTGAAAATCGGTTAATTTTTGATGAAGTTATGAAAGATCAAAGTTTTTGAAAAATGTCAAGGGGTCAGTATGGAAAATTTGATATTTTTTCGATTTTGATCAAATTTTCTAGATGATAAAAATTTAAATGCAGAATGAATTTAGAGGCAAAATCATGAACAAAATGACATTCCGCTTGAAAATCGGTTAATTTTTGATGAAGTTATGAGAGATCAAAGTTTTTGAAAAAATGTCAAGGGGTCAGTATAGAAAAATTGATAAAAATCAAAAATGTATCAAATTTTTTAGATGATAAAAATTTAAATGCAGAATGAATTTAGAGACCAAATCATGAAAAAAATGACATTCCGATTGAAAATCGGTTAATTTTTGATGAAGATATGGTAGATTGAAGTTTTTGATAATGCTTAATATACCCACAAGTATTTGAGCTATTTAAATTTGTAATTCCAATTGGTTTTTTGGTCCACTCTTAAGTGTTTTATATTCGCATTCGCTTGAAAAACGGCGGCCACATTGTGCCAAATGCCTTGCAACACATGGAGGCAGACAGCCAATGTGCCTGTCAACGACTGACAGTCGCAGCGGGGTTGCAACAACAACAACAACGTGCCACAATATCAAAGTAGTAGCAGCAACCTCCTCTCTCCTGGTGCACCCCTTTTTCCCCTCATCTTTCCCTCCTCCTGCAACGACGTCATCACTTTAACAATTTGCCATAAATTAAGCAGCAACTGCGTCGAGTTTTCACTTGAAATGCGATTCGAATTGCATTTGCACGGCGACATTTTGTCCGAGTTTTCATTGGTTTTTCTTTTTTTCTTCTTTTTAATATGCAACGTTACCGTTAAGCTGCACTATCCCCCTTTTCCCCCCACACTTCCCCCTTTGACTCTGTCAGAGAGTCAACACTTTTAACCACAACACAATTTCGAACATGTCTTGACAATTTCACACTCGATCTAACGTTGTGTCTTGCAACTGCTGGTAACTTGCAACTCGCAACTTGCAACTTGCAACAGCTGCTGTTGCTGTTGCGGCTGTCGCACACTAATTTCGTATTTCTACCTGGCTGCCACATTTATCCCTGCTTTCCTGAAGGAAACTGTAACGAATTCAGGCTGAAATTCAAGTTCACCTGGCATGTGGCATGTGGCACAATTGTCGGCACAGCACGAAGTGCGTTACGCCCACAAAAACAAGGGTACAAATATGTATAAATGTTTGTTACCAAATGTATGCACATACAAATTCTCACGTATTCAGAGCAGCTGGAAAATGGTTAAACCCTTTCAAATAGAGCCGTTGTCGAAGAATTCGATCATAAATTAGTAAACTCATTTCCCAGGTCAGACTTTAACTTATATAAATTTATCTATCATCCGTCCTTTAAACACCCTAGAAATGTAATTTTAAAATCAATTTATCCAATTACAAAATTTTTAAAATTCAAAATTTAAAAACAAAAAATTTATAGACCAATTAAGGCATTAAAAATACACTTTTTAGGGCATAAACTTATCGGTTATCCTGGAAATAGCCACAAAGCCCCATTCCACTTCTCCGGTAACTTTTACAACGATTTTATAGTAGCCTTGTGGTACCATATCTGGCATTCCATCGCCGTTAACAACACACTCCTTAAAAGATAAGTTCTCTTTTTTGAATGGCAGCACATTCTCCGGCGTTGGCAGATTCGAACAGCTGTGAAAATTCTTAAATATCAAATCTTTGTAAAAGGATTCAATAAATTTCGTATATGTTTGTTTTGGAATGCTCCAAGGCAGTGGAGCGTAATCCTCTTCCCTGCCCGAAACACTGCGAAAAGCCACCGCCTCAATCTGAAATGCAATATAAAAGAGTATAGAATTCATATGTGTTTTTGGAATACCCACCATTGTTTCATCGTTCACATCATAATTAAAGTTGACAGTTCCATCATACGCAAATTCACCCAGAGGCATTCTTTTAATCCGTATATCGATAACAAGTTTATTTTTATCCGACGTAGTTGAATCCACGGAAATGGGTTCGTAATCCCATCTGCGCTGAAATTACAAACCGAATTGTATTATCCTGAAATACTCTTTGTAAATTCCTTACTTTTCCATCACATCCAAAGCAGAGCAACAGAAGTACTGGGAACAAATGCAACAATGTTTTGCGAATCATTGTCCGAAATAAATCTATACTAAACACCATTAGCTGATAGTTCCGCTTTTTATAGTGCAGCTTACAGCATCAGTTTTAGGTCATTTACTACAATGTTGGTTGTAGATTTTTAGCTTATTTCCAATTAATGTTGTTAACAAGCACGTGTGTCATTTATCATTTAAGTAATTAACAAATGTTACTCTACTTACATTGAAAGTCATCTAAAACATGCACAACATTATTATATGATCAAATACCCACAAACACAATTAAACATTTGAAAATATTCAACCAAAGGAACTACAACCATGAAATTCCAAACATACAAGTGTAAAAATAACATATAAATACTTTGATATTCTCTATATAGCAGCATTGTTACCTTTGTCGTCCACAGTGATTTAAAAGAAGGCTCATCCAACTAAAATTTGTTCCTAAAATCCTTAATTTAAACAAAATTAAAAGTTCAAAAAAATGTCCTTTAAAAAAACTTATCTAATGCTTTAATTAGAATGTCATTATATTAAAGCATAAATTTATATACTAAATTTATCATTTTAGGGTTTAGGTTCAACTTGATAAATTAAATATTTATTTAAAAAGCGTACAAACCAGGTTATAACTTTTTTTAGATTTTTAAGAATAATAATACCTTTGAAAGCTGTCGTTCTTTTTTTGGATTATATTGCTTAGATATATAGTACATTCGACAATAATATGTATTATATCATGTCAAATTTTTACATTTTGCGATAAATATACAGTTTTTAGGGCATAAACTTATCGGTTAGCCTGGATATAGCAACGAAGCCCCATTCGACCTCTCCGGTAACTGATGCAATGATCTTATAATAACCTTGTGGTGCCATTTCGGGTAATCCATCGCCGTTAACAATACACTCCTTAAATGTGTAGTTTCCTCTTTGGATGGGAAGTATTTTATCCGGCGTAGGCAGATTCGAGCAGCTGTGAAAATTCTTATATACCATATCTTTGTAAAAGTCTTTGACAAATTGCGTATATTTTTGCTTTGGAATGCCCCAAGGCAATGAAGCGTAATCCTCATCCCTGCCCGAAGGGCTGCGAAAAGCCGTGCCCTCAATCTGAAAAGCAATACATAGGAATATAGAACTCTCAGAAAATTATCAAATACCCACCATTGTATTATCGGTCACATCATAATTTAAGTTGGCATGTCCATCATAAGCAAATTCACCTCTAGGCATCCGCTTAATCCTTATATCGATGACAAGTTTATTTTTATCCGACGATGTCGACATCACCGAAATGGGTTCGTAATCCCATGTGCGCTGAAATAACAAACTTAATAGTATTATCCTGGAATACAATGTATATATATTTAATACCTCTCCATCACACACAACGCAGAGCAACAATAAAACGGGCAAGAACAATTTACAAAGCATTTTCAATATTAAAACCCGACTGAACACTTGTACTTGATAATTTTCGTTTATATAACGTAGTTTACAACATTAGTTTTAGTCCAATTTTGATAATTTTGGTTGTAGATCCTTAGCTTTACTCCAATTATCGTTGTTAACAAGTTTTAGTTATTGATATCTATAAACACGTATGTCATTTATCATTTAGGAAATTCCCAAATGTTACTTTATTCACATTGAGAGTTACTTTACAACCAATCCATATCATGCCAATTTTTTACAGCTTGCAATAAATATACTCTTTTTAGGGCAAATATTTATCGAATAACCTAGCGACAGACACCAAGCCCCATTCGACTTCTCCGGTAAATTTTAATATTATTTTATAGTAGCCTTGTGGAGCCATTTCAGGCATTCCTTTTCCCTCGATAAGACATTCCTTAAATATCAACTTTCCCCTGTTAAATGGCAACACATTATCCGGTTCTGGTAGATTCGAGCAGCCTTTTAAATTCTCATATAGCATTTCTTCATAAAAGTCTTCAATAAACTTGGTAAATTTTTGTTTTGGAATACTCCAAGGCAGCGGAGTGTAATCCTCATCTCTGCCCGAAGTGCTGCGAAAAGCCACGGCTTCAATCTGAAATGAAAAACATATATAGAACTCTCTGGCGATAATGGAATACTTACCATTGTATCATCGGTCACATCATAATTAAAATTGATATATCCATCATATGCCATTTCACCTCGTGGCATTCTCTTAATCTTTATATCGATACCAAGTTTATTTGAATCCGCTGTATTCAGATCCACCGAGATGGGTTCGTAATCCCATCTGCGCTGAAATTTTTCAATTTGAATTGCAATATCCTGGTTTACAATGTGTTAAGTCCTTACTTCTCCATCACATCCGATGCAAAGCAAAAAAAGTACCGAAAATAAATGCAACAATGTTTCGCGAATCATTGTCAGTATTAAATCTCGACTTAACTCCCGCAGCTGATGGTTCCGGTTTTTATAGCGCAGTTTTAGCCCAATAACGACAATGTTGGTTGTAGATTCTTAGCTTGTTTTCAATTAAAGTTGTTAACAAGCACGTGTGTCATTTATCATTTAGGTAACTACCAAATGTAAATTTATTTACATTGAGAGTCACTTTACAACATGCAACACATTGTTATATCAAACAATTGTATGTTTTTTTTTTGTTTTTAGTTGCAAATGTTAGAAAAATTTGTCAATTGTTGTAAACTTAAAATCTAGCTGTTTTTAAAAATTAATGTACTGTTCTTCACTATGCTATGAAATTAGTTTTGTCAAATGGTAGAACAATTAACACTCTGCAAGATTTTTAACAGGGGTCTTTAGTCTACAAAGATGTCGAAAATTTAACATATGTTATGTAGCAATAACATAACTATAACATAGTCTGTAAGTTTACTGAGCAATAACTGTTAGCGCTCTCTCTCTCTCTCTCTCTTCTCTCTCTCTCTCTCTCCACAGCCTTGCTGAGAGAGCGCTCACAGTTTTTGCACAGTCAACAGCCTTGCTGAGAGAGCACATAGGGATATATAAAAATTAGTAAAGAGAGAGAAAGATCAGTCTGGATCAAGCTGCGAAACCGAACGGACGTGCATTCGGCATTACTGCAGTTGTTTATTTACTTAAGAAATCTTTGTTATAAGACAAATTACTTACAGCAATCGGTGTCAAAATAAAAACAGTCTTAAGTTTTAAATACCCAACTCTTATAATAATAAACACATACTTAAATGTCTTTGGGATAATTTTAGACCTGTTAGTAGCATTTATTATTAATATGAAATCCTTAAATATATTTTGCTGCTACTAAAACTTTTGTGATATATGTATATATTTTAATTTAGATATTTATATTATACATAAAACCAAATAGGATTAATAATATTATCTCAATTATGCATAGGTATATACATATATCTACATATACCCTTTTTACATCATTTGCTTATCAGTTATCCTGACGATAGCCTCGACTCCCCACTCGACCTCCCCAGTAGCTGTGAAAATGACCTTATAGAAGCCTTGCGGTACCATATCGGGCATTCCTTTGCCCGCGACAACACATTCCTTAAATGTATAGTTTCCTCTTTGCCAGGGAGTTGCATTATCCGGTGTAGGCAGAGTCGTACAGCCGCCAAAATTCGAATAGATCACATCTTCATAGAAGTCTGCGATATATTTTGGATACGGTTGCTTTTCGATGCTCCATGGCATCGGTACGTAATCCTCTTCTCTGCCCGATTGGCTGCGAAAGGCCACGGCCTCAACCTTGATGTAATATATATATAAAAATATACTTAAATAGCGCTAAATACCTAGGGAATTATAAAATACCCACCATTGTATTTTCATCCACGTCATAGGCAAAGTTAATGTAACCATCGTAAGCAAATTCACCCCGAGGCATTCTCTTAATCCTCAAATCGATGGTCAATTTATTGGGATCCGACGATTGCGGATCCAGTGAAATGGGTTCGTAATCCCACCGTCGCTGAATAAAAAATCTAAATTGTACTTTCCTGGTATACACTATGTACATAAGTCTTACCGTCCCATCACAAACAACACAGAGCAACAATAAAACGGGCAACAAGGATTTACGAATCATTTTCAATATTGAAACTCGACTCAGATCTCTTAGCCAATACTTCTGGTTTATATAGTGCAGTTTCAGTAAACGAGCAACAATTTTTATTGTAGATCTTTAGCTTAACTCCAATTAACATTGTTAACAAGCTCTGATTTTTGGTATTAATAAACATGTCAGTCATCTATTGTTCAGATAATTACGAAATATTTATAGCATTCCCATTGAGACTCACTTTACAGCATGCAACACATTGTCACATCAAATTGATTGTCCACAAAAAAAAATAGACAAATTACAGTGCTCTGGGGAAAAGATAGAGCAATAAATTTTAAGTATTATCAGTGAAAAAAGAAGCTAGACATTACAAACACAAAACTTATGTAGACTTACATATGTTAAACTAATTTTAGATGCCCTGCTATAGCAGGGACTTTTGAATAAGACCAATAAAAAAGCATGATGAAAATATGCTAACTACTTTAACATACTGTTACTAACACATACAAATTTTTAACTGTTACAAGAATGTTATTTAACATGGGTAGCTGAAATGTTATTTAAATTACCTAAAGAGCGCTGTTACTTACAGTTTCTGTTAAATTGCTGTTAAGCTGGATTTATTTTTAGCACTTTTTTTGGAGTTTGGAATAAGATACAAAGATTATAAGGTTTAATAGACCTTTTGTTATAATGACCTATGTTGACAGGCTTAAGTCCATGTTACCCCTTTTGATTTCCGCTGATCAAAGGGTATAATACACGCTTATCTGGGCAGCGTAACCACTTGAGGGTAAGAGTCAGAGACAAAGGCACTTCAGTTCTTTTTTTTTTCAACCATTTGCAGTGATCGATATTGGAAAAGCAATTGAATGATGTGCCGCAGTGCGAGGCACTTTCCCATCCCCTGCCCCTTTCCCCTTCCCCTGTTCTTAAGTGGCATGATCGCCACTCGAGTGTGGCAGCCACAGCAAAAGGCAGGAGAAAGAGAAAAGAGGCGAGGCTGCACTTAATTTAATTGAACTCGAACAATTTGAGCCACCAACGCAACCAGATACTCAACACAAGTACTTGAAAATACAATTATAAAGTTACATATAAATATATATTTATGCATTTGTGTGTATGTGTGTGTGTGTGTGTGTTGCACATTGTGAATATAAAATCAAATTAACGCGCCATGCAACGAATCAAAATAAAATAAGAGTCAACGGAATTATAAGCGAAACTCAATTTGTGGCCAGCAGAGAATGAAAGAGAGAGAGAAGGGAGAGAAAGAAGGGAGAGAACTTGTACTCTCTTGTTGTTGTTCTTCTTTTTCTTGTTGTTGGTTTCCTTGGTTGCCCCTTTTTTGCGGTTAGTTTGCTAATAAAAGCGCAACTGGCAACTGGCAACTCCCTCGAGGCGTTCATTTAGCGGCAGCAACTTCGATCTTCTACTACAACCACAACCACAAAGATGACCGCAACGTAGATGACGACATGGTCGTAAATCTTGAAGCAGCCTCTTCCCCCTGCCTCTGCTCTCCTTGTTCACTCCCGATCTCCTTCTCTACCCACTCTCAATGTATAGTACGTGCGGACACAGAGTCAGCGACTCTTCGAACGTTGGCTATAACAAGACTTGCCTTACATCCCAATCCCCTACTCCTGAAGCGAGGGCAGACATAAAATTTTAATAGGAAAAAAATAACACAAAAGTGGAGTTTTATTTAGCACGCCGAAAATTTGATACTCTTGCAGAAGTGGTTAAATTTAAAATAAAATATATAGTAATATTACAAAAATTAATATCTGTCAAAGACTATATATCTAAATTTTGTTTATTTGTAAGAAAAAATTTAAATTGACATTTTAATGCTAAGATTGTTTTTTCTATTTTTTAGAAATATCTATAAATTTATTTTTTTTTCTTAAAACTAAGAATTTATGTCTAAAAATGCGTCGATAAAGATAAATAGAATTTATTCCATTTACTTAAAATATTTAGAAAAAAAAAGAAATAGATTTAACTAAAATAATTCCTGTTTCAAAAGATTAGTCCTATGGCAGCTATATGATATAGTATGTTGTTTAAAAATTTTTTGGGAATTTTAAAAATGGTTAATTTTTCATACTAAACTTTGATTTTAAACTAACCGTCACTATGCCAACTCTGACCATGAATTTTAATACCCAATTTGATACAAGGGTATAACAAGAGTATAAAAAATACATATAAATATTTTTTTTTCCAGTTGAAGTTCAATTTAAAGCACGACTTGAACGATGACCGGCGCTGTCTTTGTGTAGATTGTAGACTGGCAACTCACTGGGATAGCTTCTTCTTACTTGTTGCTCTTGTTGTTGTTGTTGTTTTAACTTCCTTACTGCCACACTGTGCGTTCCTTGCAACAAGGCGCTCTTTAGCCGAAATCGTCGGCAGGCTATTAGTAATTTATTGATTTGTCTAAATTATGGAGTGTTTCAATCGGCTTGTTTGTTTGTTTGTTTGTTATGGCTGGCAACACCATTAACCTTGCTTTGGCACGTTGATGCCACATGCCGCATGCCACATGCCACGTCGCTACGCTACGCATCGCCCACCCACCATGCACGTGGCGTTAATCTCAAAGCACTTTAATCTTTCCCAAGAGAGTTGCTCGGAGGAAGTCAAACAAAAAAGTAACTTCCAGCAGTCAAAAATGTAAACATGGAGAACATTTGAAATTAGAGAGCAAAGAAATTGCAAAAATGTATGTGGTTATAAATCAGTTAACAGATACCAGGGAATAACTTCGGAACCCGTGACATTTTTTGAAAAACTTTGACCTCTCATAACTTCATCAAAAATTAACCGATTTTCAAACGGAATGTCATTTTTTTCATAATTTTGCCCCTAAATTCATTCTGCATTTAAATTTTTTTCATGTAGAAAATTTGATATATTTTCGATTTTTATCAAATTTTCTATACTGACCCCTTGACATTTTTTCAAAAACTTTGATCTTTCATAACTTCATCAAAAATTAACCGATTTTCAAGCGAAATGCCATTTTGATCATTATTTGGCCTTTAAATTCATTCTGCATTCAAATATTTTAAATTTCGTTCAAAAAATTATTTTGCTCTTAGTCTAGCTTTTTATTTTGATGTCATATTCATTGCTTTGTTTAAGTTAATCATTTCCCTGCAGAAATTTTTAACAAATAATACTAGTATTGTAATCAAGTAACCATTAGATACGTATACGATTAGCGTAGTAAATTGATTTATTTTCTCACTGAATTACAAATGTATTACGCACACACAGATAGTTATAGATATGTATCTGTTAGCTATACACGCCTCAATAACCAATTACTGATAAACGTGGGCGCTTTTAATAATGACAATAAACGCAACAACTCAATTAATTAAATATCCATATTAAAATATAAAGGCAAAATTACACACGACCAACAAAATAGCGAAACCCACATAAAAAAACAAAAACAAACTGAAATAAACGTATGTCATTTGTGTGTTTAATAATGTGTATATATATGTGTGTGTGTGTGTGTGTGTGCGTTACTTAATTATCGTAAAAAATGCTAACCACATGCAAATTAAATTGCTTGCGCGTCATTTGAATGGGAATTTAACACAAAAATAATCCAGCGACTTTCCAACAGTTCCAGTTTGCGAGTGGAAATGACAGCGTGGGAGTTATGACGATCATAAAGTGTTGGAAGTTGCGACCCAATTTATGAAACTGTCATAGATAGTATGAAATACACACATACATACATACGTATAAAACCATAAAGCACAAAGAGCTTTGCTGCAGTGCGTGTGTGTGTGTGTGTGTTAATCCACGTGGGGTGGCTGTGTGTGTGTCTGTGTGTGTATCTGTGTGTGTGGTGTCTGACAAAGCGGCTTACATGCTTGTAGTGGACGAGCAAAGAGGAAACTAAAAAGCGATTAGCTGCTGACAACTTGTGTTCACACATACTAACATATAAACTATACGTGTGTCTGTATGTAAGTCTAAGTCTCAATAAGCACCCACTAAGAGAAAGAAACAGAGAGAGGGAAAAGAGAGAGAGTGAGTGTAAGCAGTTTTTAAAGTGACAACGACTTAATTAAATTGGTGACGTCATGTCAATAAGAGCATACAGTGCTAAGCACTTAAATATGCACATATCGCATACACATCAAAAGCTTCGCTCTTGTCAAATTTTTATAGCAGCTAATAAGCCGGCTAATGCGCTCTTTATTTATTTACTTATTTATTTTTATAGCTAGCTTATGGCAAGCTACAAAAGTGTCGCTATTCAACTGTGCATGACTGTTCACTGTGTGTGATAAATAGTTTTGTGACTTGTTTTTTTTTTTTGGCTTGCAAATGATATCGGTTGCTATCTTATCGGGAATCGCTACCGTTAACGTGGTCATATATATATACATATGTGTACATTTCCCAAATCATATATATTTCAAGCACTTGAGTTGGCTTATCAGCAAATTGCAAAAGTGTTTTAATTGCCAAGTCGTTAAGGTGTCTGCCAAGTGCACTTCGTATAGCAAATCACAAATCACAGCAACACTGCATTAAACTTAACCTTCCAGGCCCCCTCCAACAGTCAGTCAGTCAGTCAGTCAGTCAGTCAGTCAGTCAGTCAGTCAGTCAGTTAGTCAGTCAGTCAGTGAGGACAGAGAGCGCGATAAGAGCGCGAGCAGCGGCTAATCGCAAAATACGAAAGGCCGCAATACTTGAAAGCCAACAAAATTGTTATTTATGTATTTTTTGTTGTTATTTTGCATGTTTTATTTATAGCATTTAGTTGAAACACTTGAAACTCTTAATGCTATATTTCTCTTTGTTATCAACTATTATTTCACACTCTCTCATACGCTTACGCTCTCTTAATAATTTATGTATTATTCTCTTCTGTCATTGCAGTTTTGAAAATGAACTGTTTGGCCCGAGGGCCGAGGCCCTGCGTCTCCTCCCTGTGCCGTTGCCTGGAAAACTCGACAGTGCGGCAACAACGCAAACAGCAACAACAGCAATTCCAAGTTCAAGTTCCAGCTTTAGCTACCGTCTCACTCGCACGTAAGAATAACTGCAACAGCAACAAAAAGAAGATCAGCAACACTGGCTGCAGCACAACATTGAAAAGTACGTTCCTAGGCACTATTGGTAGTACTTTGGGCCCGCATAGTGCGGCCGCCCGATCGTTTGCGTCTGCATGGAGTCAATGAGACGTAACGAGGCGAACACTAGCCACCACCCGAATAAGGTGAGTAGTACTTCTACTTGTACTTGTAGTTTACCCCCATCCTTCATCCCCCGTACCTCCTTCCATTGATAAGCGTGATAAGAGCCGTAATTATTTTATTGTCATTTGTTGCTGTTGGCCTGGCCCTCAAGTGGGCGATTTCTCAAGTGGCCACTACACTTTACAGAGTGTGCAGATAAAGCAACATACAAAAAAAAAGTGTGTGTTGATAACGCGTTGAGCAAAAAATACTACTACTAGTATTATACACAGTCATATTATGTAGTTGTTGTTTTATGGTCGCCGCAGTAGCCTTTATTTTGTGATGATTGATTTATTGGGCTAAAGAACATACAATCACAATTACTTAAAGTTGTCTTTGTTTATTATGGAACAGAAAGGAATGTTTAATCACAGCGTAAATCAAACTACATAATATTTACGTCGTTTACCAACACTCTCTGCATTAAAGTGGCGTTTTTGTTTATGCGCCTGCTGCTGCCGCTGTCGACGCTTGCTCTCTTCCTCTCTCTTTGCCACGCTGCCGCTCTCGCTCAATGCATGTTTGTGTGCGTGTGTTTGCTATGTGTGTGAATGCGTGTGCTTGAATGTGTGCGTGTGTGCGTGCTGTTTTCGGTGGTTGCTCTTTGAGCTCTTTTTTTTTCTTCTGTGACTGTTCGTTCAGTCTCATCTGCGTCGCCGCGCTGCCAAACGAAAAAGGACGCTGAAGAACGCTCGCGCAAAAACATTTACGGCGTTTTTCTTTATTATTATTATTTATAATTTGTTCAATTTAAATGTTGTATAAATCGTTGGCCATTGGAAAGTTCATAATTTTGGCACTTGTAATGGAATGGAAAATCGGCTTAAAAAGGTAACACAACACAGCAACATTGAGAAAATGCAGTACAAATACCATTTTGCCCCCTTCCCTTTTCATTCCCTTCCTTTTCCAACCACTGTGTTTGTATTTTGTGTGTAACTCACACACACACACACATACATAGAAATGTAACTAAACTTCTTTCTTTTTGGTTGCTTTCTTTGATTTTTTGCAGGTGGCCCTGAATAGCAGCAACGTAGCAACGGAAAGCAATATTAAGAGTAAATTGTTAGCTAATTTAAGTGCGGCAAACGCAACAACAACATCAACTGTAGCAGCAGCAGCATCGGCAGCAGGAACAGCAGCGGCTACAACAACAGCAAATACAACAACAACGGCAGCCGCAGCAGCAGCAGCAACAACAGCATCGACAACGGCAGCCACAAATCAAGCATTGAATTTCAATAACAAAGTGAAGGCAACAACAGCAACGAATCATTTGCAAGGCAACAGTGCGATTAAGAAGCATACAAGTAAGTAGAGCACAAACACATACACACTAATACACGAACACATTTGCATAGTGCAAAATGCAACTGAAAATCAAATCAAAGCTAAAATTATTATGTGATGATCAAAAAAGGCAAAGAAAAAGATTTTGTTAAAGCTCTTTTGTGCATTAAAAAAGAGTTAACAAGTAAAGAGAATATATAACATTAATGTAGAACTCCTTTTCAATTGCTTGCTAATTAAACTCTCTTTGTTTGATTACGCTCTCTTTTTTGCTTTGCCTACAATTCCTTGCTAAATCAACTCTCTTTGTTTGCTTGCGCTCTCTTTTAATTTGGCTACAATTCCTTGCTAATTAAACTCTCTCTTTTGGTTTCTTTCGCTCACAGAGTCAACTGGCGGTGGCAAGGGAAACGCAAATACAACGACAACAACAGCAGCAACTGCAGCAGCAACAACAACAACGTCGAGTAGCAGCAATTCTTCAAATTCAAGTGAATCGAAGGATACAAATTTTGAGTACGAGGACGAGTGGAATATTGGCGGCATACCAGAGCTGCTGGACGATCTAGACGCTGACATTGAAAAGTCGGCGGCGCATTCGGGTGGTGGCAACAACCAAACGACAGCGACAACACCAACAACAGCAGCAACAACAGCAACGCTTAATGCTAAACAAGCAAACAGCACAACAGCAACAGCAACATCATCAGCAACATCCGCTCATAAATCACACAAGACCACATTGCATAGCAATTTGTCGGCCACATCGCCAACCACAATTAAGTTCACACGTCAGCCCATTGCCAGCGGCAGCGGCAACAGCGCCAATACAACGGCAACAGGCGCCAGCAACAGTAGCAACAACAACAGCAGCAGCAACAACAACAGTAACAGCAACAGCAGCTCAGCTGTGTTGTCCGGCAGCAAAGGATCATCATCATCTTCATCAGCGGGCAAACATCATCATCATCATCATCATCACCACCATCATCATCATCATAACAGCAGCAGCAGCCTTAAGGGTTTCAAGTCTGCATTGGTGGCACAATTAAACAGTCCAGCAGTTAATCACAACAACAACAATAATAATCAACAACATCAAAACCAAAACAACAGCAGCAACAACAACAACAGTAGTAGTAGTAGTAAAAGCAGCAGCACATTGTCATCCTCAACATTTGCCGGTTTCTCCAAGGGCGGCAATTTGGTATCCTCTTGTGTTAGCCAGTCTTCCTCGAATAACAACAGCAACAACAACAACAGCAGCAGCAACAACAACAGCAGCAGCAGCACTGGTCAGCAAAACAAACTTTCCGCTGGCGGCATGTCCTCACAAACGGGCAGCGGCAGCGGCAGCAACTCAAGCAACAACAGCAGCAACAGCAACAGCAGCAACAACAACAACAGCGGCGGCAACAACACTGCCAGCAACAGCAATAACAACAACAGCAACAGCATAGGCAGCGGTTTGGGGGGCGCCACAAACAGTGGCCAAAGTTCGCAAGGCGGCAGCGGTAAAACGAGCGCAAAAATGTCCATTGATCATCAGGCAACGCTCGATAAAGGACTCAAAATGAAGATCAAACGCACCAAGCCCGGCACCAAAAGTTCCGAGGCCAAACACGAGATTGTCAAGGCCACAGATCAGCAGCAGCAGCAACAACAGCAACAGAATGGTGGCTTGGGCAATAGTTCTAGCCAACAGGATGATGGTGGCAGCAGCAGCACCAGTAGCAGCAGCAGCAGCAATAACGCAAATGCGTCTTCCCTTAGCAACAACAACAGCAGCAACAATAACAACAACAGCAGCAGTAGCGGCAGCAGCAGCAACAGCAATAATAGCTCAAGCGGCGCCAGCGGCAACTCTTCCAGTTCCAGCTCCAGTAAAAAGCATTTGAACAATTCCAGCAACAGTAGCAACAGCAACAATAACAACAACAACAGCAGCAGCAACAATAGTGGCGGCAATCAAAACAATGCACACGGCAGCAGCAGCAACAACAACAGCAGCAGCAACAACAACGCACAGTCAACGCCGCAGGGCAACAAACGTGGCAGCTCCGGACATCGGCGTGAGAAGACCAAGGATAAAAATGCACATTCCAATCGCCTGAGCGTGGATAAATCAACGGCAGCATCGGCAGCCGGCGAGAAAGATACGCCCGAAAAGAACGCCAGCAACAGTGGCAGCAGCAGCAGCAACAACAATGGTAGCAGCAGCAACAACAACGGCAGCAATTGCCAGTGCAATGGTGATGTTGCCACAACAACAACAGCAGCTGCTGCTGCGCCCTGTTCCCATCATGCCTGCATACGACGCATCTCCAATGCCAGCAGCGGCAGCAACAGCAGCGGCGCCAGCAACAACAGCGGCAACTCCGCCGTATCCGCTGTGCCGCCAGGTGTGTTTACACCCTCGGCGGGTTCGCCGGCTGCTGTTGTCTCGGCGGCAGCATCGTTGTTGGCTGCCACAACGGCAGCAACCAATGCCTCGCAGTCGGCTGGTGGCAGCAACAGTGGCAATGGGGTTAATCCCGGTGCCGCCAATGCACCTGGTCCGCCGGGCAAAGATGCCAGCATTAAAATCTCCTCACACATTGCCGCACAACTGGCGGCAGCAGCTGCCTCCAGCAGCAGTGGAGCAGGTGGAGCGGCGGAGTTGCTGGTGGCGTTGGCAACAGCAACAGCAATGCCAACAGCAGCAACTATGCCGGCAGAGAGGGCAGCGCAGGATCTGCAGCGGCAACTGGAGCCGGCGCTGGCAGCAATGCCGATAGCAAAGCCGCCAGTCTGTCACAGGCCAAGCTAATGGCACCCGGCATGATCTCAGCCACAATGCACCACACGATTTCAGTGCCCGCTGGCAGCAGTGGCAGTGGCAGCAACGCTGGCAACGGCAACGACGACGACAGCAAATCCCCGCCAGCGAAACGGGCCAAGCACAGTGATGGTGGCAGCAAGGATATGGTCGATATATGCATCGGCACCTCCGTTGGCACCATCACCGAACCCGACTGCCTCGGTCCCTGCGAGCCGGGCACCTCGGTCACCCTCGAGGGCATTGTGTGGCACGAGACTGAGGGCGGCGTCCTTGTCGTCAATGTGACGTGGCGTGGCAAGACCTATGTGGGCACCCTCCTCGATTGCACCCGACACGATTGGGCTCCTCCAAGGTGAGTAGCTTCTTTCGGGGCGGGCGGGGGAACGGGAAATTTACGTTCTTTCAAACTGTTTCCGATAATAAAGATGCCTTTTTTTACATAACATTTTAATTGCGATCTTTTTTTTTTAAACAATGTTAAGAAATTTCTTATATAGAATTATGAAGAAAATTATTAGAAAATAAATCTCTAGATATCTAAAAATAACTCTTAGATGCAATAGAAAAAATTCTGAGATATTTATGAAAATCATTAGATTTTTCTGCATATTCTATACAACATAATTGTTAACTATATCATTAGATATCCTTTCTCCATTATAGAGATGAAAGAATCTATCAGTCAATCGGTTGAATATCGAGTAGTTTGTATGATTTATTTAAGCCCAATTTATATATTAGAAATTCTTCAAGCAAATACAATTTTTTGCTTAAATTTAAATTCTCATTTTTATATGAAGGTCTTGTTCTTATATATAAACAATTAAGTATTGGTTTATTTAAGCCTGTCAATCAATCAATTAAATAGGGCTAGTTTAATCTCTTTAAAAATTTATAGTTTTCAATTTTAAATAAAAATGTATAGTTTTTAATTTTAAATAATGGCTGAATATTGTTTTTATATAAATAAGGATATTTAATAACTGCAGAATTAAATAGCATTATAGACTGTAAATTAGTTAGTGATTTAATTAATCAATGTAGTTGTCATACAATTTTTCTATTCTATAGTTAATTAATGTATTTGTGTTACTTGCAGATTCTGTGATTCACCAACTGAAGAATTAGATTCTCGAACTCCAAAGGGACGCGGCAAGCGCGGACGCAGCGCTGGTTTAACGCCCGATCTGAGCAACTTTACGGAAACCAGAAGCTCGGTAAGAATATGATAGATATTTGTTAAAGAATTGTCAATAAATTGTGTCTCTTTTCTATTCTTCTCTCACAGATTTACTTCTCACATGCCCAGGTGCACTCCAAGTTGCGCAATGGCGCCACAAAGGGACGCGGGGCGACACGCAGTGCAACGGGCAATGCTGGCAGCGGCTCTTCGGGTAATGGAGGTGGAGCGGCTGCTGGAGGAGCTAGTGGTGGTGGCGGTGGCGCCACGCCGAGCACATCACCAACAGCATTTCTGCCGCCGCGGCCAGAGAAGCGCAAATCAAAGGACGAGGCGCCGTCACCGCTTAATGGTGATGGCACCGATGCCAGCGGTGGCATGGTGAGCATGGTCAATGCCAGCGGCATACCAATCTCGGCCAGCGGCGGTGGCCTGGCCACCCAACCGCAGAGCCTGCTCAATCCTGTGACCGGACTCAATGTGCAAATCAACACAAAGAAATGTAAGACTGCCTCGCCCTGCGCGATCTCACCAGTGCTGCTCGAGTGTCCCGAGCAGGATTGCAGCAAGAAGTACAAGCATGCCAATGGACTGCGCTATCATCAATCGCATGCGCACGGCGCCAGCGGCAGCAGCGGTGGCGGTGGCGTCAGCTCCATGGACGAGGACTCTATGCAGGCGCCCGAGGAGCCAGCGACGCCACCATCTCCGCTTCCAGCAGCAGCAGCACAGGCAGCTGCAACGACACCAGCAACTGTCACAGCAGCAACTGCAGCAGCAGCAGCAGCCACTCCAGCAGCAGCAACATGCACAACAGCAATCGCAACATCGCCGCCTGCCAACAGCACTGTTAATGTGGCCAATGGCAATGCAACAGCAGCAACTGCAGCAGCAGCAATTGCAGCAGTGGCAACAGCTTCTGCAGTTGCTGTTTCAGAGACAACAGCAGCAGCTACTACAACTCCGGTTGCCAGCGCAGTTGCAGATGCCGCATTGCCAGCGCTGCCGTTAGTTGCAGCGGCAACAGCAACAGTTGCACAACAACAACAACCGATAGCACAACAACAACCGCAACCACAACAAGCACAACCACAGGCGCTGCTGACGGCGCCAATTGGTGTTGCTGGTAATCAGCCCGTGGCTGGTGGCAGCATCACCGCTGGCATCTCAACACAGGCGCTCTCACAGCATCAGCAGCAACAGTTGCTGGGCGGTCTCGGGCTGCCGGCAATGCTCTCCGAGCAGCAGCAACAGGCATTGCTGCAACAGGGTGCATGTAAGTAGCAATTAAAGCAACTTTTACTCTTCCTTTACTTAATACCTTTTCTT